>OY755047.1:26668350-27268350 GCA_963576565.1 Aspidapion aeneum
ACATGCGCACAAACGAGTTCTCAAAGCTATAATTCTATTCGTTTCTTGGTACTGTCAAAATTGCATTCTTGAAGGCGTCGACTGCTTCCTCTGGTGACTGAAATCTTTGTCTATTGGCCATTCCTGATTTTCGGAAAAGTTTAGAAATCATTGGGACTTCGGTTGGGACTGAATGAAGGATGGTTCAACAATTCGACGTTTTGTTGGGTTAAAAATTCAATGGTTTTTTGTGCTTTGTGCGAACTGGCATTGCCTTGGTGGAGGATGATTCGTCATTCGGGGTTCGTTTTTCAAAGCTCAGCGATGACTTTTTGCAAACAAATGGTGATGTGCCAATCGGCAATAACAATCCTTTGATCTTCCAGAGGAATGGTTGCTACATGACCTGCTTTGGAGACAAATGTCGCGACCATCTTTTTGGATACACTCCGAGAATGGATGACTTTTGTTGGCTTTTCTTCAACTTTGAAAACCCAAACGACTGACGTTTATTTTCAGGTGCATATGAGTAAATACACGATTCGTCACTACTGACAATGCTGTACACATTTTTCAAGTTTCCTGTCTAAAGGCGGTCTAGAGTTTTCGACACCAATTGACTCTAGCTTCTTTTTGTTCTTCGGTTAACAGATTCGGTATCCAGCAAAAAACTAATTTTTTAAGTCTTTGAAATCCCCAGTGAAGCCTCAATCTCGTCATATGTCACATGCCGATCTTCCGTTTTTCTAAGTGACACCCGTCTTTGGTACACCTGGCCTTGGATCGTCGCTTGAATTTTCCATACCAACGAGAAACTGTTGACTGATGTGGTACTTCATTACCGAAAACAGAAATCAATTCGTCAAGGCATTCTTGTTGAGATAATTTACTTCGAAAGTTGTAAAAAATTATAGCCCGAAAAATAAAGTTTAGCTATAAAACTATATGTATACCAATGACGACGTTTTGAACGTAGTTTAGGTAAGGATTGAGGTTAAGTTTTATGCAAAATATAAAAGACAGCCATTTTAATGGAAATTTCAGGTTTGTCAGCTTTCACAAGTATTGCAATCCAAAGTATCAGGTTTATTAATTTAAGAGGGCTGTGGTTATATTAAACTAAAAAGTGATCTATCCTTTAAACCTGGATTGGCGTCAAGTGTATATTTTATTATGAGATCTGTCAAAAGTGTCAATATTTAGGTCAAAATGAAAAAATAACTCCTACCTAAGAACAATCGTAGCCCACGAGAAAGATCGGCCCGGGCGCGGAAATACCACGTGACCGTAGGAGGCTCACAAAAAATGCCTCACGGCCCGCTTTCATTATAAAACATGTGTGTGTTCAGTTTTGGTATGTTTGTTTACGTCGATTTTTTTTTTTAATTCGGGCACGAATTTTATGTGAATTTTATCAAAGTTATTAAAATAACACAGCCCACGAAAAAGACTGTAGTGGGCTGCGTTAAAATAATTAATGGCTAATGAGTAAATTATAAAGAAAATACCTATAAGATAAACAATGACGCGAACGTGTTATTAGTGTTGTTCCTTGTCGGTCCAACTATAAAACTGAAACCTAATATGTTGCAAACGGGAAAGAAGTGGTAAAAGATAAGATCTTGAATAAGGTTGATCAAGTAATAGACATCCTTAGTGACATTTTTGATAGTGAGCGTGAAAAATGTGTTCAGTTGTCATTTCTTATTGAACAATTAGGTCTCTTGAAAAGGTAACCTTAGAATCGAAGATATGGTGGATACACTTTAATGTTGGCTTCATCTTTGTTTATCCAGTCATCCAGTGCATACACGTCAATTTACAATTCTAAGATAATATGTCTTCCGCACCCTCGCAATATTAAAAAACTGATTTGTAAAATATTGTTAACAGATAGTAATCTCTCTGGTAGTGTGAAATATTTAAAAAGTAAGATATAGCTTTTAAAAGAACATGAGTTGGTAGTTAACTTACACTTTAATGAAATATCTATATTGTGCTGGGTAATTTTTCAAAAAATTATTGACGACCGCTACATTCAGTTCATTGAATGTGAAAACCATCTCACTTATTCACAAAATCCCTTGTTTCTTTTTAATAAATTATTGTGAAATGTTTTATATTGAAAATTTTTCTACAGATAACTCTAGCTAGTGTTTTTGTGGAGAAAAACTATTGTCAAAGCTTGAAAAAAATAGTTTAAGGGCATGTAAAGTTTTTTTAAATAATTTTATTAAAAAGCACAATGATTTAGTGTCTGCTAATAAATCTTTGAATAAGAACTCAAACAAAGATGATGACACTCAAAGAAAAATTAAAAAACTAAAAGCTTAGGTTTGATATGTCCAATTTTGAAAGACTTGTATAGATTTGAAGTTACTAACGATATTATGTACCTGAAGATATTAGAGTGCAAATTTTGTATAATTTTTTATTTTATAGATTCAGTTCTTTTATCCATAATAAACACATATATCAGCAAAATATTTTTTTCAATTTTTGCCTATAAAAGAACAAAATTTTTTTGTTAATTTATTTAAATTGTGTAAAAACATATAATATATTAAGCAATACAATAAGAATCCTGGGACTCCTAAGATCACGTGACCGCCGACTTGCTTATAACGCGCCATGGCCGGTCTTTATCGTTGGCTGCGAAGAACAATAAAAACGGGGGTTAAGTTAAATTTTCTTTGATGATCATGAGGAAATTAAGCAAAAATTAATCGAATCAATGAAAGAAAACTCCATTACACAGGAAAAAAAACAGAAAATAATCAACTAAAACAAAGACTTTTACGCTCATCAAAAACTGCTCGAGTCATATATTCTAACGATATCTCCCAGACATATAACTTATTTTTAAGTTTAGCAGGATCACTTATTTAAAATTTGTCACAAATTCTACTTAATTTTTTTTAAAAATTTCACCTGTGGCGCCATTAATCTTCTTTAGATACTAAATTTCACACCTCAGATCCATCAAAAACCGTTAATAAAAAATATTTCGATGTCAATTTGGCCCTTCCTCCCTGGAAATCCTGGATCCGCCACTGTATGTGACATGAACAGAGAATGGATGAGACAAAAAAAAGAAGAAAAATAATGAACTAAAGATCTGCACGAAAAAGGTGGATAAACCATTTTGAAGATGACATCAAGAGATGAAAATAAGAAGGTCGCAAATAATCGTACCAGAAAACACAAAATGGAGGGTTCTGGCTAATCAGGGCAAAACCCACCAGGGGTTGTAATGATTCTTGAAGAAGAAGAATAAAGCAAAACATCTTCAGCGACAAAATATAAATAATTGATGGTACGGCACTGGTCGCGGACTATGTAAATTGCATAACTTGTAAAAGGCGTTACTACTAAAGAAATTATCGTA
Source organism: Aspidapion aeneum (assembly GCA_963576565.1). Lineage (NCBI taxonomy): Eukaryota > Metazoa > Arthropoda > Insecta > Coleoptera > Brentidae > Aspidapion > Aspidapion aeneum. The sequence continues at coordinate 26,671,718 of OY755047.1, forward strand.
ATAGTTATTTGGCTGTATAATACTTAATTGAGCTTTTTGAGGAAATTCAGCAATGATTCAATGACTTTTGGCAATTGACAATTTTTTTTATTTGCTGTGTTACATTGAAGGATTATCTACAGATTGTTCCTGCATCATAGCTTATTTGCTCTGTTCCTGCACCTATAAAAAACATGGAAATTGCTGCGATAACAGAAACTCTCAAGAAACGAACAAGATACTTTTAATAAATCAAAAATAAAAGATTTATAAGCGTCCTTATATTAAAGTAGTACAGTAGTTTTCCGCAAATAATCAGGTAATAAGACACACACGAGTGATAGTGGGTTAGGAAAGTTTGTGAAAAATCACTATTAAAAGTCAGAAAATAATAATAATTGTTCATTAACACACCAAATATTTTTAGATATATAAAAACAAGGAGTGTTATTGGTGGGTGTGACCAGACTTAAGGATACGTAAAGCATGAGTGTCCTTAACCAGACTATCATTAGGATAACACTTGGTGTTCAATAAATTAAAAATATTAATAATTTTATGTCAATTTAGACTTTTGCATTAAGCATACTACGACGTATTAAGTTAAAAAGATACAATGAATATTACCGTTTGGGGGTTCGTCGGTCGCCATTGATTGCCACCCCCTATCTGGCATTCTGCGCGAAGGGCGAAGGCATTAAAATGGGGAGCACCCCCGGGGGGGAGGCGTTGCCATGGAAATATGGCCAAAACCTTGCTGGCTCGTCGGTCGCTTCGGTAGCTCTTTTATGCCAGGAACCACAGAATTATACATTTTTCAGAAATTATATTAAATAATTTGTGTAAATAAATGTTAATATTAATTATTATTTTTAAATAATAATAACAGCATCTAAAAATAAAACACAAACAAAGCGTGAAACAACATACGAAACAGAAATGCATATAAATAAAAATCCAAAATGAAGGAAAATAAAGATCAAACCCAAGAGAACTCTAAAAGATATTTTAAATCAGAATCTTGAATGAAAAGTTTAAGAAAGAACCTAAAATCGATTTTATAACACAACAAGAAAGAGTTTAAAGAAAAACTAAAATAATTTAAAATTGATGCTACAACGTAAACTAATAAAGAACCTAAAAACAATTTTAAAACAGAACCTGCAAACTAAAAAAAATCCAAAACTTAGGAATATTAAAAAGAAATCTAAAGGGAACTTGGCTTTAAAACAGAATCCCAAAAAGAACTTAACGCTTGTTGCTTCTCTATTCAGATCTGAAAACACTTGGCTTTTTTGAGGCGCACGAGTGTTGCATAAACTATCTGAGGCCAGGCCTGTTTCAGGCGACTGTTACAGTCAAGCCGACCGAAGTACAGGCATATCCAGTGATTGCATGGTGGGCAACGCATCATCAGACGTAGTCGTGTTTTAATCAGCCTAGTCGTAATCGACCCAAGAAAAAGCAAAAAGTAAATCCAGCTCAAAATTTACAAATACAACATTCCACTATATGATGCGTTAGTAGCTAAAAAAATAGGCTTGAGTATGAACTATACTAAAACTAAAATCATAACAAACACAGAACAAGATATTACGATCAGAATAAACCAAGAAAAAATAGAGGAATATATCTGGGACAAATTATTAAACTAAAAAAAGAAAACCAAACAGCTGAATTCAAGAGACGAGTAAGATATGCCTGTGTATAATCAATGTATCCTTCTTGTACTCACCTATAGATCCCAGCCAAACACACACACACATAAAATCAAAGATGGAAAAGGTAACTAAAGCCCAAAGATCAATGGAAAGGCAAATGTTACTACATGTTAAGCTAACAGATAGAAAAAGGAATGAATGGATAAAAAATAAAACAAAAGTAAGGGATGTCAGTGGAAAAGTAGCAAAATTAAAATAGAAATTTGCCGGACAGAAAGACGGGCGACGGAACAAATGTATTATTAACTAAAGACCTTGGGAAAATAAAAGAAGAGAAGACCCCAAATGAGATTGGCGGATGATTTGAAGAAACATGAGGGAACTAGATGTACGAACACGGCGACAGACAGAGAAGATTCATCGAAGAAGGCTAAATAGAGAATAGATAAACAACTAGAGAAAGCACACCTTGACGGCTCAAAAAAAGGGTACATTGTCCACATCCTATACTACGGAGCGGGCCAGAGCGGAGACGTAAGAGCTCTCTAGATTATTACCCTGCTGGAGTGGAGCACTATTCATGGAAAAGCTCAGAAGAGTTACTTGCTCTGAGAGCAGGCTACTCTTTTCAGACAAAAGTGTGCGATATAACAATGGCGTAGTTAGTCAGGTATGAGAGTAGGTCAGGAACGGCGAAGAAGACCAATTCACATTTACTTTGACCACCAAGCCACCCTGAAGGCACTGGATGCGCCTAAGATTGCTAACGGCTTACTGGAAAAAGTACCAATAGAGACCGTAAACGAAGGCAAAAAGGTGAGGCTGGTTTTTGCTCGAATGCATACTTGGGGTACCAACCACGGGCATCGAGTGGCACTGTAGATAATGGGTTAAGAGATAGACCTGGGCCATGGAAAATGACCTACATATCACCATATTACTACTAAAAATACTACTACCACTTACTAACTATTAGCCTACTTTCCTGTTTAATTCTGTTTCCAAAACCGATCGTTGCTGTACTGTCTTTGCCCCGAATAAAATAGGCGCCCTCCAACAACTACAGCGGGATCTAAAATCGAATTCTCATTGGTCTTAACTTTAGGGCTCCGAAAGCTGGCATACTCCTTAAGCTGACTGGTAAATTACAAGCAAAAAAAACTGCGGGAACTAAGGAAAATCGATGCGGGGCTCGGCGAAAGGCACAAGAAATTGGCATAAATCTTTTATTTTTTGGTTGGTAGGAAAGAAATGTCTTGAATGATATATCGCAAAGAGGTACTGATAGAATCAGTTAGTTTATTTACTTAAAAAGAGGGAATAGCGTTTCACATCCTGGCACAGTTGTTGAAGGATATTAAAAAAGTAAAAAGGGCAATATTTGAGTTCAATGAGTTGAAATTGGAGAATTTAAAGTTCTTTAAATGGTCGGATATTCTTATCTTTATTTGAAGGAACAGAAGGTTCAACAAGGGACAGGATTAAACAGAAGAATATCGCTCAGTGTGTAGAGCTCAAGAGTATTAAGCAAGATTTCAAGGTCATAAGAGTCAGAATCTAAAAGAGAGTTGAAGCTTGAAACAAGCCAGTCGAACAGACAAGGTTACTTATATACCTAACTAGTACAACTTATCTTTTCCAAGGAGGTAACGTCTCTATCTATTTAGCATTTTTCTACCCATTGTCCCAGGTATATATATTCCTTTACTTGTTCTATGTTCTCTTGGTTTATTCTGATCGTAATATCTTCATCTGTGTTTGTTATGATTTTAGTTTTAGTGTAGTTCATACTTAAACCTATATTTTTAGCTACTGTATACAGTTTTTCCAGCATTTTTATCAGTTCTTCTTTCTTACCTGTTACTAAGTCGATATCATCAGCATAATATCTTCGGTGGTCTTAGTAAATATCTTCTAGAGCCTGGTTAAATAGATTAGAGGATATTGTGTCACCGTGACTGACACCTCTTTTTTTGCGGATTGGCTTGGTTCCTTTATGGATTTTGATTGATGTTGTTGCTAGGAGGTGACGTAGTTAGTAAAAACTCTCCTTGGCTTGGATATCTTTTTACTTTCGGACAGCCGTGCGACCATAAGGGCCATAAAGGCCTTTAAGTTTGTGTCAAAGCTAGTCTGGGAGTGTAAACAGACTTTAAAACATTTAACTCAAAACAACAAAATCACTTGGTACCAGGACACCAAAGCATTGAAGAAAATGAGGAAGAAAACAACAACATCACACTGATGTTGGTACCAGAAAATCCAAGCATTGAAGAAAATGAGAAGCCTGGCAAAGAAAGACTTGGCAACACCCTATTGCGGAGCAGAGCCCTTCTGTGAACTAATGAAAAGCCCCTACATAAAAGAACTAAATGATTGAAGAATGAGTCAGTTGGTGTCTTAATAGAGATAAGCTTAGGTAAAAAGACAATTAAAATGGTTCCAACCTTATCAGCAAAGAAGTTTAAATGGCTTCTAGAAATAAACAGGAACGACCTAAAACTAGTTGTCGGCCTGCTTACCAGACACTGTTTAAAATGAGATGCAGAATCATGCACAAAATATCTTGGAGATATAGGTGCTAAGGGGTCTAGTAGGCGATACGACTCCTCGTGTAATCTGGAATTTACCTAATCATTGCTTCAATTGTTGAATCCAAGGGAGCAGGAAGAATTGATTCAGCGAACAATGTTGTACCAACTCGAGAATTATATAGTTGGAAGGTCGTTGAAAAAAGGAACAGTGTTTGTTAGAAATCGGTTTAAAAATATGAAAATCATTGCACGCAATGAATGTATATTCCTAAGCTAGTGGACAATCGGCTAATAACCGTATTTCATGTCTGTGAACGATTTTCTGATCAGTTGCTAAACTATTTTTAAATGTAGTAAGGTTGGTCAAAATACTGACCTAGCTTTCATGCTTTTTTATTTAAAAAGTAGATTGTTGTCAAATTGTTTGACTATGATGTCCTCTTTCTTATTTCTATCTTGAGAAAATTTAATAGATTGTCTTCCTTGTTGGGATAAAATTTATTGCTTTTATTTCATAATAAGAGTAGTTGCGGCAAAGAGGCATTTTGAAACGCTTTCTTAATTTTATTTCTATTTTATATTATTTTTAAAGGATGGATGACATTAGATAGTTTAAGTTGTGCTACGTATTTTTACGTAAGCATGAGATTTGACAGATACACAAGCGCACTTCGTCACTCCGTCGTCAAGGTCACGTTAGGAGCTGACGTATTTACGTTAGCTTACGGCAGTCTGCGGGCACCTTAACGTTACCAAAGAATAGAATTATTGGTTGATTGACCGATCGAAAAATGAGGCTCAGACGATAATTTCCGCTTCTAGTACAAACGATTCTTTGCAAATATATTCCTACTGTAGTTGAAAAGACAAAAAACAAAATTGTAACATCAAAAAAACACAGTGCCGCATTCCACATTCCCTGCTATTAGTAGACTTGTTATGGTAACGTAAAAACATTCAACTTAAACTCAAATTTGGAACAAAACGTAGAGCGTTTAACGTGCAGTTTTACGTAAAAATACGTCGCACAACTTAAACTATCTATTATTGAGTGGGCCCTCGATCTCTGTAAGCCCTGAGGGCCCAATCAAGAACTAGTCCTAAAATTACCTTAAAAACCATAGACAAATTTATTATTTAACTATTTAAAATAGCGATAACAATAAAGAAACGTCGTTATTTCTAATAAAGATAAAGGAATGGCAAGTTCCCTCAGTAAAGACCATACCAGTAACGAAATGCCAAATAAGCGTTTCAAAATGCCCCTAATGTTTTCTAGAGATCACTTTTATAAGTTGATGGCTTAATTTCATTTTGTTGGATCATATATTGGAAGTCCTTGACCGTCCATTTTTAAAAGTGGTCCGAAAATAGGAAGAGTGGACCTTAATAACATGATTTATTGAAAAGACCCCAAGTAACAGAGAGCTTTAGGAACCTTTTTACAACAAAAACTGAGGAACTAAACTCCTATATAATTTACTCTTCAAAAGTTTTTAAAAGCTGCTATATAGTTCTTGTAAGTGTTAAAAACGGCGCAATTCTATAAATGGAAATAATTGTATCCCTATTGTGTAGTTTCTGTACATTTTTCTTTTAGCTTCTTCCGCCAAGTTTAACTATAAGATAGTTTAGTTGCAACATGAACTACAGAAACATTTTTAAACGTTTTAATTGATGTATGTAAAAAAAATCATGCCGTTGTTTTTCTTTTTTCATAAGCTTACCAAATGTGGAAAATTAAAAAAAAAATACATTTTAGTTGGGTTATCCCCGCTAAAAAAAATAGTTATATGTAAGTAGACCTCTTTCCAGGGTCCGACCAATTTTTTTTTAACAGGAACAAAGCCCTTGGAATACTTAGTTCACGTGTTTAAAAAAAAAGAAATATTAGCCCACTAGAAGCAGCCAGCGCCAGCGTTTTATTTAAAGTCCCCACACTGTATAATTATGCACTTATTGCAATAAAACCAGACAATAATTGTGCCGGGCACTATTCTGACAGGTTTCCATTGAAAATTGTCAGTTGATCTTTCAAAATTGACATACCAAAGTCGAATTTATAAATCCAGTCACTTATTTTCCATTAATAGTGGCGTTAATTCCGGCTCTTATAATACACAAAGGCTTAATTTTGAAAAAAGACAGCTGTTCTTATAATGCGAAACTGTCAGAATAGTGCCCGGCATAATTACTGCCTGACTTTATTGCAATAAGTCCCAATTAATTAAATAATGGTCTAAAATTTTGAGGTTTTCTTTTGTTGAAATAGTCTACAACAATTCTAATTTTAAGTTATGCGTAACATATGCCTCATTACTTTAATGAAAATTAAAACAGAGCCCAGAGAGGCAATTATTTAGACGAAATTGCACCCATGCGCCTACTTGGTATTCAGTAAATGTTAAAAAGTATAACAAAATTACAAATTAGGGTTTCGTATTACGCGACTAGCCCATTATTCTCGCGTTATTTAACGTTATAAAAAAGTAGGTCGGACGAACCCTCTATTCGGCAACAAGAAAAATTGTTTAAAGAAAAACTCGTTGGCATATTTATACAGAGGTAGAAATAAATCTGGGGGCACGGCAGTGCCCCGCCAAGTTCGCGCAGAAAAGACTGTACCATCTTTTCTTGAAACATTTCAGCCCACATTTGACCTATCTAAAACTCTGCTTCGGAATGAGCTACGAAACTTAAACTTTGCACAGTCGTAGATCTTTATAGAGTTAACAATACCTCCAAGTTTCATGGACTTCCATAGAGTAGTAAAGTAGTTACGAAATTTCATAAAACGTCGAAATTGCCACTCACTCACTGACTCAGTCACTCATGTATAGATCATCAAAATTCTACTGTACTTTTACAACATGCTACAAAGCTGAAATTTGGCACAGTGATAGAAATTGTGACCAAACCCTTGGAAAAAATCAAAAAATCCCAAAATTTGGCAGACCGATAGGAAATATGATAAAACCATAGAGAAAAATTAAAAAACTCCAAAATTATAATTTGCTTTCCTCCTCTATAATTGTAAAGTAAGAGCTTTGGAAGGCCGATAGGAAATATGATAAAACTGTAAAAAAAAATTAAAAAACCCCAAATTATTATTAACTTTTCTCCCCTATAAACGTAAAGTTATGTAAAAGTAACATTCTCACTTCCAGAAACGCTAGAGAGCTGAGCTTTGGAAGACTGATAGAAACTATAATAAAACTATAGGAAAAAATTTTAAAACATCAAAATTTTAATGTACTTTCCTCCCCTATAAATCTAAAGTTATGTAAAATTAACATTGCCTACTTCCAGGATCACTAGACGGCTGATGGCAGACTACTAGGAACTATGATAAAACCATAGGAAATCATAAAAAAAACCTCAAAATTTTTAATAAGGCATTGAAAAATATTCCGCATATTTTACTACTTTAAAACTTAAATATTATCCAAATCCTTTAAAAAAGGAGTGAAATCATAACAAATACATTTCATGTAAAAAAGGCAAGTACGCGAAAGTGGTATTCCGTAAAAAGAATTGAGATAAAATAAAGCCAAGTTCTCCAATACAAATTTCAAAATGAAAGGTTCTTACTAGTTTCGAAATGTTTTTCTAAACTATTATGCACTTGTCTCTATTAAACACCAGATCCTATTAAGTACCGAGTGTTATTAGATACTGGATCTTTCTAGGTACCGGTTCTAATTAGGTTCCGGATCTTTTTAGGTACCGGGTCTTATTAGGCACCGGACCCTAGGTGTTGGAAGTTATGAAATACCGCAGCTTATTATCCACCGGGCCTTGTTTAGCACAAGTTGAAACAGTTAAATTGAGATATTATCGATTCACAATGAATTCACCCTAAAACACAGGATCCTATTAAGTACCGGGTCTTATTAGGCACCTGGTCTTATTATGTACGGGGTCTTATTAGGTACAGGGTCTTATTAGGTACAGGGTCTTATTAGGTACAGGGCCTTATTAAGCACCGGGTCCTATTAAGTTTTGGGCTTACTTACTGACGTACTTGGCGTTATAAGGTAGCGGTGTTATTAGCAGTGGGTCTTGTTTGGCGCTAAAATTGCGTTGAAAAGGTTAAATTGACATATCGACTCACAGTGTATTCACATTAACACTTAAACACACAGGGGCTTTTTATTCACCGGATCTTAATATACACCGAGTCTTACTATGCACTGGGCCTTATATGGCGCAAATGCTTCGTTGAGACGGTTAAATAGAGACATGATCGGTTTACAGTGAGTCCACTCACCTTGAAAGTAACTTTTTGTGCGTAGATAGCTGACAGACAGGCGTAAAATGGACAGTCTGTCAAGTTTGGAAAGGATGTTTTGTTCGAATGGTAGAAGACTAGCGAGGTTATCCAGTTCGGCGTTGAGTCGCTCTCGATGGCGTTTGCTGGGGTTACTTTTGGTGACGACATCTTTTGGGGTTGGTTTCAGACTGAAACAAAAAAATGTGTTAAAAAATTGAGAATTTAAAATTAAATAAAAATTATTTCAATCTGTACATTAGGTTAAGGAATACTCATATATTATTTATATTCTTGATGTGATGTCTTGCGGGCTGGTAATCTAAAATTAGGACCCTAAGCCCCAAGACAACAAAATTAAATCTCATAAATTATTAATTTTCCAATTAAAAAAATTAAAGATGATGATAACAAAAAATACAAACGTTGTTGGAAATCTGACTATCGAAAACTCCTAAATCTGTAGATAAACTAAAACTTAAATTAATCTTAGGAAGTTACATTAATGAATAGAAGTAGTGAGAAATAAAACAGTGATATTAATATAAAATATAACTGAAGACGAAAATGCTGCATTAACAATCAAAGAGAATCATTAAATACTAAGAATTTCATGAACCGACAGAGTCAATAGTCAAAAACTAATGCAGATAATTCAAAAGAAAGAAGCAATTATACAGACTTACAAAGAAGAAGTTGAAATAATACTAGAGAATAGAATAGAAAAAAAAATTAAAGGAAAGGAAAGCCAAGGAAAAAGAACATCTTAGAGAAAGAGAAATTACTTTGAAAAGGAAAAAGTTATAATGCTTTGGTCAAATACAAACGACTACAGAATAGAATGGTTGGAAAAATTAAACACATTTTAAGCCAAGCAAAACCAAATATCTTTTTGACAATCAAGAACTAATACTTCAAAAGAAAGAAGAAATTATACAGAGTTTAAAAAACAAAAAGTCGGACTTCTTTGGCCACGTTATGAAAAGCCCCAAATACAAGCCACTACAGGATAGAACAGAAGGAATAAAAAACGAAAAAAGAAGTTAAGAATAAAAAAGAACATGTCTTGGCAATTAAAAACTAATGCAGATAATTCAAAATAAAGAATATATTATACAGGCTTTGAAAAAGAAAACTTAAAACATGCAGAATAGAATAAAGAAAATAATTAAAATTTTGGCAATCTAGAAATGATGCAGATAATTCAAAACACAGAAGAAATTAAACAGACTGAACTATAAAAAGTTAGGCATCTAAAACAAGCCACTACAGAATAAAATAGTGGGCAAAATTATAGACAACGGAAGCCAAAAAAAAAAGAACTAAATCTTGGCTTAAAAATATGCTTGGAACTTCTAAAAACAGAGCAAATGGATCTTCAATCTTCTTTAAATCAAGAGTTGACGACTAAGTTAACTGTGGTCATTTAGGTCATAATTTTTTTATACTTGAGTATATTTTATTTTATTTTGCTTAATACGGTTTATGGTCTTCATAAAAACAAGCAAATAAAAAATCTTATAATGAACCAAAGCGAAGAACTACTGCTAAAAGACATGGTCTTATTTCAACAGTTGAAGAATAATTTTTAAGCGCGTTTTTTTAAGTTTGAATAACATATAATAAATCACCAAATGTACGTTCGTTAAACTTTACTATATAATTTTTTTTTTAAGATTTAAATAGCTTTTCATAATATATCTATGTTGAACAAAAAGGATAAAAACAATTAATAAAACCCATAGGCCGTATAACAGATGTGTTAATTAAAAATTGACACTAAAGCTGTCGGCCAAAGGTAACTTTGATAAATTATTAGTTTTTGAACAAACACACACACACATGGTGATCACCAAAGAATAGTTATTTAAACAACAATGTTTGAAAACGACTCTTTGCACACGATCGAGATAGTTTGGTAGACCGATCCGAAGGCGAGGTCTACAAGTCGAGGGAGTGTGCAAAGAGGTTTTCAAACGAGTTTTTTAAAATATTTTTTATACGACTGCTAATAAAGAAAGAAAAATCAAATTTTAATTTAACTTGTTTTTATTTCCGACATTTTTACAACAAAACTTTAAAAATTAAACAATTTTTTGACGTATCTAATCAACAAAACATACGAGCAGTGACGGTTGCTGCGGAACTAAGCCAACTTATATTGATGGGTGACAACAACAAAAATCACAATGACGGGAGACCCGTATGCAGAAATGACATAGGCGTGCGCAAAAATGACATAAGCGTGTGCAAAACGTTTTGCACACAGCGTGCGCAAAATGCCATTTTCAGATCGTGTTCTCCGTGCGCAAAACCCCCTTTTACAAGACAGTCGTATAAAAAATAATTTAAGTTATTGTTTCATATAGGTACAGTGTGTCTTATTTGAAACCAGTGGCGGCTGCTACAGGGAGGACAACGGGGTACTGCCCTCCCAAAACTAGACAACAATCAGTATTTTTAATTGATTTATTTAAAAAAAGTTAAATCTTTACGTACATGTCTAGTTCTTTTTTTTAGTCTGTGGTTAACAAAAGGTGTAAATAATTACAAGTCGGCGGGACAAGATTTCAATTTCACCCGTTTTTCAGCGGTGGCTGTTCTCGCACGGGGGAGGAAGGAATGTTTGTTTTAGTCGACGTCGGGAACATTCATCGTGCGAAAACGTTCGGTGCCCTTCTCACGTGTTGCCGGTTTTATCCTTAGTGAAGACGTATGAGTTTCTTTTGATTTGGACTAGGTCAGTAGTTACAAGCCTTGCTGGTCGCGTGTTCATTGTTTGTTTTTAAAATGGAAATAAATACCGTCAATTATATAATTAACTGTGCAAATACGTTGACATATGAATTTTGATTACAAATAAAATCTTTAGAGCCATATAGACCGGACCTAAAAATCCTAAAAATTAACCAAAATTTTAGTCTAAGTAATTAAAAAATTTACGATGCTGAAAACTGATTGTGCGGTTATGAAAAACGCAATGCTTTTTTTTGCTTTATTTGTTTTATTATGAACAATCCACGAAGTGATCCTGCGTGGGAATGTGTTATATCAGGCACTTGAGTAACAAGTTAGTGCTACTTATTTAGATAACCACATAGAACTTTCTATGCTAGGCAAGACTGATATTAGGTGCCAATTGAATAGTGCCTATAGGAAAAACATTACCGAACATAATGAAAACGTGGCAAAAAATAGACATATACTTAGTAGGTTAATAGACTGTTTATAATTCTGTGAGATTTTTGAGGTTGCTCTGCGGGGCCATGATGAGTCTGAAGGTGGTGCTAATCCGAGCACTTTGCGCATGTAAAAAAAGGGCGAATAAACTTTATCTATAAACAAATAAACTAAAAACTACACCAAGTAGCTGCTGTTTGTAAAATGCTAAAATAGAATTGTTTAGGTAAGCTTTTTTATGTCCTTTTTCATGTAATATAAATTTCTGCCCACCCCCCCCCCCCCAAATTACAACGTTGCCAGCCGCCACTGTTTGAAACGTACCACATAAACCCAACCGATTCCAAAAATGCTGAAATTCGTAGACACGTCGTTTTAGATTTTAATAAATAATTTAAACATAAAATACTTAAGAAAATAATAGTAAATCGGCCCATGACAATTTTGACAATAAATATTTTGAAAATTAATTCAGTTTTGAAAAAAATATTTTTTCTATCGTGAATCGAACGATTTTGAGATATTTTTATATCTATCCTATAAACCTCTATAATATAATAATAATTACCTGTTTTTACTTGTTTTGTGAAAACACTTAATATATAGCTAGTTAAGTACATTTATCAACCAAAAAATCCAATTTTAAAGCATGTAAGAATTATTGCCATTTTATTTCATGCATGGGTATCCATGGTGCACCCGGTCCAGGCAAATAATTTTTATGTAACGACATTAGGGCGTGGCACTCCAAATGTTTTTATGCCTTAATCGATTACATATTTTCCATAAAACCCTGTATATTATATGAATAAATTTATAATCCGTAGGCTCGCGCTTCTGATAAATCAAGTTTAATTTTGATGATTTACTGGATAACTTCGGAAAACTAGTAAGGTCTCATGAAAAATTCATAAAGGTCGATTCTGGCTCGATTTGTTTTTATAATAATATCCGATAGGCTTAGTTTTAGCGAGCCATAGCTAAATAAATATTTTTATTTTTTATCATATAACTTACCAGATGAGTAAAAAAAACTAATTCTATTTTTAATAACTTTTTAAGTACTTAGACGAGTTTAAACAACAAAGCACCAAAATTTAAATCATATAAAAAATAAATTTCACCATGTTGTGTTTTAAGATGACGGACAAGTAATTACCCTCGTTTTTTTATTTTGAGGAAAACTTTAATTTTTTAATACAATGTCTTGCTTTGCCGTATCCAACAGGTTAAGTTTTTTTTTGACAAATAATACTAGTCTACACAGAAAAAAAAAATGTCTTCAGTCAATGCAAATTGCTTTGAACCAAGAAAAAATCTGCTTTCCTATGCACCAAGACGATATTTTCTTAACAAAAAAAAACTATTCTCTTGAACTGCTGGTTTCCGTTGAAAGTAAAAGTTGCCTTTATCCAAGAAAATTGATTTGTTTTAAATGGAAGCGGCAACCTTCTTGTTTTCTAGTATTCTACCAAGACATAACTGAAAAAAAATATCTTGGTTTAAAACAATGGGTTTGCGATAATAAAAATAATTTGTATTATTTTAAACAAATAATTATTTTGAAATAAAAAAATGTATCTAAAAGTTTTTTTGAATTAAAAGATACTTTCTTTAATTTCGTCTTGACTTGAGAAATGAAAATCCTTTCGACTCGATGCATTTAATTGTTTTCTTAAAAAAAAAATATTATTCAAAGCAAAACAAACTATAATTCAATCAAGATAACTTATTTTTCTAACTAAATGTAATAAGTCAACAATATTTTCTATAATTTTTTTTTGTTTTAAGCTTTTATTTAGCATTTTTGCGACAATGTTTTCTTAAATTAACTTAAAATTACAGTTGATATTCAAATTTACAAAACAAATAAATAAATAGGTATAAACTAACACTATATTGATAAAATTTAATAACTTTATATAGCTTATTATGTAAACAAATTTTTTTTAAACATGCACTCACAAGTCAAGATATTTTGACATATCGTCGTTGATCTTACAAACTGACGTAACTCATTTATTATAATTTTACAAGAGAGCCATTTCAAGTTTTAGGGAATGTTTATATTGGATTTATATCACTAGAAATGTTCTTGGATCTAATGATTTTTATGCTATTAAAGGATTTTTATGTACGACACTTTGTGGGATGAAAGAACGACACAAATAAGGTAGTATTATGGTAATATCTCAAAACTGCATTTTTTTGAGATACGTCAGTTTGTAAGATCAACGACGATATTTATGTTTCCATAACGTATAGAATGTAAATATGTCATGAAGAGACCGCCTTAAATTATCTTTAGGAAAAGTACGTTTTAAAAAAATAGCCGACATTGACACGCGTTCGCCGCAAGCTCAAAATAGGAAATGCCGAAAGGTCTGAACTTGTCCATTTTCATTTAAGAGATTATATAATTTATTGCTTTCACTGAAGAAAATATTGATACCCTTGTCTTGTTTTAAACACTTAATGCGCCTGTATTTTTTAGTGCAAGAAATTATTATTATAGTTATTTTGATTTAAAGCACATTGTTTCCATATTATTTAAAGCGTTCAAGATAATATTTATTTACATATCTTAATTCGAGAATAAGTCCCAGATTTTCTTTTTGTTTTAAGAATTTTTTATTTACATTTTCTTAAGTTAAAATAAATTAACTTTCCATTGGAATAAATCGCCATTTTCGTTTTGACATGCCGGATATTTTAAGGTAAAAAATTAAAAGTCTTAAGGCAAAGTAAAGCTTTATTTGTATTAAAAAGATATTAGTAAGACATTTTTTATCTTGCCTTAAAACCACTTTTTCTTTGATAAAGGCAGTTTGTTTTAAACCAAAACAATTTACCAAGACAATTATTTTTTTTCCCAAAACAAGCGGTTTGCTTGGATGAAAAGAAAACATTTTGTTCAGAGACTTTTGCTTTTGGGTCGAGATAATTTTTTCAAGAAAACTACTTTTCTTAACTGAAGAACTTCTTTTTTTCTGTCTACTATGTCAATTTAGAACGTTTTTCTACGTTGTCTGACGTCTATTCTCCACCTCCTTCTATCCTGACACATCTTCTGTCAGGTTATTGAATCATTGATCTTTTAGGACGCCCTCTTTTTCTGCGCTCTATTGGTTGCCATTCTAGGACCTTCTTTGGTAGTCTTTTGTCGTTCATCCGTTGCACATGGGTGTACCATATCAGTTGTCTTTTAGTGAGGTCATCCGTTATGCTTTCCTCGATTCCCATTCTTTCTTTTATGATCTCATTTCTTTCATGAACTGTTCTAGATATTCTCATTGATCTTCTTATTGGATCCATTTCTACACTTTCCATTTTTGTTTTGTAGTTTTCTGTTACGCGACAAGTCTCTATTCCATACAACAGCATACTTTTCACCATTGTTTCATATATGTTAAATTTTGCATTCTTTTTTACGTCTCTGCTCTATAAAATACTTTTAAGACATCCAATAAACTTTTTTGCTCTTAATATTCTTTTTTCCAGTTCTTTACAGTCTGTTCCTTTCTTATCAAATGTGACACCCAAGTATACATACTCACTGCATGGAGATATTGTTTGTCCATTGTTTTAATTAATTTTTTTTGCAATTTTTTATTCGTTTTTGTTTTCATATTTTTTTTCCAATAGAATTAATTTTGATTTTCATAGTTCAGTATTTTGTTTTGTTATGTTTCATGATAATATGTATGCATTTGGTTTTCTTGAATGTGGTATCTGCTTTCAATAAGCTGTAAAAATAAAAATTAACAAAGAATTTCTATTTAATATGTGGTGCATCTTTCGGTTTTGTGAGCATGTAAAACTGCATCGTTGTTTTTTCTGAATTAATTTGTTTTTTTTTCTGTAAAATACTGTTAAATTGTTTAATTTTATGAAAAATTGGTTCTCATTATCTCCGTCGAAGTCACGCGATACTAGCTCTCAGGTATTTTTAAATAATTATAATTTAAAATAGTAATATATACAGAGTGTATCATAATCCGTGCACCAAACTTTAAGGGGTGATGGGAAAAGTCAAATAAAAATAGTTATAGTAGGCTATAAAGCTAAAAAAAAATGTATTTTTACTTATTAGGATTAATCTGCAATTAAAAATTAATATCTTTATAAGTAGGGCCAATAAAAATAACAGAAATAACTTTTTTCCTCCAATATGGTACAAAACTATTAATTCATGTCAAAACACAATGTGCTAGTTTTAAAATGCGGTAGTAATGCTGATATAAAAAAGTTGATTTTTTGACTACCCCCGGTATATTACCTAATAAATTGAAAATAATGAAATTATAAGTGACTTTGTCTTTGGGCCTTTAGCAAGTAATTTTTATGACCAATTAATTTTTTGCGGCCAAGATGTAAGACTTATAATTATTAGAACATACACAAAAACGATCATTTAACGAACGAATTATATCTCAAAAACTGTACATAGAAAAACTTAACTTTACTTACATTTTTTTTAGTTACATGGCCTACTATAACACACTAAAATTATAAACAATTCCACCGAGACAAAAATTTCCCATAAGGCCTGTGTAAACGGGTGCGGTGTTTTTTGTCATTTTTTAAGTGTTTAATTTTTTCATAAATTACTAAAATTGATTTTTTACATATCTAACGACCTTTTAAAAATTACAGAAAATACTATAATTTTAGCACTTTATTTTAATACAAAATAATTATTTGTTAAGAGATTTATGTAATTTTTTAAAGATTATTTTATTATTTATTCTAGTACATAACTTCACAAAATTTAGATTGTTTGTTGTTACTCTTAAAACAGTTACAGTGAAACCTCCTATAAGTGGACACTCACGGTTCCGTCGGTTTTGTCCGCTTATTGGAGGTGTCCGCTTAAGAGAGGGAGCTGCGAAATTTTGATATATATTTATTAACAATTTCCGCTGCTTGAGAATTTCCGATATTAAATTTTTCAGCGACCTTTCGTGCTGATAGATGTTCCTTCTCCGAAACGTTAACAACTTCCATTTTTCCACATAAACTAAGAAGTTTTTTTACTAGGCGCCATTTCAAAGAGATCTATTATTACCCAACTGAACAATAAACACAGAAGTCCCGCCGAATTAATTTTTTTTTTACGGGGATACACACTGCTCCGCATTAAAACGGAAAGAGGTAATTCCCCGGCTGCAGAGTGCATGGTTGCCAACATACTACATAATATTTATGCCCATGGCGTGCAGCGTTCCGTCCCGTTGTCAGAGGTTCGCGTCCGGTTAAGGGAGATTTTAGAATTTTTTAACCAAAAAAAAATTGTCCGCGTCCGGTTATTAGAGTGTCCGGTTATAGGAGGGAATTTCACATGTAAAGACATAGACAAAAGCTTGGTTCCAACAAATTTATCCGCCTAAAGGGAGTGTCCGCTTAATAGAGGTGTCGCAAGGAGAGGAGACTCTGTATATTCATAATTACTTTTATTCAATGAAAATTTTGCCTCCCTAATATCCGATAAAACCTGTAGTTTTTTAGAATTTTGAAAATTTTTTAAAAAATTTAAATTGTGCAAGATTGTTTATTAAAATTTGTTAATTTGGACCACCACCGTCTATTTTCAGTTTTTGCACAAACTCTTAAAAATCCCAAAATGGTTATTATGATAACAGTAGCGCATGCCACTTTTATGGAAGTTTTTACGTAGCAATTTTCAATGGAGGCACTATAGCAGGTTTTTTCACGAGAAATCTACTAAAGTTAGTAATTCTTTAAAATGTAGTAGCAAAAAAGCATTTACGAAACTAATACCGTTACAAATTCCATTTTGTTTTGGTTTTTTTTTTAAACCTGCTGTTATTAATTTTTTATGGCATACAGTAATTGTTACTAATGGCAGTAACTAGAAATCATTAGGATGCTGTAAGTTGTAATTTGGTAGTCATGCAATAGGTTAAGAAATCCTGAGACCTCGGCTCAATTGTTTTTTTTATTCCTTTGTTTTTTGGTAAACTATTCAGCTACTTTGTATACTCGAGTTTTTTTTGAGGTTTTTTTTTATTTTTTCCTATTTTTTTATCATAGTTCCTATCAGCCTTCTAAAATTCAGCTATCTAGCGTTCCTGGAAGTGGGCAATGTTACTTTTACATAACGTTACGTTAATAGGGGAGGGAAGTTAATTAAAATTTGGGGTTTTTAATTTTATTCTATAGTTTTATCATAGTTCCCATCGTCCTTCCAAAGCTCAGCTCTCTAGCATTTCCGGAAGTGAGCAAAGTTACTTTTACATAACTTTACATTTATAGGGGAGGGAATAAAATTTTGGGGTTTTTTTCCTATAGTTTTATCATATTTCCTATTAGTCTGCCAAAGCTCAGCTCTCTAGCGCTTTTCAAAGTGGGAAATGTTACTTTTATATAACTTTACATGTATAGGGGAGGGGAGTAAATTAGAATTTTGAGGTTTTTTGATTTTGGGGATTTCATCACAATCTCTATCAGTGTGCCAAATTTCAGCTTTGTAGCATGCCTGGAAGTACAGTAGAATTTTGATGATCTATACATGAGTGAGTAGGTGAGTGAGTGGCAATTTCGACGTTTTTTGAAGTGTTATAACTCTTTTACTACTTTATGGAAGTCCATGAAACTTAGAGGGATTGTTAACCCTATAAAGGTCTACGACTGTGCAAAGTTTGAGTTTCGTAGCTTATTCCGAACTAGAGTTTTAGATAGGTCAAATATGGGCTGAAATGTTTTAAGAAAAGATGGTACAGCAGTTTCCGCGCGAACTTGGCGGGGCACTGCCGCCGTGTCCCCAGATCAAAGAAACTCATAATGAATAAAAAATAAAAGGTCCAAATAGAGCTATAAGGTGGCGTTAAAATTCCAATATCTAAAATACTTATCATTCAAGTCAGTCACTATATTTATTATTATTGTATCCTTTCGGCTACCTTATTTGTTTATCTTAATAATATCATAAAACACCAGCTCGATATAAATTTAATTCAGAAAAAAATTTAAATTTAACATCTTAATCCAACTAAAAAGAAACGTTTTGATGCAGTGGTGTAACTATGAAGCAATTTAGTATATCTAATTGATTCTTAAAGAATTTTGGTACCCGAGAATAACAAACCTAAAGTTTTTGTGATTATGGAATAATTTGGGTTTTCTTGTATTTTTCGCATGGTTTACTCAAAAGATTTGCGGTCACAGGGTTCCAAGGTCCAATGGAACCCATCAGGAGTTGACAGTATACTGTTTCATCCTAAAAGGACTTATTAGAATACTGCATGACCCATCTAAAAACTTTTTAGTTCGTAGTAGTACTATGTTTTTATAGTTTTTGCAAAGTCAGTTGAACAAAGCTTAAAGCCGACCATCGGCATATCCTTTAAAGAAAGTGACATGGGCGGCGGTAGATATACTCATGAAAATTATTTCATTTAATTATGGCGTAAACTAAAGAAATAAAAATAGATAATAAAACTTTCTATTCCTACACCTACAGAAACGACACTGATTTATTTTCTAACTCTGCATACTGCCGACTAAAGGGATCCGAAAAGCACACCCGAAAGCAATTAAAAGCGCATCTCAAGAAAATCTGCCAAGCACAGGTGCCGTCTATCCACCTGTGCTGGGTCGGTTAGAAAACAAATAGTTTGTGCTCGGACCACAAAGAGTCGCGCCTTTTCTTTGTCGGTAGGGTTGAAATTATACCAGGAAGATTTTATATGAATTTGGATAACTTTTGAAGGGCAGATTGAAGCAAAATTTCATGAAATCAATAGAACCCCGTATTAGGAGCATTTCAGGTGACTTTGCAAAAACTATACTAGTATTGCCATCTAAAAAATACAACACAGAAAAAAAGAAGTTCTTCAGTTAAGAAAAGTAGTTTTGTTGAAAAAATTATCTTGACCCAAAAGCAAAAGTCTCCGAACAAATTGTTTTCTCTTCATCTAATCAAACCGCTTGTTTTGGGAAAAAAAATAATTGTCTTGGTAAATTGTTTTGGCGAAGAAAAAGTGGTTTTGAAGCAAGATATAAAATATAATATCTTCTTAATACAAATAAAGCTTTACTTTGCGTCAAGACTTTTAATTTTTTAACTCAAAATATCCGGCATCTCAAAACGAAAATGGCGATTTATTCCATAATACTAGAAAACACAAAACAAGAAAGTTGCCGCTTCCATTCAAAACAAATCAATTTAATTGGATAAAGGCAACTTTTATTTTCAACGGAAACCAGCACTTCAAGAGAATAGTTTTTTTTTGTTAAGAAAATGTCGTCTTCGTGCATAGGAAAGCAGATTTTTTCTTGGATCAAAGCAATTTGCATTGAATGAAGACATTTTTTTTCTGTGAAGAGAAACTAAAAACGAAAGACAGGGCATAAACGGCAATAAAAATAGAAGATTTAAAAAAAGAATTGACACTCGAAAAGCCAGAGAAAGACATAAATGGAAACCTCTTTTCAGATTTGTTTATAAACGAAATTGATGCCACTGCCTTGAACAGAATCGGAATTATTTAGTTGTTCTTGCATTTTTCGCATGGTTTACTCAAAAGATTTGCGGCCAAAGGGTTCCAAGATATAATGGAACCCATCAGAAGTTGACAGTATACTATTTCGTCCTGAAAGGACTTATTAGAATACTGCATGACCGATCTAAAAACTTTTTAGTTCGTAGTAGTACTATGTTTTTACCAGTATTACCATCTGAAACATACAACACAGAAAAAAAGAAGTTCTTCAGATAAGAAAAGTAGTTTTCTTGAAAACATTATCTTGACCCAAAAGCAAAAGTCTCCGAAAAAAAAGTGGTTTTGAAGCAAGATATAAAATGTCTTACTAATATCTTCTTAACACAAATAAAGCTTTACTTTGCGTCAAGACTTTTAATTTTTTAACTCAAAATATCCGGCATCTTAAAACGAAAATGGCGATTTATTCCATAATACTAGAAAACACAAAACAAGAAGGTTGCGGCTTCCATTCAAAACAAATCAATTTTCTTGGATAAAGGCAACTTTTATTTTCAACGGAAACCAGCACTTTAAGAGAATAGTTTATTTTTGTTAAGAAAATATCGTCTTCGTGCATAGGAAAGCAGATTTTTTCTTGGATCAAAGCAATTTGCATTGAATGAAGACATTTTTTTTTCTGTGAAGAGAAACTAAAAACGAAAGTAATATAATAATAAACGGCAATAGAAATAGAAGATTTTAAAAAATAATTGACACTCGAAAAGCCAGAGAAAGACATAAACGGAAAGCTCCTTTCAGATTTGTTTATAAACGAAATTGACGCCACTGCCTTGAATAGTGCCGAAATAGAGGAATTTCGTTATCAAAATTTAGGTGATCGTCCATGTGCCTCTATCGAAAATTTATGACTTTAAAACAATGTTCGAAAAATAATTAGAGATGTTTTTCGGAAGCGGTACTGATGTATCAACTTTGGGTCATTAGCATACTGAATTTTTTCATATGGGTACGCTATAGGCCATTGGCGTTCTACAAGGCTGTGTACCAAGTTGTGGATTGGTGTCAATTTAGAGCTGCGACTATATTTTATAGGAAATAAGATCATTAAAAAAAACACTATTTATGTAGATTTTCATAATCTTTGACAATCGGTCAGGATAGTTTTTTAGAAAAAGAAATTGATAGAAAAAGGAGGTTATCATGATGCTGCATGGGAGCGTGAGTAAATTCTCTGTTGCAGTGTTTTTAACCTATAGGAGATTCCCGAAGTCTTGACTGTGGCGTCGGATTTATATTTGACATGACAATATTTAAATCATTTTCGAATTGGAGCATATTTCTTTTCTTAGTTGTTATGTTAACCAGTGTATTAAAAAGAAGGTTAGTTCTCAACGATAGGAGGTGACGAAAAAAACTAATAATTTAAAAGCTTTTATTACAACTCTAAATTTTCTGTCTTTTTCCAGAACAGGACAATCCTTTACGAAATACATTTTCTTTTAGGCACAGCACCCAAATGTATCAGATTTTCTTTTATTTTCCTTGGCAGATCAGTCAAGTATACTGACAAATATATAGAAAATAATTTAGCATCCATATATGCACGTTGTTAGTTTAAGAGTTCAGTTCTGGAAACTAGCTAAGTAGTTTATCTTTTAAACTTTGTAAGCTTTGCATCAATCAAGGAATATGAGAACTTTATACTAACGGCTAGGTTTTCCGAATTGCTATGGTTCTTAAGGATCGGCAACATAAAATTAGTACTTTAGTGTTTCTAAAACTAAAACCAAGACACATAAGGAATAATTAATAGTTCTCATTTGCGGGTTTAAAATGTACCGTCTCCGAGCAAAAAAAACAACTCGAGTCCACTAAATTTGCCTATTGACGGTGTGTAGACTGACCAATCCCTCCTTGTCACCTCTGAATGGTCTTCGTTTGTCATCATCCAGAAGAGCTCAGTTGTTTGCGAAATAAATTTTATTTTAGGCATGCCGTCAGTAGCCAAATCTGTAAGCTTTTTTATCTTCGTTGGCAAATCAGCCATTTATACTAACATCTGAAAATTAATTTAGCATCCATCTATGTCCATTGCTAGTTTAAGAGTTTAGTTTTCGAAAGTAGATGAGTAGTTTCTCTTCCAAATTTTGCAAGCTTTGTATCATGCAAGGAATGTAAGAACTTACTACCAACAGCAATGTTTTCCGAATTGTTATGTTTATTGAGGATCGCCAAAACAAAATCACTGCTTTTGTTTTTCTAAAACTAAAACCGAGGCACATAAGCAATAATTGCCGAAAAATGATCCATTTTTGTCGACAAGTCGAGTCCTTGTCAACTCTGGATAGTATTCGTTTGTATTCATCCAGAAGAGCTCAGTCGTTTGCGAAATAGTTTAAATTTTAGGCATGCCCTCAGCAACCAAATCTGTAAGCGTTTTTTCATCCTCCTTGGCAAATCAGCTAGTTATACTAACATCTAGAAAATAATTTAGTATCCATCTATGCCCATTGTTAGTTTAGGAGTTTAGTTTTGAATAGTGGATGAGTAGTTTTTCTTCCAAATTTTGCAAGCTCTGTATCATGCAAGGAATGTTAGAACTTACTACCAACGGTTTTCCGAATTGTTATCGTCTGAAGGATCGCTAAAAAAAATCACCGGTTTAGTTTTCTAAAAGTAAAACCGAGACACATCAGCAATAATAAAAGGTTCTCTTTTACCGAAAAATGATCCATTTTTGTAACCCACATTTAGAGCCAAAGATAAAATCTAAAAACAGTAGTAAGACACTATTTGCATCCAAAAAGGTTGTCTATTCCTATAATCAGCACACTCGAAATTTGCAGGTTTAAAATTCACCATCTCCGAGCAAAAATTCAAAACAAGTTGAGTCGACTGAATTTGCCTATTGACGGTCTGTAGACTGACTAATATATGCCTTTCAAGAGCGACCATTTGACTTGATTTTCTTATTTTGCTCATCAGGGTTGGTAATTATGGTAAATGGCTGCTTACAAGCCATGGGAACCGTTAATTTGTTCTCTCGAAATAAGCGAGTGGCGTAATGATACAGTAGCATCCATACAAATGCAGCATTAGACTGCTAAGAATGTACAGCATCACATTAAAAAAGTGTCTTATTCTTATTCATGTTTTTAAAAACTTAAATTGGGAAGAAAAAGGCATCGAAGTAAACGGACATTACTTGAGACACCTAAGATATGCTGATGATATTACCTTAATAACAGATAAGAAAGAAGAACTGATAAAAATGCTGGAGGAACTGGATACAGCAGCTAAAAATAAAGGCCTGAGTCTAAACTGCATTAAAATAAAGTAATAACAAACACAGATAAGGATATCACGATCATAAAACTAAAAAAGGAAAACCAAACGGACGATGAAATAAAGATGATAAAAACTCAAAAGGAAAATAAAAAACCAACTGACAATTTGCAATATCGTATCCGTAGACAGGTTCAGTAATAAATATTAACGGAAGGTTTTGAGATGTTGCAGTATCAGCTAGGGTAGCAAAAATTTAACATCACTACGTAGACAGCTAAAGTCAACCTCAGTAGGTATCCTAACCTCAGCTGTAGTCAGTCTAATTAAATTAATTTTCAAGCACGTTCTAAAAACGATATGGTAGTAGCCGCGGGCATCAATCTTCCCTTTTATTTGACCCCATCAGTTTGGCACAACCAAAATGAAAAGCCGATGAAATAAAGATGATGAAAATTAAATAGGAAAAATGAAATATGGGTACCTACTTTGGAAAACTATCTGCAAATTTGCAGTATTAGCTAGCGTAGCCTCGGATTTGGAGCAAAACATCTAACATGTCTGCGGAGACAACTAAAGTCGATTCTGAATAACTAAGGGCAAGCCCAAAAATTAATATTCTTAAATATTTCCAGTTAAAATAAACCGAAAAATTAAAGACCTAGTAAAACAGACATAGAACCACCAAAACCAAATTTTCGCCAAAAACTGGCTGGATTTGGAAAGGAATGAGGAAGGAATTAAAACTGATCCTGGAACAGGCAAGGACCTTCACTAATGGGTTAAAGAGTCAAAGGTGGTGAACATGAAGATGACAAAAAAAAAGTAATGAGATGATAAACTAGATTATTTATTTAAATTTAGGAAGAACAAGGATACCGAACCTTAGAGGTTTTAAAGCAAGAATAACTTTTTATATTATTATTATTACAGTTTTTTTATTTGTGGATTTATCTTCTTACGCACATTGTATTTTGAAATCTACTAAAGCTTAAGATCGCACAGCTTTTTGAAGCACCTCTAAAGGATGGTACTGTACGTACAAAATAGCATGTTTCGCATATGAATACTATATTGGTACAGAGTTCCTTTAAAAGACCGCTCAATATGAATTTTTTTGTTTTGAAATTTGTCATGGGAACAAGAAATTATTTAAAATTGTGCTTTTACGTTTTGGCATTGTATTTTAGCTTTTTACCTATAAAAAGCGTAGGCTAGAAGCTAGAAGAAATTGATGTGGTATCTTCCCTGGTCGGTGTTTTCAACTAGATCTATTCTATTTTAGCAGAAAAAACATGATTTATTGCATTTTTGTTAAGACTTCTTACATTTAAATGATGTTTTGACTTGTAAAGACGCCCCTGTCAAGAAATTAACATACTTAACCAAAAACTGTCAAACATAAAAACAAAAAGCTCCAGTATGATTCTTCACTAATGGCCTTGTTTTATTCCTGATGTCTTCATTCGCACTTTGGGCTGACAGGGCTACCGAACCAGTAGCTTCTTTTATCGAAATATCTGTTGGTTCACCGGTAATATACGGTTCTTCTTTTTTTGCCTTTACTGCTTTGTCTTGATGACATGATGCGTGGGTTTCTAGAGGCGTAAAATACCTAGAAGAAGTTAATCAAAGAAGTTAAAAATTATAAGAACTCTTCTTAACTTTGTCAACTTATTCAATTTTATTGGAATATGAGTTTTCAATTCCTTGGTCATAAAAACAAGGAACAATTCCACCAATCAAAGAAAGTATCGCTTACTTGACTTATTAGAGGAGCTGGAATTGTTTTTACCAAGTAATTGCGCGTGTGTATGCATATTAAGTATATTGAAAATGTCTTGCTTTTTTTGCTGTTTAGATTATAGCAACGCATTTGACAGCGTTCAGCGTTACAGGTTCTTAACACTACATTATAAGTGTGCAAAACATATTACTGTAACTCACAATCCTATATTTGCCTATACTGGCACAAAACTAGATAAGATATTTCAGAATCCATCAGGATCAAATGTGGAGTATACCATGGCTGTCTATTTTTCCCTTTTTTTTTTAATTGGAGGAAGTACTGGTATTAAAGAAGACACACTTGTAACTAGTTTTCTTTAAACATCATTAGATACTCTGAAGATGCCATTATATTGGCTGGTAGTTTTAAAGGTTTGCAAATGTTCTTCAACCGGATCGCTGAGCAGTGCTGAGCCAAGTCAAGATTCAAAATTTAAGATTCTTTATATCCAAAATACTTTAAATATTTGATTAAAATCATCATCGTGGGATCATTCTATGTAGAGATCAAATGACAAATTAAAACAGCTAGATCGATATTGATAAAAATTCAAAACTTGTTAATGAGCAAAGATTTAAATTTGCAAGGTAAGGCGAAGTTTCTGAGATCTAATTTTTTGTCTGTTGACATGTGACTCTCCATCTTGCAAGTAAAGCTATGTCATGCTGTTATTGAGGTGTACGGTAAGGTATTAGTTTACTCCTCTCAATATTTAAGCTCTCCATAGTAGAGTTTATTTATTTATTCATTATGACTAGGTCTGTGGCGGCAGGTCTTTGCCGAGGTATGGTCGTCGGCTTCACATTCAGAAGGTACCAGGTTCGCGTCTCGAACAACGATGCAAAAACAAAAAACAAGTCTTGCCCTGCTGTTCACTTCCTTTTCAGCGTTCAACAGTCGTCATCGAATTTGCGTGCGATGCGATGCACGCAAAATATAAGTTAACTTTGAACATTGAGAATATACGAAGATGTTGTCCAGGAGCCGACACGCAGCCAGCCGAGGAACCAGGAATAATAACCCAGGAGTCTGCTATAAGTGCTATATAGTCGGTACCAAGATGGCGCCAGTATAAATCTCCTACAGTCAACTCACGACAACCACGACTGTTGCGCTAACAAGGAAATAAGTCTATCGTCTATAACCAAGTTCTGCTGCTGTGCCTAGTCGCTAGACCAAAAATGATCTCCCCACCACTACTACTACTACTACTACGAGGTCTGTGGACATGTAGGAGTATCCTAGGCAAATTCACTTGCAAGTGGAGCTACTTTCACTTAGATATTTATTTAAGTTTTTCATAAAAGTAGAGTTTACTTTATTAGTATTTAGTAAACTTCCATAGTCCCATGCAACTAGTCCTGAGTCCGACAGTATTGCGTGTGATCTGTCATCAATAATTACCGCAAGTTTCACGAAAGTAAACTTGATAGAATGACCTAGGACAACATTTTCAGAGTCAGGTTTATAAGTGCGTGTACCCAAATGATTGTCCTCGTCCGACGGTCGTGATGGTGGCACACATCCTGGCATCGTGTTAAATTTTCATTCCATTTCGTGTTTGGAGGCGGTGCATACAGCTAGACACGAAAAACCAAAAGCAGCTCGCAGGAAAATATTATGGCGTGCCGCCGACACTTCTATCCCTCTCAATGAAATCTTCGCACACAATAAGTTTGCGAGCATGTCATGCTTTCCACGTAAAAACGCAACAACATAGTTTTACTACGACTGCCTATAGAAGGACAAACAGAAAATTTTAATCAAGCTTCAACCAGTATATGGGTTGAGCCTCCAAAGTGAATATTGCTGATCATTGGAAAGAAAAACCCTACTGTCTCCATTGGATTAATATCCGGGACATGCTGCAACTTTTACAGATACAGATTTTAGCGGGCCTTTTTCGTAAAATTAAGTTATCTTAAATGAAATGTTAAAAGAAAATAACTACCGCCCTATCTAACTGATACCTAGGCACATCAATGAGTACAAAAAAAAATCACGAGAATGAAATATAATCAATTAATTTTGACTTTATCAACAAGTACACCAATCATATACATGTGGACAACATTTTCAACGTAACCTTCAATCCTGATTTTTCGTGTCTGTTGATACCAAAATTAACTCCAGATCTTCATCTGAGTTATTATCTATATCTTTCCACATTTTAAGAAAAAAAAAGGGGAAAAAATTACATGGACAGCTGATTTTGACGTTATTGGCATTAATCAGATTGCTCACCTACATCCAGACTCGATGAGCATCGATGCTATCAATTGATGACTTGCTGGAATTCATCAGATAATTTACGAATGGATTTTAACGATTTGCACTGATTGATTTAAGAACTTGAGTGTTGTCATCGATGAGTTTACGAACTCATCCATATCTTTGAGCCAAAGTGTCAAGCCTAAATCAGTATGTGTTGTAGTCTGCAGAGGTCCCGAGCACCAAGTGACTTCGAGTCAGATGATCTTTAATTTGAGGTAGCAAATTGTCTGCAATAAGCAGACAGAACCAATAAGAAAAAACGAAACGAAACATTGTCTGCAGAGTTAGAGCATGTACTGGGTGACAAAAAATATGCCACTTTAGTCAAACTCGTACAATAAAATACCTGGACACGATGCTTGATACAAAGTTACGTTGGATAGCGCATGTTTAAAAAAGGACGAGGAACCTAAATTCAAATATTACAAAAATGTACTGATTTTTACGAAATTATTAAAAATTCACCATACATAATATTAGGTTATATCAAAAACTGATAAAATCAGTCTAAACTTACGGTATTCAGCTTTGGAAAAATTCAACCCTCAAATTAAAATTAAATCAAAGATTCCAAAACAAAGTATTAGGTGAATACTCCTTGGTATATAAGGAATAGTGATCCCCATGGTGTTTTAAATATAGAAACTATTGACGAAATAATTACACGATTTGTAAGTAGGCGTCATAAAGAAACGCTCTAGAATATTCATTCTGAAGTAATATAACTAATACGAAGACTTAAATAAAATCATCTGAGATAAAAATCACATACTACATAAATTAATTTTTGAGCTCGTTCTCAAAATGGGGTGATGGTAGCCGCAGACATCGATATTTCCATCTTAATAGACTTCATCAGTACGGCACAACTAAAAGGGAAAGGCGACGAAATAAAGATGATGAAAGCCGAAAAGGAAAAATTTTAGAAAAGCAAATACCAATTTGCATTATCAGCTAGTGTCGCTTCGAAGGCCAAAATCTTACATCACTATAGAGACAGCTAAAGTCAATCTCAGTATGTATGTATGTAAGTCCAGGCTCAATATTAAATAAAAACAGGGACTTTTTGGAGTGTAATTAAAGACAGAATAAATTAATTTTTGAGCTGGTCCTCAGAACGGAATAGTGGTAGCCGCAAACATTGATGTTACTTTATCACTACGGCAAAGGCGGAATTAAAGACAATGGAAACTGATGCCCAATTTAGAAAAACAACTGCCAATTTGCAGCTAGGTTAGCATCGGAACTAATAAAAACACTTAAACTTGTATAAAAATAAAATCAAGAGATGCCATGCCATTAAAACTATGATTTTAAAATATGTATATAAAATAGTATTATACCTTAGTTAACCTGGCAATCTGTAATAATTAAGGCTAAAAAAAATATTTTTTTACCTACTCTGGCTAGATTTTATTAAAGTCAACCCTATTTAGCTTGTCTTTTAGTAGGTTGGCTAGCAGTAATAAGTACCCAACTTGTGTACCAAAACTTATTAAATTCTGGTAAACGTATGGGCCACGAATTTTTCGTCAGTCAGGCAGATACTATTACAAACTTCTGGTAGGTCAATGTTCTTTTTTAAGATAAACGCGACAACGAAATTCTAAACCAAGGAACCGATGAAATTAATAAAGAAGTGTCTGCTAATTTTACTCTCGTTCTTTTTTTTCAAACCGTGCTCGATGGTGAAGAAAAGGTGGGTAACTCGAGTCATTCATCAGACCTGTTTTATATCGAAGAAAGATATGCTACCGTAGCTCACCTCTCAGCGGCCAGCCAAGCAAGAGATACAACTCGAAGATAAAACCGACAGATGAGTGTACCCGATTCCGTTTAAAAAGCTATTAAACCAGACTGCGGTATTTTTTCGGGTGTCGTTATCTTTGTTCAACGGTGTCGAAAGGTCATAAATCGAGGCCCACTCGGAGAGTACGTTTTTTGATAAGACCACGACGACGACGCGACGAGGAACGACCCGCACTGCTTGCTGGATTTTAATGAAATTAAGTGAAGAAACACCGGCAGTTTTTTGTTTAATTGGTAAAAAGATTAGGCGGCGAGTTATGGCCTCATGATCGTCGAGGCGCTTTGTGTCATTATTCTTACCACTTCGAGCACCGCTGCTACGGTCTTCTTATTGCTACTGTAAGAGATCTTACTGCTGATCGGTTTTGTTCAGAAATAATGACGCTAATTTTTCATCATGTTCAATCGCTTTACAATGTCACAACTTTAATTGCTATTCACAGCATTTATCATCCTATCTATAGCAAAAAACCTGACAAATACATTGTTGTTGTGATGGAATACTTTAGCAATGGCCAAAAGTTTTTGCTTTGCCTAACCAAGAGGCCACTACAGTTGCAGAGGTTCTAGTAAACGATGTTTTCAGCAGTATTAGCATTCCTTTGGAACTACATACAGATCAAAAGAGAAACTTTGATTTAAAGCTTTTCCACTGTGACCTTCTGGGAATACATAAAACAAGAAGTACTACTTTACATACACAGTCAGACATGGTCGAAAGATTGAATAAAACAATAGAAGAACATCTTTGCAAAGTTTTTGATGAGCATCAAACAGATTGAGACCACTATATTCCATTATTTTTGATGGCCTACATTCACAACAAGAGAGGAGCTACTCCATCTAGTATCCTGTGTGGTAGAGAACTGCGGTTACCATGTGGTATTGTCATATATGAAAAATAATTATTTTAGTTCCTAAAGATTTTGTAAAGTATTCATATGATTTGTTAACATGTTAAAAAAGGAAAAGAACTTTGTTTAAAGTATAAAAAATATACTGATTAGTTGGCAGAAAGTTAATTTTTTCATAGCAAGTTACTGATTAATAGACAAATACTTCCTTAAGTAATTAAGGTATTCAACTTTAAAAAAGAACTAAAGAGATTAACATGTGTCATTATTTTTACAACTTCGAGCACCGCTCCTACGGTCTTCTTATGGCTACTTTAAGAAATCTTACTGCTGTGGTTTTCTTCAAAAATAATAATGCTAATTTTTGTCATGTTCAATCGCTTTGAAATACGTTACGATGACGTCACAAATCGACCCAAATTTACTTTTGTATATATTTTGGCTGAATAAATCTATGGTCTATTGTTTAACTTTAATGACAACCCCACAGGACAAAAAAATTTCAAAATCCGTGAGACAGACGATGTTAATGTCAATAATGGAGTCAGTAGCAGTAAAGGCATATGAAGCTAGATCTACCTAAAAATGTAGGCAATAAAGCACTTAGTGCCTAATTTGCTTATAACAATTACTCCATTTTCTAACTGCACCAGTTCTTTAAAAATCAATATATTACGAAAAAAAATAGAAATTGACTACAGGCAGTAAACCGCAGTTAACTTTGTTTGTCATCCACGCAAAATGGCCGCCTAAAAATAATAACGTTATTCAAAATGATCAATAATTATTTAAAGTTGGTCTAAACCGCGGAAAACTGTGCAAAGTTTTGTAAACTTTTTTAGCAAATTATTTTAAAACAAACATACTTGTTACTCTGGCTGACTAGATTTTAATGTATCAACCACAGTATGTTGAATAAGTAACAAAACCTTTTACGTTTATTTTCAAGCTTTTTCCTTCTTGTTTTTTTATTATTATATTACCAGGTGGTAAGTTTGGTAGCGAAATGCCCCATCGTAAAAAAGCTTGCATAATATTATTATAAATTTGTATAACAAACTCCCTTACATACGAATTACGTGAAACAATCATACCTACACGTGTAGCTGGAAGATTTAACATATGGCCCG
Organism: Aspidapion aeneum; assembly: GCA_963576565.1. Taxonomy (NCBI): domain Eukaryota; kingdom Metazoa; phylum Arthropoda; class Insecta; order Coleoptera; family Brentidae; genus Aspidapion; species Aspidapion aeneum. The sequence goes on from OY755047.1 coordinate 26,702,951, forward strand.
AGGCGACAGGGTTCTTATAATTTTGTTTTAGTATATAATACATGTCTGATATAAATTATTGTACTTAAAAAAGCAGTTAATTATAACTATCAAATAGATAAAGACACGTTATAATTTATTTCCTGGTTGAGATTTGTAATCCGTTTTAGATATGTTATTAGTGTTCTAGTTTTGATTTAATTTGGATGGTTTTGATTGTATTTTTTTCTTATTGTTACGTATTGTAGGCCAGTTTTTAAACCATCCATCACTCTCTCTTAAAACAGTCCCCGAAATGAAGTTCGGCAACGATCATGACTATTCTACTTCTTTGTTGCAACTGCTGTTAACAGTTCTGTTCTTCTTCTCACATTTTAGGTTTCCTAGATTTGATTGTGGCAAGTAATTCTGTTTTAATGTTTTCATTTTAATTTCTGTTTAATGTTCTGTTACATTTGTTTCATCGATCGTCTTTATGTCTAATGTTATGACCGGCAAATTTCTATTTTAGTTTTGACACCTTTCTTTTGACATTTTTTACTTTTGTTTTATTTCTTATCCATTCATTCCTTTTCTTATTTGTTAGCTTTACATGTAACATTTGTTTTTCCAATAATCTTTGGGCTTTTGTTACCTTATCCATGTTTGATTTTGTAAGTGTTCAGGTCTGGGATCCATAGGTGAGTACAGAAAGGATACATATACATATATATTATATATATAGACTTTCCGTTTGAGGTGCTGGGGATATTTTCATTTCAATATTGCTTGCTTTTGGTTTCAGCTATTTGGTTTTCTTTTTTAGTTTAAAAATTTGTACTAGATCTATATATATACTCCTCTCCTTGTTTTTTCTTTCTTCGGTTATTCTGATAGATATCTTTTTGTCTATTTGTTAAGATTTTAGTTTTAGTTTAGTTCAGACTCAATCCTATATTTTTTGCTGCTGCATCCAGTTCTTCCAGCATTTTTATCATTTCTTCTTTCTTATCTGGTATTTGGACGATATCATCAGCATATATTAGGTCGTGCAAGTTTTGTTCGCTTACTTGAATACCTATTTCTTCCAAATCTAAGTTTTTAAAAACATCTTCTAGGGCCTGATTAAATAGTTTAGAGGATATCGTGTCACCCTTCTTAACACCTCTTCTTATGCGGATTGGCGTTCTATTGTGGATTTTAATTGATGTTATTGCGTCGATGCATTTATGGGCTATTAGGTCTCTGTATCTATGATCTATTCGGCTATTAATTAAAGATGCTTTTACTACCCAGTGGTCAATGATATCAGAAGCTTTTTCGAAATTTATAAACGCAATATATAGTAGAATATTGCATTCATGGGCTCCTTCTATTACAATTTTGGTGGTCAACTTAACTGAAACCTTTTCTGAAGCCTGCTTGTTCTTTTTATTGATATCCGATTTTTGTAAAAAGCTTATAAATTACATTATGGACTATTATAGGTCCAAAGTTTTTAGGTCTGTTTCTCCAGGTTCCACCTTTTTTCCATCAGTTTCTTTATTTCTTCTGGTAAACAATTATCAGCCATCAAATAAACTTAAAATTAGTTTGTAACTGCATACAATCTCTTCTAACTGTGGTGAAAAACAACAAGGTGACTTTAGGGCGGGTGCTGGAGCATACGGTTATAACTGGCAAGAAACATGCAGATTTTCTAGAAAGAACAGGATCAGAAAAATCATTCATGGAACAGAAACTTCATTTGAAATTCTAAAAACAAGAGAATGGTGTGGTAAAATCTCCTTGAAGATTACTACTAAACTCCGTAAGCTAAATCAAAAACAGATCAAACAGATGACGGAGCTCATGATTGATCATGGCACACTGAGGAAACGCCTGCATGGAATGGAAATTTACAGACATGACCCCACTTGCAGAGTATGAAATGAACCCGATAATTTAACTATTCACCTCATATATCCAAGTGCCTAGCAGTAAGACCACAAGAAGAACGCAAGGCCTCCTAGAGGCAATGCCGTTCGAGGAAGTCGAGCATCAGAAATTTACAGAGATACTCTATACAATTATTTCTGGGACACGCTCTAAATTTATGATTTTATTTATAAGAAGAGAATACCAAAAGTAATACGACAAAACAACAAAACAATTATGCGGTTGTCGTCATTAGATTTTTATTTTTCTCATAATTGTAATAGTTATTCGTTGAGAAATCACGGAGCGAAAAAACGCTGGAAATAAAATACGCCGTTTAAATCTGAATGCAGAAGCAGAAGCAACTCGTGGGAAAATTTAGATATTTCTGTGATATAAATAAATTGTTTAAAGAGGTTTTATTTTATGAAGTTAATAAGACCATAAACAATTTTGTTTGTTTTTCATCAGTTTTTCTCGAGGTCTCTTTTTCTTCATAATATGCGACACATTTCCATTAAAGACGCAAAGCAAATTGAACTGTTTTGGTAAGCTAATTTGTTTTTGGATAAATCAATAAAACGAGTCAAGAAAAAATGTTTGGTGATATTTAATTTAATAAAAAATCGGTTTCCTTGAATTTATTTTAAATCATAGATAGCAGGGACCCTAGTATTGACCCATGTGGGATTCCCAGATATAAGTTTACCGAATATGACATTATTTGACTTTTTTATACTATTTGTTGGTAGGATGTGAAATACGGACTATTACTGCAAATCCCCCATGTGATTTTAATTTTTCAAGTTGAGTGTTTTATAGTGTCGAAGGTCTTGAAAAATTCGAAGAATCGCCAACTTACCTCGATCTGACTCTTTCATTATGAAGAAGATTAAACGTCCTTTTAATATTTTCCTGTATAGGACATAATTTTTCAAATGATTTTTTTAAGGTGCCTTATATCCCAAAAAATATTTTAACAAATATTAATTCTTCACAAAAAAAAGCAGCAATTAAATATGTAAAACAGTAGCCAAAAAACTCGTCGAGTTCGCATGACTGGATGGATTTCCATAAGTTACCCTTTATATCATAAAAATATTTTATTTTTTGGACGAAAATGACCGTAATATATTACACAGCGCGATAAACACAAGTTAAGGAAGGGATTGCAATTTTAGGTAAAATTTTGAGGGGCCTATTTCACCTCTAATATTTTTCAAGAAAACTTTTTTGGAACAAATATAAACAAATCTGTTACTGATAAGGAAACAAGGTTTTTAAAAACCAAACCAAATGAACAGACTCTAAACTTAGTTGAGTTGGGTTAGATTAGGTATGGTGGCAGACCACGAACTACAATGACAGCTGATCTCACTTGGACCTTTTGGTCCATTGTGATACCATATGTTCTTGAGTCGCCGTCGTGGTGTAATGGTAGCAATGTTTGTTTCCCACACCGGCGGTCCGGGTTCGATTTCAGGCTAAGTACTTGGTTGTTTGTGTTTGTTAAAAAACGCTTTAACCTTGCTAGAACTTTGCGAAACTGGGCGATTGATCCTGATTGGATGGAAAGTCCTTGTATAAATTTAAAAAAAAATATGCTCATGAAAATAGTTTTACAAAGGTAACCTTAACCCTTTATGTCTTGGTATGAGGAACAGAGAGCTTACGTGCTCAACTGAACCAGTCACAGTTTTTTCTAAATCTTGCTAGCGCGCCGAATTCTATTTCTTTTCGACCTTGGAAGTGTGGAAGACCTAGAGCTTTACATTCAAACATCAGATGTCTTATGCTCTCACGTTCTACCTCGTCCTTGCAACAATGGTAGTAGTTATTTGGCGGTATGTTTAAACTGGTTACATGCATTGTGAAGAGGCAGTGATCTCTTATAGGAGGTCACCTTTCTTAGAATTTCACACCTCTACTTAAGTACGGTCATCCTATTTTGGCCACAGCTGCCTTGAGATGCTGCAGGTTTCTAACCGTACCTGTTTATTATCTGCTACCTTTACCACAATATTGTTAATTTGAGATTTGACCAGGATCACTGTGATGGCCAACGTATTGTCAACTTTATTGTCATCTTTGGCTACACTTGATTTGGCTAGTCTATCGGTCGCCTCATGACCTGGAACCCATCAAATAATTACCCGATGTTGGTTTCCCAACTCATGTATATTTTCCTGACCTCGACCAAAGTTTGAGTGAATGCTGCAGGACTTCAGCGCCTTGTTTGCAGCCTGACTGCCTGTACCAATTACAATAGATCTTGTCATCGCGGGATCAAGGCGCAGATCACAAGAATTAGGAACTCATGCAGATAATTCAAAAAGAATAGCAAATGAAGCTGACTCTGAAAATAAAAATGTTGAAATACTATACATTATATCCTCCTTTAGAAGATAGAACTTTTAATAGAAGAAAACCAAGCAAAATATAAAATATTTGAAACAGATGATGGGTGAATCTTTTTTTTTTCATACTTTTGTTTCATTCTTTTACCGTTGCCTTGACTTGAGACCCTTAAATATAATCTCTAAAAATTCTATTTGTACGTCAATGTTTCGCTGTCTAGAACAAGGAGCGGTTCGGCTGGAATCTGATAACAAGTCCACACTACCCAACAAATATATATTATAATAATACTTTTTTAGCTTGGGGGAAATGTGGACATTGTGGACAAAGAACAAAGTAAGCCAGTTTAATAAATTAAGTAAGTATAAAATATTTTTAATTTAGCGTGAAAATGTTTGAAATAAAAAAACTACTACCTACTTGGTTTTCAGCGTTACTGTTGCCTTACTCAGTAAGATTGCAGAATTTTAAACATTGTCCTTAGATTTTACACATTAAGCAACAAGTAGTGATGCAAATAAACAAATGCTTAGTAATAATTAAACAAGTAAAGAGGACTAATCATATTCCAGAATTAGTGACCGTTCATGTGATATTAGAAAATTATTGAAATAAAGCCAGGCTATAATAGTGCCAGGCACAATTTTGACACCTTCACATTGTAACATCAACTGTGATCTTTTAACACACGGCCTTTGTTTACTATATGAACCGGTTCGAAAATAGACGACGAAAGTTTTAAATTCGACTTTGGTATGTCAATTTTGAAGGATCAATTGTCAGTTTTCAATGTGAATGTGTCAAAATAGTGCCTGGCACAATTATAGCGTGGCTGAATTTCAATAATTCTCTATTATTATAACACAGGCCATAAGCCCTATACTATGTTATAGTCCTATATTTGTACGAGCTTATACATATAGGCATAACCCCAAAAATACCTACCGTTCTACCGTTTTCTGTGGTTTAGGGCATAATTATAGTGTCCCATTGGAAACATTTGAAACGAAACGAAAAAAAATTAAAAAAACAACTAGGTTTTGTATTAAATAAAGAGATTAATAGATAATAGAATACCTTTTGGGTTATAATTGCTTTCACAGCTTTAGTTAACCCAAGATGATCCGCACGTAGGGAACTAACACCAAACCCAAATAAAGCACTAGAAAAATACCACATTGAAATTGGCCTAGTGGTTTGCGCACGCCCAGACCAATACTATAGTGCAGCTAATATAAATATTTACAACGTTCTAGATCCCATTTGAGGGGGAAAAAACTATTGGTAGAAAGACAGAGGCTTAGAAATAATAAAGTCTATTTTAGGACATGGTGCCAAACCTACAAACAATATACATTCTCGCACTCATGACTGATCACATGGCTGTCAAAACTTTATCTAAACTACAAATTTTGGACTATGTGGTATGGTTCGGGAAACGGATAAAAACCATGTAGGAAAAGATCAGTTTGAACCACCTTTAACTGCTACTTCATTAACGACTTGTACGAGCTTGCACACGGGATAAAACTGATGGAATGGTTATGCAGGAAAGGCTAGGGTGCCTAATATTCCAGTTATAACTCCAATATTGTAGTGAGTGTTAACAGTAGTAGAATTCCTGGAATGTTCTCATTGTTCAGAAAAATTTCTGGCTCTAGTGAAGAAGCGCCCGAGGGGTGGCTCGATCGCCGATGTTTGTACACCAAAAGGAAATACCTACGGTATTTTCTAATGTATTTCCTTGTATTTCCCAGTATTTCCTCAAATTTCAATGGTATTTCCTAGTATTTCCCAAGAACTTCCTGGTATTTCCTAGTATATTTCCCAGTACTTTCCAATTATTTCCTCGTATTTCCCCTATCCTGTACACCAAAAGGAAATACTGAGCCACCCCTCTGAAACACCGTCTATAAGATTTGCTTGGCTTACCCAAAATAACTCGATATTTAGTCCCTTGATAGTAAAATTGTTGAAATCTTCATTGTTAGAACCTACACAGTGATTCAGTTTTTTCCAATTGCAAAAAACTAACTAACCTTCTAATATCTTCTTATTTCTTTGGTTAGTAACAGTTGACGGACGCATCAACCATCGAATGCACCACATTTAAAACAGGGCCCTTCTCTTTAATTACGTACCTACTACTGATGCACTGGAAACTGAAACTAGTCATTATACTTATTTTTCAGAGTATTTTTTTTGTTTGTATGGGGCGACTATACAGCCAACTATGGTTCATATCATTAATTTTGAGACACCTTTTTATCGTTGGCCTATGCTATTTGTTATGGTAAACAGCTGATAACTGTCAAAAAGTTATCTCAAAAATTATGATATGAAGTGCTGCGATCAATGAACGGCCATCAGCTTTGGCAGTGACGTTTCAGAGTTTTTTTCTTTTAGCGTAATTTTCCTTACTTTTAGTCACTATATTTGTCTTTCTTTCATATTGTATTTGTCCGAGTGAGAAACAGAATACCATAAAATACTCCCTCTGCATCAGCATCTCAATCCCACCACATTAGAAATTGCAATAACTAATAGTAAAAACCTAAGATATGCTGACGATGTCACCTTAATAACAGATAAAAAACAAGAACTGATAAAAATGCTGAAAGAACTAGATAATGTAGCTAAAATTATAAGCTTGAGTTTGAACTACACTATAACTAAAATCATAACAAATGCAAATGAAGATATCACAATCAGAATAAACCAAGAAAAAATAAAACAAGTAGAGGAATATATATATCTAGGACAAATTATTGAACAAAATTGAAAGCTGAAATCAAGAGACGGGTAAGATTAGCCTGAGCAGCATTCGGTAAATTAAACTACATATTAAAAAATAAAAAATATCCTCAAAACGAAATCACGTATGGGTCTGACTTGGACACTTACAATATCAAACATGGATAAGGTAAACAAAAGCCCAAAGATAAGTGGAGCGACAAGTGATACATAGAAAGGTAACAGATAAAGGAATGAATGGATAGAAAATAAAATATAATTAAGGAATATTAGAGAAGAGGCGCCAAAATTAAAATGGAAATTCGCCGATCATAATATCATACAAAAAGACGATCGATGGAACAATTTTATTGTAAACTGAAGACCTTGGGAAAATAAAAGGAGTGGAAGATCCCAAATGAGATGGGCATACGAACAGACAGGCAGAGAAGAGTGAAAGATATTTGGGGAGGCCCATGTCGAGAGATACAGACGGATCAAGGTTAACAGATTTTAGTTCGACCGGTGCAGGATTATACGCTACTCTGGCGATAACATGGAAGCTACGAATTAAAAAAGAAACAGAAAAGCGCCCCTGCATCTGTTCAGACAGTCAAGCTGTGCTGAAAGCACTGTGCAAACCAACTATGTCCGCGGGTTTGGTGCAGGAGTGCGCGGATGGGAATGGAATGGAGCAACACAGGAAAGCCAGACAGGCGATAAGTATGTGACAGAATACAGCAAGTCCTGTAGGGACTGGCTTTTCCGTAGAACACAAAGGATGCTGGGAGCCATAATGGGAGACACTGCGTTCTACAAAGAGACTTGGCGAACATGAGACTAAAGGAGGAAATGATGTGCGAGCGATTTTATGCCGAGGACGAGACTTCAGCACATTTTCTTTCATCATGTGAAGCATACAAGGAGGCAACAAGAGAGGTATTCGAAGAGGAAGCCTTTGAGATGGAGGACCTTCTGAACCTGTGGTGATGCGATATTCTGGCCTTTGTACAGAAGACGGGCAGATTCCTTAGCGAAGGAAGGACGCAGTAAGGGGAATGCCCGAGGGTTGGCGAAAATGGCGCTTTATGTACCTAGTCGCCGGGCCTATAGCCTACCCCACACTAATACTACTATTAAGTATTTATTAAATCTTAGAGAGACTCCCTACTGAAAAATATGCGAAATCAAAATCATTTTTATCCGCTTAGCCGTTTGAGCAATAACTTAAAAACTGTGTGATGGGAGAGCGGTGCGAGGGGAGTGTTTTCTTATGGTATGTGGTCTGATAGTGCTCGAGAGAGAGATAACAAAATCTTAATGTCAGTTATAATTTTAACCAGGTCTCTGTTTTACTAAGTTATTACAAAAACTCTCTGAAATAGCATTAACTGCTACTATTCGTTTTTTCTTGTTATATAATAAATCTTGTTTAAAAAATACCTACGTATATAGCTAATTTCAAACAACTTTGCCTTTAAAAATTATTGATAGACAGCGCCTCCTGCATGGAAAGGTCTACTCTAGATAGGCGGCCAGGAAAACTGTAATTTCTATGAATTTTTAAAGCGGCCTCGCCTATTTACTGCGTCAATCACTTGCTGTATAGGTATCGCCGCAGCAAATACGAGATACGAGGGTGAATCAAAAACAAACCGGAATTTTATATTTAGCGGCCACTGCCTCGTAAAGGGAGTGAAGTGACATCTCGAGATACACCCTGTTCCATTGCAATTCTTTCAAGGACCCAATTCTACCGCTGACATAAAAAAATCGAAAGGCCGAGAGACTTGAAGGGGCATCAGCACCGCGGAAAGCCAAGACCCGTCTTTCCTCAGGAAAAGTAATTTTACGGGTTTTTTAGATATCATAGACTTACCGCGGGTTTATTTTTTTTACGAATACCGTAAAATTATCGCTGCGTACTACTGCGAGTGAAAGATGCCTTTCGACAAAAAAGGTGATGTCTTTTGAAAGTGGAATTCTGCTTCTTGAAAAAGCTCTGCCATACATAGCTGCTTGACTCAAAAAAAAATTGCATGAAATGCATTGAAAAACACTTGAACACTTGCCTTCATCATCATCATCATCATCATCATCATCATCATCCCATTCCAGCGTTCTCTTTGTAGAGCAGAGACTTTCCAGTTTGGCGCACCGATTTTTTGTCGTCCGCCGTGACACTGTTCCCATCTCAATTTTGGCCGTCCTAGTTTTCTTTGGCCAGTTGCGTTAGAGTTTAGTATCCGTTTTGCCACGTTGGAATCTGTCGACCGTCTTATATCTCCTGCTAGTTTTTATAAGACTCATCACGTCTAGGCCACCGAGGTGATTATAGAGCTCGTAGAACTCAAAGTTAAATCTCTTCCTCCAAACCCCAGTTTCGTACACGCCTTTAAAGAAGGTTCTCAAAATCCTTCTTTCAAAGGTAAGTAAATGCTTTGGCATAGTCAATGTTTCAGAGCCGTACCTGAGACCTCATAGGATTAGTGTTTTGTACCGTTGGACCTTTGTTTTTCTGGTTAGGCTTGTGCTTCGCTGTTGTTTTTGTAAGCTATAGTAACAACGACTGGCAAACAAGATGCGCCTTTTGATCTTCACTGGTTGAGTATTGAAGGAGTTCACTAGCGAACCCACACGGTAAAAAATTTTGTCTACAATGAAAACACGTGCGTTTCTTAAATAAATTGTTTTACCTTAAAACAAAACAATTTGTTTTGAATTAAAATATCTCTTTTTAGTTTAATGCAGCGTTTAATCTAGAAATAAGACTATTTTTCTTCTTTAATTGTTCTGTTACAATATACTTCATTTTGTGACAAAGCAAATTGTCCTCATATAAGTCATCCAGAAATCTTGCTTAATTTTGTAGCTATGAATTGCCTTAGATTACTTCACTTCCAATTTATAATAAAACAATGTTTGTTTCACATTAAAATAAAGAGGCAAGACATTTTTTGTGCTAAATCAAGAAAATATTCTCTTGGTGAATAGGAAAGCACAAACTATTTTACTTCAAAGTAATTTGCTTTAATCTAAGACAATTTTTTTTACCGTGCAGATACACGAACTCATTCGAGACGTCAAAGTATTCATCACCGATGGTAAGGTTTTGACCAATATTTCTGTGGCGTTCTTCTGTTGATGGAACACTTGCCTTAAAGTCCTAATTTAAGGACGATGAAAATGTAGAAACGTTCATGCACAATTGGTTAATGACATGACCAGTTTCATTCTGTGATGAAGGAAAACATTAGATTTAGTCGGAAAAAAGTTTAAATAATAATAAAAAGTATGTAGCAAAATAAGATGTAGATGTTGAAACTTTTACTGTACCAATAAAAATTTTAAAACTAAATTGCGGTTCATATTTGATTTACGCTCGTAGTTGTTATTCCCTACCCGGTAATTTTGGCTCGAAATTGACGCCGCTAATTTTTTTATTTTTACAAAAGGAGTTTTAACAACAACTATCCTTTTTTCCGGATAACAATTAAAGCTTGCCCTTAAAACAACGGACAATTCCATTTCAAAGATTTTTTTCAAAATATGCAAGCGAAAGCTGTGTGACCGTGTTGTTTAAATTTTACATAACATTTTAAAAAGCTAGGGATTGTTGGACTACTGTCATAGTTGCAATATCGACACATTTCGAGGTTATGTTGTCGTGACGTGTAAAAACTCCGGCTTTGGTTGTGACTTTCAGCAAAGTGGTAAATTGGGGGCCATTCGTTTTGATAACCCTGGGCGGACCTCCACTCCACAGTAATTTTGAGCCACAATTCTTCCATTTTTTTCAAGATATTCTTGAGTGCTAGTTGAGCAGTAGTAGTATTTGTTTCCATCTATTTTTGTCCATCGGTGGATTTGCGATGCCAACAGGTCGTTGACAGCTGACATATGTCATCAATCTGACATTATTTCTGATTGCATCAGATGAAGCCATCAGTTGAAACAAAAACCCGATGGCATCACGCTTAGAAGTGACTAGAGTGAACTTATTTTCGATTTTTCACTTTTTGAAGAAAAACATGTCGGACGAAGAAGAAATTCTGATAGCCGTTAAGGAACCTAATATGGAAATGAGATTCTGCCTGAATTCTTTAAGTTTTATTGGGCAACTTTTAAAGATTTGGTTTCTGTTTTCATTCTCATCTACTCTGACAATATCTCTCTAAGACGCAAGCCGCTCCAATACACTGATAATATTCTTTATTATAAATGTGAAGGTTCCTAGTCTGATTCCTCAAATAAAGAACTACTAAAATCCAATAGCTTTAGCGCAATTTTGGCCTCAGCCCTATTGCAGACATGATGTTTTTTTAACATGACTCTCAACGAAAAAATATGAGGTTATGTAGTCCATCCAAAGCTTCCACCGACTCCCAGACCCGGTTGCAGTAGATGCCATCATTCGATGACATCGGAAATTCATCCGAACAATTTAAGTATAATTGTTGCCATCGGTTGCTGTTTGGTGGAAAAAAAAACTTCCCCAAAATGATTTGGTGGACCAAAAATCAGCATTCAGCATCCGTACAAATTCTAATTTAAACCACTGTTCGACTGGGTAATACAGCATCGGCACTGAGATAAATTAAAGTAACGTCATAAATAAAAAATGTGGCCAATTTCGAATTCGGCATGCAAATAAATAAATGTAAACAGCTCGCGAATACATTATTCCGTATTATAGTGCCAAAAGGCATTTGGCAGTTTAAATACCAAATTATGGGCTGTTTTATTTGCATTTTTATTTTGTTGCTGTATCATTGTGAACTGGATTTTTTGCCGAATTTCGGCACATTATGAATCAATAAATTATATTTAAGAAGAGTTATTTATTAAAGCGATCGGAGGCTTTTAACGTTTTTTGTCTTCGTCTGCATTTAAAAACGCTAAAACACCAGACGAAAGTCAATAGACAAGAAAAATACAAATTGATATAAAACGCGTTCTTCTGTAACCCCTATTTAAGGCTAAATGTTATTTAATCCAATTCAGTAGCTAGTCGTCTATCTATCTATTTAGCCTTCTTCAATCCATCTTGGACATAGGCCTACCCCAATATCATCCACTCTTCTCTGTCGTTCGCCATGTTCATCTATCTAGTTCCCGCTTATTTCTTCAAATAGTCCACCCATCTCATTTGGGGCATTCCCCTACTTTTCTTTATTTTCCCAAGGCCAATTGGTGTTCCATCGATCGTCTTTCTGTCTGATATTATGACTGGTATAAGCTTTACATGTAACATTTGTCTTTCCATTGATCTTTGGGCTTTTGTTACCTTTTTCATGTTTAATTTTGTAAGTATTTTAATATGTAGCCTTATTTACCGAATTCTGCCCAGGCCTATCTTACTCGTTCTTGATTTCAGCTGTTTGGTTTTCTTTATTTAGTTCAATAATTTGTCCCAGGTACATATATTCCTCTACTTGTTCTATTTTCCTTTGGTTTATTCTGATCGTGATATTTTCATCTGTGTTTGTTATTGTTTTAGTTTTAGAGTAGTTCTACTCAAGCCTATATTTTTAGCTGCTGTATCCAGTTCTTCAAGCATTTTTATCAGTTCTTCTTTCTTGTCTGTTATCTATCTTAGGGGGTTGCAGTATTGTCCGCTTACTTTGATGCCCATTTCTTCCCAATCTAAGTTTTTGAAAACATCTTATACGGCCTGGTTAAATAGTTTAGGCGATATTGTGTTGGTTCCTTCATGGATCAATCAATGTTGTTGCTTCGCTGTATATATTGGCTATTAAGTCTGCATATCTGTGATCTATTCGGCTAATAATTAAAGATGATTTTACTGCCCAGCGCTCAATGCAATCGAAAGCTTTTTCGAAGAAGATAAACGCAATATATAGTGGAATGTTGTATTCGTTGGCTCGTCCTATTAGGATTTCCATGGCTAATAAGTGGTCAACTGTACAGAAACTTTTTCTAAAGCCTGCTTGTTCTTTTGATTCATATCCGTAAAATTTTGTTAGTCTATCTGTTAATATTTTCGTAAAAAGCTTATAGATTGCACAGAGGACTGTTATAGGTCGATTGTATTTTATATCTGCTCTATCTCCCTTCTTGTGTAGAATAATGGTTATGGATTCATTCCAGTTGTATGGGAATATTTTTTCTTTTAATATTTTATTTAGGAGAATAGGGAGCTATTTAGTTATCAAAAAATAACCCAAAAAAGCAAATTGGTTATAAGGAGTATTACACATAAACAGGTTAAATCGCGTACTTAATTACTCAAATCCTCGATTAAAATTAGTTCGTCGAATTTGAAAATATTTGAACCAATATGGGACTCAAATTTTTACTTAGTACATGTGTAGTTTATGTAGGTTAGATTTGATTATTTTACTGCTTACTTTGTCTTTATTAATAAGTTGTAATTTTGTAAAATTTTATATAATTTGTTAACCATCAGTGGATTTCGAAAATGATAAATTGAAGACAATTGCAAAATTAACAATACTGGTACTTATATTTAGAAGATACTACACAATTGTTAACTTTATAAAAAATTCCAAGAACAATATTTAGAATGCAACTGAGCTACTTATGGTTAAAATTACTCAAACATAAGATCATATACGTATGTAGATAACAGGGACATATTATATTGAATTTTTATTGGAATCAACAGCTTGTGAAAACTGAAGAACAGTCACAAGAGCGAAAATAAATACTAGGGGCGTTCTTCAAGGTTGTATAGTTTCCCCACTTATTTTTAATATCTTCAGTATACCAATCTTTATTAAAGCTTTGAATGATGCAAAAGAGGGTAAAACTATTATTGGTGAAGTTTTAAAGAATCAACAATATGCCAATGGCACCTTCGTTACAACAGACAAGAGTTCCCCAAATATAACTAGAAATACTAACCGCATTATGATTGGAAATTAAATATTATTACGCTTAACTAACTGTGTAGATCAGCAACACAAAAGATTATTTTTCTTAATTATTAGATAGTGCGTAAGAGAGTCCAAATAACCATACAGCGTCAACTGTTAATGGTATTGTTATTTTTTAGTCAGTGGGCATTATCAAAAGCGATATCGCCACAATTATCGTTACGTATAGGCCATTTCGCTAGCCTTAAAAGACCTTAATAAGGGTAAAAGAATCACAAGTTAAGAAAGACAGTTGCAAAATGTCCTTAATCTTATTAATTTTTTTCTTTCGAATAAAGCGCCTGCTGTTCAAAACAATTTCAGTACAGCGTGTCCCATTTTCGATGAGATTAAATGGGCAACTCGGTTATTATTAAAGATATTTATTTTCTGAATGCACCTTATCGTGCTCTTTTTTGGAGCCTTTAAAAATGGTGTAATCAGATTTTCGCTATACCCCGTAGTTTCGCTAATACAGGGACTTTTTGAAAAAAATGCATTTTTAATAATCCCTTATATTTCGCTTATTTTGAAAGATATTTTTATTCTGTAAAAACCTTTTTATAGCTACTTTTTTGGAAGAAAATAATGACTGAATGCACCTTATCGTGCTCTTTTTTGGAGCCTTTAAAAATGGTGTAATCAGATTTTCGCTATACCCCGTAGTTTCGCTAATACAGGGACTTTTTGAAAAAAATGCATTTTTAATAATCCCTTATATTTCGCTTATTTTGAAAGATATTTTTATTCTGTAAAAACCTTTTTATAGCTACTTTTTTGGAAGAAAATAATGACGTTGTCAGTTTTTTTAAATTATTGTTTAGTTTTTGAGATATGGTATATAAATACCATATCTCAATGATAAAAAAAATTAAATACGGACCTGGATTTTTTATCATTAATATTTTGATTGGTTCCATGCTATTAATATCACAAAATAATAAAAATGTTATATTTTTTTGTTTTAGTTAAAAAAAATATTTTATATTTAAAAAAATAATTTTAGTCCAAACCTGGAAATTTACAAATCAAATATAAATTAAAAATTGCTAGTTGAAGGATTTTTATACTTAGCAAATTAAAATGGTTTTACTTGAATTTAAAGATTTATTTGAAACAAAGTCTACGACAAAAACAAAAAATAACGAATTACAAAAAATAATAACTAATTTTTCTTTAATGATATAAATTTTCAAACTGATTGCGATTGTGTAAGACATTGTTGGCATTTTTAGTAATTTTTCTTAAACCGTTTTGCCTAAAAATATTTCTGACGTTTAAATATTGGAATTTTGTTGCTTGAATAAAGCAGTTTTAAAAATCTAGATATGGTCGATTTCTAGACATTTTAGAATAATTTTGAGTGAGCTATTCACAAAAATGACAAGTAGAATGACAATGTCAATTCCACGCTTTCGTTTTTTCATGTTGAAGTAAATTTTATGATAGTAGTGGCACAGCAACTACCATCAAATAATTACTATGATATTTTTGTAACTTTTGAACATTTTTGACTTTATTTATAAATCTTTTAATTAACGTTTCAAAACAGATAAACTAAAAATCGTTCAACTAGTGTGTTTTGCAATTTTAATTTATATTTACGTTGGAAATTTCCATTATTTTGCTCTAAAAAAGTTGCCATGTAAAGGTTTTTACAGAATAAAAATATTTTGCAAAATAAGCGCTATACAAGGAATTATTCAAAATGCAATTTTTTCAAAAACTCCCTGTATTAGCGAAACAACGGGGTATAGCAAAAATCTGATTACACTATTTTTAAGAGCTCAAAAAAAGAGCACGGTAAGGTGCATTCAGAAAATCGATATCTTTAATAATACCCGAGTTTCCCATCTAATCCCATCGAAAATGGGACACGCTGTACAGCAAACCTGCAAAATTTATCTGATATGGGTATCTAAAAAACCCAGTCTAAACTTAAACACAATTTAAGCGCATATTTTAATAAATGGGGCGTATCGAATTGATTCAATTAATTATTAATTACACGTGTAATTAAATTAATTTGAATACCTAAACACGCGTCAAAGTTATTATTCATATTAATGACTGTATCGGTGAACTAGTGTAAATCCAATAAAGAATTAATAAAGATATTCTGATGCAAGCCAATCAACATTAATGAGCAGCCAAATGGTTTATAAACGTTCGAAATAAATTTCACTAGCATAATAAATAAATAATTAAAGAAAAGATTGTTTTTTCTTTGCTTTCTTACTCCTTAATGGATATATCTTTTTCGAAATTAGAAATAATTATAGCGGGGTAAATCTTGTTTTCTGCTGTTTTAAATGGTAGATTCGGCGTTATGCGGTATCAGTTATTCTTTGCCTTTGCGCTTGTTGCCTTAATTTTGTTTTTCCTGTATTAGCTTTTATTTGGAGTCCCTTATTATGAGACCACATTTTTCCAACGTTTTCTTTTTCTGAGTTGGTATAAGGTCTTATCTTTTAATCAGTTTTTGATTCATGACTGCAACTCCATCAAATTATTAGTATTCTACGATAGCCGCATCTTTTTAAAAAGTGGTGAGAAATCGTAGATGCGCAGTTCTCTAAAATCGATCTACGTTTTCGTTGATTTGCATACCTAGATATTTGTACTGTAGCGCTATTTCTATTGGTGTCATATCAAGAGTAGGATTTTTAATGAAGTTTGGATTCTCCGTTATGACCACATTTTTAGTTTTATTAAGGTTTATCTTCAGTTAATAATTCTGAAAGTCTGCGATTATACCTTGTAGTAAGATCTTGTTATGTTTTAGAGTGTCAGTTGGTATGAAACTATCATCTTCATATCGTAGTCTCATTAAAATTTCGTCATTGGTTGTTCAGTCTCGGGTAGAAAGGTGATGTCTTTTAAACCTTAAAAGTATCGGTGAACTAGTGTAAATCCAATAAAGAATTAATAAAGATTTTCTGATGCAAGCCAATCAACATTAATGAGCAGCCAAATGGTTTATAAACGTTCGAAATAAATTTCACTAGCATAAGAAATAAATAATAATTAAAGAAAAAATTGTTTCTTCTTTGCTTTCTTACTTTTTGATGAAATTTCTTTTTCGAAATTAGAAATAATCATAGCGGCGTAAATCTTGTTTTCTGCTGTTTTAAATGGTAGATTCAACGTTATGCGGTACCAGTTATTCTTCGTTTGCTTTGGAGCGTCTTGCCTTTAATTTTTCCTTCCTGTATTAGCTTTTATTTGGAGCCCCTTGTTATAAGACAACAGTATTTTAACTTTTTCTGAATTTGTATAAGGGCTTTTTTCTTTGATGCTTTGAATCAGCATTAGCATTTTACGATAGCAGCATGTTTTCAAAAAGTGGTGAGAAATCGTAGATGCGCAGTTCTCTAAAATTGATCTACTTTTTCGTTAGTTTGCGACCCTAGATAAAGAAGTTTGGATTTCTTTTTTGAATTTAGAAATAATCATAGCGGCGTAAATCTTAGTTTCTGCTGTTTTAAATGGTAGATTCGGCGTTATGCGGTATCAGTTATTCTTCTTTTGCCTTGGCGCTTCTTGGCTTAATTTTTTTTTCCTGTATTAGCTTTTATTTGGAGCCCCTTATTATGAGACCACATTTTTTTAACGTTTTCTTTTTCTGAGTTGGTATAAGGTCTTATTCTTTGAATCAGTTTTTGATTCATTCATTTGTAGATGCGCAGTTCTCTAAAATCGATCTACGTTTACGTTAATTTGCATACCTAGATATTTGTACTGTAGCACTATTTCTATTGGTGTGATATCGAGGGTAGGATTTTCAATAAAGTTTGGATTCTTCTTTATGACTACATTTTTAATTTTACTAAGGTTTATCTCAGTTAATAATTCCGAAAGTCTGCGATTAGACCTTGTAGTAATATCTTGTTATGTTGTAGATTGTTATTTTTTATAAAGGTATCATCGCCATATCGTAGCTTCATTAAAACTCCATCATTACTAGTTGTTCAATCTCGGGTAGAAAGGTGACGTCTTTTACACCTCAAAAGTATCGGTGAACTAGTCTATATCCAATAAAGAATTATTAATAAAGATATTCTGATGCAAGCCAATAAATTTCACCAGCATAATAAATAAATAATTAAAGAAAAAATTGTTTTTCTTTGCTTTGCGTAAATCTTGGTTTTTGCTGTTTTAAATGGTAGATTCGGCGTTATGCGGTATCAGTTATTCTTCTCTTGGCTTCGCACTTCTTTGCTTTATTTTTTTCCCTTTATTGGCTTTTATTTGGAGCCCCTTGTTATAAGACCACAGTATTTTAACTTTTTCTGAATTGGTATAAGGTCTTTTTTCTTGATACTCATGACTGTAACTCCATTAAATTATTAGCATTCTACGATAGCAGCATCTTTTCAAAAAGTGGTGAGAAATCGTGGATGTGTGGTTCTCTAAAATCGATCTACGTTTTTGTTGATTTGCATAGATATTTATTCTGTAGCACTATTTCTACTGGTGTGTTATCAAGAGTAGGATTTTCAATGGATTCTCCGTTATGACCACATTTTTAATTTTATTAAGGTTTATCTTCAGTTAATAATTCTGAAAGTCTGCGCTGAGTCCTTATCCTAGTAAAATCTTGTTATGTTGTAGATCGTTATTTGTTATCAAAGTATCATCGCTATATCATCGGCTGATTAAAACTTCGCCATTAATTTTTATGCTCTCTTTTAGGTCCCTTAAAGTTTCAATAAAGACTGTTTCAGTGGAGATTCTAAAAAAATGTAGCAAAACTATTCAGCGTTCATCGTATCAATGTTAATTCTAGCTATTTACTACCAATAAATACTAACTTATCACTCTAATTGAATGAATTCGTCCATTTTTCTCAAAGAGACCTGAATTTTAGATTCGGGAAAGTGGAAATACACTTTTTGAGAGCAAGACTTGAAGTGTATTTCCAATTTTCCGAATCTTATCACTTTAATGTCATTCAAGTAGGCATACACATCTGATTTGATGTTAGGTCATCTGTGAGTTACAGTTTATATCAAAAAAAGTTTCTCTGGTGAATCTACCCACCCTTTCCGAATATTAATGAGGAAAAGGATCGGTGAACTGGGTGGTAGTGAAAAGGTCGAAAGACAAATGCTCGAATACAAAAGCTCAAACGAGAAAATCTAGAAAAAGAAAAGGTCGAACATAAAAAAACTGTCAAAAGATCGATCGAAAATCAAACGACAAAATCTTGAAAATAAAAAATCGAATCTTGAAACATATTTAAAGGCGAAACATTTAAAAAAAAATAGTATACTAATCTAACCAGTGAGCTTAGGTTTAATTTTTTTATCCGTTTAATATTTTTCGAGATGTTTTATTTTTTGATCTTTTGTCTTCCATACTTTTGTTTGCGAGATCTTGTCGTTTGAGCTTTTGTTTTTTGAGATTCTGCCGTTTGAGCTTTTGTTTTCTCGAGGTTGTGTTGTTCGAGCTTTAGTTTTTTAAAATATTGTCGTTTGAGCTTTTGTTTTTCGAAATTTTTTGTTTTTAATCTCGAGCAAATGTATTCCAGATTTTGTTTTTTCGATACCCCGGTGAACAAGTGTAAAACGTATAAAGAATTAATTACATGATCAAAATAAATTTAAAGCATAATTAATATTTATAGAAAGAATGGCTTTATTTTCCATTTCTTACTTGTTACAATGTATTTTTAAAAAGTATTTAAGTGATGCTCTTTTATTATATAAAAATATTTTAGCATGTCTTAATCTTTCAACGAAATAAGGAAGCATTAAAAAGAATGCAGAAAAAATTAATCCAAACCAATTAAAAACAGATGAGCGTTTCATAATTATTCGCCAATTAATTGGGCAAACTGTTGGGCCAAATTTATACATCAAGGTAGTACCGGGCCGTGGCGGATTTGGGCTTGTTCACGTTCGGGGCTAAACCAAAATATTAAAATTGTAAAAATTTTAAAAATGTTAAATTTACAAATATTTTTAAATTATTTTAAACACTTTTAAAATGTCAAGCTTCTTCAAGATTTTTTAAAATCCTAAAAAAATTTCAAAAATTTGTTCTAATATACTTATTTAAATGTGCGCCTCTGGAATATGAAAAAATTTGACTTTTTGTAGTCGTTTTAAGTATGTTCTTAATTTTTGCCATATATTTTTAATCACATATCTACAGAGTGGCTCAAATTATTATTAATAGAAATATAAGAATAATAATAAAATTAAAGGGCACTTCAAACAATTTTTGAATTCGCATGACGATGTGTAATAATTGTCTATGGGATAGTTTGTTTATTGGGATGCGTCAGATGCGGTGAATTTGATATATGTTAGAGCCTAAGCAGTCATAATAATAAATGTGACTTTCTGTAGGGGACGAAAAGGTGTCTACTCACATACACAAACTGAAAAAAAAGTTGAGTGCCTTCCCAGGGGTTCCACAAAAAAAGTTTTGCATCAGAAAGAAAGCCGGCGAAAAAACTGTATATACCGAATTTTTATCTCTAGAAGGCGATTGGAGTTGTAGCAAAAATACATAACAGTATAGCTCGAAAACGAAACCAATCACCCCCCCCCCCCAATGTTTTTTAAACAAGTTTCAGGATGGCTCGAGCTCTAAGATATCTCAAATTCACCTCATTTGACGCATCCTGGTAAGCACACTATTTCGATCGACAGTTAGTACACCTATCATTTCTTTAATTTAAAAAATGTTTGATATACCATGTAAGTTTACTACATAAACCATTATGTATGTAAATATTGCTTTATAAGAGTTAAGGCCGCTTGACATGGCGCATGACGCCCTGCAAATAATTGCACGCAAAAAATTTCGCTCAAGTTGTTGCCTGCAAAAAATCTTCTTTTTGTTTGACATTGTGCATGGCCATGCATGGATTCCCCAGAATCTAGGTAAAAATTCCCCAGTTTGCATGCAAGTACAGTTTGTATGCAAAAGAATGGCAGCGGACCGATAAAAATGGATTGCTTGATCAGCTGGATGTGTACTGCGCATGCACCTGGGCAAAATTTCATGCCATTTGCCTGCAAATTTTATTTAATAAAGGCCGCTTGACATGGTGCATGACGCGCAGCAAATATTTGCAAGCAAAAAATTTCGGTCAAATTGTTGCCTGCAAAAAATCTTCTTTTCGTTTGACATTGTGCATGGCCATGCATGGATTCCCCAGAATCTAGGTAAAAATTCCCCAGTTTGCATGCAAGTACAGTTTGCATGCAAAAAAATGGCACCGGACCGATAAAAATGGATTGCCTGCAACAATCAGCTGGATTTGTACTGCGCATGCACCTGGGTAAAATTTCATACATTTGCCTGCAAATTTTATTGTCATGCACCATGTCAAGCGGCCTTAACTCAGATTGAAGCAAATTAATTTATTTTGACTAAGCATTTTTAATTTCATCCCTTTAGGTATATTTAACAATTCCGTTATTATTCCTGTATTTATATTATTCAGATTTTGAGCCACTAAAAGATTCTTTTTTTCAACTAAATTAAATTAATATTGGTTTTTTATTACTATTTGACGAGAAGTTATAGGAAAAAACTACAAAAACTTACATTTTTCTATATTCCAGTGGCGCGTTTAAATAATTACAACTCGAAAACGAAACCGATCACTTTCCCATCTTTTTGAGACAAGTATCATGACGGTTTAGGCCCTAACATATCATAAATTCACCTGGCGGATTTGACAGATCCCGGTAAACATACTATTCCATAGATAATTAGTAAATATGTCATGCAATCATGCATTGAATTAACTTGTTTTTGAAATACCCTGTAAGTTTATCATATTACCCATTATGCAAACATCACTTAAGAATAGTTATAACGACTCACATGAAAACAAGTGAAGTAATTTTGACCATGCATTTTTAATTTCCTTTTTTTATATTTAATAAATTTCAGGTATTTTTCATGCAATTTTTTTAAATTATTTTGAGCCATCCTGTAGGTATGTGACGCAAACTATATGTCAGAAATTGATCAAGTTCTTTTTGCAATAAAACAATGCTAATATTGATTGTTTATTTTTCTTTGACGATAAGTTATAGCAAAAAAACATATCTCAAATTCAGCTCATCTAACGCATCCCGGTAAACAATGTATTTAGTGCCTCCACCTTTGGTTTGATACTTTTAATATTTTTTTTATATTTCTGACATTTTTATTATTAAAATATATTGTATAATACACGAACTCACAAGTTATGGTCATTACACGCTAAGATAAACTATGACACCCGTCTTCGGCTTGCGTCCCAAACGTCATCTTCCCGTCTAATAAGTATCACATGTTATATAAACTACTATTATTGAACATGACATATTTAAGTTGATTTGTATTATTTTTACATTCCTAGCCGAACAAAATATAGTAGAGGTCACTGCAGTCATGTTTATCCACAAAAATGTTTTTCTAAAAGCGCTTTTCCAAAAGTACATATTTTAAACTAAAGTACGTATATGGATTTTCGAAAGTATTTTTCCAAAAACTCGTTTTGAACCCTAACCTGATCTAACTTAATCTAACTGATGCCTACCTTATAAATATCGATTGATATTTGTCCAGGGGTAAATCCGCCCCTGATCAAGGCAGTACCTGCGCAGCACTGTCAAGAAGCAGGTGCGGTCACTCTTTAACCTTTTACTCGACGATCTCCAAAAAGCAGTCAGGCAGCTGAAGGGCTTATATTTTTTGTTTACTTTAACCAAAACTGCGTTACTTTACAAGATTTTTACAAATCAATAAAGAAATTGATGCGTACAACTTTGGAGAGTTTTGGGTACCTTAAAAAAAATCTCTACCTTCCAAATTTCCTATCCATCTATGCGCATTTCCATTTTATTATATCTCTTGAGCCTCAGCACAGTGAGGTTCGGTTCGGTTTGAACCCCCAAAAAATATAGTGGCAAGGTCTTGCTCCTACCCTGATTTTTTTGGGGACAAACCAGACACCGCTTTTATTATGCTCTGTTTTTATCAGGATCCTTTAGGATTAGATAGGAGAGGGAAAAGTTTGTTCTGCAATCTTTTTAGATATAGCACAAGCATTTGACAAAGTGTGGCACAAAGGCCCTAAGGTATATTTGCGAAACATTATTCGGATATTTTGGAATCATATATAAGGGTAGACACTTAGTAAAACAGGAAGATTTATACTCAATTTTAGGAGAAAAAGGCGTGCCAAAGGTTTGTGTACTGTGTCATTATTTAAATTTATGAGGTATTCACTTGTAGTATCCCAAATCATAGTTTATTAATGGTGGAAAAATTAATTGAAGAATCAATGGAAAGTCACCTAAGTTCACAATTGGACCATAAATTTTGAATAAAATTAAATGAAACCAAATCAATTCTTGTTGATATTATAAACGGAAATGCTAAGCACATACAAATACTTAAAGAGTTACGTAGTAGTTGTACAGAATTTCAAATTAAAATACTAAGAAACGTTGTGGATGCACGTTGGTACATTCGAAATAATGAACTTCATTGGCACCTAAAAATCGAAACTGAGACTAAAGAAATTAAGTATAAATACGCAAAAAAAGATAGACTTTATCGATATGTGAATGTGGAAGCATTTAAGTTTCAAGAGAATCCAATGCCAGTTGAAATTTTAAAAAGATAGTTCCAAATTAAGTTAAAACAATGTCACTATTTTTTTTTCCTACTGAGGGTATTGAAACGTTATTGCGAAAACGTTTCAATGGAGAAAAAACATAGATCCTTTGGTGGCTAAACAAGTCTCAATACTTATATAAATCTAATAGTTATAGCAAATTATCATCAAAATATCTTAGATATCAAACTTTCTAGAGGCCATACATACCTATTATCGTTAAAAAGTAAAATGCGAATAATCATGCATCTATAGAGCCGCCATCTTTTGTTACAAATAATATGACAAATAGGCCGATGGCGATGTCACGAATCTGATCACAATCAGCTTAAAATACTCGCACCACTACTCTACGACGACATTATGTAAATCGCTTCTCCAACGAAAAACGCCGGATCGCGGTCCCTTGGAGGTATCAGTGGCCGTTTCACCCGAGAAATACCCATAATACCATCCGAGGTGCATATAATTTCGTATTCATACCGCCAGTAATGATCCGCTTGGTTTTTAACCACTCCTCAACACCATTCTTACTTCGAATTGCACAAAAAGTACTATTCTCGCCGACTGTAAAATTACAAGTCTTCAGTACTTTTTGATCACGACTAAGTTTCTCTATTACCATGGACGTACTGTCTTTTACTTAAGAGGGGTTAGTGCAAGAAAAGAACGCTTGGTTGGTAGGTATAGAAACGGATCCAAGCTAGTAGATAATTTGGGCGGTACAGGTCCTAACTTTAACCTCTGGATGAATGGCTCTGGGTAAAATGCTCACCATTTTTCAAGAAAGACAACTCGCAATATACCTATGCGGTTAAGAGTGCATGCACATGAGCCTCACTAGGAATCTTCATACCTTCGGATAGCCAAGTGGCTTTAAGCGTTTATAAGTGTGTCTTAAAGATATAGCCTGCGAGTACAATAAAGAGTTCCAAAACCAACTAGTATGACCAGGACAGCAGGGCACTTAATTGTGTACCAGGTCCCAAATGTGAACTAATAGAAAGCCGCCTCATAATATAATTTAATGAATGGGAAATAGATCAGTTGATGTCGTTCTGTAGACAAACTCCGGGAAAAAGAGAATCAAGAAGAGAAACGACAAAATTCCTGTGGTCGGATTGCTAACCGGACACTACCTAGTGAAATATCACCTAAAGGCAAAAGGTGGCGACGACTGCGAAAACGCAACAGAGACAACTGAGTGTCTGCTTTGCGAATGTTCTTCCCAACACCACAAAAAGCTTTAATACGTCGAAGGAGCAATGATGTCGCCTCAAGAAAGCTCCAAGAAAATGGCTTCTTTCGACTTATTGTTCTTAGACGCAAACTAAATTATGAATGAAATATCTCCGTTTCCTCGTGCAATTTACTACTACTACTATGTCGGTTTAGAACCTATGTCGGTTTAGAACGTTTTTCTACGTTGTCCGATGCCTATTCTCTACCTTCTTCGATCCTGAAAATCATCTTCTCTCAGGTTTTTTTGACTCATTGATCTTTGGATTGACTGTTGCCATTTCAGGTTAGGACGCCGTCTTTTTCTGCGACTTATTGGTTTCCATTCTAGGAACTGCTTTGATAATCTTTCGTCGTTCATCCATTATACATGGCCGTACCATATCAGTTGTCTTTTAGTAATGTCATCCGTTTATCTTCCTTCGATTCCCATTCTTTCCTTTATGATCTTATTTCTTATGTGATCTATTCTAGATATTCTCCCTGTCTTTGTTTACCAGGAATTCTGTTGAAAGTCGATTTCTAATTTTAATTTTGGATTTTGTCCCGTGTCTAGTTTTTTTATCGCTTTTATGTATGTATGATTCATATGAGTTCTAACGCTGTCCATAATTTTTCTCTAGGAACGGTATCATATGCTTTTTGTAGGTCCACAAAGGTAACATGAGTCTCTATATTTCTGGCACTCCTTTTCTTAATTCCTTGTTTAGTACAAAAATCAAATCTGCCTGCAGGAAATCCACTTTGCTCTTCTTCTTGTTTCTTACTTAGAGTACTGTAATTGTTGCAATTCAGCTTACTTCCTTTTTTATGTATTGAGGATATGAATGCTATTTTCCAATCATCAGGTACTGGATGTCAGTTTATGCAGTGATTGATAATATATGTGAGATTTTCTAGCAGTTTCTCTGATCTATATTAGAGCATTTCAGCGTATATTCCCCCAGGTCCGCTAGCTTTTCGAGAGTTAAGCTTTAATTACTATTCTTTATCGTTTCTTTTTTGATAATTAGCTCCTCTCCTTGTACTTCTATGTCTGTCCTCAGAGAGATATGACAGATATTCGGGTCTCGCTTCCTGCAGCACTCCTTTGTGGTGTTCTGTCCATTATTCTGGTTTGATATGAATGTTTACTTTTTCTTTTGTTCGGTTTTTTACTGTAGAAATGAATTTCCATACTTTAAAACTCTGCCTACCTTCTAGATTTTTAATTTTCAAGTATGTGCGTTTTTTCTCCTTGACCATTTCCTGTATTTCCTCTGTCCACCACATCTTATTGTTATTTCTTTCATCTTGGTATCCAATAGCTTCTTTGCTTGCTTCCTTCAAGCTTTTTACTACGTTTCTATATCGTGCAATCTACATAGGGGAATTTTACGCTGCAGTCTGGTGCACAAAAGCGGCTAACCACAGGATCAGGAACACTTTTTTTCAGGTTTCTTTTTTTTCTTCTCTTTTTTGTAAATTTGCTTTCACCATGTTAAGGCTAATGTTGAACTTGCATATGAAGTTTCTCTGTTTTGCCGCCAGTTAATCTAGACCCCCTAAAGCCCCTCTTATAATACGTTCGTGCGACGAAGTTTCCCTATTACTCGCTTTAGGTGAGAGCTGACATTACAGAGATTATTTCTCTTAGAGCAGTTACCGATACCGACCACTAGAAACCTGTAATATTCCACGGTATTATCGAACAATCAATGGAACTATTGCCGCAATTACTATGCTAAGCTCTTAAAGTAGATGGTAATTTCCATTTATAAACAAACTAAAAAGAAACATTTTACTGCGTGGTTCACTTTTGTCGTTAGAAGCTGTTTTTTTTAAACAAGTCTCTTCTCTCTCTTTCTTCCTCTCGCTCGCCCTCCTTTCTCTCTCTTTTTCTGTCTCTCTCTCTCTCTTTTAAGTCTATCATTTCTCTAGTTTTATTTGATGCATATTTACGATTTATACAAATGGGCCCAAAATTTTTTCTTCAGGCTTTGAGAATTTACCTTTTTGTTATCGTAGTTGTTTTTACTCTTCGTCCATTTGCGAGTGTTTTTGCAAATTAGTGCTCTCCTAAAAGGAGAGCGGCATGTTAGTAGTTCCTTCTTCGCTCCACGAGTTTTGCTATAGCACTGTGTGTTAATTCGAAATCTATTGGTACTTGTCAAAATTTAATCTGTCTACTAGATACCAGCTCAACCTCGCGCATTGTTGAAGCACCTAGCTCAAAATTAGATCACCCCTCCCCCCCCCCCCCCCCCAAGTGAAATCAACATAATTGACCAAAGGAAAACTGACCAAGTTTGTGAATATTTCTAACTGCAGCGCTTATACTTTTGAAACTAACTAAAACTTTTGCATTATTTGCTATTTTGCCCAAAAATTTTTGGCGAAATTTATTCCTTGCATTTGTTTGAATTTTCAATCATTTTTATTTATTAAGTTAATTTTACTACAATTTTCGCCTGCAGCGCAATTTTTTTCCGTTGTTTATACAATTTCCAATTTTTGCAAAAATGTTTGGTGCCATTTATTCTTGACATATTTACTTTTAAAAAATTCTGCGGCGCCATTTTTTCCAAAAGTAAGTGCTAAAAATTTATTTAAAAAAAATTCTACAAATTTTTTGGACGGTGCGATTTTGCTCCACCAATTAACGAAGTTTTTAAAAATTTTGGCTTGCATCACAATTTTGCCGTCTTTCTTATTATTGCAGATATTGACTTTTTTCCGAAAAGTATACTTAGTTTTTTTTAAATTTTAAATAATTTATTAGGGGCGAAAAAACCATTTCGTACCATTTTTCTTCTGGGGTCAAGAAATAACTATTCTTGAATTATTTAATTTTTTTACAATTTTTGCTTGCGCTTTATTTTTTTTTTTTCGTTTTTACCAAAATTTTCCTTGCCGACGTCAAAACAAATGTTTAATTTAAAGTGGTATTCTTAGCTTTAGATGTTTGTAATGTATATGACAACTGTAAAGGTTTTTTACATTTTGAAACAATAAAACATAATCTTTAAAAAAATCTTTTTTTTAATTGTCATTTTTCCAAAAAGTACTTAAGTTTTCTAAAATGTTCACTTCCGTCATCATTTTGTTCGTTTTTTTTTCAAATTTTTTTTGTGCGAAATTTTTTCCGAAATCCGAAAGATACTTATTTTTTAAATTTTTTCATAGTTCTTTTATATTAATGTGTATCAATCTCACACCCCCTCTTTCTGTGGAATGGGACTGATGGGAGTTGTACGCATATTCCTTACTACTTATGTTTGTCCGGCCAGAATGAAATGAGGGGCAAAAGAGATGGCTTCAATTAGCGCTATCTTTCTCTGTCCAGTGGCGTGCTATAATTTTTAGTTCATCATTATTAGGTATTAATTTTATACATTATTCCTCCTAAGCCCTTTTTTACTGGAAAACTCCATACCTTATTTTTCTTAAAAATAAATATTTTTTTAAAAACTATTATGTACTACCTATTTCATTAGGTAGGTGCGTACGACTCTAAAATCGGAACTCCACACAGTTTTATTAAAAAATTAAAAAAGTTAATAATATTGGAACTGTTTCTTTTTGAATTTTAGAATGTGTGTGAAACGTGCCTAGTCGTCCTGTTGAGCCCAGCGATAACAATAGAAGCCCAATTAAAGGGAGTGAATTGTGAAGAAACCGAAGTCTAATTGACCCAGCGGTAACAATAGAATCTCAATAAATGGGTGTGAATTATGAACGGGCTGGAGTCAATTTCGTTAAACGCACCAGACGACGTTTTCTTGTAATATTAAAATTTTGTTCATAGTTAATTTACTAAAAATTAAGACCACCCAGTAAGACAAAAGTGCTGTAAACAGATAGATTGAGTTGAGCCATCTCTTTGCACCTCGTTTTATTCTGACCGTGCAGTACTATGAAATAGATCAAGACCCACAATTTTTAATAGAAATAATTGCAAGAATTTCTACAAGAAGGATAAATAAGTTTACTTAAAAATAATCGAAATTTTTTAGCTTCTCTGTAGAAATTCAAGAAAATACATTATGTTTTATTAACAGATATTCGAAAATACATTATGTTTTATTAACAGATATTCGTGTTTGACTAATGCGTATTTATAGATATTAAAACCTATAAAATAAAGACTGTATTCACTTTAATCTTAATCGGCATCTTTCAGCACTTAAAAATTAGCAAAATTAGCAATTAAATCGGTAAGGGTTTAGTATAATCGCTAATGTGGGATCTGATGGTGTTTAGGAGATGTTAAAACGCAACAATATGAAAATCGGGCTAATAGTAGTTGCACACGCGTTTTTAAGAAATTCCCTGCACTTTTTCACAATACACAGTAAAAACAATAGTACAACGGACAGCAAATATTAGTTAGGTATTTTTATTACTTATGGCATATGTATGGTCCGAATGGTGTCTGATAGAGGTGTTGAAAAAGTAACTATTCGTTACTCGTTACTCGACAAATAACGGAGTAACGAATACCGATCCGAAAATTAAATGATTGCTTTCGTTACTTTGATTACTTTGATTCCTTCGATTATCCAAAATCAGGGAGTACCTAACTATAATAACTTAGAATGGTGTAAAGCCAGGGCGGCAATATATATCCGCATCTAGCCAAATTGTATTTATGCATAGTAGCGACTTCGGTACCCTCGGAACGAATATTTTCAAAAGCTGGACAGCTGATTTCAGAACGAAGAAGTCAATTGAAAGGAGAAAATGTTAAAATTATCCTTCTTTTAAATTACAACCCAGATTTATAAATTATTTTAAGATATGTTTTTTAAATATGTAGTATCTACATATTATACAGAATGTATTTTTCTATTTTATTTGTTTTGGTCCAATCTTTTTGTATAGTTTTATTTACTTTTAGGCTGGTAACCTTTAATCTGGTGATTCTCTGAATGGGTTCGGTGGCCTAGCCATTCAGGAAATCACCACATGGGACAGGGTATATGGAGTGCCTATTTGGAGCTAGCAGCTAGTGCGGGCACATTGTGGCTCTCTGTACCCTGTTGATTGATTATGTCAAAAGGTTTATGTGGTCTAATCTTATCTGAGTCGAACACAGTAGGTACGTGGTACACAACGGGCCTAGAAGGCGCCCTAGGTACCAGGTTTGATCCTTTAAGGGTGTTAACCGCCACTACCGTACATTTATACATTCATGGCATATGTATCTGCCAGAGGAAGGAAAGCTAAAGGGATGTCCATGGAGCATTACATTTTCTCACTTATTTACTATATAAAAACCAGTGAATCAATATCCAACGATGATGTTTTAAGTGAAGAGGGCATTAGTATTAATGGTGAAGTTTTAAATAGTCTGCGATATGCGAATGTCTAAAATATTACTAAAAATACTAAACGCATTATGCCAGAATTATGGACTAAAAAGGAATCTTAAGAAAACATAATCATATATTTAATAAAAAAAGAAGGAAGACAACAATGGAGAAAATGTCATAGAGGAAATGTCATAGTATACAAATGGCACATTGATAAAGGAAGACATAGATTAATCTCAACTTGAAGCTTTTAAAAGATGGTTCTATAGTCGAAGGCTAAACATATTATGGACAAAATTGATATAAATATGTGTTTACATTGCTACTGGAAAAATCAAAATCCTTTGGTTACGTAATGGTAGACACCAAACAAGCTTATACAAAATATCATGGAGAAAAAATCATTTAAAAGGAGTCTACGGAAATGAAGAACAGCTTAGCTTAAAAATTTAAGAGACTAATTAAGCAAAACGTCAAATAAAATAGAACCTGGAAATCTGAATCAATCCAATAGTCTCTCAAATACTCAGACTCCACACAACCTATGTATAAAATTTACTCATGGCAATGTGTTTTAGAACTAAATAGCTAAGTAGTAAACTGACCAATAGGTCCTAAAGGTGAAATAAGTATCCAGACTTTAATGGAAACCAAGAAAATGCACACTTTAACAAGGAGAGATGACTGAAATGAGAATCGAGTATCATTTTTAGCAGTCTTGTTTAGTATTTTTTTTATTAGACAGACGTGTTTAAGGCAACAGCTTTAGCATAACATATGACAGGCGAATGCCAAGCTAGAGATGCAGAAATATGGTTAATGACAGGTTGAAACCCTGAAAACACCAATAGGTTATAAAGGTGAATGAGAAAATGAGAATTGAGTGTCATTTTTAGCAGTCTCGTTTAGTTTTTTTTTGTTAGACAGACGGGTTTAAAGCAGCAGCTCCAGCATAACTCAGAGAAACTGGCTAGTGGGTAGAAAAATATGATAAATAAACATAAATCATTACACAGCACGGTGCAAACCCTAGAAATCTGACTATTTTTATTACGTGAAGGCTATAAAGGTGTAAGAATAGAAGTATTTGAGGCAATGAAAATGACCTATGGTCAAGTTACATCCTTCATTTTTTACGAAAGAAAGGTTAAAGTTCCAGGTCTGGAGCCCCACCATACTCGTACTAATAGGGTTTTCGATTTCTTACCTTTTTCCATTTCTCCTCCTCCTTTTGGTCGCGTACACGGTGCCAAGCTGACTCATACTGGTCGGGGTGTGCTGAGGCTGCACGACTGCTGATGGCGTTTGAGGTGGGGCGGCAGAGAGGACGCCGCCGCCCTCACCTCCGAACGAGGACACCGCCACGATCTGATGAGGCACCGCGACGGGAGGCAGTTGCTGCTGGTGGCATTGAGCGCTTTGAGCCGACAGGAAATCCGTCTTGGATGGTGGGGAGGTGTGCTAGTACTCCGCCACCTATGTAAAGAAAATGCGAAATATTAGAATGGAATCAAAAAGCCATTCGAGGTTATATGTCATTAAAGAAGAAGATAGCTGTTAAATATTATTTTTAAATGCGTTATTGTCAGTGTTAAGACCAAAGAATAATATGTATTTCCTATCGATGGCTATGCATCACAACGGACGAGCCACCAATTTCCAATTTGGTAACGTCCCCTTACACCCACTTGAAACGGAAGGATTTTTAGCTCACACTACTACTATACTATAGTATGTTATGGTGATCCTAATTTTTTCGAGAAAAAAAAAGTTGCTCCGATTTCAAAAATTTTTATATATCTTTGCGTTTAAGATGATTTTGAAACTTTTTTGTCTCGCCGTCTGTCTGTCTGTCTGTAACGACCAACCCGCATAACTCAAAAACCGCTTGTCCGATTTAAATGAAATTTGGTACCTAGGCTGGGTCTTGGGCCGTGGTGGTCTCATTTAAAAATGAACGAAATCCACCGAACGCAAGCCAAATAAAAGAGTGGGGGTAGATTTCAAAAATGAGAGTTTATGAGAAAATATGGCGTGTGTGATATCAAACGATAGGTAATTAAGTCTGGAGTTAAACAAAATGAATTTTAAGTTATTTTAAAAAAGGGTGGGGGTAGATGTCAAAAATTAGAGTTTAAGTGAAAACATGGCTTGTGTGGTATCAAACGAAAGGTAATTGAGTCTGGAGTTGAATAAAATATATTTCAGTTTTTAGTTATATTCGCTCTCACGTACACTATAACTAAAGTACCTAGTGTGAGCTTATGTGCCCATAGATTGGCAGAGTATTTTAATAGTTGCAGCATTGTTTACGTCGTTTTTTTTTACATGGGCACTTTTTATTTTCCGTGGACTTTTTCAAAATTATTTAAATTTTTTAATTATTTTTTTTTCCAAATATGGTTTTAAATTAACAAATAATTAAACTCTACAATATTTAACGTACCAAATTTCTTAAAGAGGGAGCTCTAAACAAGCCTGCGCAAGACGAGAAATTTAAATTAAAAATAAAGAATGATAAATTCTAAAGCTTGTAACCTCTGTATACTTAATATTTTATCACTAAAAAAGTTTGGTGTATGTGGTAGGTTACAATAAGATTCTCCCAAGAAATAAGCTTATCTTTTCAGAATCTGAGCCACTAAATTTTGTTTGCCTTGCTGCAAGTTATGTCAATTGCATCATAATATGTAGGCGCACTCAGGGGGGCCTTGGGGCTTGGATTCTTCCACACCTAAGATTTTTTTAGATATTTTCCACATATTTCGTGAATAAAAAG
This sequence comes from Aspidapion aeneum, assembly GCA_963576565.1. Lineage (NCBI taxonomy): Eukaryota > Metazoa > Arthropoda > Insecta > Coleoptera > Brentidae > Aspidapion > Aspidapion aeneum. The sequence continues at coordinate 26,735,762 of OY755047.1, forward strand.
CCTCCCCTCAAGACACATTTCTGGGTGCGCCACTGTATAGTCTACTTTGGGTTATAATCGTCCCAACAATTAAGGTGATATTTTCCGCAGCTGGGCCTGTAATTTTTGTTGGCATTGCTGCCAATATGTCCAAGAAATCAGCTGATCTTTCCAGGATTAGGGTTCGTAATTTTTCTTCGTATTTCTGCCAATATATGAATTGCATTACAACATGTAGTTTGCTTACAATCGCTCCAAAAAACCAGCCGATCTTTTCAGGATAAAAATGTGTAACTTTTTGTTGGTCTCGCGGCCAATGTCAATCGCCCTGAAAAATCAGCTGATATTTTTAGAATTACCTTATATCTGTAGTATTTTATTTGCCTTACTGCCAATATGTCAATTGCATTATGACATGCAGGTAGGGTTTGTTTACAAACGCCCTGAGAAATAAGCTCATCTTTGTTGACATCGCGGGCAATATGTCAATTGTATCATGACATGTGATTTGTTTATACAATCGCCCTAATTAAGCACGGATCTGGGCTAAAATCTAAGGAATGTGGGGCGGGGGGTAGTAAACGACGGAAATAATCTTATGCAATTATTTTTTTTTCTAAAGCGGGGTAATTATTCGGTTCGCCCAATATTTACTAAGGGTAAGAGGGTAACTATCACGTTACCGCCCCCCCCCCCCAGCCCCTTAAATCGACGCTTGGGTCTGTAATTTGTTTAGTTTGTTTACAATCTTTTCAAGAAATCAGCTGATATTTTCCTGATTTTGGCCTGTAATTTTTGTCGTCCTTGCCGTCAGTATATCAATTGCATCATGTGGGTTGTTTACAATTGCCGCCAAAAATCAGCTGATCTTTTCCGAATGAAGGCCTACAATTTTTTTGTCGACTTTGCTGCCAATATGTCAATCTGATCATGATATGTGGATTGTTTACATTTGGTTATATAACCTTAATTATTTGGTTTGGTTTGATTTAAGATTAATTAAGACGTCCATAAATTAAGATATGTTCAAAATTATTTCAAGATGTTTCTCAAAAAAACACAAGTGACAAGGGGCACAAACCATTTTAGAATTGTATTGTAATTTATTGTTGGCCTTGATGCCAGTTTGTCAATTGAATCATGACATGTGGTTTGTTTACAATCGCTGTGACAACTCAGCTGATCGTTTCAGAATTAAAGCTTACAATTTTTTTTCGGTCTTGCTGCCAATATGTCAATCGCATCGTTTGGTTTGTTTACCATCTTCCCAAGAATTCAGCTGATATTTTCAGGATTTGGGCCTGTAATTTTTGTCGGCCCTGCTGTCAATATATGAATTGCATCATGACATGTGGTTTGTTTACAATTGCCGCGAAAAATCAGCTGATCTTTTCCGAATTAAGGCCCACAATTTTTTGTTGGCTTTGCTGCTAATATGTCAATCTGATCATGATATGTGGATTGTTTATATTTGGTTTGGTTTGATTTAAGATTAATTAAGACGTACATAAATTAAGATATGTTCAAAATTATTTCAAGATGTTTCTTAAAAAAAAGACAAGTGACAAGGGGCACAAAACATTTTTGAATTAGGGATTGTAATTTATTACAAAACATTTTTGAATTAAGGATTGTAATTTATTGTTGGCCTTGATGCCAGTTTGTCAATTGCATCATGACATGTGGTTTGTTTACAATCGCTGTGACAACTCAGCTGATCGTTTCAGAATTAAAGCTTACAATTTTTTTTCGGTCTTGCTGCCAATATATCAGTTGCATCGTTTGGTTTGTTTACAATCTTCCCAAGAAATCAGCTGATCTTTTCCTGATTTTCGCCTGTAATTTTTGTCGGTACTGCTGTCAATATATCAATTGCATCATGACATGTGGTTTGTTTACAATTGCCGCAAAAAATCAGCTGATCTTTTCCGAATTAAGGCCCACAATTTTTTGTTGGCTTTGCTGTTAATATGTCAATCTGATCGTGATATGTAGATTGTTTATATTTGGTTATATAACCTTAATTATTTGGTTTGGTTTGATTTATGATGGACATGCATAAATTCAGATCTGTTCAAAATTATTTCGCAAAATTTACACTAAATCAAGTAGGCTAGGTTTAATATTTAAAAAAGAAAACAAGTGACAAAGGGCATAAAAAGTAAATTCTCAGAAATACCTGTAAAAGGGAACAGTTGATATTATTTTGTAACAAGTTAGATGGAGATTTTTGCTTAAGTACCTATATAAAAATTTAGGTTAATGTATTAAATAATGCCCTAACAGAACTAACCTCAAGGCACTCTTAACCGTTCCTTCCTCTCTTACAGTTTACGAAGGCACCCTTATTAATTCACACACGAAACGCGCTTCAGTTTCACACACCGATATAAAAATCACCGCAACGTTGTCCGCGAGAAAACGAAATTCTCACAAAATAAAATACAGTGTCCACCACGCGATAACAGTTATAGCCCGGAGTCTATTGTCTTTTGTTTCGAGCACTGGCCACAACTGGACTGTCGGTGGTGGCCTGTTCACAACAATCCGGGGCAGGCGTGGCTAAGCCCCTCTTTCTCGGTTGCCGCTTCGTATTGGCTCTCGCGATAGTGACGTTACAAGATGGCAGCGAAGTGTAGGTAGTGCGAGGGTAAAGCGTCTCTTTTTAATTTCAGGGGATTACGTTCGCGGTCTCTCTTTAAGGGTGTTATGAGGGAGGGTTGTTTTTGTGCTCAGCGTAGGGGCTCTCCACAAATTAGGTGAGCGCAGTGTGTTTGAGGTTAGGAAATGAGCGGTTTATTGTATAGGGTAACTAACAAAACAGCTTGGTTCTTCTCATCGCATTTAGATAGATAAAAATCGGAGAGGGGAAAACTAAAATTTTGACCAGTATACGTTGTCAAATTTACGTAATTGGCATAAATGCCGTCCGCCATTTCGTTTTAGTGGCTTCTCTTTCTATTCATTGTTATTTATTAAACCAAACCGTCTTTATCTGTGGTTCAGCCGCTAAACTTTATTTGTCAGTTGTCTTTTAATTGCCAGTCTATTAATATCATATACAAATTATAGATATAATAGCGTTATAGATTTTAGGATGTTTTTAAGGCAGTTAAAATAACAGGAAATATGATAGCCGTTACCGTTTTTTTTAATAAGGTTAAACGAAACTTTCAGGATAAATTAAGATAGATTTTGGAACACTTAAGATAAGCATAACACAAACAGTGGCGCACCCAGAAATATGTCTTGGGGGGGGGGGGGGGGCCCGAAGCCTCATGATGTCGAATCTTAAGCTATTTTTTTGTGTTTTTTTCTGAAATATGTCGAAAATATGTAAAAAAATTTAAGGCTTGGGGGGGGGCCCGGGCCCCGAGGCCTTCCCCTGGGTGCGCCCATGACACAAATGTTAAGTTAGTAGTTTCACATTTTTTAACATTTTTGTTTATTTATATTTGTTTATTATTGCATTAAAAAACAATACAAAACTAACCTTAAAAAATAACGTTGACAATAAAAAACGGTCTCCGTAAATACGGGACGTCATTATCGTAAGTATCAATAAAAGAGGAGTTGCTAATCCGCAGACTTATATAGTAATATCAATAACGGTAGATAATGAAGCCACCCAAAATGTTCCTAATGATTTTCTATGAATCCTTAACCAAATTTTGTAAGAATCCCGACACCGACGTCAGGCATTTTGATTTTGAGAGTGATAGGTGGTAGAAAGATAAACATCTCATCTCTCTCATCTCATGAGATTTCTATTTGTCTACCTCCTCGCGTAGGTAGAAAATAATCATGTCGATTTGAATTTCGTTTGCTTGTGCCTTAATCAGTTAATGCAAAATTATTAAAATTAAGCACCGCATGTGAAAGTATTCTAAAAACTGGACATCTTTATCAGCAGCACACCCAGGAATACGTCTTGGGGGGGCCGAGACCCTATACCGCCGTATTTTGTGCTATTTTTATGAAATATGTGGAAAATATCTCAAAAATATTTAGGCTTTAGGGAGGCTCGGGTCCCGAGGCTCACCCACTGGGTGCGCCTGTGTCTTTTTGATGATAACCAACAAAAGTATTATCTGCTAAGAGAGTAAATATTTCATGAAATTTTAACTTTGCAAAAAATCAGAGGTCCTAAGAATGATCCTTGAGGGACTCCGCGCATCATACCGTTCGCTGTTAATTTTCCCGGTGGACCCAAAACAACTCAACACCTTTCGCCGATATAGGATCTAAACCATCCAAGAGCGGTACCCCTACTGCTATATTTTTCAAGCTTCCGCAGCAGCATTTCGTGATCCACAAAGTCAAAGGTTCACGAGAGATCACCACTGCCGAAAATTCTGTACTGTTAGGGATTTTTTAATTAGTTCAAAAAATTTAAAAATGACACTAGGGGCCTTCCTATACGGTAAAAATCAGTATCTACTACACCCACACCCGTTTCATTTACTTAAAATAACGTATGAAGCATATTATTAAAAATAAAATATTAAACATAATTAAATGGTTGGATTTATTTTTTATCTGAGGGCACGGCAGTGCCTCGCCAAGTTCGCGCGCCGTAACCATCTTTTCTTGAAACATTTCAGCCGATATTTGACCTACCTAAAACTCTACTTCGGAATGAGCTACGAATCTCAAACCTTGCACAGTCGTAGATCTCCATGGAGTTAACAACCCCTTCAAGTTTCATGGAATTCCATAAAGTAGTAAAGTAGTTACGAAATTTCTAAAAGCGTCGAAATTGCCACTCACTCCGCTCACTCACTCACTCACTCATGTATAGATCATCAATATTCTACTGTACTTCCAGACATGCTACAAAGCTGAAATTTGGCAGACTGATAGAAATTATGACCAAACCCCTAGAAAAAATCAAAAAACCCCAAAATTTTAATTTACTCCCATCCCCTATACATTTAAAGTTATGTAAAAGTAGCATCGCCCACTTCCAGAAATGCTAGAGAGTTGAGCTTTGGCAGACTGATAGGAACTATAATAAAACTATAGGAAAAAATCAAAAAACCCCAAAATATTTATTTACTCCCCTCCCATATACATTTAAATTTATGTAAAAGTAGCATTGCCCACTTCCAGAAATGCTAGAGAGTTGAGCTTTGGCACACTGATAGCAACTATGATAAAACTATAGGAAAAAATTAAAACACCCCAAAATTCTAATTTACTTCCTTCCTCTATAAATGTAAAGTTATGTAAAAGTAACACTGCCCACTTCCAGAAACGCTAGAGAGCTCAACTTTTTAAGACTGAAACACAATATGATAAAACTATATGAAAAAATTTAAAAACATTACCATTTTAATTTACTTCCCTCTCCTATAAATGTAAATTTATATAAAACTAACATTGCCCACTTCCAGAAACGCTAGAGAGCTGAGCATTGGAATGCTGATAGAAATTATGATAAAACCATGGGAAAAAATCGCTCACTCACTCACTCACTCATGTATAGATCATCAATATTCTACTGTACTTCCAGATATGCTACAAAGCTGAAATTTGGCAGACTGATAGAAATTATGACCAAACCTCTGGAAAAAATCAAAAAACCCCAATATTTTCATTTACTCTCCTCCCCTATAAATGTAAAGTTATGTAAAAGTAACATTACCCACTTCCAGAAACGCTAGAGAGCTGAGCATTACTGATAGGAACTAGGATAAAACTATAGGACAAAATTTAAAAACACGACATTTTTAATTTCTTTCCCTCCCCTCTAGATGTAAAGTTGGAAAAAAATTAAAAAACCTCAAAAATTTAAGTAAGGCATTACAAAAGTTTTGAACAATATTCCACTTATTTTACTACTTTAAAAATTAAGTATTATCCAATTCCTTTAAAAAAGAAGTGAAATCATAACAAAAACATTTCAAGTACGCGAAAATTGCATTCCGTAAAAAGAATTGAGATAAAATAAAGCCAAGTTCTCCAATACAAATTTCAAAATGAAAGGTTCTTACTAGTTTGAAAATATTTTTCTAAACTTGGCTATTACGGCTGTAAATGACTCTTAGGCACAGTGCTACATTGAACATAGAGAAGTTTGGCTGTAATAGAAAAGTTTAAAAAAACATTTCCAAACTAGTAAGAACCTTTCATTTTGAAATTTGTATTGGAGAACTTGGCTTTATTTTATCTCAATTCTTTTTACGGAATGCCATTTTCGCGCACTTGGCTTTTTTTACATGAAATGTTTATGTTATGATTTATATTTATTTCATTAAAACATCCATAAAAACGCTGTAATGAGTTTGATGACAATCGAGTGCTTTTGTATTTTTCTTTAAATTTATATTCAACATTTAATAATAAATTTATTATAATCAAACTGAAATTTGCATTTTAAACTAATATATTCCAAGACTATTGCTTCTTGGTAAGAAAGATATTGTTTATTGACATTTTATACCATTTTCTCCTTGATTTTCTCGATTACATTTTGATAAAAATCGATGAAGGAAAACCTTGATTGGACGGTGAATTATTTCCCATAACTGTTCCTTCTAATTTTAAATTCTTTTTAGTATGATAAAAAGACACTTTTCTCATCGAAAGATTGTCATGTCTAAAACTGATTTGAGATAGTTTTACTATTACATTGTCTATTGTGATAAAACGAAACTACATACAACTGTTTGTTTTTGCTGTGGTTAATAAACTTTGCAGGCCTGTAAGTGTCATCATCAAATTTTGCCAAAACAAACTTTCTATATAGTTTAACAGTGTAGTCTAAAATTATTTCTTAAGTTTGATACTTTTGAGATGGTAAAATATATTATAATAATAAACAAAACTATAACTAAAAAGAAAAGAAATAAAATTTTCCAATTTATTTTTATTTAGATTTCTTTCATTACAACATCCTCAAAAACGCTTGAATCAGTTTGATGACAAACAAATGATTGTGTATTCTTCTTTTGTTTTATATTTATCAGTTCATGGTAGTCTATGTTCTTATCTAACTGAAATTTTGAATTTAAACTAAACCAAGTATATTGCTCCCTAGTGAGAAAGATATTGTTTATTGATATTTTATACCATTTTCTCGTCGATTTTCCCGAGTCCATTTTGATAAAAAACATTGAAGGAAAACCTTGATTAGACGGTGAATTGTTTCCCATAACTGTTCCTTCTAATTTTAAATTCTTTTTACTATGATAAAAAGACACTTTTCTCATCGAAAGATTGTCATGCCTAAAATTGATTTGAGATGGTTTTAAATGTCTACATTGTTTATTGTGATAAAACGAAACTACAAACAATTGTTTCTTTTTGCTGTGGTTAATAACCTCTGCCGGTCTGTAAGTGTCATCATCAAATTTTGCCAAAACAAACTTTGCAGATGGCTTAACAGTGTAGTCTAAGATTCTTTGAGTTCTAACTTTATTGTGGTTTCCAAAAAAATCTTCCCTGTACTTTTTCCAGATATCCAGAACGTGACCAAACCAAGATGCCTGTTTTGGCTGTTCCAATTTACCTTCGCTTTCAATATTCTTGGCACAATCGCCTGCCCCTATTGTTTCAGCACTGTCTACACTTTTAGCCATCTTGATTATTTACCGGATAGATATGCATAATTTACTTTTGAATTTTAAAACAATAATATTTAGAAAATATTAAAAATGACAAATAAACTCAACGTCGAACTGCGTGTGACAAGACTTTTTTTTATAGGATTAGAAATAAAAATATGTACGCCATCCCCGGTATATAAAAAGGACTCTTATAGCGATTTCGGCTTCACTGCTCTGAAATCACTCGCGGGTAGAGCGGTAACGTCACGAATCTCTCTCAGAGCACCCCGGGATTGATCTGAGATCGAGCGGGATTGCTCGCCTTCAGAGCAAGGGCGAACATGATTTTTCAAACACTTGATCGAAATTTCGTGGGTTTTATAACCTTAACAAATAAAAAATATTGGTGGTTTATAATTTTTTTATATAAATTTGAGTATTGGAGTATATGAATGAACATTTTCTAGATGTAAAACACCGAAAATACTTATAAAAACACAATTATAGCAAAGCTGGAAACAAATTAATCATATCTAAGAAATGGGGTTAGGTTTTTGTTTTGATCTGAAACGTTGCTCCACCAAAAGAGATGGAGCAATTCAGAGCACCCGCTCGGAGATTTGCGGGCAATAGTCGAGCACGCAAATCTTTTTTAGAGCACCACTCTTTTTTAAGTCGAACGCGTGCATCCGTTTCAGAGCAATTTTCGAGCACTCCAGGGCAGTTTTAGAGCAAAAGCCGAAATCGCTATTATATCTTGTCCTCTTGTGGCACCTTTTTGGACTGAAATTGCCGTTTTTTATTATTAGTGTCTTATGGCCGTCCCTTTATAGTCCGACACTATCGTTTGTTAAAAGAAATCTATTTCAAACTAGGGAGGAAATAAATAAACAATAAGTCATCCAAAAGTTTGCTGTTCTTAGCTGGGACTCGAATTCGGAACCTCTGGCTTTGTACAGGGTGTCCTATTTTTAATGGTATTAAATGGGAAGCTCAGTAATTTTAAAAGATAGAGACCTGGGGATTTTTTATTACTATCCTCAAATTTTGAGACAAGAAAAAAAATGTTAAAAGTTTGTATTTTTCTTCATCGCAAACCAGAACCAAAAAAAGTCAGTTAGAAACCATAAAAATACTTACCCTAGTTTGCCTTATTAAATTTTCGCGCCAAATCTTTAAACTAATCGTGGGCGCGCGCAATCTCTTCGGCTCGTCTCGACAATACATTGTTTTCATTTGTGAGGAGTAATTGTCGCTCACTGACGGCTTGTTGATTTGTACCATATTTCTGGTTTGATGATCTGAATGTTTACTTTTTCTTTTGTTTCAGAACTCTGCCTACCTCCTACATGTGTTTTCATATCGTGGTGTTTGCTCTGGTTTCCCTGTAGATTTTTAGGTCTATTTGCTCTTTGGTCCTTATTACTTGTTTTTTAATTCTTATTTCGGTGTTTTATTTAATTTTTTTAACGTCGTCAAGCAGTTTTTATTTTAAAATCGACTTCTGAGAGTTACTTTATTATTTAGAAATCAAATGAACGCCAATTTTTAGTGGAAAAGTTCACCTAGTTTGTTGTGTGCAATTGTAAAAAAAACTGCGTTTAAGAGTAAAATTTGGTGGATTAACTTCGCAAGATTGGGGCAAGTGTTCTGAGGAGTTCCATAAGAACGAAACAGTTAACTGTCAACACTTATTAGGTTTCCATTATCTAGATCTTGGACCCCCGTGAGCTTAAGCTTTCGAGCCACCCACGGAAAAATATGAGAGAAACATGAACTTCTTTTTACCTGATTAGCCACGAAACTTGTTTGATTTTAAAAAATAACAAGTACAAAAGTTTTTAATTTATACCTTTTTTAAAAAAAATATTTTTCTAAAAGTTTCAAAATGTGGAATAAATGGCGAATAGTTTTGTAATTAAATCAACGCCAGTAAGATTTTTATAAACTTTAAAAAATGTTACATTCTTCGTGATATATGTAAGTTCATGGCAACATTTTTTACATTTAATTATATCTTGATGATTTAGTGCCATTAACGCTCATAAATTATATTCTTATTATCGTGTTTTATAAAGTCATACTTTCCCTTGTTAAAGTTTTTGATGAATTCAAAATATTAGAAATTCTTTTGCATTTATTTCTCTCTTTTTTATATTAATTTAAACGGTTATGGTTTTACTTAGCTTGACCCCTGATTTAACTATACAGGGTGCCGCCAATAAATATAAAGCTGCTTCTAGCGGGTTAATAATATTTGAAGGGTCCAGTGGAAAAACGATGAGATACCATTTTTCAAAAAGTTGAGTAAAACGAAAACGTGGGAGTCTCATCTTTTTTCCTCCGGAAAGTAGAAAGGTCTTAAATACAAGTTTTTTGCAGAGTGAATAACCCCACATAATTTAAAATCTTACAAAAAAAGAAACACAACGGAATTTTTATTCTATTTAAATAGATAGATAAGTCAAATAAAATAATGTATTTCTCTTCTAATTTTTCAATTTTTTACTTGAAGTGATACCTTATTGAAAAACTGATGAAAAAATAAAAAATATAAACAAAATCAAAGAAAAAGTAGGAGGCAACATTTGCTGAGCAATAAACTGTATAGTTTTTGAAATATGAATTTTCAAAATTTGGGCATTTTGGTGTTATGGGATTCCCTTCCCTAAAATTCGTTAAATGAAGTTTTTCCGAATCTGAACTCAGGGTGTCGTTTTTCGCATTTCAATGGCCCACCATACTGCAACTCAGTGCTTTTGTTGATAAATTTTATAGTTTTTGAAATATGTATGAAGTTTTAAAGTTTGGTTATTTTGGTCTTATGGAATTCCCTACTCTAAAATTCGCTAAATGACGTTTTTTTGAATCTCAAATCAGGGTCTGATTTTTTACATGTCGATGGCCCCACAATACTGCAACTCGGTGCTTTTGTTGATAAACTGTATAGGTTTTGAAATATGAATTTTCAAAGTTTAATCATTTTGGTCTTATTGGATTCCCTACCCTAAAATTCGCTAAATGACGTTTTTCCGAATCATAACTCAGGATGTGGTTTTTTCGCAACTCTATAGCCACGCAATACTGCAACTCGGTGCTTTTGTTGAAAAACTGTTTAGTTTTTAAAACATGAATTTTCAAAGTTTGGCTATTTTGGTCTTATGGGATTCCCTACCCTAAAATTCGCTAAATGACGTTTTTTCGAATCTTAACTCAGGGTGTGGTTGTTTCGCATCTCTATGGCCCCACTATATTGCAACTCGCTGCTTTTGTTAATAAGCTGTATAGTTTTTGAAATATTAATTTTCAAAGTTTGACCATTTTGGTCTTATTTGATTCCCTGCCCTAAAATTCGCTAAATGACGTTTTTCCGAATCTTAACTCAGGGTGTGGTTTTTTCGCATCTCTATGGCCCCACTATACTGTAACTCAGTGCTTTTTTTGATAAACTGTATAGTTTTTGAAATGTAAATTTTAAAAATTTGAGTTTTTTGTTCTTATGGGATTCCCTACCCTAAAATTTGCTAAATGACGTTTTTCCGAATATTAAATCCGGATGTGGTTTTTTCGCATCTCTATGGCCTCACCATACTGCAACTCGGTGCTTTTGTTGATAAACTGTATAGTTTTTAAAATATGAATTTAATTTTCACAGTCTAGCCATTTTGGTCTTATGGATTCCCTACCCTAAAATTCGCTAAATGACGTTTTTCCGAATCTGAACTCAGGGTGTGCTTTTTTCGCATCTCTATGGCCCCACCAGACTGCAACTCGGTGCTTTTGTTGATAAACTGTATAGTTTTTAAAATATGAATTTTCAAAGTCTAGCCATTTTGGTCTTATGGGATTCCCTATCCTAAAATTTGCTAAATGGCGTTTTTCCGAATCTTAACTCAGGGTGTGCTTTTTTCGTATCTCTATAGCCCCACCATACTGCAACTTGGTGCTTTTGTTGATAAAATGTATAGTTATTAAAATATGAATTTTCAAAGTCTAGCCATTTTGGTCTTATGGGATTCCCTACCCTAAAATTCGCTAAATGACGTTTTTCCGAATCTTAACTCAGGGTGTGCTTTTTTCGCATCTCTATGGCCACACCAGACTGCAATTCGGTGCTTTTGTTGATAAACTGTATAGTTTTTAAAATATAAATTTTCAAAGTCTAGCCATTTTGGTCTTCTGGAATTTCCTACCCTAAAATTCGTAATTTTTTTTTTCGAATCTCAATTCAGGGTATGGTTTTTCGCATCTCTATGGCCCCACAATACTTCAACTCGGTGCTTCTGTTGATAAACTGTATAGTTTTTAAAACATAAATTTTCAAAATTTAAGCATTTTGTGCTTACGGGATTCCATATCCTAAAATTCGCTAAATAACGTTTTTCGGAATCTTAACTCATGGTGTGATTTTTCTGCATTCCACCAAGCGCGTATATGAGCATAAATCTAGAGGGGGATGGGGTGATTGTCGACGAAAAAAATATTTGTGCATTTATTTTTTTTCTAGGGGGGGTAATTATCCGGTAAGCCCTTTATTTATTAACTAAAAGTGCATATATTTTTTTCTAGGGGGGGGGAAGTAATTACCACGTTATTTTCCCCATCAAATCCGCGCTTGATTAGCACACGTCAAGTGTACACACTATTTTCACGTTTAGATTATGCGGTTTGTGCATCTCCGTTCACACAAAGACAAGTTTCTTTTCATAAAATACCCAGCCCACTTTGATTTTGCAATATTTAATAAACACTTTTCCACTGAAGGCCGATCAACTTCTGTTAATTTAGTAGATACTCTTTGACCTGCCTGTCCCCCCTTCCCACTGGGACCGCCACTGTCACGACAGGTTAGGTTGTGTCAGATCAGGTTATTTCCAGTCCAAGTTAGGTTAGGTGAGTTTTTTCTTACCTAAGTCGATTAAAAATAGTCCAGAGAATCATTTTCACGGAAAAAGATCTTTAGAATTCTGAGGCTATATTGGCAAAAGTTGATAACTTACTTTTTTGCATTTTTTAATATCCACTATTTTTTTTAACAAATAGTTTCTTCACCTAAACTTCTTAAAACAGCACACAAACATTACATATAGCGATAACCAAAGTTATTACAACAAATAAGATTGGCCTGGGCAGCATTCGGTAAATAAAGCTACATATTAAATATCTAATAAAAAATATCCTCAGCACCTCAAAACGAAAGTGTATAACCAATGTGTTCTTCCTGTACTCACATATGGATCCCAGACTTGGACACTTACAAAATCAAAGATGGATAATGTAACAAAAGCACAAAGATCAATAGAAAGAAAAATGTTACATGTAAAAATGTAAAGGAATAAATGGATAAGAAATAAAATAAAAGTAAGGGATGCTACAGAAGAGGTAGCAAAATAAAATGGAACTTTACCGGTCATAATATCAGACAGAAAGACGATCGACGGAACAAATGTATTTGTAGACTGGAGACCCTGGGAAAATAAAAGAAGTAGGGAAAGATCCCAAATGAGGTGAGCGGACGATTTAAAGAAACATGCGGGACCAGATGGATGAACACTGCGACAAGCAGAGAAGAGTGGAAGATATTGGGGGAGACTTATGTCCGAAGATGGATCGAAGAAGGTCAAATAGATAGATAGAATAGAGATTACATCAAAAATGTAGTTGAGAAAAATCTATTTTCACAAACATACATGATTTTTAAATAGCTATCCTGTAAAATACAAAAAATTGAGTAAAAAATTTTTGGTAATTTTCCATAATATATCATATAACTCTATGGCCCCAAAATACTCCAACTCGGTGCTTCTGTTGATAAACTGTATAGTTTTTAAAACATACATTTTTAAAATTTAAGCATTTTGTGCTTACGGGATTCCATAAAATTCGCTAAATAACGTTTTTCGGAATCTTAACTCATGGTGTGGTTTTTCTGCATTCCACCAAGCGCGTATATGAGCATAAATCTAGAGGGGGGTGGGGTGATTGTCGACGAAAAAAATATTTGTGCATTTATTTTTTTTCTAGGGGGGGTAATTATCCGGTGAGCCCTTTATTTATTAACTAAAAGTGCATATATTTTTTTCTAGGGGGGGGGGGGTAATTACCACGTTATTTTCCCCATCAAATCCGCGCTTGATTAGCACACGTCAAGTGTACACACTATTTTCACGTTTAGATTATGCGGTTTCTGCATCTCCGTTGACACAAAGACAAGTTTCTTTTCATAAAATACCCAGCCCACTTTGATTTTGCAATATTTAATAAACACTTTTCCACTGAAGGCCGATCAACTTCTGTTAATTTAGTAGATACTCTTTGACCTGCCTGTCCCCCCTTCCCACTGGGACCGCCACTGTCACGACAGGTTAGGTTGTGTCAGATCAGGTCATTTCCAGTCCAAGTTAGGTTAGGTGAGTTTTTTCTCACCTAAGTCGATTAAAAATAGTCCAGAGAATCATTTTCACGGAAAAAGATCTTTAGAATTCTGAGGCTATATTGGCAAAAGTTAATAACTTACTTTTTTGCATTTTTTAATATCCACTATTTTTTTTAACAAATAGTTTCTTCACCTAAACTTCTTAAAACAGCACACGAAAATTACATATAGCGATAACCAGAGTTATTACAACAAATAAGATTGGCCTGGGCAGCATTCGGTAAATGAAGCTACATATTAAATATCTAATAAAAAATATCCTCAGCACCTCAAAACGAAAGTGTATAACCAATGTGTTCTTCCTGTACTCACATATGGATCCCAGACTTGGACACTTACAAAATCAAAGATGGATAATGTAACAAAAGCACAAAGATCAATAGAAAGAAAAATGTTACATGTAAAAATGTAAAGGAATGAATGGATAAGAAATAAAATAAAAGTAAGGGATGCTACAGAAGAGGTAGCAAAATAAAATGGAAATTTACCGGTCATAATATCAGACAGAAAGACGATCGACGGAACAAATGTATTGTAGTTGTGAAAAATCTATTTTCACAAACATACATGATTTTTAAATAGCTCTCCTGTAAAATACAAAAAATTGAGTTATCAACTTTTTACTGAAAAAATTTTTGGTAATTTTCCATAATATATCATATTACTTTTTACATTACATACCTGGTAGGCCAAAAAAACCGGACAATTTTTTTTTCATTATAACTTTTGAACTGTACCGTCGATTTTAATGGAACAAACTGCACTTGACAGAGAATGGATTAGAGCTTTGACTAAATATATTCTTTTGTCCGCCATCGCAAAATCCAAGATAGCGGACGAAATGAAATTGTACCCTTCAAAGATGCTCGTTTATTCTTGTGTTGCGAACATGTTTTCATTATTTTTTTTTAATTAGTAAGAAAGCTGCATTCTTGCCACGCACAACAAGGTACGACTCAGCAAAATCGGTTTAGTGGTTCTAAAAAAAAATAGTTTTGTTTTAACCATTGTTTTGCATATTATGAGATTGCCTTGCCAATCATGTCTGCATTTATTGCCTTATAAATTCATTACTACTGAACCGATTTTGATGTAATAAAATGCTTCCCGGTGAGAATGGATTACTTTTCAAAGTTCATGATCAAAATTTAAGATGGCAGACAAAATCATACTTGATTTTTTAAAATCGCGTGTTTATTCTTATTTTCTGAACATGTTTAGGTTTTTATTTTCTTTTATAGAAAAGCAGTACTTTTCCCCCGAATAACGAGGTACAAATTAGTAAAATCGGTTTGGTGGTTCTCAAAAAATCTATTTTTGTTTTAGCCATTGTTTTACAGATTATACAACTGCATTGCCAATCCTGTCCGGATTCATTTCCTTACTTACTTACTTTACATTATTACTGAACCAATCTTAGTGAAATAAAAAAAAACATAGTGCGAATTGATTGTTCTAATGTTTAAAGCATTAGAATCGAAATTTGATGCCACCTTAAAAGTTAAGATGTCGGATAGAACCATACTTGACCCTTCAAAGAATCATGTTTATTTTCCGAAAATGATTTAGTTTTTTTGTTATTTATAGAAAAGTACTACTTTTCTCCCGCTTTTCAAGGTACAAAGTAATAAAATCGGTAAAGTGGTTCTCACAAAATCTGCCATTTTTATTACAAATTATACGATTGCATTGCCAATCCTGTCTGCATTCTGTTTCTTCAAAAATTCATTACTTCTGAACCAATTTTAGTCAAATAAAAACATCATAGTGCAAACTGATTGATCTTTAATAATCAATTCCCAACCATGATTTTTTTGTTTCACTAAAATCGGTTTAGTAATAACGAATTTATAAGGAAATGAATGCAGGCAGGATTGGCAATGCAATCGTATAATCTGTTAAACAAAGGTTGAAAAAAAAATAGATTTCTTGAAAACCATCATACCGATTTTACTAATTTGTACCGCGTTTTGTGCGGGAAAAGAAAAACTAAAACGTTTTCGGAAAATAAGAATAAACACGCCATTTTGAAGAATCAAGTATGATTCTGTCCACCATCTTAAATTTTAAGATGGCGATAAACTTTGATTATGATCTTTAAAAAGAAATCAATTCTAACCGAGATGTTTTTTATTTTATTAAAATCGGTTCAGTAGTAATGAATTTATAAGGAAATAAATGCAGACATGATTGGCAAGACAATCGTATAATATGCAAAACAATGGTTGAAACAAAAATATTTTTTTTAGAACCACTAAACCGATTTTGCTGAGTCGTACCTTGTTGTACGTGGCAAGAATGCAGCTTTCTTACTTATTAAAAAAAATAATGAAAACATATTCGCAACACAAGAATAAACGAGCATCTTTGAAGGGTAAAATTTCATTTCGTCCTCCATCTTGGATTTTGCGATGGCGGACAAAAAATATATTTAGTCAAAACTCTGATCCATTCTCTGCCAAGTGCAGTTTGTCTCATTAAAATCGATAGTGTAGTTCAATAGTTAGGTATCACGAAAAAAAAAATTGTCCGATTTTTTTCTTGCAACTTTTCATTTTCCTTTAAAAAATTACAAAAAATATCATGTAATTTTACTTATCCTGTAATGTGATGGTAAGTGTAATTTTACAGAATACTTTTTTCAGTGTTTCCAAATAGCCACAGAATTAATATATGTATTAAGAAACGTAGTAAAACCGACAAGACCAATTAATCGTATGAGCTCAAGTGCTCATCAATTGTCAGAGTATTTTTTTATTCTTTGTTTTTTTGTTATACCTACATATATGTATAAGTTGCCTTATTATTATAATGAAAATAATTGGGAGTCGACCGACTAGACGTAATAATAGGTAATTGCATCGCAACCATACTTTTTTCCGTTTCTACATGTTTTTATGCCAACAGAATGCTACATTTTTGTGTTTTTTATTTTATGTAGGTATCAAACATATAGCACATGATTATGTTAATTTGATAAAGATTATAAGTAATTTTTTCAAAATACACAGAAAAAGTTGTGAATTTACATCCACTTTGTAAAAATACATCTCTAATTTACCTACATTACATCATACAGACAGACGGACGGCGCAACAAAAAAGTTTCAAAATCATCTGAAACGCAAAGATATACAGGGTGTTCGGCACATGAACCGTCAAAATTTTTTGGGATATTGTTGAGGTCATTTGCTACCTAAAGAGATATGAATTTTTTAATTTTTTTTCTAAAATTACCCAAAATCCCGCCTTTAAACCCTCGTAAGCTTTATATTACATAATATCTGGAAAAGCACCATTTTTTTTTATAATTCTGTAATCTTATGCTACTTCAACTAATTAATAGATTTGTTAAAATGTATCTACCAAAGGGACATACGAGGTTTTTTATTAAAGAACATTAGTGATTTTGTGAAAGAAAATTAATTTTAAAAATAAAAATTAAAAAAAGTATCAACACTTGAGAACTTCATTAAAAAAATTCTCTAGTTGATTACCTTTCTAACGGTATGCTTTGATTTAAAAAAAAAAACAATTCTGCTTTAAAGTACGGATATTCTGTGAGACGGGCAATAATCGTTCGGAATTGATAAGAAATACAATTTGATGTTTATGAACGTTTCAAACAAAATTTATAAATAAAGAACACAATACATTATTGTTAAAAGTTTAACTTTTGTTTTTCTTACCAATTCCGAACGAGTCTCGCCCTTCTGACGGAATATCCGTATTTTAAAGCAGAAATGTTTTCTTTTTTGTTAATGTATTGCATACCAACAAAAGTGAAATTTCATACCCGTGAATTTAAAAATCAAACAAGTTTCATGGCTAATCGGGCAAAAAGGAGTTTTTTGTTTCCCTTATATTTTTCCGTGGGTAGCTTGAAAGCTTAACCTCACGGGGGTCCAAGATCTAATGGACACCTAATAAGTGTTGACAGTTAACCGTTTCGTCCTTATGGGACTCCTCAGAACACTGCTGGTCGAGTGACAAATCTTGCGAAGTTAATCAGACGGTTTTGTCTCTAATTAAATGTAATTAGTGAGCGAACTATAGCAAGGGGCGCCATCTACCGAGATACGAGAGAAACAAAAAACCAAAAGCAGGGAACACTGCTATACAATATCGATCAATGAAAAGATCGAATGCAAATAAAAGAAAACAACTATAGTCCGTGACCTACGACAGCTCTTTGTCTTTTCAGGCCGGATCAACGCATTTTGCATTTTTACCCGTCATCAAGACAGTGAGCGTCAATCAACGGAATTTTTAAGCCAAATAATACTAACAAAAGTGAAATTTCATACCCGTGAATTTAAAAATCAAACAAGTTTCATGGCTAATCGGGCAAAAAGGAGTTTTTTGTTTCCCTTATATTTTTCCGTGGGTAGCTTGAAAGCTTAACCTCACGGGGGTCCAAGATCTAATGGACACCTAATAAGTGTTGACAGTTAACCGTTTCGTCCTTATGGGACTCCTCAGAACACTGCTGGTCGAGTGACAAATCTTGCGAAGTTAATCAGACGGTTTTGTCTCTAATTAAATGTAATTAGTGAGCGAACTATAGCAAGGGGCGCCATCTACCGAGATACGAGAGAAACAAAAAACCAAAAGCAGGGAACACTGCTATACAATATCGATCAATGAAAAGATCGAATGCATTTCTTTTATTTGCATTCGATCTTTTCATTGATCGATATTGTATAGCAGTGTTCCCTGCTTTTGGTTTTTTGTTTCTCTCGTATCTCGGTAGATGGCGCCCCTTGCTATAGTTCGCTCACTAATTACATTTAATTAGAGACAAAACCGTCTGATTAACTTCGCAAGATTTGTCACTCGACCAGCAGTGTTCTGAGGAGTCCCATAAGGACGAAACGGTTAACTGTCAACACTTATTAGGTGTCCATTAGATCTTGGACCCCCGTGAGGTTAAGCTTTCAAGCTACCCACGGAAAAATATAAGGGAAACAAAAAACTCCTTTTTGCCCGATTAGCCATGAAACTTGTTTGGTATTGCATACCGTTAGAAAGGTAATCAACTAGAGAAGTTTTTAAAACAAAATGAAGTTCTCAATTATCGATACATTTTTTGATTTTTAATTTTGAAATGGATTTTCTTTCACAAAATCACTAATGTTCTTCAATAAAAAACCTCGTGTTTCTTTGGTACATCAATTTTAAGAAATCTATTAATTAGTTGAAGAAGCATAAGATAACAGAATTATAAAAACAAAATGGTGCTTTTCCAGACATTAATAAAAAGTTTACGAGGCTTTAAAGGTGGGATTTTGGATAATTTGAGAAAAAAGAATTAAAAATTCATATCTCTTTAGCCGTGACTCTTAGGACCCAAATTCCAAGGTTGAAAAGGTAGCAAATGAACAATATCCCAAAAAATTTTGACGGTTCATGTGCCGAACAACCTGTATTTGTCGAAAAATTTACCAAAAATATGCCACTAACCAAAAAAATTTATGTTAATTTACTTGAACCAAATTAAACATTTTTCTGAAGGCGGGCTCAAACGACTCGTGTACTTCGCAAATACACAATTATTTGCGTACGTGGCAAGTATGCGAGCTTTGCGAATTGCGATAGCAAGCAGGGTGCTCACACGACATGTACAATTTACAAGTACGAGAGCGCGAACATAGTTTGTACTTGGCAAGTGTACGAATAATCGTGGCCCTTTGACTCGGCCCATTTTGACTGACCACAAACGGAAAACCAACGAGTGACAAATAATTGTACAAGTAACCCACTCACACGACATGGAAAGTATACGCAAGTAACAATTATTCGCCAAGTACATGAGTCAGTGACAAAATAAAAAGAGACTGCCGAAAAGATAGGGCCGCGCAGCCAACAAGTTCCAGTAGCGCACAGCGCTGCAATCGCGCACTATGTTTCTATTTGTATTTAAAACTAATTTTATTCTGTTCGATTGGGGTCGTTCATAAATTACGTAAAACTTTAAGAAAATTGTCTATCACATAACGCTTAGTATTTTCCTAATGCCATTTGTTGTTAGAAATGGTTTACTATGTTGAATTGAATTGAATAAATCTTTATTAGCAAATTATGCTATTTCAAATTACAAACATAAATATAAAAAATACATTTAAATGTTAATACATACACCAGTATTTCTATAACAAAACAAATCCAAACTTATAATACTAATAACTATTTACTTCTTATTATTACATAATGGATAATATATCTCTGGAGAGCAGCATCGCTGTGGAATAAGCTTCCTGCGACACTTTTCCCTGCAGGTTACAATCTGAACCTTTTCAAAACCAACATACACCAACATTTCCGCGCACTTGCCGCTTCTCGAGCGTGATAGGGATCTCCTTGCGAGTGCGCACCGTAAAAAAAAAATTATTGAAATAAAGCCAGGTTAAATAACAGCAATTTTTATTCAACTGAATTAGGATATAAGTCATTGTTTTATAAAGGAATCAGATTGTATAACAAATTACCATTAGACATTAAAAATTGCAAATCAAATAATATGTTTAAGAGAAAGAAGTACTTGTTGCCTAGTCAGCCTGATTGTTTATGTAAACCACCCTTGGTACTATATTATATTATATTATATTTTATTATTTTAGTCTCCATATTATTTTTTTGGTGTGTTTTAGTATAGTGACCTTTTCTCATAAAGAAAGATGGCATCAATGTTTTTTTTTAGGATAGGATTAAAATCATTTTACAGTACAGTATAAGTACTTGAAAAAGCTGTGTGTTACTAGATTATTCTTTTAGTAGGTAGGTGATCCGTGGTATAGGTATAGTTAGTTCTGTTGGGAATGATACAGGAATGTGCTTGTAATGGTTTTTTGGTATTATTAGAGAATTATTGAAATATAGCCAGGCTATAATTGTGCCAGGCACAATTTTGACACCTTCACATTGTAATATCAGCTGTGATCTTTCAACACATGGTCTTTGTTTACTATATGAACCGGAATAAATAGTGCCTTCTTTTATTAATTGAAAATAAACGACGATAGTTTTAAATTCGACTTTGGTATGAATTTTGAACGATTAACTGTCAGTTTTCAATGTAAATGTGTTAAAATAGTGCCTGGCACAATTATAGCCTGGCTATATTTCTCTAATAATACCGAAAAATCATTACAAGCATTCCTGTATCATTCCCAACAGAACTAACTATACCTACCTACTAAAAGAATAATCTAGTAACACACAACTTTCTCAAGTACTTACACTGTACTGTAAAATGTTTTTAATCCTATCCTTAAAAAAAACATTGCTACCATATTTCTTTATGAGAAAAGGTTACTATACTAAAATACACCAAAAAAATAATATAGAGACTAAAATAAAAAAATATAATATAATATAATATGATACCAAGGGTTTACCTAAACCATCAGGCTGACCAGTGGCGTATATATGCCCCCCCCCCGAACCGAACCGAACCCCCCCCCCCCCGAAGCTAAGATTTTTTTAGATATTTTCCACATATTTCATAAATACAAATATAAAATAGTTTAAAATACGTCTTTATAGGGTCTGCCCCCCCCCCCCCCCGAAACTTTTTTCTATATACGCCACTGAGGCTGACTTGGCAACAAGTACTTCTTCTTTGTTTCTCTTAAACATATTATTTGATTTGCAATTTTTAATGTCTAATGGTAATTTGTTATACAATCTGATTCCTTTATAAAACAATGACTTATATCCTAATTCAGTATTAATACTGTTTAAATAAAAATTGCTGTTATTCGTTGTTGCATAGGTATGAACATCTGTAACATTCATCAATCAATGTTAATAGAAGTTGCAACCAAAAAAATAAATAAATAATACAGGTATTCTACCCATATTACAAATTGCAATTTTTAAAAGCAAGTTAAAAGTATATTGTAAACGCAGTCGAGTCAAACCTAACCTCAAATTCTTGGTTTGTTTTTCTGGAATTTTCGGATGCAAAAATTTTGCTACGAAATAACTTTTTCACTACAAAAGAGATCTGTTTTGTGTTAAAGCGCGTGTTATCAGACAAAACTGGTCTTGTTTTGTGACTAAGACAAGGTAAGAAAGATAATTTATGTTATTGAAGTTAGGGTCGATTTATATACTTGTTATACAGATTGACACTGAACATATACATTGGTTTTAGATAAAATGTGTCAACTTAGTATTGGTGCATTGTGTGTTCGGGAGGGGTGATCATCTGTCCACAGCAGGTATACAATTTTTTTTAACAAGACTGTGTAGGACTCCACAGGACACTAAAATACACTACATGACCAAGAATTTATTTGAGTCCTGTAGGATGGTGTACAAATTTTGTTCAGCTGTTCACCCCTCAGTTATGGCAGGGGTGGATCTAGGAACTTTATTTAGGAGGGGTAGATATCATAATAAATATTGCATAAAACAGTTTTGCATTGTGACCAAGATGTGTATTCTGTATGTAAAAACTTAATATAGTTTGAGATTTGGGGGGGGGGGAATTTCCCCTCCCGTAGATCCGAACCTTCTTATGGGTCATTGTCCATATAATTTTATTATTATTGATGTATTGCCTTTTCGGCATTTTCCATTTTTAGTTTTAGTAGATATTTTAGTCAGTAGTGCACCCAAGAATAGGTCTTTGGGGGACCCGAGACACAGTTATGCCATATCTTCACCTATTTAATTTTTTTATTCATGAAATATATGGAAAATGTCTAAAAATCCTTAGGCTTCTGTCTTTTAGTTTAGTGTTTGAACATAATTCTAGCTAGTGCTTTTACTTTTTAGGTACACAGACATTATGGATTTGTATGGATCATTACAATCACATTGAGTACACACTGCTTGGTTGCAAATGTTTTTTCATTTAGGTAAGTAATAGAGAAATATTGGTTAATAAGTTCTGTCTTTTTCCACACCCATACTAGGGCCTATTCTTAAAATACATAATGCCATTTAACATAATAATTATATGTTTAAAATTAATGCTCAAAGGGGTAGCAGTGTTTGGCCTTGTATTACACATAACTTTTTTTTAATGTATTTTGTTCCTTGAAAATTCAGTACAGAGGGTGGAGGTGGGTCAATTACATAATTTAAGAATAGGCCCAAAGTGTACTTAGGGCAGAGCTTCAAGAGCTAAGCTCCCCCTTAAAAATTTGGTTAGCCCCTGAAATTATATTACATATAAACACATATTTCAGACAGAGTCGACACGAAGGCTTATTGGGGTGGGGGAGGCAACAGCCACCTTTCCTCAGAAACTTTTTGATCTTCTGCAATTTTTTGTAACTCTAACTGTTTCCAAGAAAAGACAAAAAAGGAAAATTGCATTATTTTAATTTTATGCGAGTTTTATGTAATTTCTAAATAGAAATTGAAGATACAAGTTATTTTATTTTGTTTTATTTTTGCTGAAAAATGGTTAGAGATAAAAATATTGCAGATCAAAAAATTTCTGAATAAAACAAGGAATTCATTTTACATTTTTAAATCTGCCAATAACTTACTGCAAAAAAGTTCTGGAGAGAAAAGGGAGCATGACCGCGGAAAAAATATCACCCTGTAGTTTTTCCTAATATTTGACATGCTTAATGATGTATGCCTTGTAACAAAACAACAACAACATGTTCCAGATTTGAGCTAAATATCTCAAAAACTGCACGAGTTATAAATAAAAAGCAAACAAAAAACTAATATTTTAATAACCCATATCTCAAAAACTAAGCATGGTTATACAAATTTTTTTTCTTAAAATCACTCAAGATAATCCTCTGAAGTTTGGCGACATACTTTATTAACACCTGTATAAAATACCTACTATTATGAGTCCCCTGGCAGCTTTTTTTTTGCTTTTTAGTTATCCAACGCAACAATCAACAATGGGATAACATCATTATGTGGCCACCTTTATTATTAAAAAATGGATTGGAGAATGGATATTGTGAAGAATATATGAAAATTACATTACAACATTTGAGCAATTCCACATAAACCTAGAAATTAGAAAATTGAAGACTGTAAAAGTGTGTTCTTATTTTTTTTAAATATTGGTTTTATTAAGGATTATTAGGTGGTACATGTTTAACTATTTTTAAGTTTTCTAAAAATCCACAGTTTTTTGTAATATAAATACCTAGTTTATACATTTAAGAAAAAACATTATATTTGTTAAATATTTTTAGATTTTTCTAAAACAGTTCTCATTTTTAAAAAAAAAATATTACATTTTTTAAAAAACATTGTTTTTTATTTAAGTATTATATTTTCGAGGTCATGCAAATTTTTATGTATGCGGAAAAAGTTTGGATATCTTACAGGTTTACATGACTAAAATTAATATATCTTTGATATCCAAATTCTTTTCGCATACATGAAATTAGCCTGACCTCAAAAATAGCACCTTTACTAAGAAAAAAATCATTTAAAAAGCCCGCCGAGCCCGCCCGCGCATTCTTAATTCTTCCAGTAGCCAAGGGTGGCGCTAGCGTAAACTTGTTGCCGCTTTTGAACCATAGAATTAAGCACTCTTTTATTATTTTCTCTGGGATCTCCAGTACCCCTCACAATCTCTGAGGTCAAAAACGTGTGCACAACCTTAAAAAGCGGTAAATCTGCCGGACCCGGAAATATCCCAGCCGAACTTATTAAATATGGCACTGAAGAACTGTTTTGGAGATTACGGAATCTTTTCCAAAAATATTTAAATGGAACTGTAGTCCCAACTGAGTGGAAAACGTCATATATATCCACAATACACAAAAAAGGAAGGAAAGATATATGTGACAATTATAGAGGTATATCTGTGACTAGTACGCTAAGCAGAATATACGGTAAAATAATAAGAAATAAAGTAGAGAGCGAATATAAAGACATGGAGGCAGAAGAACAAGCTGGTTTCAGGGCGGGTAGATCGACTTCAGATCATCTCTTTTGTATAACCCAAGTTATTGAAAAGAAAATGGCATACGGTCAAGAGCTGCATCTGCTTTACGTGGATTTGCAGAAGGCATATGATAGTATACCACTAAATCTACTTTGGAAAGCGTTGGAAAACACAAACATAAGCGTACAACTAATTAAGGCCATCCAAGAGTTATACCGCAATAGTAAGGCAAAAGTCAAAATAAAAGCAAAACTAACCAAAGGCTTTCAAGTAAATAAAGGTCTTAAACAAGGTTGCTGTATCTCGCCTACGCTCTTCAAGATATACTTGGAACAAGTCCTTAAAGTATGGAAGAGAAAATGCCAAAACATGGGAATTCCGTTGGACGAAACCACCTTGTATACTTTATGTTTCGCCGATGATCAGATAGTAGTGGCTCAGGATTATGACGACCTCGAATATATGACACGAAAACTAATAGAAGAGTACAATAAGTGGGGACTAGAGGTTAATCTCAATAAGACAGAGTATATGTGTATCGGTGGAATGAAACAGGATCTAATCTTAAATACCGGGCAGCGAATTCACTCCTGTGATGAGTATAAATACTTAGGTCTAAAAATTACAGCTGACGGAACACTAGACAAAGCTATAAAAGATCGAAACGTACAAGGAAGAAAAGCAATAACTTTATTAAATGGAATAATTTGGGACCAAAGTATATCAAAACATAACAAAAAGCTTATATATAACACCATTATAAAAAGTATTATTACATACGGCTCAGAAGTATGGCCAATCAAGGATAGAACAGAAAAAATGCTTTCCGCTACGGAGATGGACTATTGGAGAAGAGCAGCAGGGAAATCAAAAAGAGAAAGAGTTACAAATCAAAGAATAAGAGAAATTATGACAGTAGGTGAACGTACTTTAGTGGATGATATAAGAACAAAACAACTGGTGTGGTACGGACATGTACAAAGAATGAATGACGAAAGACTACCTAAACAAATACTACAATGGAAACCAACTGGCCGAAGAAAACGAGGACGGCCAAGGAGAAGCTGGAGAGAAGGAATAGACAGTGAAATAAGAATAAGAGGCCTAGATGATGAATTATGGGCAAACAGAAACGAGTGGAGATTGGGTATCGGAAGACGTAGAACGTTGTGAAACCGAGAAATATATATATATATATATATATATATATATATATATATATATATATTATTTTCTCTATGTACATGGGTCGTTTGATCCCAGCTTTAAGGCGGGCTCAAACGACTCATGTACTTGGCAAATACACAATTATTTGCGTACTTGGCCAGTATACAAGCTTTGCGAATTGCGATAGCAAGCAGGGCGCTCACACGACGTGTACAATTTACAAGTACGAGAGTATGTATGTATGAATGTACTTGGCAAGTGTTCGAATAATCGTGAGCCCCTTGACTTGGCCCATTTTTACCGACCACAAATGGAAAATCAACGACTGACAAATAATTGTACAAGTAACCCACTCGCACGTCAGGGCAAGTATAGGCAAGTAACAATTATTCGCCAAGTACACGAGTCGTTTGATACCGGCTTTACACATTCCAGCGAGCGGAAGATAAGTAAGTACTAATGCAAGTTGGTTTTAATCTTTGGTACTTACTTACAGTGGCGGATCCAGGATTTCCGGGGGCGAGGGGCCAAAGTGGCAACAAACATCAAAATATTTTTATAAACGGTTTTTGATACATCTGAGATGTGAAATTTAGGAGATTTATGGCGCAGGCGAAATTTATTTTAAAATTAAGTAGAATTTGTGACAAAATTTAAGTAAGTGATGCTGCTAAACTAAAAAATAATTTACATGTTATATGGGAGGGGGGCCCTCTGCCCCCCCCCCTGAATCCGCCACTGCTTACTTATGTTTAGTTTAAGTATTCGAGGGCTGTCTTTTCTAATTTGCATATAGGAACATACTGCCGTGCATAAGCTATAATGCCGTTAACCAACATTTGGACAATTTTTATTTTTTGGTGCCGTCTTAATCAGAACATTATTCTACATCAATTTTTATAAGCAAATCTTCTTTAGCTTATGTGGTTTTCAAAAAACAAATAACTTACAGTTATCAAGAAGCATCGTTTGTCTTCCGTTATTTTCTAGGTTTTTTTATCAAAACTAGGAAAATTTTATAGGTAGTTAACGGCATTCTAGCTTAATGACGGCAGCATAGAGGGCGACACTAAAACTTAACCTTAATCTTTACCTAACCTAAAGTCAAAACGTCATGTCAGTGCGATACATACTGGGTGTTTCCTAATTGAATGTCAATATTTATGGGGGTGATTTTTGGGCCCATTTTAAGAAAAAAACTTCATATGAACATATGTCCTAAACGTCTTAACTTTTGAGATACAGGGTGGTAAAGTTTTCAAAAATAAATCATTTATTATTATTATCTGCAATACCACAGATATTTTAAAGAAATTTGTCATACATGTACTATGAATGAAGAGGCATTTTTTAATGTGTAACTTTTTTTTTAATTTCCATCAGAGGCGTTCGTATGTAATTTGACCAAAGTTGATCACTTGATTTTTTCAATCCGATTCACGGTTTCCGCTTAAAAAAATAAAAACCGTTTCTCTGCATGATCATAACAATATCGTTAATATGACAATATCATCATGCAGAGACACGTAGATTTAATTTTTTTTGATGAAACCCGTGCGTCGGACTGATCAAATTTGCTCATAATATAATTGAATACAGATTTAAAAAGTACACTTCACTTGGTATTGTATATATTAATAATAAATGATTTATTTTTGAAAATTTTACCACCCTGTATCTCAAAAGGTAAGACGTTTAGGACATATGTTCATAGGAAGTTTTTTTCTTAAAATGGGCCCAAAAATCACTCTCATAAATATTGACATACAATTAGGAAACACCCTGTATAGTTTCATAGCTACAGTGAATTTTTTAAGTTAACTAATCAGTCGAAAAATGGAACTAAACTGGAAACATTTTTGGGCTATACATTTTTACAACTTTCTAAAGAAGAATGGCTTGCCGAGTTGTTTTCTGTTTTCGGTAATGAATCCACAGAATTGTGGACGGATTAGCCTTAAGGCCAGGTGCACCAGGAAAACATCGATGTTGTGCGAATGTGTACAGCATTGTCAGTGGTAATGAATCGCGGATTTACTTATATGCACCAGAGAATAGAAGTCGGTCTTCTGTTTGGGTGTTCCAAGGTTAAGGAAAGCCGAAAATTTCACCCTTGTATCAAAAAAGTCAGTCTTCTGTTTGGGTGTTCCAAGGTGATGAAAAGCCGATAAAATTCACCTTTGTATTCAGATTTGTTGGGATGGTCACGATTTGTCTCAAAAGCAGGTCATGTAGCTACAAATTCTCTGGAAGATCAAAGGACTGTTACTGCGTATTAGTACATACCATTTGTTTGCCGAAAGACATCACTGAGCTTCGAAAATTTAACTCCGAACGACGAATCATCCTCCACCAAGACAATGCACTTGCATTGCGCACAAAGCACAAAACGTCGAATTATTGGACCATCTCGCATACAGTCCAGACCAGACCTAAGTCCCAACGATTTCTATACTTTTCCGAGAATCAAGAATGGACTGCGTGGTCAAAGATTTCAGTCGCCAGAGGAAGCAGTTCACGCCTTCAAGAATGCAATTTTGACAGTATCAACAAACGAGTGGAATTTCACCTTTGACAACTGGTTTGAGTGCATTAGTTTTCGTGGAGAATACTGAAGGGGAAACAGTGAAGTCTTTAAAAGTTATCTACTGTTTTATTCCAACCCTCGTATTAAGTAGGTAGCTTGTAATGGCTTAGGCTTTCTGAATATGTAAAATTACTGTATTTTTTTGAGAGAAACAAAACCAATGTCACCGCATATTTATAATTTTTTTGTAATATTACAATAAATAGTTTTGCAAAATACAAAAATTGTGTGAATTTACATGACTTTTTATGGCCACAAAAAAACATAAACTTTTGTGTAAATTCACAAATTCCTTTTTTCTGTGTAAGCTCCAATCCAGTCCATACAATAATAGATACCTAATTGGATAACACTTCTGAAAATTGACACCTTTCCGCCAGCGACCATATTTCGGAGAATGCACTTTTTGCACGAGATATGTAGCTTCAATATTCAAGATAGTCAAACGACCCTCAAGGCTATAAGAAAACCGAGAATCAGCAATGCAGTTTTGTTGAGACATGTGTTGACTTATGTATTTCAAAAAATAGTCCACTAGAATTCCAGAACACGAGAACCTACCGCGCAATTGATAAGCAAATAAACTTCTCTAGATCGGTTTCAAATCCATTAACTATAGCCTGATTTGTCTCATTTAAATAGGCATGTGTAACTATAACTACTTTGGAAAACGTCGCAAGATGTTTGCCATCTAGAAATATTTTTAAGTTTGGAATTAAATGAAAATCTGCAATGGAGAAGTCAGGCGATGGACCTTCTCCTTGCCTGCTTACGCCCGCGGTTTGCCCAAAAAACATTACAGCTAAAAAAATATTGGTTACCGAAGATCTTCAAATGACTTATGATGAAATCCAATTTAAGGAATAAATCGGCTTCTGTTTGATTGTTTGCATGATTGATTAATTTATTCCTACAGCAAGGTTAGCTTTTGAGGACCCTGTACTTCAAAACATAGCGCACTAGAATTCCAGAACCCGGGAAGCTACCGCGCAATAAGAACTCAAAGATCGGTTTCAAATCCATTATAGTCTAATTTATGTAATTGCTGTACGTTTTTCTATTTTAGGAGATTTATGAACCTCGCGAGGCGCAATAGCCCCTTTATTAGGTTTTTCCAACAGTGTGCCTCCTGGCAGGTGTCTTCTTTTAGGAGGTTTCTGGTTCTGATGCAGAAGGTTAGTGCTCAGTACTCGGATTTAATCTAGCGGCTGATTCTTCAGCTTCACCATATTACAGTCTGTAAGTTGGCTCATCTCTGTAGATTTGCATTCTGTGCAAGTGTTTACTCAAATGTGCAGTAAGTGATTATTATAAGTCCCGTCACCTGTCTGATTAGTTTTCTATTTAGTTCAAAAAGGTTACATGTGACTAATGTTAAGGGGACCTTATCATTCTCTTGCTGTGATTTTACATCAATGTTAAGTGCTAGTGGTTTTGATGTTGTTCATCCACCCATTTCTTGATACAGCTGCCACTCATTGAGATTTTTAGATATCCAAGTACTGGCTCTGGCACTATACAAAATTTTTCAGATCTCTTTCTTAATAGAAAATCTGCATGTTTATAGCCTGGTACACCTGTGTGCCCTGGCATCTACAAAAAGGTAACCTTGTTGTGTTTCGCCAGGATTAAAAGGATAATTTTTGAGTTTATTTGATGGCTACTTGTCAACCTGAGAAGATGATGATATCGTCATTGATATATCTTCTCAGGTTTTCCTCCGACAGATCTCCATGGCATGTATTTCGGCTTGAAATGCTGTAGTGTGTTTCTTCAGAAATGCAAACTTGTTTACTGTAAAAGCTAGGCCAATCCAATCCAATCCTGCTTCTAATTCAAGTCAACTGCAGCTGTACCGACGATTGGCCTCATTGGCAATTGATGCATCAAAAGCAGCCAGCTGGATTTTCTCTTTATTCTCCAAAGCCATTTCAGTGTGATTTTTTTAAAATTCAAAACGTTAAGGAAAGTTACCTAGCTGATAATTTAACAGCGATAATTAAGCATTAAAGAATGAAGCATTGCAGAAGAAATTCAACACTTTTACAAGGAGTGCTTATGATAAGTTTTTGACACATGGTTTTATCGAATGAGCAAGTGTAGAGAGCTTGAAGGTGGAGAAACCGGCCGGCACTGCATCTTAAAGACCTATTATTAGGAGAAGGAGACCATTGTTTCCAACTGACTTGGACAAAACCTGGAAATATCTGCCTTGGGAGAAATTTTACGATAAAAAAATATTCACAACCTAAACCTATAAATTTTCTAATTACTAGCCGCCACATTTCCCAATTAACCGCCCATTTTTTCAACTTCCCAACAAAATTTGCGAAGACGCTTGCCCCATACCCATTTTGTGACGCCGCGCCAGCGCCGGTAATGAAGAAAAAACATTAAAAAAAAATGTTTTATTGAACCTAGTAGTTAAAGGGACTATAGGTATGTGAATAATATGTATAATGTTTTTCATTCACTACGTATAGTCCAGAGTCGACCAACAAAACAAATCAACCTAGAATTAAAATAAAAGCAATAATTAACAAAGTAAACGTCACTTTGAACCCATAATTATTTCCTTTAAAATACGTAAGGGATATTTTGATTAAGGTACATATAAATATACCAATTTTCTTTGAACATACAAGCGAACATTCTATCCTAATTACTTAAATTAATCCCTTTACATGCCGTTAGATGCCTTAAATCAACCCGATACAAATCTTTTTATTATAGGGCGAAAAACCGAACCTGTGGGTACGCCATCAAAAAAATTTGCAAAAAATTGCTTAATATTAAGAATAGGGGACGAACGGGTAATAGATTCCGCTTTTCACCTGATTAATTCTCAACTGACTTGGCATTGACTTCAATAACTACTCTCCTCTTTAAAGGAACGTGCTCTAGTTAAGGGATTAAATCAATATTTACATGGTTCATTATAGCTGCACGTGCGAAATTTAAGTGATGGAGCGACCACGTCATAATAAAGGTCAGTCCAGAAAATGGCGGATCTTCTTTTGTTAGTTTCTTCAGGTGGTTCTAAAATCGTTGCAGAAAAATAAGTGCAACCAATTCAATGTCCTCATTAACTCCATCTGAATGCTTACTTGAGTTACTACATGAAGGTGGCGACGAAGACTAAATAGTAACAAGATGATAAAATAGATGACAAGCTTTAGCTTGGTAAAATATACGATAAAGACCAAAAGACTTTCACGTCACCACAGAAATCTTTGAGTCCACAACTCATGATGAGTCTTGACCTGTTTTAGAATCAGCCGCATTTTCGTCTTATTCATCGCCACGTTTTTTCTGTTCCTGACTCAGATTTTCCTTTACCCTCCACTTATGTCTTTCAATCAGGATCAGGTCCTATCTTTCTTTCCAATCAGACGGTGCTTGGTGAAAAATTTGCTCTTGAGACAATCAACCGTTTAGAAGAACTAAACAAAAAATATTTACATTGTTCATTATATCTGCACGTGCGAAATTTGAGTATTGGCAATACTGTATTGGAGCGACCACGTGATAATAAAAGTGCGTCCAGAAAGGCGCGGATTTTCTATCCTTGTTTTATTAGTTTCTTCAGGTCGTTCTAAAATCGTTGGAGAACAAATTTATCTATCAGTTTTGTTAAAATAATCTGACCATAAGTACAACAAAAAGCAATGCTTACTTGAGTTACTACATGTGGATGGCAACGAAGACCAAATAGTAACTTAAGGACAAGCTTAACCTTGGTAAAATATCCGACGTCATGCTTCTTATGTCACGATAAAGATCAAAATACTTTCACATCATCACAGACATCTATGAGTCCACAACCCATGATGAGCCTTGACCTGTTTTAGAATCAGCTGCATTTCCGTCTTATTCTACGCCACGGTTTTTCAATTCCTGACTCAGATTTTTGTCCTACTTTCACTGATGTCCTTCAGTCCAAATCACGGCCTAGCTTTCTTTCAGGTCCCATCAGCAGATGTTTGGTAAAAAATTTGCTCTTGAGACAATCAACCTTTTATAGCAACTAAAGATTTGTAGGGACATACTAAATGCGACCCTGGAAGACCAAACGGCATTATAGGTCACTCTGGTCATAGGAAACTTATTCTAACCTAGCACTATATAGGCATTGCACCTTAGGATGGATGGAGGGTGCCTTCTATATCAGTTGACAGACTTACAAGAGTTCATAAATTACCTGATGAATTTCACTTCGTCACCGAATGATGGCTTCGATGCGCATCGACTCGGTGGAGGTCGGTGACCAATCTTCGATGAATATCAGTAACGTCAAATACAGCCGTTTTTTTTAAAAAAATTGTCCACCTGAATCTTGTCAGATTTTTAAAATGCTTCAATGTAGTAAGCAATATTGCGTTGAAGGTCTGTATCGATCATTTTGGTTTATCATCCATGTAGCGGCATACCAGAATTGAGAGTTACATTTTGTTCTCATGTAAAGCAGGTACTTTTTTAGACAAAAATCGAAAAAATGCGTAGTTAACAACTCAATTTCACCAATTTTTTTATGTTTCGGTGGTCATCGCGCTCACCGAAAAAAGATGTCAGATGAACGTCATATGATATATCCAATGGCTGATGTAATCGGTGAACAAAATTTGATTACTTTACAAACTCGCCCAGTCACAAGTTAGCTACACTTTTTAATCCTACTCATACAAGTTTGGTTCGCGGCACTCGTATTAGCCCAGAGACTTTTCAAGCATCAAGTTGCACTTGATTGGTGTTTGTCCAGTGTTTGCATTCTTCAGAAGATCGAGAGAGAGAGATTTACCATCTCCCTATATCAGGACCAATAGAGATGCGGAAATTAAGTAAGATCGCATGCGCAGTTTGACTTTCACCAGATTTTAAGGTAGCACCTACATATACTCTTTTCCACTGCAGTTGCTTGCAGGAAATTTGACTTAAGATAATTTGTATTGGCCAATTTGGCACAAAAACAAACACCGGAAGGATTGTCTCGAATTGATAAATGCGTACGAGTTGTCTGGAGGTACCTTTGGAATAATACTCCACATGTGAAATAGTGGAAGAAATCATATGCAGAATAGATGGCGCAATTATGTCAAGATGTATTCGTGTTAACGTATTTAGACATCAATAGTGAATTCTGCACGGATGTAAATTAAATAAAAAGTTTGTGTTTTCCCATACCTCCCCTATTTAATATCAAGGATATATTATCGAAGATATCAGATAGCCATCTGCTTGCTTGCAGTTAGTTGATATTCAAAAATTATGATCTGATATATTAGCATGAGTTTGCTCACCTGAATCGCGTGTTTTTAATCGTCTTCAATCTTTAAATTTTGTGACAACCTTAAGGACAAGGAGGGTAATTTAATATTGGAAGTCTATAGACTATTACTAAGTAACGTTTAGGTAGTCTTTAATGAACTATTAAAGGAAGTAGTAGGTAGAAGTAAGAGTAAAAGTATGTGGGGGGAGGCATTAGACCTGACCTGTTTGATATGAACTATGCCAATACAACCCCTTAGCCTCCTACGTTCTCCCCTTCATCATCGAAGTGTCAGTAACGTTATTTGTTCATTTGATGAACTCAAGATGCTCTACCTCAATCTTCTCCATCTTAAATACCCACTCTTCTATTTACACTTCCGCGCCCCTTTTAAATATTTTACATTCAACGAGTGAAACGACAGCGAACCAAGGAAACCAAGACCATGGCGCGGCGGGACGAAAGTGTCCACCGGAATAAGGACCTTATAGACTGGTGGATACCCTGTATATACCTATGGAAATTTTGACAACATTTGAATTTTTTTTAGAACTGAAAATATTTGAAATTTTTCTAGAATTTTGCAAATAATTTTGTTAAAATTCATAAAAACTCTCGTAAAAACTTTAAAAATTATCAAAATATTTAAAACTTGAAGATCTTTTTTATTTATGAACTATTTTAATATTTTTGAAAATTTTTGGAAATTTCCGTAACTATTGATCAAGTTTTTTGCAATTTATTCGAAATTTTGGGGGTGTCCTCTGTCCGCTTTTTCCCGTATACACATATTTGCGCAGGCGATTTCTTTCTTAAGTACTTTTCTGATAAAGCAAGTAAACAAAAATATATTTTTTTTCAGCCTTTAACTTACCTTAACGCGACCAGCATACTAGGAACTATTCCGAAAACCCAGGGTTTGAATGAGTTATGCTTTTATTTTCTGTTTTTTTAGATTTTCAAATTTAGGTAATTTAAATAACTAAATATATTTAATAAAAATAAAAGTAACCACATGAAGATTTAGGAAGCCGTTACTAAAAGAAATTAAAAGATCTAGAAAAATTCATTCGATTGGCCGTAGTCGCAGTAGCGTATCGTGGATAAAAGGGCGGGGGGGGGGGGGCACCATTTGTTTTTGCGTTAAATTTAGTTTTTCTATTTTTTTCTCAAAGGACGTCAGGGGCGCCAAGCGCAGAGAGGCGTTCGCCCCCCCCCCCTCCCTGGCCCCCTATACGACACGCCACTGCGTAGTCGCTAATACATAACTAACAAATTTTTTAAACTTGTTTGCAAGATGGCGAAAATATTTGAGTTTTTTAAAAAACCAGAATTTTTTTAGTTAACATATTATATTTTTTATTTTGATACAGCATCAGGCGCTCGGAATAGCGTACATATGGGCTGTGGCGTATCCAGGATCTCCGGAGGAGGAGGGGCCAAGATGGGAAAAAACAGAAAACAATTTTTTTGCGGGAGTTAATAAGACTTAGCTTGGTTCCTAGGTTATTTAGAGGGTGCTGTTATGGGTTTTATAATCAATTTGGCTACATAAAGGTAATTTATATTGCCAATTACCTAAAGGGGTGTTATACAACCAAAAAGGGAGTATAATAAAACTGATATTTCTTCTGTTCCTTTTAGATACTTTTGGTTTGATTGATTTCTGATTTATAAAGATGGTCTTATAAAACCATTTTTCCTAAAGTTTTTAAAAAGAAATAAATATAAACTTTGGTCATTTAGTTTTTTTCATTACTTTAGGTCATCACATAAGTGTTTTATAATAGAGGTAAAAGGTTATCTTATATCCTTTTGTTTTTATAGTTACCAGTAGTTTAAAAGTAAATATGATTAAATAGGCGGCCATATAGAACCTAGTTTCCTTAAGGTTTTTAAGAGTGGTAAATATAAACTTTAGACTTTTGGTTTTTGCCATTACTTTTAGGCATTTTAAAAAGGTTTTATAGGAAGGCTTAAAGGTAAACTTAATTCTTTTGTATTTATAGTTACCCATAGCTGTATTATTTATATAGGCGGCCATATAAAACCTTGTTTCCTTAAGGGTTCTAACAGAAGTAAATAAATACTTTCGTGTTTTATTTTTTTTAGGTATTTCTTGTAAAAATAATTGATTGGTACCTACCTATTGTAAGAATGATTATTAAAGCCCAATAATTAATAACTGTTGAGTTTCCGTCCTCCTGGGTAGGACACCCAGGCCTAGATAAGGCCTGTTTAGACGGCCAATATAAGAGGTTGCCCTCCACCCTGCAGGCACAACGAATATCATTGCACTGGCCCTCTCGATTGTGTCGAAATTGCACGATAAAAAACATTTAAAAAGTGTTGAATTATAAGCTTTTAAACACTTTAAAAATAAATACAAAAAATTTAAGTGAGGTTATGTTGACTATGTTTACTTTGTTTTTTTTGTTGGTTTCATAAGCGCACTCAAAAATCCTTGTTTTGACCAAGTGACCACTATAAAATCATAATGGCGTATATAAATTTATTTAAAAAATATTGTAAAGAGAAAATATTTATCTAGTCGTTTTAGCAGTGTTTTTCAACAATAATTTTACTTTAATTTTGATTTATGTAAACCAAAGAGACTTTTTTAATGATGTAATAGTTAATATGATAGTGTAAGTAAACGATTTTTTTTTTGTTTTAAATAACTATTTGTTATTTTGTTATCAAAAAACTATTAAAAAGCATTCTTGAGCTGGCGCGCTTGTTTTGAGAGCTTTTCAGATACGATTTTAACAGAAAAATAAATCTGGCAGGCAATTTGATCATCAACAAAACGACAAACTCGGTATATTTTTATGTAATAAAATAATTTTGGGACTCTGACATTTTTGGCAATTTTGTGATCTAAATTATTTTATATAGCCATTGTGAATCTAAAATATCGCCATAGCTTCTATAGGATACTCTAAAGGTATTATGGTATTCAACAGAATCGCCAGGATACCAAATTACCAAATCTAGTTTTATAATAGGATAGAGGACGTTTCTGAGTTGCTTTTAGAACCTGGCATAATAGCTTTAGGCTCTAAAAGGTTCTATACTGGTGGAACCGCTAGAGGGCGAAGCTGGAGTTTATTTCTTATGGTTTTATAGTGAGTTTAATACATAGGTTGCCACCACCAATTGGGGAGTCCCATTTAGGAGGTCTAAGGGGTATATAAGGGTAATGGGAACGTGCTAGCGACCAAACATTGAAACTAAAGGCGCTGGCAACCTTTTAGCTTCTGCTATAAATAAAGAAATGTTACTTGGGTACTTTACGTTACAAGCTATCGCATGGCGTCAAAATGTCGATTTCAGAAAAAAAAATGGAATCTCATCGTTTTTCCACTGGACCCGTCATTTGTTATTTTTTTTTCTGGAACTAAAAAATATAAGCTTAATGTCCAGGACAGGGGGGGGGGGATTAATTAAATTAATTAAATGGGAAAAAAGTGGTGAAGCTATGTATCAAAATTTTGTTTTGAAAATGTGGAGCAAAAACTAAAAATTATTATTTTTTTCAAAAAATTGAAGTTTTGTCGCCATCTTTTTCTAGGACTCCTATTTTTAGGTATTTAGAAACCGTTTTAGAAAACCAAATATTTATTTATCTGGGACACCCTATATAGTAATTATTAGATAGATATTTATCGTTAGTCCCCATCTTTTTTCCTGCATTTTAACCAATTTAACAACTGTCCTTCTTTTTATTTTTTCCAATTACCACAAAAACCACAAAAATCGCCACACCCATGTCACTATATGATACGAATGATAAAATCAACCTGATGTTTTTTTTTCATAAGTTTTATTTTTTTTTCTGTATTGATGCACCGGAAAAATATGTCAAATTACCTGTTCCATTTTATGATTGGCCGCCGACAATTGACGTTGGAAGTCGAAACAAGGCGTGGCGAGTTTACCCGAGCAGACGCCTTTCGCTACGTTCATTGGTGAAAGATCATGCAGTCGTCCGTGTGCGTGCAGAAAATCACCGACTATACAGGGTCAGGTGAAAGGTTTTACTATAAAATCAAATAAGTACAAGCTGTAAAGTACCTACTTGGAAAAATAATTTTTTATTCTTACAAATTTTGGCGACCAACGTGGAGATTTCTCCTTCCCTTTTTTATTTAATAACTCCGTCTACCTTTGTAGATAATTTGCCAGTTAACATTGGTGGGCACCAAGCAAGCGCGGATTTGAGGGGGGGTAATGTGGGAATTACCCTCCCTAGAAATTTAGATTTAGGCTCAGATCCGCGCTTGACACCAATATGATTCGAACTCACGGGGTTCCCCTTGCTCCTAGTACAGGGACTGCTTTTTGCACCCATACAAAATGCATTTATATAGTTTCTCAAAAATGATTAATTTTGTTACGGCTTTTTGTCGAGTCATGCATGGGTTCTCTTACATGCCCAAAGATGGCACTAAAATCAACGTTACCACGCCTTTTAGATAACGCGGCTGGTACCACTCAATAGAGAGTCCAGTCAATAGAGACTTCGCTCAATAGGGAGTCCACCCAATAGGGAGTTTTCAGAACGCTTATTTGACACTTTGATGTGGGTATTTAACCACCAGCACTGCCGTACAGCGGCGTAGCGAGGGGGGGGCGGGGGGTTCGTCCCCCCCCCCCCCCCCCCCCCGAGGGTAGTGGCGCCCCATTGGTGGCCGAAGCGCCCTCAGCTATATTAAGTCGGACCGGCAACGGCCAATTGAGTGGGCGCCAAAGGAAACTAACGACATGAAAACCTTTTTTTTTTGTGGTCGCAAGATTTGTGAGAGGCGCCCTTGTAACCTCTCGGCCGCCCCCTCACACATGATGACCTTTTTTTTTTGTTTTTTGGTCGCAAGATTTTTCATCAGTTTTCAGAGGCGCCCTTTGTAGCTGTCGCCCCCCCGCCCTTTCGGGCACGCTACGCCGCTGCTGCCGTAGGCTACGAAGCCTTTTCTTAGTACCTAGTAGTGGTAATTTTTATTTCATTTATAAGGTTTGTAATTTTTAAACATGTGTTAAAACAGTAACGCACCCAGGAATATGTCTTGGGGGGGGCCCGAGGCCTCATAATGTCGTATTTCATGCTATTTTTTGTGTTTATTCATGAAATATGTGGAAAATATATACAAAAATCTTAGGATTGGGGGGGCCCGGGCCCCGCCCCCCCCCGGGTGCGCCCATGGTTAAAAAACGCAAAAATATTGTCAATAAAATTGTTTTATATGACCAATTTGCAAGATTTTCTATAATGTCCCGAAGTGCAGTTTCATGCATTCAGATCATTTAGTGTTGGAGTATTGAGGTAGCGCACTCCGAAGTGAAGCCAATGATCAGTACTAAACTGTGATTATTCGAAACTCAATGAGCAACTTAAAGTAACAAAGAAACCAATTTCTAAGCAATAATTTTTGTAAACATGTTTGTAAATTCTTTCGATCAGTGGCGGCTGGTGACGTTATAAATTGGGAGGGCAGAAATTTAAATAGCATGAAAAATGAGATAAAAAAACTTACCAAAACAATATTATTTTAGTATATTCCAAACAAGCAGCTACTTGGTGTAGTTGTAGTATTTGTTTATAGATAAAGTCCATGGAGCCCCGTGGAGCAACCTCAAAAATCCCACAGAATTTTAAACATCTATTAATCTAAGTATATGTCTAATTTTTGTCACATTTTCAATATGTTCGGTAATGTTTTGCCTATAGGCACTATTCATTTGGTACCTAATACCAGTATTGCCTAGCATAGAATATTCTATGTTTATTTAAATGAATACCACTTACTTTGTGTCTTTTTAACTTGTGTTGTGTAAATGTTTTTAAGTGTTTGATATTACACATTTCCTTTGCACGCAGGATCACTTGCATTGTTCATAGCAAGAAAAATAAAGCAAAAAAAGCATTTCTTTTTTCGCAACCGCACAAATAGTTTTCAGCATCGTATAATTTTTTATTAAATTTTCTATTATAAGTTTTTATGGAACACCCCTCGGCATTACTTACACTAAAATTTTGACTATACGGCCCTAAAGATTTTATTTGTAATCGAAGTTCAAGTATTTAAATTTGCACAGTTAATTATGTAATCGACGGTATTTATTTCCATTTTATAAATAAACGATAACGGAAACAAACAATGACACGCAAGCGGCAAGGATTTTTGCTACTGACAAACCCCAAATCAAGACAAATTCATAGGTCTTCACTAAGGATAGAACCGGCAACACTAGAAAGGGCAACGACAAATTCCGCACGATGATGATGGCCGACGTCAACAAAAACAAACATTTCTCCGGCCCCCGTGCTTGAACCGCTGAAAAACAGGTTAAATTGAAACCTTGCCCCGCGCGGCGCTGCCGGCTTGTAATTATTTACGCTAAAAAAGTTTACCCAGTTAACCACAGACTAAAAATAAAAGTATTCATGTCGTAAGGAAAGATTTAACTTTTTTTTAAATAAATCAATTAAAAATACTGTTTGTTGTCTAGTTTTGGGAGGGCACTGCTCCGTTGCCCTCTCTGTAGCAGCCAGCACTGCTTTCGAGAGTGATTTAAGGGCGTTCTAAAGAAGTTTTCGAGCAAAAGCCAAAAAGAAAGAATGTGGAAGAGAAAGAGAGAGACAGAGGCAGGAATAGAAAGAAATAAACTAAAAAACCCAACAATGAAAAGTAGAAAAAATTCCGCTGCCATGATAGGGAGTTATTACAATAGATCCAGGCAGTTAAAGTGCCAGGCATTATTTAGACGGTTTCACATTATAAAAACATTTTAAATTTGGCATTTGTGTAAAATTATGCCTTTCTTTAATAAAGGAAAACAAATAACTTATTTTTAAACTCGACTTAGTATGCCAATTTTGAAAGACGTTCAGTGTTTTTTTTAATCAATTAAGATATCTTTTTTAGAAAACCTAATTACTGTTTACAACACATGGTTATAGTGTTAATAATAAAAAAAATATACCTATCTAAATTTTTTAATTTAGCTTTAAGTAGCATTATCAGTCTCAATTTTACAGGAGATGAGCGACTTGTTCAAGAACTTGCCTATTAACTTTTTTAATATAACAGGATTTTATTGACCAGTTTGAATCTATAAGGTTAATATTTTTGTTTAATAAAAAGTTAATGCATGTTGCAATAAGAAGCAGTAGTACCGTGTTTTCATTTTTTGTTAAACAAAAATTAAAGCTTAAAAGATCTAACAAGTTTCGTGGCTAATCGGGCAAAAAGGAGTTTTTGTTTCTCTCATATTTTTTCGTGGGTAGCCTGAAAGCTTAACCTCACGGGGGTCCAAGATCTAATGGACACCTAATAAGTGTTGACAGTTAACTGTTTCGTCCTTATGGGACTCCTCAGAACACTACTGGTCAATGTGACAATTCTTGCGAAGTTAATTAGACGGTTTTGTCTCTAATCAAATGTAAATAGTGAGAAAACTATCGCAAGAAGTGCCATCTACCGAGATACGAGAGAAACAAAAAACAAAAGCAGGCGAAAAACTGCTATACAATATCGATCAATGAAAAGATCGAATACAAATAAAAGAAAACAAACTATAGTCCGTAACCTACGACAGCTCTTTGTCTTTCAGGCCGGATCAACGCATATTGCATTTTTACCCGTCATCAAGACACGTGAGCGTCAATCAACGAAATTTTTAAGCCAAATAATACTAACAAACGTGGAATTTCGTACCCATGAATTTAAAAATCAAACAAGTTTCGTGGCTAATCGGGCAAAAAGGAGTTTTTGTTTCTCTGCGGAAAAATATGAGAGAAACAAAAACTCCTTTTTGCCAGATTAGTTACGAAACTTGTTTGATGTTTAAATTCACGGGTACGAAATTCCACGTTTCTTAAAAGATCTTCAAGAGAAAATGTTTTCCTAGATATTAAAAACGGCATTCTTAACATAAAAGCCATATAGTTATAGCTCTATTGTTATTTGAACAAACAAATCTGTACTTTAAATTATCAGGGTAAAACTCTCAGAATACTGGAAATAGTTTAGTTTTGTGGTACTATTACTGCGTGGCTTTATTGCAATAATTTGCTAATGTTTGCATTAAAAAAAACATGGGCACGTTCGATTAAATTTTATTGTTATTTACACATTTTGGCGCCCAATGTGGGGCTCTCATTTTTTATGCAGAAATAAATTGCTGCGGAAACGTTCGCACTTAAATCACCTGAATTACTTTTGGGCATGTTTGATTAGTTGCTATGACTTACATATTTTGGAGCCTATTGTAGGGCTCACATTAGCAAGCGGGTCAAAATCTAGTGGAGGGGAGGGGTAATAGTTGACGAAAAAATTGTTTTGTATTATAAAAGAATTGCTAGGGTGGGGGGGAGGTAATTTTCCTATTTTCCCTTTAATTATTAACAAAAAGTGCATATTTTATTCTAGGGGGGGTAATTACCACGTTACTCCCCCCGTCAAATCCGCGCTTGCACACCTTAGTTTATATAGCCTTATTTTACCAAATAAATGTTTTGCATTTTGGAAACTGGCGGTAAATATTAATAATTACAACTACTGACTGGGATCGGTACTATGGAGTGACATTTAGCTAGTGCACAGATGCAGTGCTTATCGCAACCAAAGCGAAGTGTTAAACAAGCTGTTCAAAAACTCCCTATTTTATTCTGATCTCTGCAATAAAAAAGCTGCGAAAATTTTCCAAAAAACCCAACACTTTTAAGCGCCTTGGATAGGCTATTATTTTCGTGCAGAGCATCCCCCAAAGTTGTTGACTAGTTTCGCTGCTAAGTTAATAATCTTACGAACAGAACAGGCACGTAGATAGCTTTTCTTTCTGCGGGTATTCCCACGTAGACGGTTCTACAAGGAAGGGTAAAGGGATAATTACCCCCCAGAGCCCAAAAAAATATGTAAGGTTTAAAGCCTGGTATGTGCTACATAAAAGTTAAAGGCTGATAAAGATAGTATTTTTGTTGACATGCTTTTTCAGAATACCGGTAATAAGCGCCATTAATGATAAGCGCACAAGAGAAATGGCTCACAGAAAACAGCACACATGGAAAAAACCGCTATTTTTATAATATAAGAATCCCAGAAATAAGCGAACAGGAAAAACAGTGCACAGGAAAAAAGCAAACATGAAAAAAAGTGCACACGGAAAGTAGCGCACCCCGAAAAAATCGCACAGTGGAAAAACTTAACGTAAACAAAAATCGTACCGACACATAAAATACAAAAAGTGGTCATAGATTTTGACCAGATCTACCTATCTATGTATATGTGTTTTGATGCGC
Source organism: Aspidapion aeneum (assembly GCA_963576565.1). Lineage (NCBI taxonomy): Eukaryota > Metazoa > Arthropoda > Insecta > Coleoptera > Brentidae > Aspidapion > Aspidapion aeneum. The sequence continues at coordinate 26,778,929 of OY755047.1, forward strand.
CGAAGCCAAATAAGATGTTTGTTTTGCCGTAGATCTCCAATATTACATGGTGAAGTTGCAAAAATGGTACATTTTCTAAGCCAACAAATAACTTATTTATCTACGCTAAATTAAATACGACTAACCCGTTAACAAATAAATCTATTTGACTTTCGCAGAAAGAAATTTTAGAATCATTCAAGAAATTTAGTTAATTTCAATTTTTCGCATTTTTAGCGTTTTCGCATTTTTTTTATGTCTGCGCAAAAACTTGCAACGTTTTTACAGTTTTCTCTAAATTTTGGGGGTGTATGTTCAAAACGGACCCCGGATAAATAAGGCTGTTATTAAGTGTACAATGTGTGCCGTTGTAAATTTTTATAAATAAATAATAATAAACCTTTAAAAGTAATTGATTAGTGGTTCTGAACAACATTTATTTATAGTTAAAATTTTAAAACCTATTTAAATATTTCACAAATAATAAAAATTTAATTTTTTTTGATTTTGATTGATTGATTTTTAAAAGTTTTTTGAATATTATAAAAAAAACTCAAAATTTTTTTTCTGTACTCGCCGCAGTCGCCGCTAAAGCAAAATCCGCCGAAGGCGAAAGACTTAAGGGTTGCCACGCCCCCCTTATTTACGTGCCTGGAAAAGAACAGATAAATAAAATATTTATATTTGCAATTTTTGTGGAAATAATAATAAAGTTTCATCACATATCAATTATTTAAATAAATTGATCATAACATAAAAAAATTTTACACATTTTAAATTAATTTTAACCAGAATTGACACTAAACATTTCCTAAATAAAAAATCCAATACTTTTGTATGCGTTCAATTAGAGATGAAGAAGACATTCGTACGTAGCATTCTTAAAAAAATCCAACAGGTACTGCGTCCACATTTCTTTCCTTGCAAGAACCACTGTTGCTTTTACATTTTTACATAGGTACCGATATGTGTCTTTTAATTTTTCCCATTTAAAGTTTAACAAACATATAAATATTACCAAATAAAATATCTATAAACCCTGCGGTAAGTAAAAGAAAATTTACGGTAATGCCCCCCAAGGGCAGTTACTCTCAGTAAGTTGCACTTCTCGGTATCGAAGGAGATGAGCCTAATTAATAACCCCGTTAAAAGTAAGGGCACCAGAATTAAAAAACCTTTCCTTACCTCTCCCAAAGACACCCTACCTTTCTTCTCTTTCCAATCCTCTTTGTTTTCTACATGGAATTAAATAAAGAGAGATGTGGGTCGCAATCATCCGATTAATTTGCAGGATGGTGGTGATCGAGCTCTTTGGAGTGCGCCCCCGCAGGGGGGCAATTTCGAGCTGTGGGGGGTCGGCCGTTCTACGGCACCTCTGAAATTCCCGTCAGACCAATAAACAATTGACTTGCAAAACATAAATAAGACAAGGAAAACAAGCTGTATTTAATATTGGAATAATCCTTAATTTTAATGCTTGTTTTTCAGAGTATAAAAAAATGGTAATAACATTTTTTTTTTAAATAACTTATTTTCTCTTCTTATTTCCTTTGAATTATTACTTCTAGTACGGGCTTTTAGATAACGGGTTACCTACCTTGCTTTACTCCTTACCGTGAGGGTGAGGACCTCACCTATAATTTAGACTAATCTCAAGCAGTATAGTACTAATAAATGATATAGTGTGTTGCATAACTTATTCGACACACTTTAACCACAATCTTTGGATTATCCAAAGTAGATTTGTGATTGGCTTCAAAGCACCCAAGCTCATTGGCGAATCCAGGATTTCCAGGGTTTCCAGGGGGGTGGGGCCAAGGAGGAAACAAAAACAATAATTGTCTTGATTTGCGTGCTATTTTAATAATGTTTAGGGCTAAAATTCAAATTAACAGGTGACGAGATGCGCCGCAGGCGCAAATTTTTAAATTATCAAAAACTAACTTCTGCCTATGAAAATTCTCAATATTTAGAAAACAAAAATAAAAAAGTGGTGTTGCGGTTAAATTCCCTTCAACTGAAAAAAGTTTTATGTCAGGAAGGGGGGGGGGGTGCCCGGGCCCCTCTGCCCCCCCCCTGTATCAGCCACTGCCCAAGCTAGCATTTAAATCAATGAAACCTATTTGTGCACAAGAATAAATAAAATATTTTTGATTTTATCAAGAGCAATGCCATTCTTTGGTGACTAAATTCAAATGTCTTTAGAATGCTTTGAGTTTCTTTTTGTTAGGCATAGAATTAGCAACAAAGCTAGATTTATTTCAGATAAATTCACAGTAACAACTGTTTATAAATCTTGCAAGCGCTCTGAGCTTTAGGTCCCTCAGTTCTTTTAGATCTTGGAAGTCAAGCCTAAGACCCAGGCCTGGGTATTCACAGAGTGGATATCTTATGCTCTCAGGTTCTTTCTGGTATGTCAGCTCTAAAGAGGCAGTGACCTGTAATTGTCTGTCCTGTTCACATCCCATTTTGGCCACAGTTGCTTTGAGATGCTGCAGGTTTTTATCCCTGACACCGATTGTTAACATGGTTACTATTATCTTTGACTACACCTGCTTTTGCTAGTCTATCGGCCGCACTATTACCTGGTATGTTCGAGTGGCCTGGAACCCAATAAAGAATGACTTCGGCTCCATAAGTAATGTAATTTCACCTGACATCTTTGAAGAAGGTTCGAGTTAGTGCTGCAGGAGATTAGCGTCTCGATCGCACCCGGACAAACTGCAATATTCCCTGGCATTGTGTGACTAAGGCGTAGATTATTACTTCCAGGACAGCAAATATATCCACCTAAAAAATGGTGCAGTAATCCAGAAGTTTGTAAAACTCTGCAAGTCCTAGCTCTATTGAGAACACTCTGGATCCTATGCCTTCGTATGGTTCTAAGCCGTCTGTAGAGATCGAAATGACGACATCGTTTAAAACAGAACTTGCAGCCACATTTTTCTGCTTTGCTTCAATTAGAAATGAGCTCTAGTTACCTGCTTCTAATTAATTAATATCCGGAACTCTAGATTCTAATTCATTTCTTACTGCCAATTTGTTTTTATCATCAATTTATTATTGACGTCGTAAAACGAGTAGGTTATATGTCGTACCGATTTTAAACCCTGTTTTAAAAGATTTGTTTGACCACGGTCGGACTAGCTTCTGTGCATTGCAAACTGGTGCTGCAGCAAAATCGCTGCAATAAACCACAGCAATTTTATTGTCTCGATCCACCGAAACATTTTAAAATGGCTGGCCTACTGCTGGGCGCCCCTGTTTCGGACCGCTTGATTTACATTTTTCAGTACATGTCCAGAACTTTACAGCGATAAAACATTTTTTTGGATTGGAGTTTACCTCGGTTCGGTGTTCGCACATTTATAATTAGTTTTTGGAAGCCAGGTTGCTAAAAGGTTTTGCATACAAAGTAACAAGAATAATTTATTGAGATTCAGCTTTCGACTTCTAGAAGTACTCTTCTTCTTACTCTGGTAAAATCTCTAAAATTGCCATTTAATATTTTTCAAGCGGGAATAAAACTACTACTTCTATGTTGGTTAAGAACGCTTTTCTACGTTGTACGACGCCTATTCTCCATCTCCTTCAATCCTGACAATCATCTTCTGTCAGGTTTCTTTGACTCATTGATCTTTGTATTGACTATTGCCTATTGCCATTGCAGTTTAGGACGCCCTCTTTTTCTGCGCCCTATTAGTTGCCATTCTAGGATCTGCTTTGGTAGTCTTTCGTCGTTCATCCGTTGTACATGGCCGTGCCATATCAGTTGCATTAATATGCATTCTTAATTCTTGACTGTCTCAGTCCATTATTTTCTTACCTTTCGCTTGCTACGGCAATATCTCTTAGGAATCTGGTTATTTCATTTTTTACCAGCCTAGCCCTCTCAGCAAAGGCTAGAGAAGGTATTGTTTTCGATAAAAAAACTGAGATCAAGCTGAAACGGTGTTATTCGTCTATATTCGAACCTATAGCCTAAAGTAATTTCAGTTTTATACTGTCCGGCCCGCGATAGCTCCGCAACCCATGGACCAATTTTTATGAGATTTTCATGAAAAATAGTGTTTGACACGCTGATTAGATTTTGGTTAAAATCCATTAATGGTAATAACAGTTTTTTGGCACTTAATTTTTTTTTGATGCTTACTTTTTAGTGAATTATCGCATCAATATGAGATTTTCGGAATACAGTAACACAAATTTCTCTTAATAATTTGTGTTATAATCAAAAACAGGAGCTTTCGTTTCTGAGATATTTGCAAAAAAACTGTTTTCAAAGCTGATATAGCGTGTAGTTTACTTGGACTGTGATAATACACTAGGAAAGTCATGCCTTGCATCCATAAACGAGAGGTTATTTCTTGATCTAACTTCGAAACTTCATAAGATTGATCCAGATTCGTTCCAGAAAAGTTAAAAAAGTATTAAAAAGCTTTAATCTGGACGAGCTAGCGGACCTGAGGGAACATACGCTGAAATGCTCAAATATGAATCAGAGAAACTACTAGAAGATCTCACATATTATATTATCAATCAATGCATAAACGGACATCCAGTACCTAACGATGGGAAAATTCATATCCTCAATATATAAAAGAGGAATTGCAATAATTACGGAATTTGAGTAACCAGCACTCTAAGTCATATGTCACTAAAAATCTAATAGAGAATGATTTTCATAAACAAGAAAAAGAAGAGCAAAATGGGTTTCTTGCTTATAGTGATAATCTTTTTTTTTTTAACAAGTAATTGAGAAAAGAAGTGCTAGAAATATAGAGACTCGTGTTACCTTTGAGGAGTTCCAAAAAGCATGTGATACCGTTCCAGTAGAAAAATGTTGGACAGTGTTAGAGCAGACTAATATCGATCATACATACATAAAAGCGACAAAAGAACTATACAAAGGGTCAAAATCAAAAGTTAAAATTGGAAATCGACTTTCAAAATACTTTCTGGTAACAAAAGGCTTAAGACAGGGATGTTGTATATCTTGAACCCTTTTTAAAATATATATCGCAGTAGCTCTAAAAAGCTGGAAAAGTAAAGTACACGACATGGGATTGCAACTTAACGACCGATTTAGCATATACGCACTACAGTTTGCTGATGATCAAATAATTGTAGTATGGAGTATATAATGAGAAAGTTCACGGAAATATATCAAAAGTAGGGATTAACAGTGAACATGGACAAGACACAGTACTTATGTATTGGAAACGAATAAAGTGAGTTAGAACTATAGAATAGAATAAAATATCTTTATTAATCTAAATATATATAATGGACAAACAATTCTCCATACAATGAGTATGTATACTTGGGTGTCTCATTTAGTGAGACAGAAACAGACTGTAAAGCACGAAAAAAAAAAAGAATAGTAAAAGCAAAAAAGGTTATTGGATGCCTTAACAGTATTTTATGAAGCAGAGAGAAAAAAAAGAATGCAAAATTTAAAATATATGAATAGATATCTAGTACATATCATATAAAAAATGAGACCATAAAAGAAAGAACGGGAATCGAGGGAAGCATAACGGAAGACATCACTAAAAGACAAGTGATATGGTACGGCCCTCAACGTCGAAAGATTGCCAAAGTAGGTCCTAGAATGGCAACTAATGAGCGCAGAAAAAGAGGGTGTCCTAACCTGGAATGGCAACAGTCAATCGAAAGATCAATGAGTCAAGAAAACCTGACAGAAGTAGATTTTCAGGACCGAAGGAGGTGGCAAATAGATTTTGTTTCTCAATTCTAATTGATGTTACCCTCGTGGGTTACGTTACCCACGGAAAAATACAAGAGAAACAAAATGTTTCTATGCCCGCTTAACCACGAAAAATTGTTTTCTTTATTCACGGGTACTAAACTTTACGTTTGTATAACTTAGAACCAGCGGCGTAGCGTGGGGGGTTCGTCGCCCCCCCCGCCCCGAGGGTAGTGGCGCCCCATAGGTGGGAGAGGCGCCCTTGTGTCGTATCGGCCGCCCCCTCATATATGATGACCTTTTTTTTTGTGTTTTTTTTTTAGTTGCAAGATTTCGTCAGAGGCGCCCTTGTGACTTATCGGCCGCCCCCTGACATATGATGACTTTTTTTCTTTTTTTTGGAGACGGCGCGGTTCAAATTTCTACGGCGCGGTTCTTTTTTTTTGGTCGCAAGATTTGTGAGAGGCGCCTTGTTGACCTTTTGGTTTTTTTTTCCGTAGTAAGATTTTTCATCAGTTTTCAGAGGCGCCCTTTTTAGCTGTCGCCCCCCCCCCCCGCCCTTTCGGGCACGCTACGCCGCTGCTTAGAACTTTTCCACTTGCGCGAAACTATAACCAAGTGCCTGAAAATTATAAGCATATCTTCTTAGTTTTTTGAGAAGTTACTATATTTAGTTTTTAACTCGTTTATTTTCAGTTTTCGTTTTTTGGCCTCTATATCACAAGCCCTGATACAGTTTCGGTCAAAAATCTTTCGTGTACTTTGAACATCAATATCATTCGCGTAACCAGATTTGCGTTGATTTGGTACCATATATCCGCTTGTATTAATCATTATAACACGTCAAGGGCCAGATTTAACAGAAAAGAAGATAACGCATCACATTGCCTCACTCCTGAAGTTACACAAAATGGCTCTGACAGCTGGTTATTTATTCTGAGGACAGCTTGGGAACACTGAATGAAAGCATTAATAAGCTTAATAGTAGAGTAAATTTGCAGGGTATATCAACAAAAAGCTGCAAAAAGGGTATATTTTTTATATTTGGCATGGTAGTAGCTAACATCAAAATTTTCAATCCAGGATCCCCTATTTTTATGGCATCAGAATCCAAGATGGCGGCTGCCAAAGTTAAAAAAAAAATCAGTTTCCTGTTTTAAGAGAAATTAAATTAATTTTGATAAATTTACGTTAAGTGGGACCTACTTAATTCAAAACTGTAAAAAAATTACACCTGTCACTTTAAAACAAAATACCGGCTATATTTAAAAAAAATTGTTTTTCTTCGATTATTTTTAATACCTCATATTAAAGCCACTGATCAGCTCTTTAAGCCTGCCGAAAAAAAATTATAAGTTTCCCAGTCGACACAAAGATGGCGCTGAATATGTCAAAAATAAAAGAGACCTTTATAACCTGTAGACTAATTATGAATTTTATCAGTAGTAAGCCAAGTTTTGTAAAAATTTATAAAAAGTTACAATTTGACATTTAAAATTTTAAGATGGCGGCAGAAGTTCAGATAAAAAAGTTATTTTTTTGTTCTTGTTTGACACAACTAGTATTGCCGTGTAATTTATCCAAAATGGGGGTCGCCGATTTTAAATATTTCATAATAAATTACATATGTCTATTATTATCCAAGCAAGATTTTTTTCAAAATCTGGCTTACTACTGATAAAAAATTTTTTGAAAAAATTTAATTTGGTCTACAGGTTGTAAAGGTCTCTTTCATTTTTGATAAATTAAGCGCCATCTTTGTGTCGGCTGGGAAACTTATCATTTCTTGTAAGCACGTTTAAAGATCTGGTCAGTAGCTTTAATATGAAATATTAAAAATAAATATCGCATAAAAAATTAATAAGTTATCGAAAAAAAACTATTTTTTTAAAACATAGCCGCCATTTTGTTTTACAGTGAGAGGTGAAATTTTTTTTTAATTTTTAAATTGAGTAGGTCCCATTTAAAGTAAATTTATCAAAATTAATTTAATTTCTCTTAAAAGGAAATAATTTTTTTTCTTAATTTTGGCAGCCGCCATCTTGGATTCTGAGGCCAAAATCGGGGATCCTCGAATGAAAATTTAGCTTTTGGTGTTAGGTACTACTATGCCAAATATAAAAAAATATACCCTTTTTGCAGCCTTATTTTACAAATTTACTCTGCTATAATGTATTTTGAGGGGATTCCCAAAGTAGCCAAAAACTCATTAGTTCCTTCTGTCTATGAAGTAGCTAAATCCTACAGGTCATCTACATATATTTATTTCTACCTTTAGTAAAAACAAGTTCAATTCGCACTACCGCAAAAATGTTCGCTATAAATTATACTCCAAACTTTTCTTGTAATACCTGTGTGTACTGTAGTTCCCGAAACATAAGGTAGGTATATAATATGCGCAATAAGATATCGGCAATATTTCTGCCTAATGTTTGCCATAATTCGCCGGGGGGACGCAAGTTACGATCCTCTGGCAACACTCTGTGTGCGGCGGAGGGACATGATCTTCTCGGCATGGTCGCTTTGCTAAGAAGTTACAGGGTGATTTTTTTATTTTTAGAGAAAAACCACACCGTGTTCATTATTCAACCATGGTTTATACCAAGCATTAACAATTAGGTGGTAGCATTAGAGAATCTCTGGTTGTAATAAACGTTCTATTTTACATATCTCTTGAAATGGACTAAAACATGTATGACAGGTTTATTGATCTAGAGGAATTATTTGAGTAGGTTCAACACGAATGACTTGCAGTGGCGGATCCAGGGGGGGGGGCACTAGGGGCACTTGCCCCCCCCCCCCGAGAATTTCTTGAATATACAAAAAATTAGTAAAAAGTAATGTTTTTGCTAATAAAAATTCAAAATTTTTGCCTGCGGCGTATTAAAGTGTCTATTGTTATTATCATCAAAATTACAACCACTGACTAGTTTAATAAAATGCTGCTTAAAAAAATATATGTATACCGTTTTTTACCAACAAAGAATGTCACCTAAAGTGCCAACCCCCCCCTCCCCCCAACCGAACCGAACCGAACCGAAACCCCCCAGTCATTCAGTTCAGTCAACTCAAGAGGACAATAACTTTTGCGCTGAAATGAAAGTCTTTCGTCTATAGCGAAGTTCTGCTGGGACATGTGACATGACCGCCTTTCGGAAGGGATATAAAAGCGGGGAAAGTTCCTTGTCCTTGACGAGGCGGTGCCATGCAAAATAAAGTACTCGCAAAGAAAGAAATCTTGCACTTTAAGGGGCACGTGCATCAGTTTTGTATGTGGTGTAGAGACAAACTAGGATTTGCAAAAAGGCATGCCGTATGTCTCTTGAGTAAAGCAGTCCTTATTAAAGTGTATATTGAAGCTTACAGCAAGTCAAAAACTAATGTAAGTAATTCATCAAAAGCTATTACAGAATATACACTGGACGGAAATATAAAAGAGAAGAGAATACAAGGAATATAAAGAATACTTAGGCTAATAAATTTAAAAAGCTCGACTGTGATGTAAAGAAGAACCAACAATTTACAACCACATCAAGTCACTTCTCAAAATCGGATAAGAACATAGGCGTGTTTTTAAAGATCACAATATTCCACCTATTTCTTAAATAACTATACACATAAACATATGTTTTCTAAGGTTATGTTGATTCACCAAAAAATGCTCACCTACCCTCAGGCTTGGTGAGTCTCGATTGCAACAATTGATTCTACCGGAAGAAAAAACAACGTTTCTATGGCATCAAAAAAGTTACAAGGACGCTTTGATTCCACCTATGAATCCATCGATGACTTGAGAAACGCGTTCCACAGGAAAACCATGGAAAGCCAGGAGGGCATAATTTGAGTTTGAGGCAGACAACCATCATTGACAATAATCAGTAAATTAAAGAACGTGTTGAGAAAAATGTTGAGAGAGCTAGACGCGAGAAACTTATCAAAGTCAAGTTTATTTAAGTCAAAATCAAAGGAGTGAAATATCGGTCGTCTATACTCTAGCAGTGTTTATACAGACCGAACCGAACCGAACCGAACCGAACCGAACCGAACCGAACCTTTCGTCTTGTTATTTGATCGGCGTCGGATAATAAAAATAAGTGATTTTTGACAAAATATATACCGGAGGTATATTCCAGGTACTCTCTGACCCGGAGAGTTAGCACCTGTTTAGGGTCCCATTCCCAGGGTTACGGGAGAAGACCACATCGGTATGAAAGGCGGAGAGGATGGACCTCGGTACGGTGATCATAGCGCAGGTGGCAACCCTTTCTTTTAGGGATAGTATAAAAGAAGAAGATGCTGCCTTGTAGTACAGGCGTTGGAATCGTCAAAGGATAGGGGAAGAAAACCTCGATCAAAAATCACCTGGTCCTCCAGGTTGGGGGTTGGGGCATTAGACTAACTCTCTGATACCCGGAAAAAACGTACACTGTTAAAAAACCCAATCAAACGCCTCGGAAAGAAATGAAAAACCTAAGACGAACCAAGCAAAGAAACAGGAATATGATTTTTGGTACATGGAACGTACAAGGAATGAGTCGAAAAGTGAATGATATAGTCCATGAGTGCAGCAGAATGAAGGTTGACCTTGCTGTACTAACAGAAACGAAGAAGAAAGGAAAAGGATCTGAAAACCTAGGACAGTATGACCATTTCTATAGCGGAGTGGCAAAAGAAAAACATGCGCAACAAGGAGTATCTATTTTGGTCAACAAAAGATTTAGAAAATATATCACCAACTGGGAAGCAGTAAATGAACGGCTAATAAGAATGAATATAACAATAAAAGGAATGAGACTTACGATTTTTGGAATCTATGCGTATAATGACGATGCAAATGTAGCCGTGAAAGACAATTTTTTTGAAGAAATCCACAATGAAATATCAGCAGTAAGTACATCTAGAGAAATTGTAATATTGGGAGATTTAAATAGTAGAACAGGTAACAGAGTAAATGATCTGACAGTTGGCCAATATGGAGAAGATGTTGTTAATGACAATGGAAACCGGCTTATCACAGTATGTGAGCAATTAGACCTAAAAATCCAAAACGGTTTTTTCCAACATAAGAAAATACACAAATATACCTGGACCAAACCCTCACAAAACCTGAAATCCGTCATTGATTATCTTATCACTAAACAAAAGACAAAACTAAAAATTCAAGATGTCAGAACAAAGCGTGGATCAACATGCGGAAGTGATCACTATTTTCTGGAGACCAAAATTCTCTTTCCTTATCAAGGCCGAAGCCTCCATCAACAAAATCTTGATGATACAGTGAATGAGGAAATTGATCACTGTCAATATAATCTACTAAGCCTAGAACATGACAGCGTAAAAAACTTATACAAAAAGAGACTGAACGAAAAACTTAATTCAAGTTCAGGTGAAACCCCAGATGAGGAATACGAATGTATCACATTAAGCATCCATCAAGCTGCAAAAGAAGCACTAGGATTAGTGGAAGAAACTCCTAAAAGAACAAAACCATACTGGTGGGATGCTGAGATTGAAAGTGAAATAGAGGAAAAAAGGAAATTATATCACACGTACTTATCCCAAAAGACAGATAGAAGCAGAGAAGAATACAAAATCGCGCAATCAAAGGTGAGAAGAATGATCAGTGATAAGAAGAATCAATCATGGATGCAAAAGTGCCAGAAAATAGATTCTTACTTAGGAGGTAGGAGAAGTACCGAAAGCTGGAAAACTATAAGATCGATCAAAAAAGAAACATGCAGAGATATTATTTCACCAATACCAGACAAAGAATGGGATGAGCATTTTAAAAAACTTTTAACTGAAGATAGAGCAGAATTCAAGGAAGACGAAAGAGACAATATCATTAGAACGATGGGATCTCCAGTACCCCTCACAATATCTGAGGTCAAAAACGTGTGCAAAACCTTAAAAAGCGGTAAATCTGCCGGACCCGGAAATATCCCAGCTGAACTTATTAAATATGGCACTGAAGCATTGTTTTGTAGATTACGGAATCTTTTCCAAAGATATTTAAATGGAGCTGTAGTACCAACTGAGTGGAAAACGTCATATATATCCACAATACACAAAAAAGGAAGGAAAGATATATGTGACAATTATAGAGGTATATCTGTAACTAGTACGCTAAGCAGAATATATGGCAAAATAATAAGAAATAAAGTGGAGAGCGAATATAAAGATATGGAGGCAGAAGAACAAGCTGGTTTCAGGGCGGGTAGATCGACTTCAGATCATCTCTTTTGTATAACCCAAGTTATTGAAAAGAAAATGGCATACGGACAAGAGCTCCATCTGCTTTACGTAGATTTGCAGAAGGCATATGATAGTATACCACTAAATCTACTTTGGAAAGCGTTGGAAAAGACAAACATAAGCGTACAACTAATTAAGGCCATCAAAGAGTTATACCGCAATAGTAAGGCAAAAGTTAAAATAAAAGCAAAACTAACCAAAGGCTTTCTAGTAAATAAAGGTCTTAAACAAGGTTGCTGTATCTCGCCTACGCTCTTCAAGATATATTTGGAACAGGTCCTTAAAGTCTGGAAGAGAAAATGCCAAAACATGGGAATTCCGTTGAATGAAACCACCTTGTATACTTTATGTTTCGCCGATGATCAGATAGTGGTGGCTCAGGATTATGACGACCTCGAATATATGACACGAAAACTAATAGACGAGTACAATAAGTGGGGACTAGAGGTTAATATCAATAAGACAGAGTATATGTGTATTGGTGGAACGAAACAGGATCTAATCTTAAATACTGGGCAGCGAATTCAGTCCTGTGATGAGTATAAATACTTGGGTCTAAAAATTACAGCTGACGGAACACTAGACAAAGCTATAAAAGATAGAAACGTACAAGGAAGAAAAGCAATAACTTTATTAAATGGAATAATTTGGGACCAAAGTATATCAAAACATAACAAAAAGCTTATATATAACACCATTGTAAAAAGTATTATTACATACGGCTCAGAAGTATGGCCAATCAAAGATAGAACAGAAAAAATGCTTTCCGCTACGGAGATGGACTATTGGAGAAGAGCAGCAGGGAAATCAAAAAGAGAAAGAGTTACCAATCAAAGAATAAGAGAAATTATGACAGTGGGTGAACGTACTCTAGTGGATGATATAAGAACAAAACAACTGGTGTGGTACGGACATGTACAAAGAATGGATGATGGAAGACTACCTAAACAAATATTACAATGGAAACCAACTGGCCGAAGAAAACGAGGAAGACCAAGGAGAAGCTGGAGAGAAGGAATAGATAGTGAAATAAGAATAAGAGGCCTAGATGATGAATTATGGGCAAACAGAAACGAGTGGAGATTGGGTATCGGAAGACGTAGAACGTTGTGAAACCGATAAATATATATATACCGGAGGTAACGGACAAACGTGTTTGTTTATATGTTGCATGCTGATTCATGCCACTCACCGCTGACAACTACTTAAATTATTTTAGTGAAACGCCCAAAAACTTGACAAGAAAATAACATTACCAAAAAATGTGTATTTCAGTGACTTTGATGGGTTCGTCGCATCTCTATTTCAGCGCGACAGAGAATTCGGTTGGAATCCTCTATATGAGCTGAGTCTCTTTTACTATGAATTTTAATAAGAACTGATATTAGAGGAACAAGGTCTAAAGATTTATAGCATCCTGTAAAGATGGCAATATATACCCGCAGTGGCGCTAGCTGATTTAAACGTTTCTTTTGAATTACGGTACGGCTGTTCTCAGATCATTTTCAAGCTGATGTATGTTCCTATAAAGTTTCTTGCTTGTGCAATATTATAACCGCGCAAGAATCTTCAGAATTCTCTTAAAATTAAAGCTTTTTTCAATTTAGATTCTTCATATTATTTAAAAGACTGCGGCTCATATCTGACAATATCGGTGGGTAGCTTAAGAAAACTAGACTCATAATTATGTATATTCTCTATACAGATGGAAGCTTCCTGGAGTCCTGGACACAAGTCAAACGTTTTGAATTTCCGAACCGTCCCGAATTTTGAGGTGACTGAAGCTGTAGCCCTCTAATTGATTTCTGCTACTAACAGAAGAACATCGTGGAGATTGACTTCATGAGGACGATATGTCAAGGTATAAAACTAATTCGTTTACCAGTATTTGAGGTTGCTTCCGAGCAGCTAACACTTAAAAATCTTTAACTTAAGTTGTGTGGTATATGCAGCTGGTTCGAGCTTTCAGTTTTTCTGTTTTGAAATTTTTGTTTTTGCATCTCTTTTAATTTGTGTCTTTTTTGCTATCTATTTTGTACTGTTAAAAGTGACATTGATAAAATTGAGGTAGATATCAAGTTAAATGTACAAATATTTTCCTATTATCTTTGGTGTGAATATTAAAGTTTTTTTATCTTATTCTAAAACAAGGACTATCAAAATTAACGGGTTACCACTGACTTCAAAAGCCAAAGCCGGTTTTTTTTGTGTATGTCGGTTTTTGATAAATCACATTAAAAACTTATTCTTTTTATAGCGTAATTTTGTTTTGAAATCAACAACACTGATACTTTTGGATTTTAAATTGATTTTATTGCAAAAAATCTAAAAATTATTTGACGTAAACAAATAAACAAACGTCATACCTAATACAACTTGACAGAGTCAACCTGACACGATGCGTGGCGGGAAATTTGAAATCAAAATAGAAAATTCAAAATTTTTAACATTTAAACCTTTTAGTCATCGTTTATTCCCACAAAGGTTTGATGAAATATCAGGATGGTTGCTAAGAATATTGACTGAAATTTCACAAAAAACTGCAGTGCCATTTTGAGAATATCACAATAAACCTCTAGCGTCCCATAAGACCCAATGTAAAAATAGGCCTAGGAATATCAGCTATTTTTTTCAGGGTCAAACCCAATTTTTTTTTATATCTTTGGTAAAGAATATATTTTTTATTTATTTTTAAACTTAATTGTAAATTATTTAATAATTTAAAAAAGCAAGATTGACAGTTTGATTTAATATCATTGTGATCTTTTACTTAAAATGTGGGTTTAATCTTGGATTTAAAATTAAATTAACGCCCACATGAAAACTATACCATAATTACGTGGTATCTTTTTGACGTCAAACTTATTAACCGGCGGCTCGGCTTAACAATAAAGAAAATACCAAAAATTGTCATTCAAAAATTAGTATAGGTTAAAAATTTAGAAAAACGATAAACCTCCGTTTTTTATAAAACTATATTTCTCTCAGAAGAAAAAGGAAGATTAGGGGAAAGAATACCAGGGCTTCTTAACAGTAGCGTAACTAGCAGTGTTTTGTGTCTTCCAGAAACATCGGCCTGGGCCTTGCAGAAGTTCGTAAAATTATTATGTATTAAAATAAAAACAAAAATCAAAGGAGGCCTTTCAAAAACTTTAGAACAACAAATCGGTTCAAAACAGGCTCGATCTTGACTCAAAGTCAGCGTTTAGGCGCAACGTTGGCACACGCGATTCACGACGTTTAGCCAACGACTTATTGCTACTTGGCTATGGTTAGTGATTTTTTTAACATACTTCTCCTTCATGAGATAAATGCCAATTTCTTAAACATTTGAGGTTATGTTAATTATTTTTTACAAATATTACTTGATTTGCTAACATTTTATCCGATTAAGCCTTAGATTTGCAGTTTACCTGAAAATAAATGTAAATATTTTCCTGAAAATAAAAGTCAAGCTACAATTGCTTTTTTTTCCAGAATATTCTGGTTTTCGGAGTTTCGTTGTTTTTTCTAATGGAGAATATTTAACATATCTCGACGACTAGATTCAATGAAACAGACAATTGAACAGTGTTTGCGACCGGTCTATTATTATCTTGACCGCCTCATTATTCTAAACAGACCATAGAAATAAACCTCAAAGCCAGAAAGAACTGTTCAAAACTACTATGAGTTAAAGCATAACGTTTTTGTAACGTACTATTCTACTTACATGTAGGGGAAAGGCGGGCAAAATAAGGTACTTAAGTTTAAGGTTTCAAGAAGAAGAAAAAACATTTACTAATACAATTTGTAGGTAAAAAGTGTAAACGGTTTTCGTATATACAAAGAAACTTAATTCAAATTACTCGCTTGTGCCCATCATATACTACGGGGTATCAAATCTAATTCAAGAAAAGCCTAGGGTTGGGCATGGTCAATCGACCACTAGCTGTATGGTCAAAATCGGTCAAAAAATTAATATAAAATCGGGTGATGAGAAGAATTTACCATTATCTTATCTTCTTCCAGTAAGTGAGTAAGAATTTGTATTGAGTTTTTTTTGTTTTGAAGGACATAACAATATATTTTATTATAGTTCATTAATACTTTTTATTTTTTTTGGTCAATTGATCAGTCAAACCTCTTTTTACCATACCTATTGTTACCCTGTTTTGCCCAATGAGCCCATTTTTAGGTTATGAGCTTTTTAAATTATTACAAGTAATTTTTGACAATGACAAAGGAACTCTTTTAAAAACATTCACACCAGTAGACCAGACCTTAAGACTTAGCATTGTAGCCCGGGTTTAAGTATCAAGTCTATAGACTTAATGCCGACCGGTTTAAGTGTTTAAGTATCAAGTCTATAGACTTAATGCCGACCGGTTTAAGTGTATTTTTTTATACTCACAGGTCAAATAAGTGCAAATATTTGGTTCACCCTAATGCCCAAGATGATAGTAAGCATTTCTCAGTCAGTTTCATCTCATAAAAATTCAAATTAACTTTATAAATAAAGAAAAATCACACACACAAAGACCCCGTTAAAAATAGTCTCAAATTGTATTACCACCCCTGAGGGGTGGTTTAAAGTTCGAGAAACAATAGAAATAATCCATGATTGACACAAAAACTTATATACAAAAATATTCAAAGCTAAATATTACATAAATAACTTAAAACTATATCTATAGATGCATTACCGTATTAAATACGTATCAATATTTAAATACCGTAAAAAGCACAAGATATATTAGAATCCCTTTTCAATAACACATTCAACAAAACAATCGACCATCGCATCGGTTTAATCGTCGCTAACTTGTCTAAAAAATTAACATGTAAAATATAGCGGACAGCTGACACTGACCTACACCGTTTTTATTCGACATTTCCTAGTGACGTTTGGAGGTTTAAATATGGCTACCATTTTTAAACCAAAGTATTTTATTATTTTTATTTATTTATAACCTTTGTGTAGAAATAATGTCTTTGTTACAACGAAAAAAGATGACCCATATCGCAAAGTATTTATGAACAATTTATATAAATAATAAAAACTGTTGCATTTCCGGGAAAAATAAGTTAAACCTTCAACCAAAATGTAGACTTTTAAACCTAGGATTGTAGCACTAGCACTGTAGACCCTTTAGTAAATACTGGTGTCACTGTTTAGTTGGTAATTAGTTGAACTGATATTTTACAATTTCTTTTCGGGCAATATTATAATTTTATTTACTAAAAACGCACAATGTGCTTCGCTTCTCACGAAGATCCACGAGCAACAAACTGTTGATTTCTGCTTTATGTACATACACGTCTGTCTTTAATTTTTTCTACACTGTGTACCCAGTTTCCGATCTATTTTTTAATGACTGTTATTCCCACCATGGTCAGTTGAATTGCATCCCCCTGGAAAAAAATTTGGTTCAAGAAATGATTGATTTCAAAAATATTTTTGTTTTGAAATGTAATTTATGAACAACATTTTTTTGACAAATTTTTCATCGATTTTTCCAAACCATTTATGTTACTAACTATAAAAAAAAATTGAAAAATTTTAAAAAAAGCAATTATTGAGTGATAATATAGAGAGATGACGTTTGGAGGTTGGTGGTCAAGAATTTTATGGGACGGTTGTATGTAAAATGTTGTATGTATGCAATATTTCAAGATGCATAAGTTTGATGCATGTTGTGAGCAGCCTTTTTTTCTACTGCGTGTTAGATCTATGACTTTGGACAATATAGTTACTTAACCAGGTCACGTGAATACTTTTTAGATTTTCTCTCACGGCAATTGAATTTGGTTAAAATCCCACGCTAAAATTTGCGTTTTGACATAATTTGCAATTTTTTTTTTTTAATTAGAATTTTGTAAATCCTCAACCGGTGTCCCATTTTCGGTACGTATAATGTAAGTGATGTGGTGTCTCACATACCTTGGTTGAAATATACAGAAGCACCCTGTACATTGATAACTTCATTAGGGGCATAATGTAGCACTTATTTAGATCTTATTTCTAACGATCTATTACATTATTCAATATTGCAACGCGTAATGGATATCTTTCGTTTTTTCTATACCCTTTTTCCACTAATAAAGTCATCGGGAGTCGGGGAACTGTTAGTGGAAAAATGTGTACAAACATTATTTTTGGCATTATTTAAGAGCTTTTTAACAATTCTATTAAAATTTAATTTAAAAAATCTATATGTTTTTGGCGGATTCATTCAACAAATTTCTGCCAGAAAAAGAAAAATCAATAACTTGTCAGTGGTTTATTAGAAAAAAATAAATATTTGTAACGAAACGTTGCACTAGTCGATTGGTCTTCGACAATCTATCTCAAGCTTTGACGCTTTTTCCGATATTATTTACAAAGATAAAAACAGAGAAAAATTAAAAAAATAGTAATTTTATGTTTTTAATAAACCACTGACAAGTTAGCGATTTTTCTTTTCTAGCAGAAACGCAGTTGTTTCTTAATTAAAAATATTATTTTAAAAATGTATTCCACAAATTCCATTTCTACTACCCGTAATGGAGATATTTCAATTTTCCTTAAAAGATTCCTGTACAATGATGACGCAATTAGAGGGAAGTAACTCTGATTGAGTTTCTCTCAACGTTTTTTTGTGTCTTAGAATTTGGATAAGCATGATACTAAGCTCTAAAAAACTGGAAACGTAAAACACACGGCATGAGAATAAAAGTTAATGACCGATTTACCATATACAGTGAAACTCCTCCTTGCGGACACCTCTACTAAGCGGACACTCCCTTTAAGCGGACAAATTTATTGGAACCCAGCTTTTCAATATTTCATTACCTGTAAAATTTACTCCTATAACCGGACACTCTAATAACCGGACGCGGACAATTTTTTTTGGTTAAAAAAATCAGAAACCTCCCTTAACCGGACGCGAACCTCTGACGACTGGACGGAGCGCTGCACCTCATGGGCATAAATATTATGTAGTATGTTGGCAACAACGCACTCTGCAGCCAGAGAATTACCTCTTTCCGTTTTAATTCGGAGACTCAATACTTCTCTCGTATTTACAAGATATTTTATTCGGCGGGACTGTGTGTTTGATTTTTATTGTGCAGTTGGGTAATAGTAATAGATCTCTGTGAAGTGGCGCCTAGTAAAAAACTTCTTAGTTTACGTGAAAAAATGGAAGTTGTTAACGTTTCGGAGAAGGAACATCTATCAGCACGAAAGATCGCTGAAAAATTTAATATCAATAAAAATCAATCAGCGGAAATTGTTAATAAATATATATTAAAATTTCGCAGTCCCTCTCATAAGCGGACACCTCCAAAAACCGGACAAAATCGACGGAACCGTGAGTGTCCGCTTATAGGAGGTTTTACTGTACACACTACAGTTTGTTGACGACCAAGTAATTGTAGCTAGTGATAAAGAAGAACAGTATATGATGAGAAAGTTAACGGAAGCATACCAAAAGTGGGGGATAACAGTAAACGTGGACAAGTGAGATAGAACTATACAGTGGACAAATAATATCTCCATGCAATGAGTATGTATACTTGGGTTGTCAAATTTGATAAGACAGCAACAGACTGTAAAGACCTGGAAAAAAGAATAGAAAACGCAAAATAGGTTATTGGATGTCTCAACATTATTTTATGGAGCAGAAAGATAAAAAAAAATGTTAAATTATATGGAATAGAGACTTGTCGTGTAACAGAAAAATACAAAACAAAAATGGAAACTGTCGAAATGGATGGAATAAGAAGATCAATTAGAATATCTAGAGCAGATCATACAAGAAATGAAACTATAAAAAAAAGAATGGGGATCTAGGGAATCATAACGGATTACATCACTAAAAGACAACTGATACGGTACGACCATGTACAACGGATGGACGACGAAAGATTACCAAAGCATGGCAACCAATCAGGCGCATAAAAAGAGGGCGTCATAAACTGGAATGACAACAGTCAATCCAAAGATCAATGAGTCAAAAAAACCTGACAGAAGATGATTGTCAGGATCCAAGGAGGTGGAGAATAGGCGTTGAACAACGTAGAAAAACGTTCTAAACCAACATAGTAGTAATATGACTAAATTTTAAACCAGTAACCGGAAGTGGAATATTTTTAAACTAAATCATCTGACTATAATTAGTAGATAGAAAGTAGTGATAATTATAAAACTAAAATCATAACAAACACAGATGAAGATATGATGGTCAGAATAAACCAAAAGAAAATAGAACAAGTAGAGGAATAAATATATATATATATATACCTAAATATATATACCTAAATATATATATATATATATATATATATATATATATATACCTGGGACAAATTATTAAACTAAAAAAAGAAAAACAAAAAGCTTAAATCAAGACACGAGTAAGATTGGCCTGGACAGCATTCGGTTAATTAAGCTACATACTAAGAAATAAAAAATACACTCAGTACCTCAAAACGAAAGTGTATAACTAATGTATCCTCCTGTACTTAACTATGAATCCCAGACCTGGACACTTACAAACAAACAACAAAAGTCCAAAGATCAATGGAAAGACAAATGTTACATGTAAAGCTAACAGATAAAAAGGAATGAATGGATAAGAAATAAAACAAAAGTAAGGGATGCCAGAGGAAAAGTAGAAGTAGGGGAAGACCTCGTATGAGATGGGCGGACGATTTGAAGAAACATGCGGGGAGTTGATCGATGAGCACGGCGACAGCCAGAGAAGAGAAGAAGGTATTGGGGGAGGCCTATGCCTAAAGATGGATCGAAAAACGCTAAATAGATAGATAAAACTGGAAGTGAAATATTTTGGCACCAAATCAACTGACTATAATAAGTAGTGATAATTATTGAGCTGATACGTTGACCGCTAAAGCAAAAATAAAAGACAACTGTCGCATATGCAAAAAAAATGACAGCTGATCGGAGAACCGCCAGACTTGAAACTTTTAATTTCGTGTCATTTTTTCTGCATATGATTATCGGGTATTTTCAATTTAGGCAATGTATGTGTTTGTGTTCCAATTATAACTCGCGACATTGCAGGTGGTTTCTTCTTATTCATTTTTTTTTCATTCTCAATTAAAACTTTTCTTATCTTTACCATCAATTAATACTAATTAAATAAGAAAAATTTAAAAGATTGTTATCTTACTTATTTCTTTTAACCGTATCGACTATACCCACGGATTATTCAATGTAAAAGGATTAGATTTGACCAAAGTTAAACTGACAAATCCAAAATGGTGTAACAGGGGCCTAGAATGACAGTGGTACTGTCAACTCAAGTGGCCAAGGCATAAAAGTTGCGAGCTGCCAATTTGTGCAACTATTTAAATAACTGATAAATTATTATTTTACACGATCTCGACAGGGAATTTGATGGTTCTTGGAGAAAGTTTATGCTATAAATGTTTTTCTCAAATGTATAAACAATATAGGAAAATCTATACTTCCTTTTTCAATTTTCTTCTTGCAGCTTCACTTCCAATACTTATTATTTAAAAATGGGCGCACCCAGGGGGGGGCGGGGCCCGGGCCTTAGATTTTTTTACATATTTTCAACATATTTCATGATAAAACCGAAAAAATAGCTTAAAATTTGACATCATGAAGCTTCGCCCCCCCCCCAAGAGGCCTCGGCCCCCCCCCCCAAGACAAATTCCTGGGTGCGCCACTGATTTAAATATCAAATTTTTGTACTATTAAACTTTTATATTCAAATATTTACACTTCCTAAACTTTTAGGTTTTATAAACCTTTTGTATATTTGTTGTAAATATTTTTATTTATCAACATTTTAAATGTTGATTGAATAGGTGAAACTATTCAATCAACTGTTTAATTTACTTAATATTACTGTTTAGGTTTGGGATATATTATTGATTAAAAATGCCAATTTTAGGGCAACGAATGGTTTGTATTTTGATGTTAAAAATCAGAAAAAAGATATTAGTAATATTTAAAAACACTGGAAACAGTAATAAAATCAAAAGCTTTAAAGTTAAAATAAACACTAAAAGAAAAGACAAAATAATTATGAATAATAAAGTTAAGAGTTTTATACAAAGTTAAAATAATTGATAAATTTCCCCATTTGAAAAAAACCCCCCTTAAGAAGTGTGAACGAAAGCAAAGCCAACTAAAGAATGTTTGCTGCAACGACTTTCGAAAGTTTCCTGTCTTAGTCAAAGCAACCCTACGCTTGCAAGCACAAAAACCTTGTCGTTGATTGGCTAGAACTATACTCATCGTCGCCTTGGCGAGAAAGAGATAGCCTGCGCTTTAAACACTCCACTAAGAGACAAAATACCAACGCAAGCCAAGATGCGTGGACTTAAGCCTGGAGAAAATCGATAGAGTAAAATTACACAGTGTGTTTTTTAAAAGTTGAAAATAGTTTAAAATTTGTTTCCAGTTACCAAATATAAATTATTTTGATGTTAGTGGCTCAAAGGACACATTAGCCGAATACAACTTTTATTAAAATACAACGGACCTGAAAATATGCCTAAAAACAAGTCACCGGTGTTGCCATAAATTTAGCTTATTCTTAACCTAGTCTTGCATAAAATGAATGCTTGTTGATGTCAAAAATAATATTTAATTAAAAACTTATAAATGGCAAAAATACCATTTATATTCAAATCCCGTTTTGTTACAATGGCCAAAGTTAGTTATCTGGTTTAGAAATGCCAAATGCTCTTGAATCGCTGTTTTTGTTAATTTGCGTTTTTGCCAGTTTTTTTTTTAACTTAAAATAGTAATTTTTCTATTATAGTGGGGAAAGTCCGACTTTTTAAACAAAAAACACAACAACTAACTGGTTCCACCATTTTCACAATGCCGCGATAAAGTTTAGATATAAAATTTTGGACTTCCATTGTCTTAATTTATTTTAAACACGACGTTTCGGTTACTAAGTGTAAACTGGTTAGAGATACTTACTAACCGAAACGTCGTGTTTAAAATAATTTTTTATTTTTTATTTTATTACTACTCAATCATTGTGTATGAGTTTCAAACAAAGTATAGTACGTTTGGTTAGGCTGCTTAACGGGTTGCCTACGAGCCTTCTAGGTATTTCAGCCAAATTTTCAACGTTTTCATTCTATTTATCTATCTATTTTGCCTTCTTCAATCCATCTTTGGATATAGTCCTCCCCCAATATCTTCCAGTCTTCTCTGTCTGTCGCCGTGTTCATCCATCTAGTTCCCGCGTATTTCTTATTCCTATTTCTCTACTTCTTTTATTTTCCCAAGGGTTCCAGTTTACAATACATTTGTTCCATCGATCGTCTTTCTGTCTGATATTATGCCCGGCAAATTTCTATTTAAATTTTTCTACTTCTCCTCTGACATGATTTTTTAATATGTAGCTTAATTTACCGAATGCTGCCCAGGCCAATCTTACCCGTCTCTGGATTTCAGCTGTTTTTCCTTTTTTAGTTTAATATTTTGTCCCAGGTATTATATTCCTCTACTTGTTCTATTTTCTTATGGTTTATTCTGATCGTGATATTTTTATCTCTATATACATAAAAAAATTATTGTTTTTATAGGTAATACAATTTTGTTTTGTAACAGTGGTAGGTACTTTTGAATTTTAAATTAATTTTATTGTAAAAAATTGAAAAATTGTTCGACATAAATAAATAAACAAACGTCATAATACAAGTTGACAAAGTCAGTCTGACATGGTTTATGGCGGGAAATTTAAACTTAAAATAGGAAATTTTTACATTTGAACCTTTTGAACATCTTTGATCCTTACATCCTGTTATTTTACGAAAAAAAAAATTTCTGTAATCCATCAAACTTCAGGAAATTTTGGTATGTTGTAGACTGAACCTTTCTTATTAAAAGTCCTTATGGGCCTAACTCAAATTAATGACCAGTTTTTAAAATACAGGGTGTTGAAAGTGATAATGTCAAGAAGCATAATAGCTTTTAAGACGTGTATTCCAAACATATACGCAATGTTACTATTACATTTATTTAAGATTTATTTATTTATTATTTTTAATCTGTACCTTAGTAGTAGTAGTGTGGGGTAGGCTCTAGGTCTGGCGGCTAGGCACATGAATCGCCCTTTTCGCCAACCCCCGGACATCCCTCCTACTGCGTCCTTCCTTCGCTAAGGAATCTGCCCGTCTTTTGTACAAAGGCCAGATTATCGGGCCACCTCAGGTTCAGAAGGTCCTCCGTCTCAAAGGCTTCCTCTTCAAATACCTCTCTTCTTGCCTCCTTATATATGCTTCACATGATGAGAGGAAATTCGCCGAGGACTTGTCCTCGGTCCAGCATCGCTCGCATGTCGCGTCGGCCTTCTCTCTCATTTTCGCCAGGTGTCCGTGTAGGACGCAGTGTCCGGTTAGGACTCCCACCATGGCTCCCACCTCTCTTGTGTTCTACGGAGCAGCGAGTACACTCCTGCTCCGGTCGAATTCCGGTCTGTTAGCTTTGATCCGTCTGTATAGCGGACCATGGCATCGCTAAGGAATTCAACTTCTTCCTTGCTCCATGCATTCCTTGGTGGTATGGTTACACGGTATCTCTTTTTCTCCCTTAACCGCTTCTCTGGCATCGCTGGCCTGTACGTTGATAGAGGAATCTCCTTTTCCATCACAGTTGCGATCTCCGAATGTCCTTTTTATTCACCGCTTCTTCTCCGTACGCCCGCGTCTCTTATCCTAAGGTATGCTGCCATTGCTACCTTCTTTATCCAGGTGGACAGCGATGGAAGGCCTAGGATAGTGTTCAGGGCTATGTTGGGAGTAGACCTTAGAGCTCCGGTTGTGCTCAAAGTCGGCAGCCTCTGGCCGTGTAAATCCAGTGCATGATCCTTGGGCCTAAAGTCCCCACTTTTTTCCTACCACCCTTTTTACTTGCCAGAATTTCTTTGTCGTCTTTGTTGTTAGTCGGTCTATATGTGGTTTCTAGCTTAATTTACTGTCTAGCACCATCCCCAGGTACTTAACCTCCTGCGATACTGCAAGTGGTCGTCTGTACATTTTAGGTGCATTGAAGCCTTCTATCTTCCTCTTCTTTATAAAGAGAACCATTTCCGTCTTGCTGGGCTTGACGGAGGGGCCGTTCTCTTGGCACCAGTTCTCTATTAGTTTGCACACCCTTTGCATCCTTTCGCAAATTACGTCTAGGTACTTCCTAGTACTTCTGTACCTTTAAAACATTATCTACAATCAGTTTTTTTCATGGCCTTATTATAACCAAACCAGTCTTCCCCCCCAACCGTTTGAGCGCTGGAGCAGTACAACTCACGCTCATAGTGCTGCGCGATACGGTGTGTTTAATTTCAATTTGACAGAATTTTAGGATATTAGCAATGATTATACACTTACACAGTCAAAAATATTAGCTGGATGACCAGTAAGCAGTTATCATCGACGTAATCAATCACTGATATTTGAAATCGTTCTCAATTCCGTGTAAACCCAGTATTTATAAAAATGCAAATGATGAGTGAAAAAAATCATTTAAATATTTCTAGATTAGGCTCTTGCCAGTCCATAACCATGGAGAATTCTGCGTTATTAATATTGTTTCGTAGCAGCTTAGTAAGAAAAAGCGATAAAAAATTTGCGATTATAAAAAGGCAAACAAGAATTGCTTTACATAAGCATTTTCAAAACACAGTGCAGTTGCCGTCCAAAGAAAAGAGGGAAAAGGAATTTATTTAAATAATGTAATATTTTCTAAAAAAATGTTTCCCATGTTGGCTAAATGGGTATTTTACAATAGTTATTATGGCTGGCTGTTTTGACAGTATAACTGTCAAATAATGTAGCCTGGGCTCTTTGGGGAGACGAGGGCTGGTTGTCTCACGGGTTTATTAGAATCGCGGATTTGAGGGGGGCAATGTGGTAATTACCCCCTAGAAAAAAAATGCACTTTTTGCTAAACATTAAAGGAAAACAGGAGAATTACCCCCTAGAAAAAAAAAATTGACTTAAGCCCCCTAGATTTTGATACAGATCTGCGCTTGGTTCATTATCACACCGGCGAAAACATAAAACTCAATGAGTGAGCTCACCGATCGGCATCGAAGCATGCTCTAGAATGTCAAAAGAGAGTAATGTGCAATTGTTCTTAGAACAGCAAAAGTAATTTTTTGTGCATCTGTTCCGAATCTCAAAATTATACTAAAATTGTGCATGAAAATATAGTGTTTTGTGTATTTATAATGTTAAATGATGTGATTCCGTGATACATTTTACATATACAGTCGAACCTCTATAACTCGAACTCAAAGTGACAATCAAAACAGTTCGAGTTATGGAGAGTTCGAGTTATAGAAATTCAAACTAAAGAGGTTAAAATACATATAAAACGTGCAGGGACCACTTAGGGTCGGTTTTTCAATAGAGGGTTAGCCCTGACCCGTGGGTATCTTTGATAGCTGTCTTTTTTTGGCACGTGGTAAGTGTCAGTCATCTCTTTTCTTAACCCACGGGTCAGGGCTAACCCTCTATTGATAAACCGTTCGAGTTATAGAGATTCGAGTTAGAGAGGTTCGACTGTAATTAATTTAATATTGACTTAAATTGACGGAGGCTGTTTGTCACATGCTGATCAATTTATTCCAATCAGTTTCTCTTTTTATATAATGCCATTTTAAAACAAAAACAAAAATTCTTCGTGGCTAAGCGGGTATAGAAAGATTTTGCTTCTTTTGTATTTTTCCGTGGGCAGCTCAAAAGCTATACAATTGTGGGGGTCCAAGATCTAATTGCCACCTATTAAGTGTCGAAAATTAACTGTTTTGTGCCTAAGGAACTCTTCAGAATACTGCATGGTCAATGTGACAATGAACAAAAGGCAGGCAGATGAAACGAAAATCTGACGGTGACATAATTTGTCCCTCAGGTCGGATCAATGCATATTGCATTTTTGCCGCCTTCGCGACGTTTTATGTCGAGTCAGCGGAGTGTGAGCCAAATATACTACAAACGTAAAGTTTAGTACCCGTGAATAAAGAAAATAATTTTTTTTTGGTGGCCAAGCGGATATAGAAAGATATTGTTTCTCTTCTATTTTTCCGTGGGCTGAACACCCACGGAGGTCCAAGATCTAATGGACACCTATTAAGTGTTTATTTTAATTGATATGTGACTACCTACCCCAGGTACTGTGACTGTCATTCCTGTCACCGATAATTAATATATAAATGTCACTGTCAATTTTTATGAAATTATTTTAAATATTTAAGTAGACATATGTATGTGAATTTTTGGTAGGAGTAAACATATTGGAGACTTTAAAATTTCTAGTTTACAATCCGACGTCCCTGGCTTTTAAATATATTCCAACTTGAGCACTTTCCATTACATAAAATTACCCCTTATCAAGCTCCATTTTTTGCCATATTAATGCATATTTAAGCTTTAAATTGCGAACTTTATGAAATCTAGGCCTTTATAGGCGTCTCTGTCATTTGAGGCGCCATTTTGCTTTTACGAACAAATTAAAATTGACGAGGTCAAGACGTACAGGTTGTCTCATTATGTATTTTTTTAAATCATCCTTCTCTCTTACTCATTTATTAAAAAATGTATGACTTTAGCTTGAATAGTAAAAAAAAACTAAATCAAATTACAATCAAGCGCGGATTTGAGGGGGGTAACGGGGTAATTACCCCCCCCCCCTAGAAAAAATTATACTACAAAATAAAATAATGGAAAGCAGGACAATTACCCCCCCCTAAAAAAAATTATACTACAAAAAAAAAATCGTCGACTATTACCCCCCCTAGATTTTGACCCAGATCCGCGCTTGATTGTAATTTTGTCAACAAGCGTTTAAAAAAATGTGTTTTTAATATACTGTGCATTCTGAAGATGGTACAGTCGCCCCCTCCTGGGTGCGCCCATGTTATACATTTTTGAAAATTATAATAATTCAATACTCAACTTTTATCTAATTTTTTGAGTAAGCAAATTAAAACTTTGCAAATGGTTTACTAGTAAAAATTAAAGATACTAACAAATATTTATAATATACGTGAAGAAGTCATCATATAAACTCTGGTTTACCAACTTGGAGGCTCCAAGTTGGAGCACTTTTGAAAATCGCCTTTCTGCGTGGAATAAGTGCGGATTATTATACAGGCTAATAGCGGCCTACAACCAGTTAGTTGATCGATTTTCTGTATTGCGATTTACTAGTATGGTCCCTTAGCCCTCCCCTTAGTCCGCCTCTACTAAGAAGGACTGTTTGTCTATACATTTTGCTGACGTTTGTATTTTTTATTTTGTCTGGGAAATAAATCTTCATCATATTTCAGTCTTGCATCCACCGGTATTAGTAAATAAAGTTTTTTCTATTACGCATGCAATTTTATTCTTTATCACACCACTGGAGATTTTTTTTAGGAAATATTAACACCATCACGATTATACTGATTCAATCGAATTAAACTGTTCTGTAGTCACTAATACTTAGACGTAATACTTTTCGTTGGTTGCTAGTTTATTTTAATTATAGTTGATGTATGTATATTTTTTGGTCCCGTGACCGAGGGGTGACTCGGTATTTCGTTTTGGTGTACAGGTTATGGGAAATACTAGGAAATACTTGGGAAGTACTGAGAAATATACTAGGAAATACCGGAAAGTGCTTGGGAAATACTAGGAAATACCATTGGAATTTGAGGAAATACTGGGAAATACCGTAAGTATTATACCGTAGGTATTTCCTTTTGGTGTACAAAAATCGGCGATCGAGCCACACCTCGCCCGCGGCCGGTGCTTGTTCATAAGACACCAGTTCACGGGCAATTTTCAAATTTTTCCATATGGCTTTCCATCCTTGCTTATCTTTTCTAATTGTTTAGAAAAAAACGCTGTTTAATGGGTAGATCGGGAAAAGTATAGTGTACGCACAGGTCCCTGTGGTACGTCACATTTCCAATTTTTTTTTTAATTAAGTTTTAGAACACTTTTTGTCTTTTGGTCTGTAAAAACTATGCAATCCAATGGTTACACATCCACATCTGAACCCAGTGGCGTATATAGAAAAAAGTTTCGGGGTGGGCCCGAGACAATTTTTGGGGGAGGCCGAGCCTCATGAGGCTGTATTTTATGCTATTGTATGTTTGTATGCATGAAATATGTGTAAAATATCCAAAAAATCTTAGCTTGGGGGGGGCCAAACCACCCCCCCCGTATATACGCCACTGTCTGAACCCATAATGGTCAAGCTTTGTCAGCAACATTCCATGATTAATTCACTCAAAAGCCTTTGAAATATCATTGAAAACTGCTGTTACCAACTGTCGTTGATTCAAATATATTTAAGTCCTATTAAAAAGTCTGTACATAGAATCTAATGATTTAGCCTCCCGTCATAAAACAATAAAACAAGGAAAATAAAATTGCGAAAAATGAAAAAGTAAGATTAATTAATTGATACATTTTTATTAACAGCCCTAAACAAGGCCAACGAGTGCATGTAAAATCCTTGCAATTGCTTGTTGATTGCCCCTTTGAACAAATTAGATCTCTGCAATGAACACGCAGTACAAATTTAATTTATGTTTATTAGTGGAACTCATGGATTTCTTAACCTCAAAATGAATTGCTGTTATACAGGGTGTTAATAAAGTATGTCGTCAATCTTCAGAGGATAAATTTTTTTGGTGATTTTAGGAAAATAACTTTAAATAATCATGGTTTCGCAATTGCTTAGTTTTCGAGATACAAGGTGTCAAAGTCTGAATTTTTTATTTGTTTTTCTTTATAGCTCGTGCACTTTTGAGATGTTTGACTTGTATTTAGCTACTAGGCATACATCATTAAGCATGCCAAATATGAGGAAAAAACTACAGGGTGATATTTTTTCAGGGGTTATGCTTAAGGTCACTCACCGTCAAGCAAGCTTTACAGGTAGCGAAGCCTAACTCTGATTTGCTATTTTTTGGTTATAATTTTTGACATGTTTTCCTCGGTTTCGCATTGGCGGCTCGTTGTTATTTTAAAAATGTGGTTTTAACACAGTCTAAAGCTATTTAATAACGATACAGTTTCAAGATAGTTTGCAACATAACTTTTTAATTCTAATTACATAAATAAATATAATTTAGTTACCTTCATACTGTGTAAAACAACATCTTCAAAATGAAACAGAACCGCCAATGCCAAACCGAGGAAAACATGTCAAAAATAATAAACAAAAAATAGAAAGCCTGACGTTAACTTTTCTTTCTATAAAGCTTGCCTTTACGATAAGTGTCCTTAGTTATGCTATCATTCGCAACCTTATGATTTAAAACAAATATAGTCCAGTTTTGCGCGAAACCGTAAAAATCCATTATTTATCCCTACCATTTTACCCTTATAACTCGGATCAAGTCTTATTTATTTTGCCTATTAGCTGCGATATATTTTCTTCTCTTCTCTATAGTTTTGTTACTGTTAATAATTTGTTTCCATTTTGTGGTTATTTTAAAGTTTAAATCCGGAGTTTCGGCTTTCACAATTTACCCTGCAAGAAAAATCCTAAAAAAAGGCAGCGTTTTCGGCAATTTACTCAAAGTTTTTGGAAGTATGCGAGCAAATCAAACCTTGGATTCGGATTCAGCAAACCAAAAAACATTTGTATAGGTAGTTCTGGTCAAATATACAGAATCTAAAACAACTCGCTGCCGATTCACTGCCTTCCCTACTCGCCCCTGGGCTAACTCGTCGCTATGGTACAATTTTATTTATTTAGGGGTCCTAACCTAGCTTATTTTTTCTTAAATTATCTCTCCTGGCCTCCTTTTGGGTGGATCGCAAACGTATCCTAACCTGTCCTGATACCACCGCTGTCCACAAAAAAAATGTCCCCACAAAAAAAAATAGTTTTTTAATACTTTTTTTTAACGCCACTAACTGCAATCAACTAAGCAAAATAAGAGCTTACTGCGTTACTCCCACTATAATACCATTGCGGAGAGTTTTTGGATAAAGATTATTAAATTAATTATTCTGTTTTGATTAAAAAATAAATGTTGAAATATATGCAGGATGTAATTGAAATGATGCACCAAACTTCACAAGACGTCAAAAGAAAGATTTTTTTCTGTTACGTTTTTGAACAAATCTTTTTGTTTCTAAAATACAGGGTAGGTATGTTATAACTTCCTTAAAATTTCTTTGTTTGAAACTCGTAGACAATGATTGAGTAACAAATGTTCGGACTTCCATTGTCTTTATTTATTGTAAACACTTTTGTACAAAGTCTTTACACCAACGTGCCAATAAATGAGTCACTCAGTATTACCAAAAACAGATTAGAAACTGATGATACACTTCACGAGAGAACAACGCTATCGGTGGAGGGGGTTATGGATTTGTTGGGGCTCTGTCTCCGTAACTCTTACTTTCAACTGAAAGATAAGTTTTGCGTGCAAAATGATGGACTTCCAATGGGTTCGTCTCTTTCGCCAGCAAACATCTAAATGGAGACGTTCGAGGACCATGCGATCAACACAGTAAGAGTCAAAACAAAACTATGACTACGATACTTGGATGACACATGTATTATATGGCCGAAAAATGAATGAACTACAGAATTTTCTACACCATCTAAAGGGTAGTCAACCAATAATCAAATGCACCATCAAATTGAAAAAGATTCGGCCTTACCTTTTTTAGATGTTCTTGTCAAACAATTAGACAGAAACATTCAAACCACCGTATATAGGAAATCTACACCCACGGGACAGTACCTAAATTTTAAGTCTAATCATTCTGTTGCTACAAAACAAGTAGTTATAAGAATAGAAGTTTGTATTTAAGAGCCGTAAATATTTGTAGTAATAATGAAGAATTAACCACAGAAATTAACAAAATTAAAAAGGTCCTGCAACAGAATGGTTATTAGGAGAAATTGAACGATCTCAACGATCTCTAAAATTAAAAACAAACCAAATGTGGCAAATTCTCAAAATACTAATCCGTTGGTTGTTATTAACATTTCATATATTCAAAGGATTTCAGAAAAAAAAGTACCCATTTTTCTTTAAAAAATAAAACAATATATATATTAATAAATGTGGTGCTTATATTAATAGTTTCTGTAATTAATAAGAAACCTTTAGATATATAGAAAAATATTGATTTTTTTTTAAATAAATTTAATAGCTCTTAAAAAAAATATTTTTAAAAAATTTGACAAATTTGTACCTACTTCAATGGTTACTTGGCGACACTGTATCTCCTTTAACCTATAATTTTTTGGAAAAATAGCAGTAGAACATTTTTTTATCCCAGCGAATCATTATCAAATAATTTGACGTTGTCAATTTGTCATTTTTAAATATCACATATTTCCCAGACTCTTCAAACTTGACAAATGCTATAATTTGGAAACAACAGATTTTTGAGCAACTTTTGAGCAAAAGTTATTTGAAATTTTGTCTACTTTTAACTTTTTCCACTATCTCTTAAAGTTTGGTCCTTCATTTAAATTACACCCCGTATATGTATCTGCATCATACACAATTACTTCGTTCGTTTCAAAAGAAAAGTCCATATTAAATTTGTAATGTGGGAAAATGTTAAAATATAAACCCAAAGATAACACAGTAGATAACACATGTACATATTGTATAATGGTAGTGGTAGATGTCCGCGAATATTATTTATTGCAACCAACGACCAAATTTAATTATTATGCAAAGCCTTTTTAGGATGTTCAAGATATTGTCAATTCCCTTTCCTTATTAGTGTAAAAAATAAACCTTTTTTTAGTCACGGTATAATATTAATTTTTATTGTAATTTTAATGAGTCGTATTCCTTTGCTATAGCACCGGCGTACAATGGACCATCCTGTAACAAAAAATGATATTCGCGTGTACGCTTTTCAGGATTTTGTAAACGGCAATGTGATAAGAAATGTCATCAAAACCATAAAAATGTTCAACGGTTTTGATTTGAGTTTATTTTGTATCGGAATTTTTGCGAGGCATTAATTTGTTTTATTTATATCTATTCAGTATAATAGGTGCGTTTTTTAGCGATTTTCATTAAGTATAAAACAAGGAGTTTTTTAAGCAAAAGTTCTAAAATAAGTGTTCTAACTATTATGGAGGAGAGAAATATAAGTAAGCATTTTACATTCATACAAAGAAATGATATAAACATCTTAAACATTTATTACGGTCTAATTTTTTAAAGGCTGAATTTTACATATAATTATTTTCTTTGTGCGATTTTAAAAAAATTCAAAAGTACTTTTATGATTTTTACCTTCCTAGCCCGCGTAGCAATGGCAAAATTGTTTTTTTGAGATACCGCCGAAAATGTGTTATTGGGTGTATTTTGACCTATTTTAGCAATATGGTCGTGATGTCTGTCTATGTGTGTGTATATATTATTTCTGTCCGTGATAGCTCCTAAACCACTAAACCGATTTTCATAAAACTTCCAGGTAAAATAGTGTTCTACACTCTTACGAGGTGATTAGATTTGGGTCAAAATCCATTAATGCTAAAGACAGTTTTTTAACAATTTAAAAATTGCTAACTTTTTAACGGAGCATTGCATGAATATGCGGTTTCCAAATAATCATCATTATTTATAACCAAAATCTTCGTAGGAACTTTAGTTTCTAAGATATTTACAAAAAACTGTTTTCATATCATATCATGGCTTCACTTCTTGAAGTGTGCTAATAGGCTAGTCAGGAATGGTATCTGATCCGTGATGGATCCATTTATTTTCTTTTGAATTTAATAGCTTGATAAGGTTTTGCTCTCTCATGTCTTTATTTCAAGATATAGAGCAAAAACTGAAAATTTAAATAACTAATAAATAAATAAAATTTTAAGGTTATTTTGTAATTGTTAGTTGTGCAAGTTCGAGCGCAAGTGCCACGACATAAATACACATGTAGGAGGTAAGCAGAGTTCTGAAGTATGGAAATTCATTTCTACAGTAAAAAACACAACAAAAGAAAAAGGAAACATCCAGATAATCAAACCAGAACAATGGACAGAACACTACAAGGGACTGCTGCAGGAGACGAGACTCGAATATCTGGCAGGCTCTCCGAGGAGAGACATAGAAGTACATGGAGAGGAAGTAATCATCGAAAAAGAAATGATAAAAAATAATATTAAAAAGCTTAAATCCGGAAAAGCTAGCGGACCTGGGGGAATATATGCTGAAATGCTCAAATATGGATCAAAGAAACAACTTGAAAATCTCACATATATTATCAATCAATGCATAAACGGACATCCAGTACCAAATGATTGGAAAATTGCATTTATATCCTCAATACATTAAAAATAAAAAAGGAAACAAGCTGGATTGCAACAATTACAGAAGAATTTCAGTAACCAGTACTCTAAGTAGATTGTACGGTAGGATTCTTAGAGATCTAATAGAGAATGATTTTCATGAACAAGAAGAAGAAGGGCAAAGTGGGTTTCGTGCAGGCAGATCTTGTAGTGATAATGTTTTTTGTTTTTAACAAGTAATTAAGAAAAGGAGCGCCAGAAATATAGAGACTCATGTTACCTTTGTAGACCTACAAAAAGCATATGATACCGTTCCAGTAGAAAAATTATGGACAGTGTTAGAGCAAACTAATATCAATCATACATACATAAAAGCGATAAAAGAACTATACAAAGGGTCAAAATCTAAAATTAAAGTTGGAAATCGACTTTCAAAAGAATTCCTGGTAACAAAATGCTTAAGACAGGGATGTTGTATCCCTCCAACTCTTTTTAAAATATATATCGCAGTAGCTCTAAAAAACTGGAAACGAAAGTGGCATGGGACTACAATTTAACGACCGATTTACCATATACACACTACAGTTTGCTGACGACCAAGTAATTGTGGCTAATGATAAAGAAGACATGGAGTATATGATGCGAAAGCTAACAGAAGAATACCAATAGTGGGGATTAACAGTGAACGTGGACAAGACACAGTACTTATGTATTGAAAACGAATCCAGTGAGTTAGTACTAGAAAATGAACAAACAATATCTCCATGCAATGAGTATGTATACTTGGGTGTCACCTTTGATAAGACAGTAAAGAATTGGAAAAAAGAATAGTAAAAGCAAAAAAGGTTATTCGATGTCTTGACAGTATTTTATGGAGCAGAGGGATAAAAAAGAATGTAAAATTTTACATATATGAAACAATGGTGAAAAACACGCTATTGTATGAAATAGAGACTTGTCGCGTTACTGAAAAATACAAGACAAAAATGAAAAGTGTCGAAATGGATGCAATAAGAAGATCAATGAGAATATCTTGAATAGATCACATAAGAAATGAGATCATGACGGATGACATCACTAAAAGGCAACTGATATGGTACGGCCATGTACAACGGATGAACGACGAAAGATTACCAAAGCAGGTCCTAGAATGGCAACCAATAGGGCGCAGAAAAAGAGGGCGTCCTAAACTTGAACGGCAACAGTCAATCCAAAGATCAATGAGTCAAAAAAATCTGACAGAAGATGATTGTGAGGATCGAAGGAGGAGGCGTCGGACAACGTAGAAAAACGTTCTAAACCGACATAGTAGTAGTAGTAGTAGTTGTGCAACATTTCAAAAGCAAATTATTGAAACTTACATTATGATTTCCAATAATTCCAGTGTTGATTTTCATTTCCATTTCTAATTTTTTTATTTCTTTAGGTATCTAGATTTCTTACATCACTGCCGAGAATCAAACTTCGTTTTAATGGTAAATTTAATTTTTTTTTAGGCAATTTTGTAATTATTATCAGTTGTGCAATATTTCAAAAGCAAATTATTGAAACTTACATTATGATTTCCAATAATTCCAGTGTTGATTTTCATTTCCATTTCCAATT
Source organism: Aspidapion aeneum (assembly GCA_963576565.1). Classification (NCBI taxonomy): domain Eukaryota; kingdom Metazoa; phylum Arthropoda; class Insecta; order Coleoptera; family Brentidae; genus Aspidapion; species Aspidapion aeneum. The sequence continues at coordinate 26,814,730 of OY755047.1, forward strand.
TTTTTATTTCTTTAGGTATCTAGATTTCTTACATCACTGCCGAGAATCAAACTTCTTTTTAATGGTAAATTTTCAGTTTTTTTAGGTAATTTTGTAATTATTGTCAGTTGTGCAATATTTCAAAAGCAAATGATTGAAACTTACATTATGATTTCCAATAATTCCCGTGTTGATTTTCATTTCTATTTCCAACTGTTTTAATTTTTTTATTTCTTGAGGTACCTAGGTTCCTAACATCACTGCCGCAAATCGAACCTCTTTTTAAAAGTAAATTTCAAAAAATTTTTAAGGTAATTTTGTAATTGTTAGTTGTACAATATTTCAAAATCAAATTATTGAAACTTACATTATGATTTCCAATAATTCCAGTATTGTTCTCTAGGTACCTACATTTCTTACATCACTGCCGCGATTCAAACTTCTTTTTATTAGTTAATTTTCATTTCTTTTGAGGTAATTTTGTAATTGTCAGTTGTGCAATATTTCAAAAGCAAATTATTGTAACTTACATTATGATTCCCAATAATTCCAGTGTTGATTTTTATTTCCATTTCCAATTGTTTTTATTTCTTTAGGTACCTAAATTCCTTACATCACTGCCGCAAATCGAACTTCATTTTAAGAGTAAATTTTCAAATTTTTTTAAGGTAATTTTGTAATTGTTCGTTGTTCAATATTTCAAAAGCAAATTATTGAAACCTACATTATGATTTCCAATAATTCCACTGTTGGCTTTCATTTCTATTTTCAATTATTTTATATCTTTAGGTACCTAGATTCCTTACATCACTGCCGCGAATCGAACTTCTTTTTAATAGTAAATTTTCAAATTTTTTTAAGGTAACTTTGTGATTGTCAGATGTGCAATATTTTAAAAGCAAATGATTGAAACTTACATTATGATTTCCAATAATTCCAGTGTTGATTTTCTTTTCCATTTCCACTTTTGGTATTTTTTAAGTACCTAGATTCCTTACATCACTGCCGCGAATTGATCTTCTTTTTAACAGTAAATTTTCAATTTTTGTAAAGATAATTTTGTAATTATTGTCAGTTGTGCAATATTTGAAAAGCAAATATTAAATTATGATTTTCAATGATTCCAGTCTTGATTTTCATTTCAATTTCCAATTTTTTTAATTCTTTAGATACCTAGATTTGTTACATCACTTCCGCAAATCAAACTTCTTTTTAATAGTAAATTTGAAATTTTTTTAAAGGAAATTCTTTTAGAAAATGTTATTATAATTTCACACGAATGTTACTGAGATGTAAATAATTGATCGCGCTATGAATGTGATGTAATATAAACACTTTTGGATTCTAGTTTTTCACCAATTTTCGCACTGAGTTTTGGAAGTCATTAATTTATTGGTCGCGTTTAAAAACAGTGTTCGCGCTGAGACATGTGACCGAACGCTTTTGTTATTTTGATTCCTAGTTTTCCACTCATTTTCGCACTTTCTTGATTTCGCGCACCTTTTGTTTATAGTTTCCGAATGAAGACTGCGGTGTGTGGAGCCCCAAATGTGCCATGTTTTAGTTTAGCGACATGTACCCATCAGTCTGCTGATCCTTTTTTACCAGCACGCCCATTTGCGTGTGGCACGCGGGAGGAAATAGTTTTTAGCGGCCCGCCACTGTCAGCAAACACGCATATATTTTGTCTCTTCTTGCGATTTTTACGAGTCAAGGCTGTTTTCCTTTATTATCTTAATAGTTTAAAGTTAAAGGTAGGCTTTTAACCTTCACACATAAAATATACAGAGGCATGGTTCCACAGCTACCATAGCATAGAAAACAGCATGGCGGATTCTACTCGTTCGTCATAAGGGCTTTCCTGAAGTGCTGATTCCCAAACTTCCCTTATGCCAAGAGATCTAAACAACAGAGATAAATAACAGTTGAAGATTGGATTTCACAACCAACCAAAATAAAAAATTGGGTACAACATCGCAGCCCACGAGAAAGACCGGCTCGGGAGCGGAAATATCACGTGACCGTAGGAGGCTCACAAAAAAACGCCTCACAGCCCGCTGTCATTATAAAACATGTGTGTTTTCAGTTTTGGTATGTTTGTTTACGTCGATTTTTTAATTCGGGCACGAATTTTATGTGAGTTCTATCAAAGTTATTAAAATAACGCAGCCCACGAAAAAGACTGTAGTGGGCTGCGTTAAAATAATTAATGGCTATTGAGTAAATTATAAAGAAAATACCTATAAGATAAACAATGCCGCGAACGTGTAATTAGTGTTGTTCCTTGTCGGTCCAACTATAAAACTGACACCTAATATGTTGCAAACGGGAAAGGAGTGGTAAAAGATAAGATCTTGGATAAGATTGATCAAGTAATAGACATCCTTAGTGACATTTTCGATAGTGAGAGGGAAAAATGTGTTCAGTTGTCATTTCTTATTGAACAATTAGGTCTCTTGAAAAGGTAACCTGAGAATCGAAGATATTGTGGATACACTTTAATGTTGGCTTCATCTTTGTATATCCAGTCATCCAGTGCATACACGTCAATTTACAATTCTAAGGTAATATGTTTTCTGCACCCTCGCAATATTAAAAAACTGATTTGTAAAATATTGTTAACAGATAGTAATCTCTCTGGTAGTGTGAAATATTTAAAAAGTAAGATACAGCTTTTAAAAGAACATGAGTTGGTAGTTAACTTACACTTAATGAAATATATATTAAACTTTGTGCTGGGTAACTTTTCAAAAAATTATTGACGACCACTACATTCAGTTTATTGAATGTAAAAACCATCTCACTTATTCACAAAATCACTCGTTTCTTTTTAATAAATTATTGTGAAATGTTTTATATTGAAAATTTTTCTTCAGATAACTCCAGCGAGTGTTTTTGTGGAGAAAAACTATTGTCAAAGCTTGAAAAAATTAGTTTAAGGGCATGTAAAGTTTTCCTAAATAATTTTATTAAAAAGTACAATGATTTAGTGTCTGCTAATAAATCTTTGAATAAGAACTCAGACAAAGATGATGGCACTCAAAGAAAAATTAAAAAACTAAAAGCTTAGGTTTGATATGTCCAATTTTGAAAGATTTGTATAGATTTGAAGTTACTAACGATATTATGTACCTAATGTATGTACCTGAAGATATTAGAGTGCAAATTTTGTATAATTTTTTATTTTATAGATTCAGTTCTTTTATCCATAATAAACACATATATTGCAGCAAAATATTTTTTTCAATTTTTGCCTATAAAAGAACAAAAATTTTTTGTTAATTTATTTAAATTGTGTAAAAACATATAATATATTAAGCAATACAATAAGAATCCTGGGACTCCTAAGATCACGTGACCGCCAACTTGCTTATAACGCGCCATGGCCGGTCTTTATCGTTGGCTGCGTACACCATGCATTTGATATTACCATTGGAAAAGCTAAAAATTTGACTGAAGTAGAAGGGCACTCGTAGGCACCTCGTTAGACAATCTAACCGAACTTAATATACTTTGATTTTGACAAAATGACAGACACTGTCACCTGTTGTTATTTCTATTGTGTTTTTGTTGAAAAAGAAAGATATTCTTAGACTTTCCCTACTTTAATAGAATAAATAAAACATTTTTTCGTTGCTAATCAAGTATAGAAAGATTTTGTTTCTCTTGTAGTTTTCCGTGGGCAGCTTCAAAGCTGTATTCGCACGGGGGTCCAAGATCTAATGGCCACCTATTAAGTGTTGACAGTTAACTGTTTCGTCCTTAAGGTACTCTTCAGAACACTACATGGTCAATATGACACCTTCGTAGAGCTAGAGAAATGGTATATGCATCTCCTCTGACGATATTGGTAAGAGAAATGGCAAATATTGCCTGCGATACTGTATGCTTTTCAAAGAAGTGGTGACATCTACCGAATGTAAAAGAAAATATCAAAGTAAAAACAAAAGGCAGGCAGAGGAAACGAAAAACAGTACCCATGACCGTGACATAATTTGTCCCTCAGGTCGGGTCAATGCATATTGCATTTTTACCGCCTTCGCGACGTTTTATGTCGAGTCAGCTGAGTATAAGCCAAAAATACTACGAACATAAAGTTTAGTACCCTTGAATAAAAACAAACCAAAAAAATGCTTAAAATCCTGATTTATTCCCTCAAAACGCAGTTCGTTTTAATAAAGTTTATAGAATAGTTCGAAAGTTGTAACAAAAAATATGTTCTCCAGTTTCACCCGGTCAAATATCGGTGGTTTTGTATGTTGAACGAGGTTGATAAAACTAGAGCACTGCTAAATTCAAAGATAAATTATTTTTAATTAAAAAAAGCTGGAGTAGCCCGGGCTCCCCAAGCGCGGATCTGGGTCAAAATTTACAGGGGGGTAATAGTCAACAAAAAAATTATTTATAATCTAATTTTTTTTCTACGGGGGGGTAATTTTTTGTTTTCTGTTTAATTGTTAGTAAAAAGTGCATAATTTATTTTCTATGGGGGGTAATTACCACGTTACCCCCCTCAAATCTGCGCTTGGGTCCCCCAGGCCCCCTCGTACGTAGATCAGCCCCTGTGGAGAAGATTGAAAGGAGAAATTTTACAACGAACCTCCGAAAAATACAGAAAATGGAAGAATGCTTTTTTTTTTTAGCACAAAACTACTCTAGGCATCTGAGCAGTTGGATTTTGAAGCGAGTTTTTTTTAATATTTAACCTATTATTAAATTATTATCGAAATCTTTTTGTCGGTTAAAATTTTTAAACCTTAATTTTGGTAAAATGCCGGATAATAAGTTTAATAAGCATTCCTATTTTCGTCTCAATGTTTGATTGACAGCCGAAACAAATCAACCCACTTTTGCCTATATTAAATATTTTCCTATGCTCTCTAAGTTATTATTAAGTACCTACCTAAATTTTTAATTCCTTACCAAACTTTTTTTAAATAATATCGAAAAAAAAATATATAAAGCGCATTATAAATACGATGTTGTACCTATGGGTATTAAGGATACTTATCGTAAACCTCACGCAGTTATCTCTATACCGAGTGGGCCAGGAAAAACCCGGGCAATTTTTTTTTAAATTTAACTTTTGAACTATACCATCGATTTTAATGAGAGAAACTGCACTTGGAACTAATCGGAGTTTTGACTAAACATATTTTTGTCCGTCATCCTAAAATCCCAGATGGCGGAAATAATTAAATTGTACCCTTTATTGATCTCGTTTATTCTTGTGTTGCGAACATGTTTTAATTATTTTTTTTAAATCAGTAAAAAAGCTGCATTCTTGCCACGCACAACAAGGTATGACTCAGCAAAATCGGTTTGGTGGTTCTAAAAACAAATATTTTTGTTTCGCCCCAGTGTATGAATTCTTGGACGGGTGAGCATGAGTACTGCCTCAAAATCGGGTGAAAGTCAAACTGCGCATGCGATTTTACTTGATTTCCGCATACAAAGATATTTAAAAACAACAGCAAATAAACTGGATCTCTCTCTGTCTATATTAAATAAAGTTGTGAAATTTGAAAATCGGTCAACTACTTTTTGAAATATAAGGATTTGAGCAGGTCCTTTTTTAACTAAATATCATATAACATCAACATTTTATGTAAAAATGAAGCCAAGTACGCGAAAGTGGTATTCCGTAAAAAGAATTGAGATAAAAGTAAAGCCAAGTTCTCCAATACAAATTTCAAAATGAAAGGTTCTTACTAGTTTGGAAATGTTTTTTTTAAACTTGTTTTTTTTATGATTCACTCCTTTTTGAAAGGATTTGGATATTATTTAAGTTTTGAACTAGTAAAATATGCGGAATATTGTTCAAAACTTTTGCAATGCCTTATTAATTTTGAGGTTTTATCATGGTTCCTATCAGCATTTTAAAGCTCAGCTCTCTAGTATTCCTGGAAGTAGGCAATGTTAATTTTACATAATTGAGAGTAAATAAAAATTTTGGTGTTTTAAAATGTTTTCCTTTAGTTTTGTCATAGTCCCAATCAGTCTTCCAAAGCTTAGCTCTCTAGCGTTTCTGGAAGTGGAGAATGTTACTTTTACATAACTTTACATTTATAGGGGAGAAAAGTTAATTTAAATTTGGGATTTTTTTAATTTTCTTTTATAGTTTTATCATAGTTCCTATCGGCCTTCCAAAGCTCAGCTCTCTAGCTTTTCTGGAAGGGGGCAATGTTACTTTTACATAACTTTACATCATCATTCCGAAGTAGAGTTTTAGATAGGTCAAATATGGGCTGAAATGTTTCAAGAAAAGATAGTCTGGCAGTTTCCGCGCGAACTTGACGGAGCACTACCGTGCCCCCAGACCCCAGATATTCAATTAATGATACATTTTAAAAGATTTGTATAAAATAAATAAGCGATCCAGTGAGTCTACTAAATCTAGTGGGCAATTTCCAAGCGGGGAGTTATGAAGGTAGCAAAAACCATTTATGACATATGATGATATTTACCACCCCAGGCAGAAGAAATGCGCCGCAGTGGAAAACTTTAGAAAAATAATATTTTGTAAAAAAAATGCGGTAAATGCATTTGATAATTTTTGTACCGGGACTATAAAAAAATTTTATGTCAAGGGAGGGCCAGACTCCCTTGATCCCCCTGTGTATGAATTCTTGAAACAGGTGAGAGTGAGAATGAGCATCTACCCACGTCAGGACCGAAAGAGATGCGGAAACAGTGTATGAATTCTTGAAATGGGTGAAAATGAGCATCTCCCCACGTCAGAACCAATAGAGATCAAGTAAGATCGCATGCGCAGTTTGACTTTTACCTGATTTGGAGGGAGTACTGCTTCTCACCCGTTCAAGAACTCATACACTGATCTAACACTCTTTAGAAACGAAATTGTTAATTTTGTCTTTGAAACAACCACGTTCATATTTAAACTTTTCGAGAAAACCTACAGGATTTTAATTCATAGTTTTTGTAGAGTTTAGAGTTTTTTTACTAAAAATGCAAAAAAATAAATAACAAAGAAAATAAAATACTAAGAAGAAAAAAAATACATCCAATCATGTGTATTATCGGCCGACGTCGCCAGTATTATTTCCCCGTGTTTGGAGTCGACGAAGAAAATTACAGGGGCAACTTGATATGGCTGTGACAGGCAAATGAGCCTCCAGTTGGCTCACGTAAATTATATATTAAAATGTATCATGAAGTCTATTAACGTGAGGAAATGTGAGGTGACAACCTCACCGGATTAATGTGTTGTAAACAAAGTTAAATAAATTACTAAAACAAAAAATAATCCCAAACAGCTGAAAAGAATCAGGAACCATTATTCTACACAAGAAATGCAATAGAGCAGACCTAAAAAACTATCTACCTTAAAAACCTCCTCAATGTAATTTACTAGCTCGTCACGAAAGTATTAACAGATAGACTAACTAGAAAATTTGACGGATATCAATCAAAAGAACAAGCAGGCTTCAGAAAAGGTTTTAGTACCTATTAACCAAGAAAATCCTAATAGAGCGAGCCAACGAATACAATATTCCACTGTATATTGCGGTTTATAGATTTTGAAAAACCTTCGATAGCATTGAGCATTGGGCATTAAAAGCATCGTTAATTAATAGCCCAATAGATCACAGATACGAGCGAAGCAACAACATCAATCAAAATCCACGAAGGAACCAAGCCAATCCACATAAAAAGAAGTGTCAGACAGTGTGACATAATATCCCCTAAACTATTTTACCAGGCCCTAGAAGATGTTTTTAAAAACATAGATTAGGAAGAAATAGGCATTAAAGTAAACGGACAATATTTGAACAACCTAAGATATGCTGATGATATGGCGTTAATAACAGATAGGAAAGAAGAACTGATAAAAATGCTGGAAAAACTGGATACAGCATCTAAAAATATAGGCTTGAGTATGAACTGCACTAAAACTAAAATCATAACAAACACAGATGAGGATATCACGATCAAAATAAACCAAGAGAAAATAGAACAAGTATGTACCTGGGACAAATTATTAAGCTAAAAAAGGAAAACCAAACGGCTAAAATCCAGAGACGAGTAAGATTGGCCTGAGCAGCATTCGGTAAAATAACCTAAATATTAAAATATAAAAAATATCCTCACTACCTATGGATCCCAGACCTGGATAAGGTAACAAAGGCCCAAAGATCAATGGAAAGACAAATATTAATTAATATTCAAACAGATAGAAAAAAAATTAATTGATAAGAAATAAAACAAAAGTAAGGAATGTCAGAGGAGAAGTAGCAAAATTTAAATGGAAATTCGCCGGTCATAATTTCAGTTAGAAAGACGATCGATGGAACAAATATATTGTAAACTGGTGACCTTCGGTAAAACAAAAGAAGTAGGGGAAGACCCCAAATGAGATGAGCAGCCGAGAGATGGATGAACACGGCAACAGATAGAGAAGAGTGGAAGATATTTTGGAAGGCATATGTCCAAAGATGGATCGAAAAAGGCTAAATAGATAGATAGATAGATAAAATGGCCGTATACTTGACGTTGCCTATGCACGTGGTTGGGTTTCAGAAACTTCGGGAAACACAACAAAAACCTGCTATTGCAGGAACGGGGATATGCAACTCAAATTAAAGCTAATTTTAAAGAAAATTAGGCCGAACAACTATAGGGTAATTCTAAATACCTATTATATCAAATAATGTTTAGCGACTGACGGGAAGATTAGGTATACTATGTTGAGATACAGGGTGTCCCACCATAAATGCAGTTGCGCACCCAGGAATATATCTTGGGAGGCCTGGGCGCTGAAGTCCCCCGGAAGTTTTTGTTTAAACGGCCAAATTCTAAAATTGAAAAACAAAAATTGAAATCAAGCAAAATTAAATATGTTATCAGTGTTGTTAAAGCTTTAACTTTACTAAGTACTCAAAGGCACGTAATAGCTATTTGTTGTTTTTGGTGTGGAAGCAGTTTTTGAAGAACTATTTTCTCCTGTAGAAAAATCATGAATAAGAATATAGTCCTTCGCAAGTGTATAAATTAAAGTTTTATTATTATTATTTTAAGCCAAATTAAAAGTGCTTATTTTTTAAAAGAAATGTGAAAGTATAAGATACAAAACGTTAAAGAAAATTAATAATATTTGGATCGTTTGTGAATTTTTTTGCCTACTTGAAACAGACGTTGGAATCTCGTTACAATATATATATATATATATATATATATATATATATATATATATATATATATATATATATATATGTATCTGTTTCGGACAGTTACATAAGCAGATAACTGATAAGGCAGAGAGGATGTAAGGACTACAATAGTTTAATTTTAACAAATAGTGAAAAAAATGCAAAATTATAATAATAAATGAAGAACCAATATCGTTTTTATTAAACTATTAATTTTTCTTCATCTATTAGGGTTGTGTATAAAGTATATTTTGCGCGGTAATAGGTTGCGCGGTTTTTGTTTTTGCGCTTTATTTTTGTTGTGGTTTTCGTACTTGCGCGGTAAAAACCTGGAGTGGTATTTTTAGCGCGTTAATGAGCTGGTATTTTTAGCGCGTTAATGGGCTACGCGGTTTACTATCTAACGCAATAAAAAACTTGCGTGGTATTGGGCTACGCGGTTTATTTTGTTTGCGCGGTACAAACTGCGCGGTTTTTGCGTATGCTTTATTTTTTGCACGGTAAAGAGGCAAATAAAAATCATAAAACGTTTACCCATGCAATAAAAACTTTAAGTACAGAAATCTCGAAAACTCTTATAAAAGTTATTGCAAAAATCATACAGGGTGTCCCAACTAAAAGGTAACAGACGTCTTTTTGTGTATTTTTCGTGCGAATTTGGACAAACGCTCGGAAACTGTCTGGAAATTTTTGTAGCACGCACCATCTTCGAGGGGTATACTTTACCCCTATATTTTGAATAGGGAAACTGGGTCTAGTGATACCTTGTTTTGAAGGCCTCTTGAATGTCTTTACAACCATGTAAAAATTTCAAAAATCTATCTATCTATTAGTTTTTGAGATAATTGCCTTCCAACTTTCAAATTTAACATGGACTGATAAAATAAAAATTTGATCAGAATTTATATTTTTCGGATTTAATTTTTATTTTATCATTCCATGTAAAATTTAAAAATTTAAAAGCAAATATCTCAAAAACTAATCTATGGATTTTCAAAATTTTTACATGGTTATTAAGATATTAAAGAGAGCTTCAAAACAAGGTACCACTAGACCCACTTTCCCTATTCAAAATATAGGGGTAAAGTATACCCCTCGAAGATGGTGCGTGCCACAAAAATTTCAAGATAGCCAAAGAGTGTCCCCCACGCAAACAAAATCGACGTGTTCGAGCGTTTCTCCAAATTCGCACGAAAAATACCCAAAAACACCTCTGTTACCTTTTAGTTGGAACACCCTGTATATTAAATAAAAACTGATATACACCGAGGCAGAAAAAAATTACACCGATTTGAGTGTAAGGGTATTGACCCAGACACACAACACCCTGCCTGTACAATGTACACCAAGTTTTTTAACGAAATCAAATTGCTCATTCCAAAAACACCGTACCCCAATTTTTTTTGCATAAATATTGATTAGTAAAAAAGTTATTAAAGAAAATTGTAATGAAAAAATAAAGTTTAACAAACACCCTGTATCTTGGTTAATATCAACTTTTGAACAAAGACAAGTGTAGCTAAAGCTTAATATTTTGATCCAAGAAATCTACAGTTTTACTATGTACCATTAGTTCTGGGACGCCTTGTATAATGCAAACTTTAAAATGTACAGAGCACATATTTCTTATTTGCGATCAACGCCGAAAAAGAATCTAAATAGATTCATGTAAATAAGGAGCCTTGTCCCTCCCCTGGATCAGCCACTGAAATAAATATATATTGAATTGAATAGAAAAATTGATACTTCGGACGGATACATTTTGTTTCGGACTATTACGTTTCTTAACATTTTAGGTTGCTACAACTTTGTTAATTGTAATTTAAGGTTTTTTTTGATATTTTGTTAATTTATTTGCCTTTGGCATGTTTGCATTCAGAGCTGTCACAAGTACATTATGAAACTATTTGAAGTACTGAAGGCGACTATTTAACCACCTACATAATATTAAAGCAACGGATCATTTTTGTGTGATTGGTAAATCCTTAAAATAAAGCCAAAGATCATTTTATTATTATCTCGTTAAAAAGGGTAAAATGCAGAAGACCACTCCTGTGTCCATAATAAATCTTTCGAAAATGTAGTAACTTTAACTCACATTACGTACAGGGTTTTCCCATATATTTTTACACCATATCTAAAACGTTTATTTGAATAGATATTAAAATATGATAAATACAAAAGTTTCATAATTTTTTACGAAGTATAAGAATATTTGTTCCGGAATGTCAAACAGAAATTCTAAATGTCAAAATTTGACAGGTCGATGGTTTTTTAAATGGAACATCCTATATATTATTTTTTTATAGATCTTTTCGTCCTGATTTCAAATATATATGATTATTTCATTAATTAGTTTAAATGTGATTAAAACCTTTGTCTTTAAAACTCTTTCTATGGGGTACACTAAAAAAAGTTGTTTTTTTCGAATTCAAATACATCTAAATATTATATAAATTTATGTGTTTATTAAATTAAATTTATACTTATATGTACACTACATTATTTAAATTAAATTATTTAAATTAAAAAATTACTAAAAAGTTTGAAAACTAATATCTATATGTTATTAAAAAAATTGGTACTGAATTTTTTTTGAGACAGGTAAAAACGAAAGTTTTAGAATAATAATATTTTTCGTTTATTGATTGCCAAAGTATTTTTTTTCCGATAGAGCTTGTTGGCTGCATGTCCTTTTACTTTAAGTTTACATTTAGAGCATATTGAACTTTTGAAATTTAACTTAAAGTAGAGCTGGTTAAAAAAAAAGAAATACCATAAATGAAAAGTTTGTGAAATTCAATTTTTTTTTTCGGCGTTCTATCTTATACAAAATCATAAAATCGCGTTCCTAGAGTGTTTTTAACATTTAAAAATAATTTGTTTTTTAATTCACAGGTAGTGATTCGTGAAGCCATTTCCTTCCTCCTTCTTCAGTAAAATCGGCTGCGGCATGGTCTTGTCCTTGTAGAACCCATTTAGTGGTAAGTAGGCCCTCGACGCCCATGGGCCCTCTAGCGTGAATTCTGGCGGTACTGATGCCTACTTCGGCTCCTAAACAAAAGTGATTTATTTTAAAAATAATGGACCAATAGTTCAGGCCCTACGGGGTCCGATACTGCGTTTAATGATAGAAGCAACACACTTCGTATGGATAGACATAAGACTCGCCCGAACATTTTATGAAAGGAAACCACCTCCCCAACTCTGGCAGGGGGCGGTTCCCCCCCTTTAAACGTGCTTTTTGATAGTTTTTTCCTAATAACTCGAAAACCGTCAACAAAATCTTCTGGAGATCATTTTTCAAGCGAATAAAATGTCCTTTTTAACGATGTACCTTAGTATATAAGTATTTTTCTAATATTTTTATATACAGTTAAATACCTATCAAGCTAGACATATTTTTTAAATAGCCGCCTTGACATAAAAATAAATGTGTTTGTAGAAATCCTTAAATCAAACAAATGTGTTTTTTGGCAACAGTGTTCACTAACTAACCAAAAGTCATCAATGTTCTGTGAAGTGCGTAACAAAATAAGAAGTAAACAGTAAACACAGACCTAATCCTATATATTCCTGGCAGTTTTTCAGTGGTATTGTTTCAGTTTTTCCCTAGTTGTTTTCGGAACTTTTTCATTAATTTTGCCTACAGAACACAAAACAGGCTTTTTGGATAAAAAATTGTCAAAATTGGGCTTCTAAATATCACGTGTAAATGTCGCATTTATTAAGTTTAAAGTTAGCTAAAGAAATGCGTGCAAAAGGCCCCTATTACAATAACGCCAGGCAGTAATAGTGACGGGCACTATTCGACAATTTTCCATTGAAAACTGACGGTGGATCTTTTAAAATTGACATACCAAAGTCGAATTTATAAATCCAGTCGTTTATTTTCCAATTATAATGGCGGCACTATTAATTCCGGCTCTTATAATAAACAAAGGCCTAATTTTGAAAGAAGACCCGGCCAAGGAGGGAAAAAACACAAAAATTTTTTTTTACAGGATGTAATAAGAATTCGCTTTAAAGTTTGCCACTACATGCAAACTAAATGTGCCGCAGGCGAAAATTTAAGCAAAATCAGTTAAATTTTGCGTCAGAATTTGAAAAACTGATATTTTAGCGAAAATTTTCGAAAAATTTTGTATTTGGTAAAAATTTGCGGCTTATGCATTGGTTATTTTTTTTTCTGGTACTAAAAATTATAAGCTTTCTGTCAAGAACAGGGGGGGCCCTGCGCCCCTTCGAGAACCGCCACTGAACTGGCTAGCTTTATTGCAATAAGTTCCTATTGTGTATTTCTAGCTGCAGGCCTAGAATCTTCAGTTTCGTATGCGGTTCCCTACGATGCGTTAAATGAACCAAAGTTGGATAAATTTTCTTCAGTTATACCATTCATTGTTCTTAGTTTACTCTGTAGAACTCATTTGAGTAGCTATATTGTTTAATTTGGCAACACACAAAACTTACCCAGTCCAAATCTGAATCCATCGGCAAATCTGGAGCTAGCATTATGGAACACGCACGCACTGTCAACCATTTGTTGGAACGATCCAGCCCTTTCATCTAAAAAAACAATTAAGCAATATAAACAAAGTTGTAAAATGCATACAAGTAACTAATAAAAAACACTTTAATGCCAGGGGAAGATAAGTCCTAGACTAAATAAAGCTTTGATACATCATAAAATCTATGACACTGTTTTGCTGACGACACATGTTACGAAAAAAATTATCTTATTTTTAATTTAAAATTAAAATTAAATAAAATTTAAATAAACAAGATTGGACGTAGGTAATTTGAGACGTTTTAAAATTAAATTGTATATGACTTAATAAGTCGAAGAAAATGTTTTAACGACGGCAACATGGCAGCACCAGCTGACAGGAAAGTCATAGGGGGAGCCACCCGATTATTATTCTGATCTTCTTAAAATATACAAAGGAGTCTCTCTATTTTCTTGTAAGTTTGTGGCACAATGTTGAATTTTTATTTTGACATTAGGTATGTATCAACAACAGTGACTTCCTGTATCGCAGTGAGACTAATTTAAATAAATTATGAGTTATTTAGATTTACAAATTGAAAAAAGTCGTCCGTCATTCTCAAAAAGACCTGGTTTTTCAATTTTCAAGAAGGACACAAAGTCACTCGTCTCAGTCCAATTTAGATATTTAATGTAGGTACTGATGCTAGTAGGAAAAAATTGATTGGAAACTTTTAGCACTTTAAGAATTAGACAATCGCATACTGTAAGTAAGTTTATTAATAAAACTTTAGTTACTCACTGTTTTCTGTGACAATGACGTCCGTATGTGAACTGCCATAAGTGTGGATGTGGTTGACGGCTTCGTCCAAGTCAGACACGACCTCGATACAACATTCTAGGGCGCCATATTCGTGCTTCATCGTTTTTGCTAGTGGAGGACCGAAGGTCAGCATACTGTGCAATCTTGGGCCCGCGTTGATTTTGACTCCCTCTTTTTTCAGCATACTGCAAACCTGAAAAAAAAACAAATCTTCATTGTGTTCAATAACCGGATGTTAGATCGCACTTATAGGTAAACGATTTGACCTATACATTAGTTAAATATATTTGCTGATATACCTAGGTAGGTCTCTGCTGGTATACTTACTTCAGCGAAGAAGTCGCTGTCCATCAGATCTTGGTGGATAAGCAGGGTTTCCATGGCGTTGCAAGCGGCAGGATAGTCACATTTTGAGTCTCTAATAATTTTAAGTGCCTTACTTCTGTCGGCATATTTGTCTACAAACACGTGACAAATGCCTAAAAAATATATCGAAAGTATTCATTAAAACACAGGAATTTCAGTAACCAGTACTCTAAGTACATTGTAGAATAATTTTCATGAGCAAGAAATAGAAAAAGCAAAGTGGATTTCGAGCAGGCAGATCTTGTAGTGATAATATTTTTTGTTTTAAACAAGTATTGAGTATAGGAGGTATAGGAGTGTACTAGAAATATAGAGACTCATGTTACCTTTGTGGACCTTCAAAAGGCATATGATACCGTTCCAGTGGAAAAGTTATGGACAGTGTTAGAGCAAACTTTTATCAATCATACATACATAAAATCTAAATTTAAAATTGGAAATCAACTTTCAAACGAATTCCTGATAACGAAAGGCTTTAGACAGGGATGTTGTATCTCTTCCACCTTTTTTAAAATATATATCGCAGTGGCTCTAAAAAACTGGAAACATAAAGTCCACGATATGGGAATATAACTTAACGACCGATTTACCATATACACACAACAGTTTCCTGACGACCAAGTAATTGTACCTAATTAAAAAGAAAATATGGAGTACATGATGAGAAAGTTAACGGAAGAATACCAAAAGTGGTGGTTTACAGTGACCGTGGACAAGATACAGTACTTACGTATTGGAAACGAATCAAGTGAGTCAGAACTAGACAATGGACAAACAATGTCTCCATGCAATGAGTATATATACTTGTGTGTCACATTTGATAACACAGGAACAGACTGTAAAGAATTAGAAAAAATAATAGTAAAAGCAAAATAGGTTATTGGATGTCTTAACAATAGAGACAAAAAATTATGAATTTAGCATATGTGAAACAATGGTGACAAGCACGCTGTTTAATGGAATAGATACTTGTCGCGTAACATAAAAATACAAAACAAAAATGGAAAGTGTCGAATTGGATGGAATGAGAACATCAATGAGAATATCTAGAAGAGATCATATAAATAATGAGACCTTAAAAGAAAGAATGGGAATCAAGGGAAGCATAATGGATGACATCAATAAAAGACAACTGACATGGTACGGCCATGTACAACGGATGAACGACGAAAGATTACCAAAGCAGGTCGTAGAATGGCAACCAATAGGGCGCATAAAAAAGTGGCGTCCTAAACTGTAATGGCAACAGTCAATTCAAAGATCAATGACTAAAAAAAAACTTGACACAAGATGATAGTATATTTATTAAAACTGGATTTGAAGAATATTCAGACACATAATCTGCGTAAGCCTATTGGGGTGAACGTTTTGTTCACTCTGATATATCTTTACAAGAAGCCTGTGAAACTCGTACATGGCGCTACCATCGTCCTGTATTCTTAATACAGGGTTGCCGATGTATCTTTATCAGCACCGGTTTCAGCATTAACTAAGTCATAATATGGAAAGGGATATCGTGCTTTTTTCCACATGAGCCAATTCTGGTCGCAATGTAATTATTTATTTATATTCAATATAGAAAGCAGGGTAAGAAATAAAGCAAAAAAACACCTTGAGCTCTAAAATAAGAACCGTTTTACTGAGTGATAGCTTTTGTACCTAGTTGCTAAAAGTTATGTAATCCAAGATATACCGATAAGTAAAATTCAATTCAAAAAGCACTAATAGAGTATTGTGTGATGGATGTGATCACTTAGAACTTTGATCATCAAACAGGAGGATGTGTTTTTTTATTATTTTAAAACATTTTTTTACCTTCAGCATGGCCCATCACAGGAATATGTTGCGATTGCGCCTGAATACTTCTGACCAAATCGCTGGACCCTCTGGGTATGATAAGATCAATGTGTTGCTCCATAGTGAGTAGATCGCCAATCTCTTCTCTCGTCGATACCTACGGTAAAATGTTTTAAATTTTCTTTTAGTCAAGCCTAACTTAGTTATTCTCCTTTTCTTCTTGGATTACTACCCATTCCAAAAATAATTTTATCCCGTGGTTCCCCTGAAAGACACCATTCTTGCGCCATCTGTTATTCAACTTACTAGTGAAATCGCGTTTTGTGCACCAACTGTTCCCAAAGCCTCCTTGACCAATTCCATCAAAGCTTTGTTACTATGGGCTGCCTCTTTGCCTCCCTTGAGCAACAATCCATTGGCGGAAGCCATTGCTAGTGCTGCCACCTGCGGTAAACTGTCAGGACGAGATTCGAATATGACTAGAAGTACACCTATGGGCACGGTGATTTGTTTCAGCTCGAGTCCGTCAGCTAACCTAAAAGTAAATAAGAAATTGAGTTATATAGTTTTAAGTTATAGTCTGTTTACAACCTTTAGTGAAATGAGGAATTTTAACCAATAAGAATAATGATATCCCGGTTTTAGGTTAGGTTATAACTGGTATACTGTGACCGATTTCTTCTTTTGATTTATTTTGTGTCTTTTAGAGCAACGGTACTATTAATTTCTCATTTCTCGCAACAGAGGTGAGAGAGAGCAAGTTATTATTTTAAGGTCCTAGTTTTACCTGGTTTTTCTTAGCACTCGTCCCACATTATTGTGACTGGAGTCCGCGATCTGTTTAAGTCCAACAGCTAAGTTTTTCAATTTAGCTGGAGTGAGAGACAATCTGGATAGCAACGGTTTAGCTAAGCCAGATTGCGCTGCTTCTTGAAGATCCTTAAAAACAATAATATATTATAAAATTTTACGAAACTATTTTTTCAGTTGCATTATAGTAGCTTATACACATCATGAAACGTAACAAAATTTCAACTCTTCTTGCGTTGTTCGATGCAAGATGAGGGGTGATTAGTATTAATTAATGGACTTCCATTTTGGTAAGCAATGCCCATCATAAGCTGACTCCTAGACGCGTAATGTTAGGTATTTATTACGTCATCATTCCGCTTTAGGTCGAATGAGCGGATGTCTCTTTCTCTTTTATAGCCTTTTATAGCGTTAGAAAAAGACTATTGCTGAAACACAATTTAAAGAGAATCCAACCTACTCTTAGTCCATTAGAGAAACATATTACCAAAAATGGTCAATTGATTTAGCAACTCGTCATGTTTCATGGTGTTTGAACACGTTAGTATTTCAAATTACCTTTTGGTTGGCATCCAGAACTTGAGACTGTTTGCTAATAAGTAAATCGGCCAGAGCATGTACACAAGAAGCTCTTTGTTCTGGAGTAAGGGTTGTTAATTGACGGCCACCTGTCCTGGCTAAAAATTAATGTTTCATAATTATTAATAATAGGCCCTGTTAATTATACCAACAACCGATAAAATTATTAATAAATCAAGCGAGGGCTTGTTTGCTAAAGCAGATTGTAATAAAAGCAGATTTTCCGCCCCAGTTATAAAGCGTAACGAAATAAATATTTTTTTAGTTAAAAATGGAAGTTTATTACAAAAAATACAGAAAATCAGGGATTAAAAATTCAAAAATTGGTTTATAAAGAGAAGAGAATGATTTTAAGTAACGGAATGGCAGATTGACTCTTCAGGATCAGCTTTATGGCCTCAAGACTATTAAACCGAACCGCTCTAGTAATTCATTGAGTTGCCACCTCTGCTTCACTCTCATAGCTAATGAGTAGCGCACGTTTCTCGAGCTCTACAACTGAAACTAAATCAAAGCTGGAGCTCTGTAAATCTAAGCTAGCAATGAGTACCACCTTATCCGCTACTATGATGAACATGCCAAACATTTATATTCTTGTGATAGTCATCAAAGAGGAGCCCAGAATAAGAGCCTTAAAGACTAAAATACAACAAAAATTGTTATTTCAAAACTCATTAACAACATGGGAAGACTATAAGCACTCAGTAGACCATGCTGGGAAAACAAGGCGGGATAGATCGACACGACACGACAGATAGACAGTATTTCAGGAGCAGATATTTAGACCCTAGTGCAAATAGGTTACATTTTGAAGGAAACAAACTAGCATATTCGAAGATTCTTCTGTGGGAAAACCTGAAATAAATCTCTATAAATATCACAATATTCTTAGACTGCCAAGCATCAATCAAAGCTCCATCATGCCATCAAATAATCTTTAAATTTGATTCAAACCATGGCGAAACAGAAACACAGAAGAGAATAAAGGCAAATATTAGCGACGGATCGTTTAATTATTCGTTCTCTTCTTTTAAATGTGAGAATCAAATACAGAGCGTTTAACCAAGAAACATCAAAAAAATCATGCATTTTTATTGTTTTCTTAACCAATAATAACCTGCTCTGGAGGTAGGTTATCTTTGATTAAAAGAATAATGAAAACACATGATATTTTGACGTTTCTTGGTTAAACGCTCTCTGCTTGGTTCTCGCATTTAAACGAAGATAGCGAATAATCGAACGGTCCGTCGCTAATATTTGCCTTTATTCTCTTCTGTGTTTGTATTATCAAAAACCTCGACACGTAGCTGTATCAAGCCATAGGTAGATGGACAGCTCTGAAATCGCTGATGAAGTCACAGCAAGAGCATGGTGAGGTTCTTATCCAACATTCCTCACCTGTGACCTCCTTAAGCTAAATAGAAAACAAATCATACAGATTCAGCGACTTATAACCAGTTACTCCACACTGAAAGAACAAAGCAGGAGATATCAGCCCACTTGTATTCTATAAATTGAAGCTAAGCCTGTCGCTTACGTTCTTTAGAACAAGAAAACCAGGATTTCCTCTTTACGGAAGCCGACTATTAGAGAAAGCTTACTAAGAAACTACTGCACCTCTCCGGGTCATCATACCTTCAAAATTAGGATAACACACAGCAAAACATACAATATATTAAGCAGCTGCAGTCAGGGTCTTCAAAACTTAACTTTGCTTCAGAACAGCTAACTAAATCAACCAATTAGTCAGTTGTAATTCTAATACTTACAATTTATTCCAATGTAAAGAATACTTACCATTTTCTGCAACGACATCAGTGGGAACGGTTCCTCCAGTATCACTATCCGTAAAGAAGGTCCCAATTTTTCTACCGGAAAGGATGGTTTTGATTGCTTCTTTTGCCATACCGTTGCAGATCACCACTGAGACACCTCTGTCCAGAGCCCACATTGCAGAGTTTACTTTGGAGTCCATACCTCCAGTACCAACCTAAAAATAAGAATATTTAATGGATTAATAAAACCAAACCTAACTTGAAACTTTAGACATTTTATAGAATCAAGGTCATACCAATGGTCTACACAGGACAAAGTGTTCTGACAGAGTGCCTTACCTTGCTCTTTTTACCAAATTCAATGTCATTTCTCTGTTCCGAGCTGAAAGTGTGCAAGAATCTCGCGCCGGGTTCCCATGGAGGTTTGTTGTAAATGCCGTCTACGTCAGACATCAAAATCAAGAGGTCTGATTGGATTTCAGCAGCTAACATGGCGGCTAACGAGTCGTTATCTTTAAGGCTGATGCCTTTTTTTCCTGGTTTGCCTATTACAAAAAATAAAATTTACCATCTTGTTTGCTTTTAGTTAAATTTAGCTGGGGCGGAATTCTTAAAATAGTAGCAATAGCAAAGGAGGATACTTGTCAAAACTGCAAGAAAACTGCAAAATATATATAATCCTGCAACACAAAACTCAAGGAATTCGAAAAAAGGAATGAAGAAGACTATCCTGGTGAGAAATTTAAGAGCGTGGTTTGGATGTCCCTGGATGGAATTTAAAGAGACGAATAGTGAAATAGAAAAAGAGAGATTAAGATTGAGAAAAAGGGAGACAGTATAATTACCTCCAATTGGTTCGTCGATCTGAGGTGGTGGTGAAACGGCATCATTGGTATTGATGATGGGAACTATATTAAGACTAATAAGCTCTGCCAGGGTACTCATCAAATTTTTTCGGGTCTCTTCGTTGTAGAAATCGGCCTTGGTCACTAGAACTTGAGCGATTTTCACGCCATATTGGGAAAACATGGCGTCATAGAGAGACATGAGACCGGATTGGCCAACGGCGGCTGCTGCTCTGGGTTCTACTAGAGTAGGGGCTTCCTGGAAAATAGAAAGTTCATATTAAATTATTTGATTTTTATTTCTTTTTAGGTAGGCCTGGAAAATAAGCAAAGTGATGCATTTTCTTACTGAACTTTTGCCTTCCTCGAAGATAGCTCTTAGGAAAATTCTCCTCCATTTCAAATACTTCTCTTCTTACATTATTTGTGGAGTGAAATGCGAATGTTTCTTCCACTACGCACTTGCAGCATGCCCTCTCATATCCCTGGAGTACGCAGTGTGCTGTGAGCAGCTCAAGTAGAAAATCTTCTTCTAGCGGTAACTAATATCTTCGATTTTTGCTAAAGCTTCATAAAGTCTGCTTCGCTTCGCTTTCACACATTTGAATTGTTCCTGTACCTTCAACATTTCTTTAAGAGCTAAATGTCCGAAATAAGTGGTACAAACCTTTGCGCTTATGGCCTTATATCAACCTTTTCGTTACTAAAAATTCTCATATAGCCTGAAACCCATAGGCTGGTTTAGATAGGCTAGTTCTGAACTAACTTTCAGTATCGCTGGACTATCTAAGCAGTTGTACACTGTTGTTTTCTCTTATTCTTTCTATAATTTTATTAAAAGCTTACTTACCTCTCTTGTGTGATCAGTAGGTGATAGTGTTTCTCTCATTGAAAGCGACATAAGTAGTTCTTGAGTTAGTTTCTGTTTACCAAAAGCCACGGCACCACTTGTGACCATGATGCATTCTCGGCCTTCATTTTGACATTCTGCAACCTAAGACAGAAAATATAAGAAGTATTTTGCGATCCCTTTATAAAAATTTTGGAATCGCCAATATTCACTACGAAATTGAAACAAGTTTATGCGTGTAGGTTTAGTTTAGGTAATACGTTCTGTTTTGCTTTTTAAATAGTTAACTTCAAACGCATACCTGTTCAACAATTGAGGCCAATCTTCCCAGAGCCAGTCCGTGCTCATCTTCTCTTGTTATCACGGCGCTTCCCAGCTTTATCACAACTCTTCTGGCATATTTTAGCTGACTTCTGTCTGTGAATGTTTTATCTCTTCTCTCGTGAAGAATGGCTTGTTTTGTGGGAGGAGCGAGATTCGTCTGTAAAAAAAATATTTTTAATTTTACTGGAAAACAATTTTATACAGGCACGGAAAAAGATTCAAGGGATCGGGAAATTTACTTTTACGGTCTCTCATTCAATCAAGTTGTATTTGAAATTTCTAATAATATAATCTAAAATATAGTAATATAAGTACATGTTAAGTGTGTTTGTGGGTTTAGTGTTGATTTATGAAATTAATATTTACATGTTTAGTGTGTTTTATATCGGCTTAAAAATAGTTACGTAAGACACATGGCCAAAATATCACTATATCCAGGTCTTCCTAGGTTAGTCCACATACAGGTCTCCCCAGGTTTACAAACCTCGCCTGCAGTTCGCTTGTGTAAATTTTGTGGATCGACCTGTAAAGTTAACGTTTTCGGTGTAGTAACGTTCACCCGTAAAAAGAAGCTTGATTTCCTGCCTCTTCCGGAGCTTAACGGTGAAAGAATTCCATTAGAACCAGATGTGAAATGTTTAACCACCCTTCATAAAACTCTCACCTGGAATGCCCATTTGGAAAAGGTGTCCCGAAAAGCCATGATGTCCTTATGGACGCGCAAAAGAATTTGCGGAAAACCTGGGAAACTAACCCCAAACAAATGTATTGGCCTGTATTTAACAGTCATTAGACCCATGATTGCGTACGGCAGAATAGTCTGGTTCGAGAAGGGACATCAAACAAATTCAAGGGCCAAATTAGTTTAAAACGACAGGCCAGTCTTGCCATATGTGGTGCAATGAGCTCTAGCCCATCGACTGCGCTTGAATGCTTACCTCCGCTTCACATTTCTTTAGAGGCAGAAGCACGAAGAGCAACACACAAAGTAAGAGTCACCCACCAGGATGGTTGGGCAAACAATGTGATATTAACAATAACTTTAGGAATGATATCCGACGTCAAGCCTAACACTGCACAGCAGAAAGCTATTCAACATTATCGCCCCGGAGAGGAAGGACTGGTTAAAGAACAGGACCAATTTTTTAAATAACGGTAGCTTCTGGTTTATCGGCGATTCCAAAATGCCATCAGGCGTTGAATCTGGAGTTGTTAGTATCCAAGAAAAAACTAAATATAGTATCCACTTGCCAACTTTATTTCAGGACAACAATAGTTTTAACTGGCAGTTAAGCAGCCTTAACAGCGCTGGATTCCTACACGATCTCATCGAGAACCGTGAGGAGCTGCAGGGATTTTCTGAATGCGCTTGGTAGCGCTAACAATGTGTCATTAGTAGGGCAATCTGGCCACGACAGAAATAAGGCCGCAGCCAAGTAGCGAGGGAAGCGGCATCTGTTAAATTTGTCGGTCCAGCCCTGGGGATATTATATAATTCTTCTAAATCAACCATAATAAAATGAATGGAGAATAACTTCTTTTTAAGGCAGTTTGTAGGGGTATCATCCACTAAACTTTAAAACTTTAAGGCATTGAAAACTAAATTTTGTATCTTCTTCTAGGAAGTGTCTGACGTATTTTATAAGAAAAGCGTATTTTGACGTTGATGAACATTAAAATATAAAAAAAAAACAAAAAACCATGTTTTTAGGTACATTTTGGGGCCTATCAGCACGTCTGATACGGGGGTAGATAAAACATTTTTAGCTTCTGGAGTTAAGTAATTTTCTATTTCCGTTTAAGCCACTAATTCGAGATGACGATTATAGTTTTTTAACATCCTGGTAAGCTGCTCTATAACTATGATATAAAGAAAAATTCGAACCCCCAAATTATACCGATAGCTTGACTGGCCCATGAACCTTTTAGTTTAACAGGTTGGGAACGTTTTTCGACCAAAAGAGATTGGCTCTAAAGTTTTCTATGGCTATCCCGTTATTTCCCGTTATCCCTTTTTTGGAGTTAAATTTCCAATAACATTCAAAAAACACGGAGCGACTAGAATAGTTATTATATAGAAGCTTTATTAATAATTTGCAATATTAAATAAAGTGGAATTATTTTGTAAATATCTAGTTAATTTATTAATTTCTGTATCAATTTAAAACTCAAATATAATTTTCAATAATATTACTTCCTATTCGCAATAGGGCCGAAACAACCATTTGGCCGCCTTGCCTAAGGCGGAAAAATATTGTTATTTGGCCACACTTGCCTTAGTTTAAAGTATGATACACCAAGACACGATATCTCTTTGTTTGTTTTATTTCTAAGACACGATATGCTGTGTGCTTGTGTTTGTCCGGTCCACGATAGCTTCGGAACTGCTGGACCAATTTTCATGAAAGTTCCATTAAAAATAGTGTTCAACACTGTAACGAGCTGATTCCATTAACGCTGATGACAGTTTTAATGAAGCATTGCATCAATATGCGGTTCACGAAATATAGTAGAATACATTTTTCTCAATAGGGACCTTTTTCATGTCCATTTTTTCATTTATCTTTTATTTGAGGCATGCACTGCACAGTTACCTGTTTCGAATTTTATCTCTTACTAAAAGATAATGTTTGACCATTGAGACAGTGTTGCCGCGCATATAACCTTATGGCAAAATGAGATGTAAATGTAAAATATTTTTGATACCAGACAACTATTTCAAGAGCTACCAATGCGAGGTAATCCGCAGATTTAATTTTATGCAAATTATTGAAAATCATTTTTTATAAAAACTGAAAGATATGTGTTGTTTGGCAACAGTGTTCACCAACTAACCAAAAGTCATCAATGTTCTGTCAAGTGTGTAAAAAGCACAGCACAAAGAGTCTACCTATTTTACTGACCAGAATTTCAGTAATCAACGACTTTTTTATACTTTTCGATGTCGGAGCGAATTGTTTGAGGTCGAAACGAATCCCACCTATTAAATCAAAGCTGCTACCACTCTCAAACAGCTACCTATCTATCTATCTATCTATCTATCTGTCATTTAGGTACATATCAGTTTTATCTCAAAAATACACTTTTTCAATAAAAGATCACTTATTAGCTTCTACTACCAAAAACCAACTACTACCACGTTCACCTGCCTTCGACCACCAAAAAACCAACTAGCTCCTATTACCAAAAAACAAACCACTACCACCTTCCGCTAGCTTCCATTAACAAAAAACCAACAACTACCACGTTCTTCTAGCTTCTACCAGTAAAAAAACCAACTGCTACATCCTCTCCTAGCTTCGACCATCAAAAAAGCAACTACTAGCATCTCTCCTTAGCTTCATCCACCAAAAACTCAACTACTACCACCTTCCCGAAGCAAACAACCAATTAATATCACCCAACTACTAAGACTGCCTTCTCATTGATTCTACCATCAAAAAGCCACCTTCCCGACGCTTCTACCAGCAAAAAACCAATTAATATCACCTTCCTCTAACTTATACCATCAAAAAACCAAATACTAAGACTGCCCTCCCCTAGATTCTACCATCAAAAAACCATCTACTACCAACTTTCTTTAGCTAGTGCCACCAAAAATCAAACAGTACTACCATCCCCTAGCTTTTACCAGGAAAAAATCAGCTACTACCACCTTTCACTGGCTTCTACCTCCAAAAAACCAACTGCTACCTCTTCCACTAAATTATTCCATCAAAAAGCCAACTACCACTACCTTGCCCTAGCTACTACCACGGACCATCTTGGGTGATCCGTGCTACTACCTTTTCCTAGCTTCTACCACCACAAAACCAACTATTACAATCATAACCAAATGAGGTAGTAGTTGTTTTTTTAGTGGTAGAGACTAAGCGAAGGTGGTAGTAGTTAGTTTTTTGTTGACAGGAGCTAGGGGAAGGTAGCAGTAGTTGGTTTTTTGATCTTAGAAGCAAAGGAACGGTGGTGGTAGTTGGTTTTTTGGTAGTAGTAGCTAAGCAATATGGTGGTTTTTGGGATAAAACTTGGTCGTAGGTGAGTTATAGGTCACTGTAGCTATGGCAACAGCTTAGACTTATAAGTTAGTACCTTTTTGTTTTTACCACAAACAAGGCGGCCTTACAGCGAAAATTCGTTAGTCAGTAAAATTTTAGTCAGTAAAATAGGGTTTTCACAGATAAATAAAGGATAACAAAAATAACGCAAATAAAAATTGTGTCTGCAAAAGGTCAAAATCGGATGGCGGCTGGTGACGTTATAAATTGGGGGGCAGAAATTTATATTGCATGACAAAGGAGATAAAAAAACTTACCTAAACAATTTTATTTTAGCATTGTACAAACAAGCAGCTACTTGGTGTAGTTTTTAGTTTATTTGTTTATAGATAGTCTATTCGCCCTTCCTTAAATGCGCAAACTGCTGGGATTAGCACCAGTTTCAGACTTATCATGGCCCCGTAGAGCATCCTCAAAAATCCCACAGAATTTTAAACAGTCTATTAACCTACTAAGTATATGTCTATTTTTTGCCACATTTTTATTATGTTCAGTAATGTTTTGCCTATAGGCACTATTCAATTGGCACCTAATAACAGTCTTGCCTAGCATAGGAAATTCTATGTGGTTATTTAAATAATAAATTAAATATAATTAATAAATACTTATTTACTTTGTGTCTTTTCACTAAAGTGCTAGAGACCACATTCCTTTTGCCACACACGCAGTATCACTTCGTGGATTGTTCATAATACGACAAATGGCAAAAAAAGCATTTCGTTTTTCACAACCGCACAACCAGTTTTCAGCATCGTATAATTTTTTATTACTTGCACTAAAATTTCGGTTAATTTTTAGGATGTTTAGGTCCGGTCTATGTGGCCCTAAAGATTTTATTTGTAATCGAAGTTCATATGTCAACGTATTTTAATTTGCACAGTTAAAAATGTAATCGACGGTATTTATTTTCATTTTATAAACAAACGATAACAAAAACATTGACACGCGACCGGCAATGCTTTTTACTACTGACAGCCCAAATCAACACAAACGCATACGTCTTCACTAAGGATAGAAACGGCATCGTGTAGAAGGGCAACCGAAGTTTCCGCACGATGATGATGGCCGACTTCAACTAAAACACACATTTCTTCCGCCCCCGCTCGAGAACATCCACCCATAACCCGCTGAAAAAAGGGTGAAATTGAAACCTTGCCCTGCGCGGCGCTGCCGGCTTGTAATTATTTACGCTAAAAAAGTTCACCCAATTAATTGCTTGATGTTAACCACAGATAATAAAAAGAACTAGACGTAAGGGAAGATTTCACTTTTTTTAAATAAATCAAATTAGAAATACTGTTTGTTGTCTAGTTTTGGGAGGGCACTGCCCCGTTGCCCTCCCTGTAGCAGCCGGCACTGTTCCAAATATCACGTGACATCTGTCATTAAATGTCGCATTTATAAAGGATAAAATTAGCTAAATGAGTGAGTGTAAAAGGTCCCTAATAAATTTCGCAAAAACTTCCTATCTGAGATATTTACAAATAACTGTTTTTAAGGCTGAGAGAGCGTGGAGTTCATGTGTAGTGTGCCAGTGGGTTAGGAAGGTATCAGAGCCGTCATGGGTCCATTGATTTTGAGTCGTATTTTTGAGTCTGTACAATTTTGTTTTGCTGTTAGTGCTCAGAACTAATATAAATCGAGTTGGCCACTCTAGGCGTGATTACCACGCTTTTCCACTTGTCGCCACGCGCCACGACGAAGTACCCTATTGCCCCGCGTTTTAAATTCACAAAAGATTGAGGAAAATGCAAGAATAGATAACTGTTTAACCCGATATCGCAGTAAAGTCAATACGGCAATCGAGAGGATAATCTCCGAGATTTTCCATAAATTTTTAAACGCGCTTATGTTAACCAACTAATTCTTTTATCTTTGCAGGGTTGTTGTGAGTTTCCGAAAAATCTAGCTGCTTCCCTGGTACATACAGTTAAGCAAAAATGTGGAAAAAAAAACAAAGAAATTGTTTTCCGAAAATAATTTGGTCCTCCCAACCTCCAACTAACAAATAAAATCATCCCCCGTCAGTCGTCGTTGCCCCGCTTTTCTTTTTTTCAAATCTGGTAACCCCTATTTTCGAGTTTTTTTAAATGTTACAATTTTTTTTAGAACAGTGAAATTTGAATTTTAAATTCAAAATTCCGTTAAAGGTATGTTTATGTCTGTCTATTCGCATGTAGAGCGTAGAATGCGGTTTTTTT
Organism: Aspidapion aeneum; assembly: GCA_963576565.1. NCBI lineage: Eukaryota > Metazoa > Arthropoda > Insecta > Coleoptera > Brentidae > Aspidapion > Aspidapion aeneum. The sequence goes on from OY755047.1 coordinate 26,842,787, forward strand.
GGTTCAAGGCAGCTCTCCAAGCTATGTTTAAAAATAATCAATTCAAGTAGTTCGCAAATCGTGCCGAGCCTTGATAAGGAAAGAGAACTGTACAACAGCACTAGTTATCGCCAACCGAAGAACCAACCGGAACCTTTCGCTTATTTATAAAATATAGGTAAGGGCTGTCTTTTATATTTTGCATATAGGAACATAGAAGGCGACACTGATCGAATGTCGTTACCAAAACTTAATCTCAATCTATACCTAACTTAAATTCAAAACGTCAGTGCGATACATATTCAACTTTAACAATCCCACATAATGGATACCCTGGAAGATCATTGAATTTTTAACCCAACAGTCCTGACCAGCACCCAACGATTTCTATCCTTTTTCGAAAATCAAAAATGGACTACATGGTCAAAGATTTCAGTCGCCAAGTTTGACAATACCCAGTGGCGTAGCGTGTCTGAAGGGGCGGGGGGCAGCTAAAAAAGGCGCCCCTCAAAAATCTTGCGACCAAAAAAAAACAAAAAAAGGTCTTTAGTCTCAACTTTCCGTTGCCGGCCCTGATACTTAATAAAGCGTAGGGCGCTTCGGCCACCCATGAGGCGCCAGTACCCTCGGGGCGGGGGAGGCGATAAGCCCCCCGCCCCCCCCCCCACGCTACGCCACTGACAATACTAATAAACGAGTAAAATTACAGCTTTGACAGTTTGAGCGCATGCAAAAGTACTTTAATTTTCCAGCTGTATATGCAAAACTTAAAAGACAACCCTCGTATGAGACAAAATGACAGCAAACAGAACGAAACCAAAAGGACATAACCAAACCAAAAGTTCAGACACTAGAACACTAGTTTAAATTAAGTTTAAGTATTTTTTTAAATCAAGATTCCTATTAAACTTTACCTTTCTAGATTCTACAGCAATTCCAAAAACTTTTTTACTTTTAAAAAAATCGTTTTTCTAACTCAAAGCTTCGAATTAATTCAAAAACGAGGTCTTTCCCATACAATATAAAGCCTTTTTGTCCGTGGTTTGCCCCGACTAGCCCCATCTCACTCTGTAATCAATTTTCGCCCATGAGGCCCATGCCCTATTGCCAGTAAGACATATAAAAAATCGATAAACTATAAAAAGTAAACGTTTCAATCATCAATCAATTTCCAGATTATTGCGGGAGAGGGGTGGGGGATTAGACGTCATGCCCCCGCTTTAGACGCCCGTGTTGTTGCATGCAATTTTCATCACGTGTTGATTAAATGTTTAATATTTTTGTGCACCTAACAACAACTTTCAAGCATCTAACGAAATTTGTTTGCAACAATAATATACATATAAATTTAATGATTTTTATTTTAAAAAATCAAGCAAAGTTCGATTTTCGAAAATTGATATTTGTACTTTGGTATTCGACATTGATCTTCTTTAGGCAAGATCAAACTTTTGTTTTTGTTTTGTACTAAATATACTTAATTTTTTAATAACAAACCAGTGGCGGATCTAGGATGTCCGGATGGCAGGACAGGAGGCAGCATATATTAAAATATAATTTTCTTGACTATTTTTAGTTGGTCTGAGTTTTGAAATTTAGCACAGGCACGGGAACATTCATAAATAGAAACAATTTTTCGTGGCTAAGCGGGCATTGAAAGATTTTGTTTTTCTTGTATTTTCCCGTGGGCAGCTCGAAAGCTATACACCCACGGGGGTCCAAGATCTAATGGACACCTATTAAGTGTTGACAGTTAACTGTTTGTTCATTAAGGGACTCCTCCGAACACTGGCAGGCAGATGAAACGAAAAACAGTACTCATGACCGTGACATAATTTGTCCCTCAGGTCGGGTCAATGCATATTGCATTTTTGCCGCCTTCGCGAAGTTTTATGTCGGGTCAGCGGAGTGTGAGCCAAAAATACTACAAACGTAAAGTTTAGTACCCGTGAATAATTCAATTCAATTCAATATATATTTATTTACATTTCTTCTTTACATGAACTTATTTTGATTTTTTTCCCCGTTTGACCGTAAATAAATATATTTTCTATGCATTTTAAAGTATGGGGTGCTTGTTTGCAGCAATAAAGAAAACAACAATTTTTCGTGGCTAAGCGGGCATAGAAAGATTTTGTTTCTCTTGTACTTTTCCGTGTGCAGCTTGAAAGCTATATACCCACGGGTGTCCAAGATCTAATGGACACCTATTAAGTGTTGGCAGTTAACTGTTTCATCCTTAAGGGACTGTTCAGAACACTGAATGTTTAATGTGACACTTTTTTAAAGCTATAGAGATGGCATATAAATCTTATCTTACAATGTTGGTAAGAGAAATGAAAAATAATGCCTGTGATACTGAAAGTTTTTGATATAAGTGGTGACATCTACCTAATATAAAAGAAACTACCAGAGTAAAAATATTAAAAAATTAAGCATTTTGAAATCCCCTTCCCCCTTTCGTAGCGCATTTTCAAAGAAAACACATTAAAAAAGATTGAGTGTAACGCAACGCTAAACCCCCTCCTTCCTTGAACTTAATCATTACGTAATTTAAAAATGGTCTCCAAATAAATTACGCCGCTGGAGAATATTTTTCGAAAGTATAGTAATTTGGTCGAATTTTTGTATCTGCCAGCGCCGATATTTTGATTAATAAATTGCGATTTTGAGACCAGCTCAAATTATTTTTGGAAGATAACAAATTTATAAGTAGTTAATATTTGAAACTTATTGGAAATGAAAAGAAAATATCGTAGATAACAAAAAGAATACACTAGACTCAATCTGAGTCATTAGGTTGAAATGGGGTGATTTTTTGATGGTTTGGTTTTGAAGATTTTTAACGAAGTAGACCTTATAAAAAAGTTAAAAAGTTTAAAAAAATGATTTTTGCGTTTTTTATTCTTATCTTCCACATCTTTTTATTACTAAATTTTAAAAGTGTACCCCTGTATTTCATTAACACGTTGTAAGTATTTTAATTTCTAAGATTTTAATTCAAATTATTTACTTTTACCTTAGACACTGTAAGATTTTTACATTTTATTTTAATTTTAAACCTAAAAAGGTCTCATTATCCTCCGAAACACGTCTATTTTTACAAGGTGTAAAAAAAATTAACAGATCAATGACGGATCTGATACCTTTCTAGCACATTAGCACACTAAAGTTAACTTCAGGCTCAGCCTTAGAAACAATTCAGAGACAGAGAAAAATACGCTCTACTATACTACTTGGACAAAAAGGCCCGCGTTGAGGCCTACTTGCCAGCCCTGATGCCTTTCCCTTCGTCGTACTACTACAAAAAAAGCATATTGGAGCGATGTTCCATTTAACTTTTAGCATTTATTAAATTCTTTTTCTGATATTCAACTGACAAAAAAATGTCATTAGCAATTATTTTGACCAAACTCTAATCAGCTTGTTACTGTGTCGAGCACTATTTTCTCTGGAAATTTTATAAAAATTAGTTTAGCGGTTTAGGATTTATTGTGGGCCGCCCTGTATACGGCGTTTCTTAACAAAAAAGTAATTTTCTAGGTCATCATTCAACACTTTGTTGTTATATTTTTAGATAATCCATTTAACGTCAATTTTACTCAATATAAAGAATCTTACTTAGCGGATTACGTTGGTTGACTTCTAAATTTGTTTTTTGCTGTTATATATTTATCCGTGTCAGTGTTTGTTGTTTTAGAAAAACTTATTTCAACATAAATATTTTTTAAATTTTTTATCCATAAATATAGTTTTAGACAAACAAATTTTGATTTATTGTGATTTATAGTAATTTTGTTCACAATAGCTTGTTTATTTGCAATGTAATCAGGGCTGACTCCTGGTCTGGGCAACCGCCCTGGGCGCAATAATCCAGGAGCGCCAAGAAACTTTTCAGAGACTCTCTTTTTTATCGTTCTAAAAGTTTCTTGTAAACCGGACGGACCGCTAAATATATATACTTTATTTTTTTTGCCCCCATTTAGGAAATGCCCTGTATACGGCGTTTCTTAACAAAAAAGCAATTTTCTAGGTCATCATTCAACACTTTGTTGTTATATTTTTAGATAATCCATTTAACGTCAATATTACTCAATATAAAGAATCTTACTTAGCTGATTACGTTGGTTGACTTCCAAATTTGTTTTTCTGCTGTTATATGTCTATCCGTGTCAGTGTTTGTTGTTTTAGAAAAACTTATTACAACATAAACATTTTTTAAATTTTTTCTCCATAAATATAGTTTTAGACAAACCGATTTTGATTTATTTTGATTTATAATAATTTTGTACACAATAGCATGTTTATTTGCAATGTTATCAGGGCCGACACCAGGTCAGGGCGACCGCCCTGAGTGCGATAACCCAGGGGCGCTAATAATCCTTTTAGAAACTCTCTTTCTCACCGTTCTAAAAGTTTCTTCTAAACCGAACAGGCCGTTAAATATATATATATATCCCTTATTTTTTTTGCCCCCAGTTAGAAAATGCCCTGTATACAATGTTTCTTAACAAAAAAGCAATTTTCTAGGTCATCACTCAACATTTTGTTATATTTTTAGATAATTCATTTAACGTCAACATTACTCAATATAAAGAATCTTACTTAACGGGTTACGTTGGTTGACTTCTAAATTTGTTTTTTTGCTGTTATATGTTTATCCGTGTCAGTGTTTGGTGTTTTAGAAAAACTTATTACAACATAAACATTTTTTAAATTTTTTATCCATAAATATAGTTTTAGACAAACAGATTTTGATTTATTTTGATTTATAATAATTTTGTACACAATAGCATGTTTATTTGCAATGGTATCAGGGCCGACTCCAGGTCAGGGCGGCCGCCCTGGGCGTAACGATCCAGGGGTGTCAAAAAACCTTTCAGAAACTCTCTTTTTATCGTTCTAAAAGTTTCTTCTAAACCGAACATAACAATAAATATATCTCTTGTTTTTCCTCATTTAGGAAATGCCCGGTATACGGCGTTTCTTAACAAAAAAGCAATTTTCTAGGTCATCATTCAACACTTTGTTGTTATATTTTTAGATAATTCATTTGACGTCAACATTACTCAATATAAAGAATCTTACTTAGCGGATTAAGTTGGTTGACTTCTAAATTTGTTTTTTGCTGTTATATGTTTATCCGTGTCAGTGTTTGTTGTTTTAGAAAAACTTATTACAACAAACATTTTTTAAATTTTTTATTCATAAATATAGTTTTAGACAAACAGATTTTGATTTATTGTGATTTATAATAATTTTGTACACAATAGCATGTTTATTTGCAATGTAATCAGGGCCGACTCTAGGTCAGGGCGGGCGACCGCCCTGGGCGTAACGATCCAGGGGCGCCAAAAAACCTTTCAGAAACTCTCTATTTATCATTCTAAAAGTTTCTTCTAAACCGAACAGATCAATAAATATATATCCTTTATTTTTTGTCCTCATATAGGAAATGCCCTGTATACGGCGTTTCTTAACAAAAAAGCAATTTTCTAGGTCATCATTCAACACTTTGTTGTTATATTTTTGGATAATGCATTTAACGACAATATTACTTAATATAAAGAATCTTATTTAGCGTATTACTTTGGTTGACTTCTAAATTTGTTTTTTGCTGTTATATGTTCATGCGTGTCAGTGTTTGTTGTTTTAGAAAAACTTATTACATCATAAATATTTTTTAAATTTTTTATCCATAAATATATTTTTAGACAAACAGATTTTGATTTATTGTGATTTATAGTAATTTTGTTCACAATAGCATGTTTATTTGCAATGTAATCAGGGCTGACTCCAGGTCAGGGCGAGCGCCCTGGGCGCAACGTTCCAGGGGCGTCAAAAAACCTTTCAGAGAGTGTCTTTTTTATCGTTCTAAAAGTGTCGTGTAAGCCGAACCTACTGTTAAATGTCTTAATTTCTTTGTATGCATTATACAATTTTTTGGAATTTATTTTCTTAGTCAGCAAACATTAATAGAATTGTTCAGTGAGCAATTCTAAAAAAATTCTTTAAACCCTTCTTCGAGAAACATTTTTTCTTAGGAATACATATATGTTTATGAGTGAGAGCTATACTTAAGCTTAGTATAAAAAATAGTATGGCTTATCTCTAAATATGGAAAATATCTCTGGCAAAATAATCAAAATTTGAATATTTTATTTTTTGACAATTTTGCCTTATATAACAAATTTTGCATAGAATTGATCAAGGAACCGTTTTATCGATGTTTGCTGACTAAGAAAATAAGTTCCCAAAATTAAAATGTATTTATTAAAATTGCAAACATATCTAATAAGATAGGACAGGAGGAGAAATGGTTAAAAATCGCATTGGTCCCGGTGTGTTCCTGCAACACTGACACGGTTGGTCACCTTTTTTTCAACTCCCTACAAATTAGCTTGAAACAATGTATTATTTACAATTAAATCACAGCGGCCGCGAGAGCTAGGAAAAAATTAATTTCAATAACGATTGATTGAAAAGTGTTTTTAGGTGGTGTTTATAAAACATGTTTTTATTTTATTAAATTGTAATAATTGATTAGTTTTTGAGTTTGATGGAGTTCATAAATTATTTTTCAAGCGTTTTTCATATTGTAATTAGTAATTGCTAATCCAGGAATGACAGAAAGCTTTTAATCCTTAGTTTTAGGAAAAAAATAATATAATGTTTTCACAAAAATTTTTCAAAAAATTATACATAAAATACTTCATTTTTATTTACATGTAGTGGCAAACTTCTCACTTCAGACTTTGACCTGAAATGAAAACATATTTCTCAAAAATGTACAGTGTGTCCAAAATTCGATGGTTAGGTTAGAATCTAATTTTCCATTGCAATGTTCAAATTTTAGGACAAGGAGCCTTTTAAATACATAAAAAGATTTGATTGGATATATTGAAAACGTATCAAAATGCTAGAACAAACGTACTTATAAGAAACATTAAATGTAACATTTGAATGTTAAAATATTGTTAAATTGATTCTACTTGGTGTGCAGCCAGGTGTGATGGCCCACAGTTTAGTTTAAACTTAAAAACGGTCAGAGGTACTTACTAACTTAAACGTCGTGTTTAATATGAATAAGGACAATAATAGAAGTCCGAAATCATTATCTACGAGTTTATATAACAATTTTTTTTTTGAATTTCATACGTTTACACAAAATGTCGGAAAATTGTTACATAAAATAAATGTTGCAAAACTTTAAAACTGTATAAGTACAACATCAAAAGAACACAAAACAAATTAAAAAAAAAACGTAAAATTTATACGTTTGCCAAAAATTTCCATAAAAAAGGTTTAAAAATACATATTAAAACTGAAAAAAATTTGAAGGGGGCGCCAAACTTTGGTTTTGCCCGCGGTGCAAAAATCTCTAGAATCGGCCATGATGTAATCTAAATTTGACTTTGAACTTTCATCTAATATTTATTTTTAAACTTACCTACTTAAGTACCACATGTAATCTTTCTTATCAACTCATAAGTATATATGTAGTTATTTACCTAACAAGTGTAGAAAGTGATACTTTACCGCACGTGACGGCAGCGAAGTTTGGTCAAGCCATCAAGGGTGGTAAAGACACTTTCCGCATGTGTCTAAGTTGTGCGCGTGCGGTAAAGTAATTACTTTACCGCGCGCGAGTAGAAAAACAGTATTTACATTTAAACTTTGCAGGTTCACCCACTCAACATGTAAATGTACATTTTTTAAACCGACATCGACATAGATCACCAAAAATATACTCTACACCCTAATTAACCCCATGCACCGGGGTAAATCCGGATATGTTTGCTTTTTTCTGTAAAGCTGCGTTGTAAACGAGGCAAGTGCGTACATTAAAACAGTATCTTTTGCAAATATTACATTTTGGCAAATTTCTCGGGGTAAATGCGACCACATAATTAAGTTTAACCAGACTAATGTGACCTACAAAATATAAATATTGCACTGGTACCTAATACTTACGAATCTTACCATGGATTAATCTAAAACCATTCGCTCAATACAAATCACTGTCTGATGTTCAAAACAGGAGTGCGCCTCTTTCTACACCCCACTACCCGAAAACATTTACATGCTGTTAAAAATCTTACTACTACTATGTCGGTTTAGAACGTTTTTCTACGTTGTCCGACGCCTATTCTCCACCTTCTTCGATCCTGACAGTCATCTTCCGTCAGGTTTTTTTGACTCATTGATTTTTGGATTGACTGTTGCCATTTCAGTTTAGGACGCCCTCTTTTTCTGTGCCCTATTGGTTGCCATTCTAGGACCTGCTTCGGTAATCTTTCGTCGCTCATCCGTTGTACATGGCCGTACCATATCAGTTGCCTTTTAGTCATCCGTTATGCTTCCCTCGATTCCCATTCTTTCTTTTACGCGACAAGTCTCTATTCCATACAACAGCGTGCCTTTCACCATTGTTTCATATATGTTAAATTTTACATTCTTTTTTATCTCTCTGCTCCATAAAATACTGTTAAGACAACCAATAACCTTTTTTGCTTTTACTATTCTTTTTTCCAGTTTTTTACAGTCTGTTCCCGTCTTATCAAATGTGACACCCAAGTATATATACTCATTACATGGAGATAGTGTTTGTCCATTTTCTAGTTCTAATTCACTTCCAATACATAAGTACTGTATCTTGTCGACGTTCACTGTTAACCCCCACTTTTGGTATTCTTCCGTTAACTTTCTCATCATATACTCCTTTTCTTCTTTATCATTAGCTACAATTACTTGGTCGTCAGCAAACTGTAGTGTGTATATGGTAAATCGGTCGCTAAGTTGTATTCCCATGCCGTGTACTTTGCGTTTCCAGTTTTTTAGAGCTACTGCGATATATATTATAAAAAGAGTTGGAGAGATACAACATCCCTGTCTTAAGCCTTTCGTTACCAGGAATTCTTTTGAAAGTCGATTTCCAATTTTAATTTTGGATTTTGACCCTTTGTACAGTTCTTTTATCGCTTTTATGTATGTATGATTGATATTAGTCTGCTCTAACACTGTCCATAATTTTTCTACTGGAACGGTATAATATGCTTTTTGTAGGTCCTCAAAGGTAATATGAGTCTCTATATTTCTGGCGCTCCTTTTCTCAATTATTTGTTTAAGACAAGAAACATTATCACTACAAGATCTGCCTGCACGAAACCCACTTTGCTCTTCTTCTTCTTGTTCATAAAAATCATTCTCTATTAGATCTCCAAGAATCCTACCTTACTTAGAGTACTGGTTACTGAAATTCTTCTGTAATTGTTGCAATCCAGCTTTTTTCCTTTTTTATGTATTGAGGATATGAATGCAATTTTCCAATCATCAGGTACTGGATGTCCGTTTATGCATTGATTGATAATATATGTGAGATTTTCGAGTAGTTTCTCTGATCCATATTTGAGCATTTCAGCATATATTCCCCCAGGTCCGCTAGCTCTTCCGGATTTAAGCTTTTTAATACTATTCCTTATCATTTCTTTAAAATCTTACTTTGACGAAATGAGTTATCGCGAAATGACAACAAAGAAACGCATTTACCCCAAAAACTAGTCGGTTTTTTTTATAATGGCGGTTTGTCGTTGGCCTTCTTAGGGTCACTGCAACCTGAAAGCCTCCAGACTTCCAGGATGCAGTGACCCTAGGCCTTCTATCATTTAAGCTTATGGAAATAAATCATGACGTAACCGCCAAAATAAAAATAAAAAACAAATTATACCCCAACTCACCCTACCTCCACAAACACTTTTCATTTTAATCGCTTTTTTTCCTAGCTCCTAGCATCAGCTTTGTTCTCATTGTAAATAATGCATTGTTTCAAAGTGATTTGTAGGGTAACCAACTGTCCCAGACCTTCCCAATTTTTAACCATTTGTCCTCCTGTCCTACCTAGTTATATTATTTTTGATAAAAACGTTTTAATATTATTATGTGTAGGGGAGCATACAAAGAAAATAAGACATTGAACGACCGTAGTGTGTAGTTTAAAAATTAAAAGAAACTTTAAAATTCTTACAAGAAAAAGAGTTTATGAAAAGTTATTAGAAGATTTCTAATTTAAATATTCGGTAGGTAAATTAAGTAATGCTTGAATTTAAAAACAAGTTTAACGTACATATATCGCTTGTGCTAAATTTCGTTATTCTCAACAAATTTGGTGTCCATAAATCGTTGTGCGCCGGGCGGTCGCCCTGGCGCCCTGTGCCTGGGGGTCAGCCCCGCAAAATGTTTAAAAAGTCGTTTTTCTATTTCTCATTCCATTCTCAAAGAGTTGTAGGACGCAACGATTTTTAAAAGATAACCACGTAGGTTCTGGTGAGTATATTACCACCATTTCACTGCGTGGGGGCCACGGGCTTTGGTCCCGCGTGCCCCCTGAAAAGACTGCCCTGGTTTAGCGAACCGTATTAAATATCTACTTAATTATTAAGGTTGTTCCGTTGACCAATACAAATTTGATGAATGATAATGAATTTTCTTAAAAGGCTTTAATTTGATCTACCAATTGTGAAACCATAATAGATTTTTTTTAATGTCAAGTAGTTTTGTTAGAATCTTAATTTCAAAAATATATTTTGTAAAAACTGATTAGGACCTCTCCGTTTTTGTTAATAAAACTATGCTAAATCTTTAAACGAATGTTGAGAAAACTTAACACTTTGATCTACTGGAATTCATAAATCAACAAAACTTTTGTAAAATATGAAATGGTGTTTTTTCATAATTGCCCTTGGTTTACGGCAGCCCCTTCTTAGGGTGGCTTAGTTGACCATCAGAAATTTCTTTAACAAATTTTCTCAAAGTTTAAGAAAGTTTTAAACTTTAACCTACCGAATTACGTAAATTTAGAAAGCTTTGGGAAATTATTAAATACTCTTGTTATATTCTTAATTTTTTAATTATTTAAAAGAAACATTACATAAGTACTTACAGCTGATATTTTAGGTGCTATCCATAGCTTACTGGTTGAACTAGCTTCCCTAACACTTTTCACCACCCTCAAACTGACTGGAATTAACCTGCTATTTGCCCTAATCAACCCCTGTTCGCAGCCCCTGATTAGGGACGCCCCGTTGACCAATAAGAATTTGCTCAACACGTTAACGGATGCTGATCCATACGCGAACTATTTCAATGATGTTCTTTGAATCTGTGTAATCATAATCAATAATAATTATTATTGTGCTAATTGGGAAGAGTCATTATTTTTTAGTTTTAAAAACTAGCACAAGATACTTTTAGCCAACCCCAAGCCAACTAATAATTTGCCCAAATTGACTCTTGTTCATGGCCCCTTATGAAGTTCGCTCCGTTGATCAATCAAAATTTCCTTAACTTTTGGACGAATAATTTTTTCAAATTTTGAGAACCTTGACCTACCAAAGTTTATAAATCAAGAAAGCTTTAATAAAACATTAAATGGTGTTTTTTAATAATTAAACCTTGTTTACTGTCCTGATTAGTGTCGTTTTGTTGGCAATAGGAACTTTGCTAAACATGTCTATGAATTTTCTTAAATGTTAAGAGAGTTTTTTAACTTACCGGAATTTGTAAACTTTGAAAGCTTTGTTAAAATATTAAAATTTTTTTAAATATTTAATAGCAACATTATATACTACTGCTGATATTTTTGGCACACTCATATTTTTCTTGTGCTATGCCTCTTCGTTTTTTTTAATAAAAATGTGCTAAATCTTTAAGCGAATCTTGAGAAAGGTGTAAACTTCGAGCTACCCGAATTCATAAATCAACAAAGCGTTTGTAAAATATTAAATGGTGTTTCTTCATAATTACCTTTTCATTACAGCGGACCCTGCGTAGGGTCACTTTGTTCACCATCAAAAATTTGCTAAACATGTTTACAAATTTTCTCAAAGTTTAAGAAAGTTTTTAACCTTAACCTACCGAATTATTTTAAATTAGAAAGCTTTGGTAAAATATTAAATACTCTTCATATAATATATAATCTTATTTTTTAAAATATTTAAAAGAAACATTATATAAGTACTTACAGCTGATATTTTAGGCGCCATCCATAGCTTACTGGTTGTACTAGCTTCCCTAACACTTTTCACTACCCCTAAACTGACTGGAATTAATCTGCTATTCGCCCTAACCAACCCCTGTTCGCAGCCCCTGATTAGGGACGCCCCGTTGACCAATAAGAATTTGCTCAACATGTTAACGGATGCTGATCCATACGCGAACTATTTCAATGATGTTCTTTGAATCAGTCTAATCAATAATAATTATTATTGTGATGATTGGGTAATCATCATTATTTTCAAGTTTATCACTTATTACGATTAGTAGAAAGAAACCTTTTCGTATTTGTCCAGATAAAGAACGTTTACTTATGTTAATTATTCCAATAGTTTTATATTTAGGTGTATAGGGTGTCTAAATGTTGGATACGACTTCATATGATTCTGGGTGAAATAAAGAAAATTCAACCCCCTCAAATATGAAATTGACATTACCGTGTCAGTATAACGTTGGCACATGCTGTAGACAGATATGGGAAAATGGAATGTGAAGACGTCAGATATCTTACTAAGATACAGGAGGGAAAGGCTAAGAAAATTGATTTAACTGTTATTACAGGTCACTACATTTTAAACATTTCCGCAAACGACTACTGCCCTAGTTGCAGGGACCTGAGAGCATAAGACATCTGTTGTGTAAATGCTCTGACAGCCAGGACGAGATGTGGCTCAATGTCTTCAATTTTTAATCTTCAAAATTTAGTAAAACTGAGCGATGTACAAAATAGCGACGTACGAAATACCGACTATCAAAATAGCGTTGAAATGAAAGAGCAACTATCAAAATAGCAATGTATCAAAATAGCGTTTGTAACAAAACAGCGACATATCAAAATAGCGATGTATCAAAATAGCGACAATAAAATAGCGATATATGTATCAAAAGAGCGACAACCAAAATAGCGACAATCAAAATAGCGATGTATCAAAATAGCGATGTATCAAAATAGCGATGTATCGAAATACCGATGTATCAAAATACCGAATCAATCCAAACCGAATCGATTCAAACCAATCCAAACCCAAACGAACCGAAATGCACTATTATATCCTGCGGTATTTTGACTATATCAGTTTATTTTTTCAAAAAAAAAACTTCCCTGATTCTTTTCCGGGATCTTAGAGGGTGTGAATCCGAACCGAACCGAACCGCTCTGAACGGAATTCGGTTCGGTTCGGATTCACACACTCTAGGATTCCGGAAAAGAATCAGGGAAGTTTTTTTTTTGAAAAAATAAACTGATATAGTCAAAATACCGCAGGATATAATAGTGCATTTCGGTTCGTTTGGGTTTGGATTGGTTTGATTCGAGAGTCTTTTTTGAAAAAATGTGCTAATTCGGTTTGGTTCGGTCGGATTCAAACCCTCTAGGATCCCGGGAAAGAAGTCAGGAAAGTTTTTTTTTTTGAAAAAATTTCTGAGAAAGAAACCCTTTAGTCGAACTACATGCCAAAACGGAACCGAAATATCGCTATTTTGATAGTCGTTATTTTGTTACATCGCTATTTTGATAGTCGCTGTTTTGTTACATCACTATTTTGTTACAATCGCTATTTTGTTACATCGCTATTTTGATAGTTGCCTTTTCATTATATCGCTATTTTAATTGTCGCTATTTCGATACCGCTATTTTAATACTCCCTATTTTGTACATCGCTATTTCGTTCCAGAGCCTTGGCGCGCTTGCTAAATTTCTAAGCAACTGTGGCTGGTTTAATTAAAGCCCTTTTTCCTTCATATTTATACAGAAATGGATTAATTTTGTGAAATTATTTACATGGATAATATTATGTAGTATCACAATGGATTGAAAGGTCGGCGTAAGATTAGCAGGCATTGACAGTTAGTGTGGTCTGCTACTTTACCTAACCTAACCTAATTCAACGTCGCTTTTATAAATAAGGCTTACTCCACCAAATTTTTAGCATACGGCGATAACACCATCATTCAAATACTTTTAGTTTTTACCAGTCCATTTTCCGGTTCCACTTCGGCCTTTCTAAGTGTCCAAGCCTCTGAACCATAGATTAGAATTGTTAATGTAACATATTAGCATTCTTATCGTCTTAGAGACAGAGGAGAGACATTGTTTGATCTTTACAAATGCCGCTCTTGCTATTTCTGTTCAAGCGTTTATTTCTTGTGATTGATCCAACGTTTCAGTTAGCCAAATAGTCAGACCTTTATATTTTTTTACTCTATCTTTAGGTGTATCAAATATTAGTAGATTGACTTGGACATCTTCACGATTAGTTATTATCATAAATTTGTTTTTCTTATGGTTCATTTTTAGGCCATCAGCTTTACACGCGTTGTTTAGTCTATTCAAAAGTTTTTGTAGATCCTTCAGATTGTCTGCTTTTTTAATATTGTGATCTGCGAAACGCATATTATTGAGACTGTGCCCATTATAGTTATGGTTTTAATCACAAGATCCGTTTTTGCTATTCTTTTTTTCTTTTTATTATTAGTTTGGAAACCCTGTACATATTTCTCATTCCTGAGGACCTACTCGTAATTTTCCGAAATCTACTCTAAATATCTTGTGTTTAAGTGCACTTGTGTCAGGCGTATTCTAATATCATCCTTATTATAATTCGCCTGGACTATTTCAATGCAAATGGTAGGTACACCACCACTACTTTACTGACAATAATTAAGGCGTATATGTATATGTGTACTGCTTGCAGGTCTCACTACAATTTCTAAACCATTTAAAATTCGTAATTGATACTTATATGCATCACCAGACAAAACGTGATTTTTGTTTAAAATACGTCACAGCGATCGTGGTGTCCAGTGGCGATGCTTTGATGTGGGGGGGGTAATTAAAAGGAAAAACGGGGGGCAGTTTTCAATCTGGCATACGTGATCGCGAATCAAGTGCGAATTCTAAACTGTAACTGTAACTACAAACCACTGGCGCTAAACAGTGCACACGAGTTTTTTCCAGACCAGTTTTCAGTTTCAGTTCGGCCTTTTTATTTCGTTCCCCCTTAAGCTTTGAATATAAGGCTCCTAATGATCTAAAAATCAGTTTTTGCGATTTTCTCGAAAAGGAATAACTTTTTTAAAAAAGACAAAAGAGAAAAAATACGCAAAATCATTTGTTACTTTAAGCAACAATAATTATACAAAAATCCAGCTTGCACCTTTTTTCCAGGTAAATTCCTAATATGACTGGGCTAGTTGTCAGTTGCTCCGTGCATTTTAAATTTTTACAGACAAATTTCACGAAAATCTCACCAAACACCAGTTATTAAAAGGGGGAGAAAATTGGAGAAATGGTATACTTTTCCAATAATATGGGTACGTCACTGAACTTAATTTATTTCCTTTCGTAGTTATGTAGCCTTCTTAGTTACCTCACTTTTTTTAATCAGGCGATGGCGACGCCACTGGTGGGTGTCGGCACGCTGTTTCGTCCTGATATATTTTTTCAAGTATAAGACGGTATTTAAATGTGAATATTATATCACTTCCAATACAATTATTATTAAACTACCTACTTAATAATATAAGTCAAAAACGAGGCGAAGCAGCGTGGAATTTTATTTTGAAATTTAACCTCTGAAGACTTGTAAACATAAAAAAGTTTAACAAAAATCTTCAATAAAATATTTCCAGTAGAAAAATGTTGACTATCTTTGGACATATTTCATTCTTGACTCTCCGTGAGGTGGAAGTGAGGTGAGGGCTCTGGGTGAGCTGTCTCTTTCACGGCTGAACTTAAGTTAAGCTACGTTTACATTTACTACGATTACTGGCGGAAAGTACTGGCAGTCACTAAAGTTCCCATGTGTAAACTACAAGAAAGTGCACTTGCTACTCTCCCGCAAGTACTTTTCAAGAGGTGACGGGCCGGCTAGTTTAGTGGCTGCCAGTGCTCTCCGCCAGTAAACTCTCCAAATGTAAACGTAGCTTTAAATGCCTTAAAGCATAAATACAGGGCATACCCATGCATTTATACAAGCGATGCTTGAAGCCAGGACCCCCTTTGATTGGTAGTGTTCCTTGTACGCGTAGACAGGATTTCGGTAACTGCGCACGCGTCAGTTTTTGGTAGTTTTGGAACATACTCCGTTACGTCACTTCATTATTTGATACTTGTCGAAAATTTAAGGTTATGTCTATTATTTTTTTTGCAAAAAACTAATCGATCGGATAAAAATATATCAAATTGCGGATGAAATATGTATATTTCTAAAATTAATTTTGCAGATTAATTGTGGACACCATATTTAATGGTATCTATAAACCACTCTTAACTTTATTAACAAAATATAAAGAAAAGTTCTTACCTATGGAATGGCACTTCTCCCGTCCTTTTTTCCACAAATCGCACATGTTTTACGTAAATCATTTCCAAAAACACAATTTTAGACGACAAACGCAATACACCAAAAAATGTAAATAAACAACAAATATGGCATCCAACTGCGCAGCAGCTGTGTGTCTACGTGCCAAAACACAGGATATGATATGATTTGTTGTATTTGTTCACCACCTTTTTCCACGGGAATATTAATCCACGAGAATGTTGTGGTGTTTATAACCATACTTTTTCTCGTCAGTTTTGTTTTGGCGAGCTTTTTCTTAAGTATGGATGTCATTTACATTTAGTTTATAACTCTTTTTTATCAAAAATATCAAACTATAATAATAATAATAATAATATATAATTAAACAATTACAGCGAGTGATTGCTGTCAACTCTCCTACAGGCAGTTTGCGCCCATTTTTTTGCAAAGCCAACATAAAATACAACTTTCGGTAAAGGTGCCAAAAAATTTGGGGCAAAATGGAGTATAGGTTACTATAAACCCCGTTTTGCCACAAAAACACCAGTTAAATTCTAACAAAAATTATACACTGTAAAAGGCTAATTTTACGGCCAACTCGTTTAATTATGAATAATACATAAACCCACTAATTGTTCAATGTAAACAAAATTTTGAAAAGCCTGTAAAAAATGTACTTATCGTCGCAAAATGCGCAAGCTATTTTTACAATAAATAGCGCACAACATCACATGTTGAGCAAAAACCAACTAAAGCTTATCAGCCGACCGGCACCAATCATATTGCAGAGAGTTGAACCAATCATGGGGATAAAACATACGAGGATGGATCAAATATAAACAAGCCTTTGTTTATAACCTAGTTATTTAGAAATATGACACAAAACAGAAATTTTTTCTGCTTTTCTAAACATTCCCCTTCTCTGTTAATACACTTTTCCCAACGGTTTAACAGTTTCTTAATCCCGTTTTCATAAAAGAAAGCTGGGCGGGTATCCAACCAATTGCGCACGAATTCCTCCACCTCTTCATTGGTCTGAAATTGCTCGCCTCCCATTGAATCTTTGAGTGCGCCAAACATATGAAAATCGCTAGATGACAAATTTGGTCTGTATGGAGGGTATTCCAGTACAGTCCAGTGCATTTAATTGATTTTGGCCTGTGTTAAATCTGCTCTATCAGGTCTAGCGTTGTCATGCAGGAGCAATACGTCTTGGATGGGGTGTGCTCTCCTCTTTTGGCGATAATCAAGCTTTACCAGGTTGAGTAAGTTGTAGTAGTAAGCCGCGTCGCTAAAACTTTGCCTGCAGAAATGATGGTACGCGGGACGTGGGTTACTCACGTTGTCGACACGCTCACGGCCGTCGTTAATTTCTTTGCACCAAGTTTTTACAGGTACCCACGAAAGCGTCTTATTTACGAACTGTGCTCGCAATCTGCATCGAATTTTAGCAGGTTTAACGTTTTCGCGTGGAAGAAATTTAATGATTATTCTTTGCGCAACACTGCTGTGTACCTTCTTCTCGCTAATTGCGATTGCTCCTGGCCAAATGAGCATCGCGGCACTACCAGCCGCCTACATGCTGCTGAATATCCCTACTCTAAAATTATAACGGCCACGTTCATCTTGAATGACTTTTCCGTTAGTAATTTTGAAAGGCTTGTTTATATTTGATCCACCCTCGTATAATATTAAGAGGTTTTATTCATGCGAAGTTTACCTAAAACTGCGGTACCCCATTTTGCCCCCCTTTACCATGTAAAGAATCTGGCCACCCATATGGAACGAAAAAAAAACAAAAAAACGATTTACGTAAGGAAGCCGCCAGAGGCGCACGCACATGAAAGCCTGTGACGTACGTATAGCCAAATTTTTTTTTAACATCATTAGCATATAAATATTTTTAATTCAAGTCATTTTTATTTTAACACTTAAAAAAAACACCCATTATTTTTGGAGGCTCGTCACATTTTAGTCATTAATTACATGGTCAATTCAATTGATTTTGGGACCACATTAATAGGTTTACTACTCGATTGGGTGGCCTTGGCTGCCAGAATTATAGCGGACTATGCTCGACCAAGGTTCTCACAGCCAAAAACACACGAACGAGGATCTAAGAGTTCTAAGGTCACGAAATTCAGTTATCAACTTATAAAAGTGGACCCACAACAACTAAATTGACTATAACATATAAACTCACGTGGATATTTACTTAGTTATTTACGCTTACCACACCTCTAGACGTCATTCGAAATAAAAAAAAACTAAATTTAGAACAAAAACAAGATTTTGCGTCAGCGAAATGTACCCATAGAAAGTTTAGATGAAAAAACTTTAAAAAACGTTCAAGAATAACAAACAAATCGGTTTTTCGTTTTTCCAAGGAATCAATTATACAAACCCACAAGAAAAAAGTCGAGATCCATAAGACCATGATATTCCTAGGTATTTTTCTACGTTGAATCCAAATCCGGGGTGATTTCATATAATTTAACCAACTGCAGAAAATTCCAGACGTCTAGGGACTTTTCTTATATATATTAGTTATCCAAGGCAACAAAAATGATCGAATATTTTTGTTCGCTAAACTTATTTTTTCAACAAGTAGAAATAATTAAGGCAATTTTACCAATAAAAATTTTGTTTTGCTCTTGAAGTATTTTTATTTTCCTTATTTTATGCACAGCATGTTTGATCTAAAACTTTTATGTTCTGCTAAACTCAATTTCATAACAAATTTTTTTAGAAAGATTTTGGCGGTCGAATCAATAACAGTGGCGGTTGTGGCGTTATAAATTGGGGGGGGAGGGGGGGCAGAAATTTATATTGAATGGAAAAGGAGATCCCACAGAATTTTAAACAGTCCATTAACCTACTAAGTAGATGTCTATTTTTTGCGACATTTTCATTTTGTTCGGTAATGTTTTGCCTATAGGCACTATTCAATTGGCACCTAATATCAGTCTTGCCTACCATAGAAAATTCTATGTGTGCTACCCACCCAGGATCACTTCGTGGATTGTGCATAATACGACAAATAAAGCAAAAAAAGCATTTCGTTTTTCACAACCGCACAACCAGTTTTCAGCATCGTATAATTTTGTATTACTTGCACTAAAATTTTGATTTTTAGGTCTGGTCCATGTGGCCCTAAAGATTTTATTTGTAATTGAAGTTCATATGTCAAAGTATTTAAACATTCCTCCCGCCACCGCGCGAGAACAGCCAACAGCCACCCATACACGGCTGAAAAACGGGTGAAATCTGAGGGCACGGCAGTGCCTCGCCAAGTTCGCGCGCCGTAACCATCTTTTCTGGAAACATTTCAACCGATATTTGACCTATCTAAAACTCTACTTCGGAATGAGCTACGACTCTCAAACTTTGCACAATCGTAGATCTCCACGGAGTTAACAACCCCTCCAAGTTTCATGGAATTGCATAAAGTAGTAAAGTAGTTACGAAATTTCAAAAAACGTCGAAATTGCCACTCACTCACTGACTCACTCATGTATAGATCATCAATATTCTACTATACTTCCAGACATACTACAAAGCTGAAATTTGGCAGACTGATAGAAATTATGACCAAACCCCTTTAAAAAACCCCAAAATTTTAATTTACTCCCCTCCCCTATACATTTAAAGTTATGTATAATTAGCATCGCCCACTTCCAGAAATGCTAGAGAGTTGAGCTTTGGCAGACTGATAGGAAATATGATAAAACTATAGAAAAAAATCAAAAAACCCCAAAATTTTAATTTACTCCCCTTCCCTATAAATGTAAAGTTAAGTAAAAGTAACATTGCCTACTTCCAGACATACTAGAGAGCTGAGCTTTGGAAGACCGATAGTAACTATGATAAAGTTATGGAAAAAAATTAAAACACCCTAAAATTCTAATTAACTTCCTTCTCTATTAATGTAAAGTTATGTAAAAGTAACACTGCCCACTTCCAGAAATGCTAGAGAGCTGAACTTTTTAAGACTGAAAGGCAATATGATAAAACTATATGAAAAAATTTAAAAACACCAACATTTTAATTTACTTCCCTCTCCTATAAATGTAAATTTATATAAAACTAACATTGCCCACTTCAAGAAATGCTAGAGAGCTGAGCATTGGAATGCTGATAGAAATTATGATAAAACCATGGGAAAAAGTTTAAAAAGTCCAATATTTTCAATTACTCTCCTCCCCTATAAATGTAAAGTTATGTAAAAGTAACATTACCCACTTCCAGAGACGCTAGAGAGCTGAGCATTGGAAGACTGATAGGAACTATGATAAAACTATAGGACAAAATTTAAAAACACGAAAATTTTAATTTATTTCCCTCCCCTATACATGTAAAGTTATGTAAAAGTAACATTGTGCACTTTCAGAAACGCTAGAGAGCTGAGCTTTGGAAGGCTGATAGGAACTATGATAAAACCATGGAAAAAAATTAAAAAATCTCAAAAATTTAAGTAAAGCATTGCAAAAGTTTTGAACAATATTCCACATATTTTACTACTTTAAAAATTAAGTATTATCCAATTCCTTTAAAAAAGAAGTGAAATCATAACAAAAACATTTCATGTAAAAAAAAGCCAAGTATAGTATAGCTATTACAGCCAAACTTCTTTATGTTCAATTTAGCACTGTGCCTAAGAGTCATTTACAGCCGTAATAGCTAAGTTTAAAAAAACATTTCCAAACTAGTAAGAACCTTTCATTTTGAAATTTGTATTTGAAAACTTGGCTTTACTTTTATCTCAATTCTTTTTACGGAATACCATTTTCGCGTACTTGGCTTTTTTTACATGAAATGTTTTTGTTATGATTGAAATATTGTCCAGCGCGGTGCTGCCGGCTTGTAACTATTTACGCTAAAAAAGTTTACCTAGTTAACCAGAGAGACTAAAAAAAAAAAGAACTAGACATATCGTGAGGAAAGATTTACCTTTTTTTAAGTAAATCAATTAGAAATACTGGTTGTTGTCTGCTTTCCCTGTAGCAGCCGCCACGGTTCAATAATATGGTTTACTACTATAATTGAGGAAATGAATCACACAAAAACGATAATTTTGATAATGTTATCCTCTTCCAAAGAAAGTTGACTTTACTTAACGGCGGCGACGCACAGTGGGTCCCTTAAATGGGTAAAATGGCAAAAATCATACCTTGCAAACTGCAAGTCTAAAATTATAAATTTTAGTACCGATGACGTTGTTAGTAAACTATAAGCCATATTTTCCATTTCGAATTTTATAGCTGAGCACGGACGGATTCAGGTACCAAAAAAAAAATTACAGTATTATAAAAAATTGCGGTATATCTAGCTATTTTTTAGTTAGTAAGCTTTACGTCAAGGAGGGGGGTGGCAAACCCCCTGCCCCTCCCTGGATTCACTACTGGATCTATTGAATTTCTTCTTCCAGATTCATTAATGTTTTTAAGCATCTACGGTTCGCTTAAAAACTATCTTTTTTAATACTCGCGCTCATCTGGAGTGCATTTAGTCCACTTTTTAAAAAAGTAAAATGCTTAGACAGTATCATTTAAAAAAATTAAACAAGTACTTTTGGGTACTTTTTTTAAATCTTAAATAAATAGCCCACAAAGAAAACAATTATGTAAAATACTTGTTCGAAAATCTTTGTATAAAATTTTTTATATATACATTTATACATTCAGCCCCCCGTTGGATCGCTGGCGCTACGCTACTAACTTGAAATCAACGTTATTTTATATTGTTAAATGCGTACTCTAGCTTCTCTGTACTATTTGTTTCATTATGTAGTCCTTGCGTCTTGATATAACCAATAACTGCATAACCAAAGCTTAACTAAAAACTAAAAGTATAGTACAGAAAACATAGAATAAAATTCAAATTCAAATTCAAAAGTACCTTTATTGTTACGAATACTACAGTAGACATTAACAAAGCCATGTTTATCTAATAGTAATTTTTACACCTAAAAATAAGAGAACCGAAAATAAAACAAAATAAATACATTAACAATTAACCCAAATATGGCCACTGTCCTTTTAAAAGAACAGTTAAGCTTTCGAAGTTAGTTTCGGTATTTTTGGGTATATTAATTGTGGGATAGCGCCAGTTTTAGGAGCTGCAATTTTTAAAAAAATCTGAAACTAAAATTTATGTTTGCGTGTTTTTGTAAAGTAAAGTAGTGGGATTCTTTTTTTTAACAAAAAAAGAAAAAATTATCAAACTTTAAAAATAACATTTTGTTGGCTTTATCTGGGTTAAATTAATAAAATACAAAAACATATATCTAAAATATAAAGTTCGAAAAATATAAAATATAAAAAGTCACGTATTTATTTGAATTAGGTCAACACTCAATTACACACAAGCATATATATATTAAACAATTACAATACTCGTCAAGGGAATAAAATGCTTTTGAAATTAAAAACTCCTTTGTCTTGAACCTAAATTTTTTGTCACAATATAGTATATATATAGTTTTCTACCATTATAGACAAAAGAGTTTTTAATTAATGTAGAATGTGGGATCGGTAATGGCAATATATGCGGCCGACGAACACTGTATCTGCTGTTTAAGTTTGTTTCATGTGTGTATTTCCTAAAAACAAGACAAACTGTTTTCAATATGAATATACAGCACAATGTTAAAATTTTATGTTTAGAAAATAATGGCCTGCATGAAACCCTCTTTTTGACCCTGCATACGTTTCTGAGTGCCCTTTTCTGCAACACAAATACAGATCTAAATAAGTTATCGCTACAGCATCCCCAAAAGCAGATACCATACGATAAATGTGACTGAACCAAAGAGAAGTAAGAACTTTTTGCAATCTCAAACCCTAAGTTGTCGGAGATCACTCTTAATAAGGGACATTGCGAGGAAAAGTTAAGACAAAAACAGACACATCACTTCGAGCCTAACCCTGTGGGATAAATGACGACCAAAGCTTCAACTTGACAGTTGTCTTCTTTAGTAAATGTCCACATTTCATGAATCCTTTTCAGATATCACCACTCATTCCATCTCCATCCCATTTGGTTACGCTCGAATTGATGTATCCCAATAAGGACAAAATACCGATGTCTACGAGCTACCTTGTCCCCCATTTGAGGAACTGCCCGCAAACCTGTTTTTGTTTTGAATATTTCCTTGCAATATCCCCGTTATTTTATTGTATACTTCTGAGCTAGGATATTTACTGAGACTGATTATATCAAATCAAAGTATGTCTGCGCTTAGTGGGCGATTGTAACTAAAGCTTCAACTTGACAGTTGATCTACTTTAGTAAATCTCCGCATTTCATGACTCCTTTTCGGATATCACCACTCATTCCATCTCCATCCCATATGGTTACGCTCGAATTGATGTATCCCAATAGGGACCAAACACCGGTGTCTACGAGCTACCCTGTCCCGCTTGTAAGGAACTGGCCTCAAACATGTTTTTGTTTTGACTTTTCCTCGCAATATCTGTTATTTTATTGTATACTTCTGGGCTAGGATATTTACTGAGACTGATTATATCTGTCTCCGTAATGACGTCAAATCATGTCTGCGCCTAATGGGCCATTGTGACTAAAGTTTCAACTTGACAGTTGATCTTCTTTAGTAAATGTCTGCATTTCATGACTCCTTTTCAAATATCACCACGAATTCCATCTACATCCAATATGGTTACACTCGAATTGATGTATCCCAATAAGGAAGACATACCGGTGTCTACGAGCTACCCTCTCCCCCTTTTGAGGAACTGCCCGCATACCTGGTTTTGTGTAGAAATCATAGAGAAAGAGGATGGCCCAAACCAACCAGTCGTAAATCAGGACGTTTTTCAAACAAGGATGATCATATCGTTGTAACCGACGTTAAAGAAAGTGAAAACCCCATAGTTTTAACTAGTTCCCAACCATAGCATCAAACCATTCTCTCGGAGTAGTTGTTTCTGTTGGTTGCACACAGCTTATGCTCTACACAGTGCTATCGCCTGCAGTCACCAGAGGATGGCCCAAGAAGGGCGAAACTATCAAAACCTGATTTAATGTACTCCATATCATAACTTTTGAGATAACTTTTTGACAGTTATCAGCTGCTACCATAACAAATAGCATAGGCCAACAAAAAAAAGTTGTAAAAAGTTGTCTCAAAAATAATGATATGAACTTTATGTGTGCCCCTCAGTGTGACGTTAGTCCTAATAGATCTATGTGTGGCGTTTATTAGTATACTTACGATCTTCTTGTTAATTATTAACAATTACATCGCCGTTATTGTCAAAGCCATCCATTAAAATTATAAGCAATTTAAATCGTAATGCATCATAAAGATTAATAAAAATTTCAGACAATAAAAAGCGCACATTAATTTAAAGATGATGCGTTCGAAAATTCAATTTCAGGCTCTCCAGAAGTGGCACGTGCGAATTAAAAATGAATGTTTAATTTCGAATTTTTTTGTTAGCCCAAGCGAGATCAGTGGCGGATCTAGGAACTATATTTGGGGGGGAATATCATAACAAATATTACATAAAACTATTTTGCATAATGACCAGTAGGAGTGTGTCAAAACTAAATACAGTGAAACCTCCCATAAGCGGACACTCACGGTTCCGTCGATTTTGTCCGCTTATTGGAGGTGTCCGCTTAAGAGAGGGAACTGCAAAATTTTGATATATATATTTATTAACAATTTCCGCTGCTTGAGATTTTCCGATATGAAATTTTTCGGCGATCTTTCGTTATGATAGATGTTCCTTCTCCGAAACGTTAACAACTTCCATTTTTCCACATAAACTAAGAAGTTTTTTTACTAGGCGCCTTTTCATTCTCGCCGAATAAAATAATGTTGTAAATACGACAGAAGTATTTAGTCTTCGCATTAAAACGGAAAGAGGTAATTCCCCGGCTGTAGAGTGCATTGTTGCCAACATACTACATAATATTTATTCCCATGTCGTGCAGCGGTCCGTCCCGTTGTCAGAGGTTCGCGTCCGGTTAAGGGAGGTTTCAGAATTGTTTACCCAAAAAAAAATTGTCCGCGTCCGGTTATTAGAGTGTCCGGTTATAGGAGGGAATTGTACATGTAAAGACATAGGCGAAAACTTGGTTCCAACAAATTTGTCCGCCTAAAGAGAGTGTCCGCTTAAAAGAGGTGTCCGCAAGGAGAGGTTTCACTGTATAGTTTAATATTTGGGGGGGATTTTCCCTTTTTCCCCTCCCGTAGAGCCGAAACTGGTGGCATAGAGTACAAAAACAGCACTAGACTTTTACTGATACGACAAGCATCTCACTACGATCCTCGGATCAGTAGTAGTAGTTTAAGTAGTAGTAGTGTGGGGTAGGTTCTAGGCCTGGCGACTAGGCACATGAAGCGCCCTTTGCGCTAACCTCCGGGCATCCCCCCTACTGCGTCCTTCCTTCGCTAAGGAATCTGCACGTCTTCTGTACAGAGGCCAGATTATCGGGCCACCTTAGATTCGGAAGGTCCTCTGTCCCAAAGATTTCCTTTTCAAATACCTCTCTTCTTTCCTCCTTATATGCTTCACATGATGAGAAGAAATGCGCCGAGGTCTCGTTCTCGGCCTAACATTGCTCGCGCGTCGCTTCGGTCTGCACCCTCATTTTTGACAGACGTCCTTGTAGGACGCAGTGTCCGGTTAGGACTCCCACTATGACTCCCACCTCTCTTCGTGTTCTACGGTGCGGCCAGTCTCTATGGGACTCACTGTATCTAGTCACATGGTCCTTCGCCTGTCTGGCGTTTCCTCTGTTGGTCCATTCCTTTCTGGGCCCACTCTGTTACGGCTGACTTCATTTGCCCTCGTGTGAGTCTCAGGTCAAATGAATCCTCGGATCAGATACAAACACAAACGACCACGCCTACAGTTACTTGTGTACTCTAGTAACACCAGAGGTTCCAGGGAAGTACTTTTTAGATCGCTTTAGGTCTCAACGACCTCATATTTAAAAAGTACGTTTTTAAAACGTTGAAAGTAAAACGTATAAAAAACCTCGGCTTTGGACGTTTTTAAAACATACATTTTACGTCTCTTAGGCCCACTATATTCCCGCAATACTGCACATGGGGGAAGTGCTGTAATAATTAAAGAAATCACACTATGAGGAGATGGGATATAAAACCATAGAGATTCAAGCTACATTAGTAAGTGTAAAAACCAAAACATATACATTAGTCATAAGTGCTGTCTATATACCACCAAGGCACTTACTAAAGAAAAATCAATATCTTAATTTTCTCAGAAAATTAGGAAACCGTTTTATAATTGGAGGTGACTTTAATGCAAAAAATACCTACTGGGGATCTAGACTGACGAATTCTAAAGGAAAAGAACTTTTGCAAGCTATTAGTAAATATCAATGTGAGCCGATATCAACTGGTAAGCCCACATACTATCCAACAGATCCAGGAAAAATTCCAGATCTAATTGATTTTTTTATAGTAAAAAATATATCTTTAAGTTTTGTAGATATAGAAGAAAGTTTTGATTTACACTCAGATCATTCACCTATTATTCTAACTCTTAGTAAAGACATAATAAAGAAAGAAGCAAATATCTCACTAGTTAATAAACTGACTGACTGGATTAGTTTTAAACAAAGTCTGTCAGAAAAAATAAACCTATCAGTACCATTGCAAACGCCAGAACAAATCGATAAAGAAGTTGATTATTTTGTTACAAATATTCAACAAGCAGCTTGGGAAAACAGTCCAAAACCAAAGAGAATTTTTAAGGGAAAAAACTATCCAAAGGAAATTAGAAACCTTATATTGGAAAAAAGGAAACTAAGAAGAAAGTGGCAACAAAGCCGTGATCCTCGGGACAAAACAAATCTCAACATGACGCAGCGCATTAGGCGAGAAATTCTAGTAATAAAAAATGAATCTATTAACCATTTTCTTAATGAACTTACAGATGATAAAAATACCGACTATTCCCTTTGGAAAGCAACCAAAGATTTTAAAAGACCAATTATCCAAATTCCACCCATACGAAAATCTAACAACCAGTGGGCAAGGAGTAACGAAGAAAAAGCAGATATTTTTGCAAGTCATTTAGAAAAAACATTTCAGCCCCACGAAGCACCAGATGAACACTTTCATTTAAATGAACCCCATCAAATCGAGGACCATATTAAGCTTACATCACCAAAAGAAATATTAACAGAAATCAAAAATATTAATTCGAAAAAAGCCCCAGGGTATGATCTTATTAACGGGGTAGTCATAAAACAACTCCCCAGAAAAGCTATCGTAAAACTATGCAACCTAATTAATGCGTCTTTTAGGCTTAGGTACGTACCTAAACTGTGGAAAGTTGCAGAAGTTATCATGATTCCAAAACCGGGAAAACCACTCCATGACGTGTCATCTTACAGGCCAATATCTTTGCTGCCAATTATATCCAAGCTCTATGAAAAATTATTGCTTAAAAGAATAAAACCCATCATAGAAAGACAAGAAATTATTCCATCTCATCAATGTGGTTTTCGAGACAAGCATTCCACGATAGATCAAGTACACAGAATTACTAATATAATAGAAAAAGCACTAGAAGAGGGAAAAGTTTGTTCTGCAGTTTTTCTAGATGTAGCACAAGCATTTGACAAAGTGTGGCATGAAGGCCTTAATTTTAAACTAAAAAGGTTTCTGCCAAAACAGTATTCGGATATTTTGGAATCATACATATCTGATAGACATTTTAGAGTAAAACAGGAAGACTCATACTCAAATTTAAGAGAAATTCAAGCAGGCGTGCCCAGGGTAGCGTACTAGGCCCTTATCTATACTTATTATTCACTTGTGATATCCCAAAGCCAGAAAATTGTCACTTAGCAACATTTGCCGATGATACTGGTTTATTGACGGTAGAAAAATCTATTGAAAAATGTATAGAGAAACTTCAGGATGCAGTCACCCAAATTCACAGTTGGACCACAAAGTGGCGAATAAAATTAAATGAAACCAAATCAATTCATGTTGATTTTACAAACAAAAATATAAATCACATACAAATAACAATTAACAACATTCCAGTACCATATTCGAATCAGGCAAAATATCTAGGTATGACACTTGATGCCAAATTGCGCTGGAAAGCACATGTTAAGAAAAAAAAGAAGAACTTGAGATAAGGTATAGAAAAATGAACTGGCTAATTGGAAGGAAGTCCAATTTAACAATTCATAATAAGTTACTGCTTTATAGACAAATACTGAAACCAGTATGGACATATGGTATTCAACTATGGGGTTGTGCTAAAGAGAGTAACATTCTAGTTGTACAGAGATTTCAAAATAAAGTATTAACAAACATTGTGAATGCACCTTGATACGTTCGAAATAGTGACCTTCATCGAGATCTAAAAATGGAAACTGTAGCAGAGACTATAAAAAAGTACGCAAAAAGCCATGAAGATAGACTCCATCGGCATGTGAATGTGGAAGCAATTCAGCTTCTAGACAATACTATGCTAGTTCGACGACTAAAAAGAGTGAAGCCGTTTGAGCTAGTAAACTAAGTGAATTACACATAAAACAAAATAATGCTATAAACACAACACAATTGTGAGTTACAGACTAAACAAAGCGGGGAGAACTGTTGAGTGAACCCTAAGTTTAAATCTGACTTTTCTAGTAAATTAAGTTAAAACAAAATTGCTAATTAGTCTTACTGACTAGATTGTAATAAAAAAAACCCAGTGTGTTTGACAAATAAAAAAATAAAAAAATATTCCCGTAAAAACAACCTGAAAAGTACGTTTTCAAAAAGGTCCCGAAAAGGTCGATCGTTTTTAAACGTGTCCTGAAACGTTTTTTAAACGTCCTCTGAAACGTTTTTTAAATGTCCCCTAAAACTTTTTTATACGTCCCTGAAATGTTTTTTGTACGTCCTCGAAACGCTTTGGAACATTTCCCTACGTCACTGAAACGTTTATTAAATTTCCCCAAATTTTATGAAAGGTACAGCGTCCGAAAAACGTTTTAAAAACGTTCTGTGGGGACGTAAAAAACGTAAAAAAGACTCACGAAAACGTTCCAGGATGCAGTGACCCTAGTTCCAGGGACCTTCCAGCGACCTCTATCGGACCCAGTGGGACCTAGGCATAAAACGTCCCCTAGGTCCGAAATGGACGTTTTAAAAACGTTTTAAAAAAGTACCTTTGTTACTATGGTAGATCTTTCCTTCATCTCTATTCCAAACCTTTCTAGCCTTAACCCCTTAAGCCTCTTTTTTAGAAATTCAGATACAACTTTGCCAGTGATCACGAGTGAGGGTGAGGTTGGCAAGCAGATGGGGATTTTCATCCAATCTTTTGAAAGGGGATCCTTGCACTTTCTCCCGTTGTTGTTGTTGTTCAGATTGATATTATTATTCTTTCTATCTGACCTATAGCGACACAAAATAAGCTCCAGTTTTTTACTTGTTTTCTTCGTTGTTTATTTTTCTTTTTTATATTAGGGTTTCTTTTAAATAAAGTTTTCTTTTTTTGCTGATTTATGTAAGAAACTGGAGCACAGTCAAGCAAACAAGAACGGAAAAAAGTGTTTTTGAAAGAGTTAGAAATATTTACAAGTTTTTAATTTCTCCTCGGAATTTTACTTAACGAAAAGGATTGGGAAAAGCATCAGGGTTGTAAAACGAGCCACTTCTATCACTTTGTTGTCATCACAGGCCATTTTTTTATGAATGCCACCCTACAATGGAAAATATTTGGCTGTTTATCCCGATTTTAGCTCACACTACTACTATAATAGTGTGAGCTATGGAGATCCTAATTTTTTCAAGAAAAAAAAAGTTTCCCCGATTTCAAAAATTTTTCTTTGCGTTTCAGATGATTTTGAAACTTTTTTGTAGCGCCGTCTGTCTGTCTGTATGTCTGTCTGTAACGATCAACGCGCATAACTCAAAAACCGCTTACCCGATTTGAATGAAATTGGGTACCTAGGTACCTAGGGTTGTTAACTGTCGAGATGGTCCCATTTAAAAATTAAAAAAATCCGCTGAACCCAAGGCAAATAAAAGGATGGGGGTAGATTTCAAAAATTAGAGTTTAAGTGAAAATATGGCGTGTGTAATATCAAAGGAAAAGTAATTGAGTCTGGAGTTGAACAAAATACATTTTAGTTTTTAGTTATATTAGCTCACACGTACACTATAACTATAGTACCTAGTGTGAGCTTAGGTGCCCATATATTGGCAGAGTATTTTATAAATCATTTAACAATTATTATTACTCTTTTAGTATTACTTTGTTTTAAAATTAATGACACCTGGGTGTGTTTTTTTATTCTAAATTAATTTTATTGTAAAATATTTAAACATAAACCATAAACTAACAAACACAGTTCTTATCTTAAACCAATGCAATTTTGCTTGCTTTAAAATAATTTTGTTTTTCTATGTAGGTGGCTACTCCGTAAAATCTCTCTTGAGAAAGGGAGCTTTTGCGGCTCTAGGGCAAAATAATTACACGAAAATTAAAGCTAGTTTTCATTAAAATTCTTGTCTAAAAATAAAGTTTCAATATAAAGTTGACTTGGCAATTAGAAACTTAAACTTGTCTGGAACTAGTATAAATTGAGTGGAGAAAAGAAAATTAGTTTTAATGCAGAGGGCGGTGTTCCGTTATTACAAATAGGGTCCCTGCATCACGAAGACGTAGTATGGAGACGCCAGGCTTCCAGGATGCAGTGACCCTAATTACAAAATGTTATTACAAGTAAACGTGAAATTTAGTACCCATGAATATAAAAATCAAACAAGTTTCATGGCTAATCGGGTAAAAAGGAGTTTTTGTTTCTCTCTTATTTTTCCTAGGGTAGCTTAAAAGCTTAACCTCACAGGGGTCCAAGATCTAATGGACACCCAATAAGTGTTGGCAGTTAACTGTTTCGTCCTTATGGGACTCCTCAGAACACTGCTTGATCAATGTGACACTCTTGCGAAGTTAATTAGACGGTTTTGTCTCTAATCCTATGCAAAACAAGAACGGGCGAAAATAAACTGCTATACATATCAATCAATGAAAAGACCGATTACAAATAAAAAGAAACAAACTAATCCGTGACCTACCACAGCTCTTCTGCCTTTCAAGCTAGATCAACGCTTATTGCGTTTTTATCAGCCATCAGACATGTGAGCGTCTATTAGCGAAATTTTTATGCCAAATAATACTAACAAACGTGAAATTTAGTACCCGTGAATTTAAAAAGCAAACATTGTTTCGTTCCGTCTAATTAACTTTGCAAGAGTGTCACATTGACCAAGCAGGGTTCTGAGAAGTCCCATAAGGGAGAAACAGTTAACTGTCAACACTTATTAGGTGTCCATTAGATCTTGGACCCCCGTGAGGTTAAGCTTTTAAGCTACCCAAGGAAAAATATGAGAGAAACAAAAACTCATTTTTACCCGATTAGCCACGAAACTTGTTTGGTTATTATAAGTATTGTCCTAACTGCTACAATGTTTAAGAAAAAAAAATATTTTTATAGTGAAAATATCGAATTTTTGCAAAACTGTACATTGTAGCTGGTTTGGACAGCTACCGTCCAAAGCTACGATGCTAAGTGATATATCAGTGTTAATTTAAAAGTTTAAAAGTACCATAAAAAATTATTCTTGATGTTTTTTGGTAGGATGCACCATGTCGCTGCAAAACCACTTTTTTGTACTCTTCCGAAATTTTTTAGGAATCACCCTCTTTAACCCTTTCCGGACGGCTGCCTTACCCTTAACGACAGTAACTTTTTTGGCCGACGGACAGCTGTCGCCTATTGACGACACCTGTTCATTTTATTTCTGAGAGGCTGCCGTTGCCTTGGAGACATGTATTTTTTTTTGCATTGGCACACAGGCGGGTGACGAAACGTTTAAGACAGTGTTTGCTTGTCAGACGGACGAGCGTCGTCTATTCACGACAACGTCGCCTATAAGCGACAACCGGCAAAGTGGCAAAATAATAGGGGTCGTGTCTGGCTATATGTGTTTCCGGCGCCAGTTTGCTTCAGCATGGTATCCGAGCAGCCATGATAGTAGCAGCAGGTCTTTCCTGAACGAAAGAATTTTTTTTTAAATAGTAAATTACAATAAAAATATGTACCTATATTTTTTATGGTTTCTTGAGTTTACTTTATCTCTAATACAAATACTTTTTTAATTAGTCATCTATCCTTAATATTTCAATGATTTTTTGGGTAACCTTTATCTTTAAGCTCAATAAAAAATTCATTTAAATAAATATCTTCAGTTTTTGTATTTTAAAATCACTTCCTAATAGATAGTAATTTTTTTTTATAGTGTCGTTCATTTACAACAGCCGCCTGCAAAAACTTTCGTCCGTGTGCTTATAAGTTGGGAAGGAGCGGAAAGGGTTAAGACAGTCTGTAGGGGTACCATCCACTAAAATTTAAAACCGATATCCTGTTTTCTAAAGAGTTTGATTTAACAAAAAAAAAATCAAATTTTTGTTATACCTATTGTAACTACAATAAAATGACTATTGGTAGTATTTAAACTCTTTTGCTAGTAGAAATACTTATAATTGTGTATTCAAAAAAAAAAAAAATGTGTGATTTTAAAAAAAGAATAAAACGAGCTTTAAAAAATTAAAATCGGACTACTAGGTAAGGACATACATTTACATAAAAAATCTAGCATTTTGGTAGCCATTTCTAAGGATGGCGGCTAAACGACCATAATTCGGACGACGCGAACAAATTATATGGGTGCTTAATAAAGCCTTGTTATAGATATTTGGAATTTTGATTTATTCCAATAAAATATACAATAGTTAACATTAAAAAGTAAAAAAGCTGCTAAACAAAGGAAATTATTGGGTAGTAAGTAAGTGTTTCTGGTTGGTTTTTAACCTTAATCAACAACCATATTTCAGTGTTTACATTCCGTTAGTGAGGCTATTTCCATACCTGGTAAGCCAATTCATACCGACTTCTACTTAGGTCCACCTCTATTAGAATACTGTACTATTGGTCTTGATTTAATGTTTAATAAGTTTTTCGTGTCTCAAGGGACATTACTATCACCTGCATTCACCAGAGAATGACCCAAGAAGGCCGAAACCGGTCGTTGATTGGCAGGGATCACTGTTCCTGCTAATTATCAGGACGTGTTCCAAACTAGGATGATTCATATCCTTGTAATCGACGTTTAAGAAAGTGAAAACCACATAGTTTTAACAAGTTCCCAAGGAAAGCATCAAACCATCAGTATAATTCAATGCCAGTAGGGGTATTTCCCCCCCCCCAAATCTGTTGGTTTCATAAAAGATTTTTGTTATTGTTACTACCATCAATTCAGGATCACACTCTAGAAATTTTGCCAATATCACAGACTAAATTTGACAAAGACAGGTAAGTGCTGTGAGAGTGAGTATGAGTGTAGAAGTCAACAAAATTATAGATGGACTTAACCTCAATTTTATAAAACTATGCCAGCCAGATTTAACTAAAACCTAACGATATTTTACAGGTCTAGAAGAGGAAATCGTTCAGATGCTGCGTTTAATGAAAGGAGCAACATACTTAGTGCGAATAAACATGACAGTTTTGCGAACATTTTAGGATAAGTTTGTTGGGGTGGTTTTGCCCTCTTTAAATGTTCTTTTTGATCGTTTTGCTTATAGATCCTTTATCCTGATTTCAAAAATATATATATATGTTGGGATTATTTCGTTTATTAGTTTTGCAGAGATGTGAGTTTAAAAGTTTTAAAAACTTAAATTGATACTCACAAAACATCAACTTAAGTTTTTAAAACTTTAAACACATATATCTCCAAAACTAATAATCGAAATAATCCCAACATATATATTTTTGAAATCAGGAAGGAAAAATCTATAAATATATGTTCAATTTAAAAACACCATCGACCTGTCAAATTTTTACATTTAGATTTTTTTTTTAAATTCTAAAAAGATTTTTAAACTTTGTAAAAAATTAGGAAACTTTTGTATTTATCATATTTTGATTACTTCAAATACACGATTTAGATATGGTGTAAAAATATTCGGGAAAACATTGTACATCAGTCTCACTGGATGCAGCGGTGCAATAAAACAGGATACGTTTTGGCTTATTTTATCTACATTATTTTTCTAAAAAATTTTAGTCTGTGGCTCTTACAGAGGAGGTGACATATTTAGATTTTCTCGTCTCATGACTGAAACCTTTCAGCCTTCAGTTAGTTGTAACGACCGCGGAAAACTTTTTTTTTGTCCGTCATCTAAATTAAACTTTTCTCTCGCGTCTAGTTTCTCTACTTGATTGTGTATTTGTCGGGGTTTTTTTTCAATTTTCATTCCGTTTATTTTGTGAGTTGCGAAGCCTTATACAAGACAAAACCGGCTGTTAATTAATTTTTTTGTTCGTGCAGCTCAATAGTCGTAGTTGGTGTTAGTTGTTTGGCGTTAAAGTGAAAAACAGCAAAAATTGAGGAGGAAAAAACAAATGACGATGTTCTGTGGAGAGTATTGTGTGGTTTTACTTTTTGCGATTTGCTGTTTTTATGACAAGTTTGCGCGTGGATTACCGTCGACAGAGTTTGAACATGTGGATGGGGTTATGCAAAGAAGTGCTCTATTAGGTAATAATTATTAATAAATACGACGGCATGTGATAGCATAATTAAATGCCCATCATTGCATTGCTAAGATTGTGTGTGGCGACATAAAGGTATTTTATGACAAAAGCTGGACAAAATTCCAGTTATCAAATATTAGCGTATTAAAACCATTTTTTGATGGTTTATAAATAAAGGAATAATGAATTAAAAAACGTTTTAATTTTTTGCATTTATGATAAGAATCTGGTTCACGATGCTACCGAATTTCGATGATTTTGTAGCAGACCTATTGCTATACTTAGAATTGCATACTTTGCCAAAAACAAAAAAATTCTTAGATTTCTGATTCAAGTGATAATTTTTATTTGTCTTATGGATGTCTTGGAGGCAAGTATATGTAATATAATCATTTTATAGAAAGTACCCTTAGACTCTTAACAACATGGTAAGAAAGAGTTATATACATAAATTATCTTTTGTCAATTATAAATACAAAAAATAATTAAAGTTTTGTTGTTCGACCGAGCTCAAATTCTTATTTGTTCTAAAAAAACAGCTATTTTTGTATTGAATTTGTAAAAACTGATTCCGGAACGTTCCGGTTGGGATTTTTATGATTTTTTTCTTTGCCCATAAGAATAGAAAATTATAATGCGATTTTTTTTAAATTTCTTACGAAATTTATATATATGTTATACTTTAAAGTTTACTTTTAACTTTTTAAAAAACTTTATTTTGATTAAATACAATATAGGACTTAAACGTTATAATTGAACGTGTACTTAAGAACGATTCTAAAGAGAATGACTTAACATTACAATGATTTGAGTTTATATAAAGAAAATGTGCTGATTAAGCAATGGAATAATTCCTTAATATTCTAGACTTAAACTAAAGTGCAATTCGGCAGGAATGCACGTGTTGTTTATTCCGTGAGAGACGCAAGTCAGCAGAATGGTCTTCTTATCTTGAAAGGTTCTGAGAAATAAAGTGCTGATTCGGCTTGAATGCACGTGTTGTTTATTTCATGGGAAACGCAAGTCAACAGAATAAGCTTCTTATCTGG
Organism: Aspidapion aeneum; assembly: GCA_963576565.1. Lineage (NCBI taxonomy): Eukaryota > Metazoa > Arthropoda > Insecta > Coleoptera > Brentidae > Aspidapion > Aspidapion aeneum. The sequence goes on from OY755047.1 coordinate 26,878,788, forward strand.
AAGGTTCTCGGGTTTCATAGAAGGTTCTGGTTTCTTCTACGTGTAGGCAGGATATTTTCATATAACATATATATATTTATATATAAGATATCGTTTGCGACGTACATCTTGTTAACAAAAAATTATCTTATTTGTATAATTTCAAAACTGGGTTTAGAAAATGTAAAAGGAGCGATATTGACAAAAACTCGGTGATTTCTTGATTAATTAGGGTATACCAGCCGATTTATGCAAAAATAGGTTTTTTTTCTAATTTTGGCCAGCATTCAGTATAAAATACCGCTTTGTGCGCCGCCTCTTGTGGGTTAATACTTCGTTTTTATGAAAAAACAAAATAAAGTCAACTGAGTTTTTCACGGGCTTTCTTCTTGAAGCAAAAATTATTAGGTCGAGTCCCCTGAAAAAGTTCTGCTTACACTTTTGTTTGTTTCAGTGGAGATGATCCCCACTTATGGTACCCCATTCGAAAGCATGTAGAAGAAAAAAAACAACTTCATAATATTGTTTGACAAACATTAATTAAAATTGCAATTGTTTAATTTTTTACTTTTGGTTTCATTATTTGAAATTTTGATTTGCATATGCAAAAAATATATTTCATTATTCCTTGTTAATATGCTTTTAAATAAGGTACCAAAAGTAGAAAATTAAAACCTTTTAAAAATTGTTTTTTAACATTTCAATTGACGTTTCTGAAAAATTATATTTCGTTTTTTTTTTTATAAGCTTTTGAATAAGGTGACGGCTTTTTCTTTGTCATAAACTTTTTTGGATTAAAATTTTTCAAAAGCTGCTTTTTGGAAAAAGCTGCGACTGCTCTCACTGCTTTTTAAAAAAAAATCAGTTATGCCCATCACGACGCTAGAGGCAGCGTTCCATTTAAAATCGCCATCCTGTATAAACTGGCCTTATTATATGGATAACGTTAATAGTTTTTGTTTTTTGAGTTAGAGTATCCTAGTGTCCCTCTATTTTAAAAAAAGTAGAAATGCGACAAACCCAAGGTCTGTAGAGGATAGGTTGCCTGATAACTATATGGTCGAAGCACGAGTCGTTAAATATCGAGATGAATTCCATCAAAGGAGCATGCGCCAAAATTAACGTTAAAATGTCTAATTTAATTTATTGGCGCGAATACCGTGATTGGCGCGAGATCGAAGAGCTTAACGTATAATAAAAAATTCAAGGTATAAACTAATGGTCAATTCCATTGACTTCTATACCAGTTCTATAACGCCCTTTCAGGGCGTTATAGAACTCAATGGTCAATTCTAATTTTTTGGTATGATTTTATGTAGGTACCGGGTGGTTTTTTATAACCGGAGCACTCAGCAACTTTATCATTGAAAATAAATTGAGATTTTTTTGGTTAATTATGACTACTTTAAAAGCCAACATAATTTTTTTCTATCCGTCACCATGTACACGGTATCGCAAATTCGATGTTTTTGGGGGGTTTCGTGTATTTCTAGAGGGGCTAAAAAAATCTGATCCCCCTTTGCGACACTCAAATTTCAAAAGAAGCTTAAAGGTGAAAATCGCATTTTGATATAGCAAGCCGTTTTTAAACTAAGGGGTGATTTTAAAAAGTCTGCATTTTGGGAAGGGGTCTATAACTTGTTTATTTATTAATATTTTTTATTTCTGTGAAAACATTCTTAAGACACTTTTTTAAGAGGAATTCAACTGTTAAATTTAATTTTATTTGTCACGTTTAGTTTTTGAGATCACATAAAATTAATTTTTCTTTATGGGAGGATCCCTTTATTTCTTTATGTTTTTGTATTTTTTTTATTTTTACCACATATTTTAGTTTGCTTAGTGGGTTTAAAATATTTTAATATTATAAAATTATAAAAATAAAAAAATTATAAAGAGGTGATTAAAAAATAAAAATAAAGAAAACAATAAAAAAATAAAAAAATAAAATATTGAGTGATGATATCATTTTAAAGGAAATTTTAAGCTGATTTTAAAAATCGAATAAAAAAGAGTTATTCTGTAAGAAAAATAACAACTTTATGCAATATCTTAAAAACCCAAAGAGATAAATAAAAACCGTTTACATATGTCAATTCTTCAAGAAAAGATCTATAAGAAAGCTATTTACACAAAAACAAAATTTTCATAAACAAAAAAGTTATAGACCCCCTCCCAAAATGCAGACAAAAAAACTCCGTAGCTTAAAAAACGGCTTGCTTGAAAAATGTGGTTTTCACCTTTAGGCTTCTCTTGAAATTTGAGCGTCGCAAAGGGGGTCAGTTTTTTTCTATCTCCCCTAGAAATACCCGACACCACAAAAAAACAACGAATTTGGGACACCCTGTACAGGGTGTGACAATGAAGTCGATTTTTTGAGAGGGAACACCCTGAATATTTTTGCATTTTAAGATTCGTCTTTTCTTTCTGATTTCAAAAATATACAATATCTATGTGCTGCGATTAATATTTTTTGAGGTATATGCAGTATTTCTTCTATATTATGATCTTATGCATTTCACGTTTATTTTGTTTTGCCATGGGAGTATTGACTCTCAACTCCAATGTTTCTTCAAGTATTTTTTGATTGTGTTTGTATTTTAAATGATCACACAGATCCAAGTTTTTTGGGAAGGAGCATTTACATTCTAGGCATCTAAACATAAAAACACTTTCTGCATAGGAATACCTTTGTTTTTGTATGCCATGTTTACTTTGACAGTGTTTATTCAAATTAAATTGGGCACTAAATAATTTGTCACACAACTTGCACGTCACCGGCATTTTCACATCACAAAAATGACGAATTTTCATCAAAAAGAACTGGGAATTATTAAAGTTTTGCTGTATAAAACCATACTGAAATATCTCTCAGTTGATTGGTTGGCAGAAGTGACAGATCAACGCTTGCGCAAGTCTTGGAATTCATCTCGGTATTTAACGACTCGTGTCGAAGCGGCGTCAGATGTGACAGCGCGTCAGTTGGAGTATCACGATTTGATTAGAGCGCTGTGTTTACATGTGTTTTTAAGTATTTTTAATCTTCAATGGTTTATTTTTTACATTTGTGGTGTACTTATATTATCTACTTGTAGTTATTTTAACAAAGTAAAAGCTTCACAAGACATTGTGCCTTTGGGATATTTTTTATAAGGTAAGTTTCATATTTGAGTTAGTTGATGTATTTTATGAATATTGATACTAGAGACTTTAAGAAAAATAACAAAACATATTTAAATTTAAATTAATAAGGGATCACAAGAAACTTAAAGATTTCCAAGTAGTTCGGATTGTTCATAAAGTTACTAGGTAACCTATTCTCTACAGACCTTGCGACAAACCCATCAAGTCACTCACATTTTTTGGTTATGTTATTTACTTGCCAAGTTCATTGGCGCTATGTTGTCAGCGGTGAGTGACATCAATAATCATGCAACATATAAACAAACACGTTTGTGTGTTACCCCCTGAAAATGTTTGTCAAAAATCGTTTATTTTTATTTTCCGACGCTTATCAATTAACAAAGTCCGTCTCCCTAAAAAAGGCTAGAGTATAGAGGACCGATATTTCCTTGGTTTGATTTGGATTAAAATAAATCTGATTTTAATAAGTTTGTCGCTTCTCTATTTCTTTAAAATATATCATACATACAGAGTCTCTAGGACATCCAAGACAGGCAGACAGACACCATCACAAAATTAGGTAGACTTTTTTACCCAAAATAACTTATTTTAAGTAAAAAAAATACGATCCCAGTAGCCTTGCATACATATGGTATGGTATAGATAGAAAAAATAGAAATTTAAATCCTCATCATTTTATTAACAACAAAAATAGATAAATGCCAAATTTTATAAAAAAAGATTTTTAAATTTTTTTTTTTTTTGATAAATCATTAATTTGAGTGACAGTGATTTGTAATGGGATCCTGTACTATTGTTATTAATGTTTTAGGGCATGATGTTGTACTGCACTGCTCGAGTAATGACAATGATCATAATTTCATGTTTTGGCATATGTTAAACAAGGGAACAACGATTGGACCTACAAATCAGTACGATCATGCCAAGTACAGATACGAAATATTGACTGGAAACCTTACCATTAGAGTAGGTATAGTTACTTAGGGCTATTTTCATATTCATCGAGGCTTTATTCTACCTCGATGGTCATTGTAAATTTAAAAAGTTTTTTACGCATGAATATATTTTCTTAGTTAAATTATAGTTTATAATGTCATAGATAGAGAGTTTATAATCCATTACAAGAGAACAGAGACATGGGCAGGGGAGTAGATAGCTTTTCCGCAAGTGCGCAGCCCAATTTTATAGGGACACTATGGGGATATGTCAGTCGGACATTTTGCGGTTAACTTCCCCTTAATTATCCTCCGATACCAGCTTACTAAATAAAAAATCATTTACTTTTTTGCTTACTACAAGATTGCAAAGAAATAAATAATTGAAGATTGAATTATTAAAAGTATTAGAAGAATAATCTATATAATAATAGTTTATTTTTGTATTTAAAATGAAGAAGTATTACACTGACAGGAAAATTTTTTGTTTATTTAAACGCAGCTTGGCCTGGTCTATTAAAATCGATCGATAGTTACGTCTGGTTATATAGTAGGCAGCCCACACGCATTGCTTGAAAATTTAATTTCTTTTGATCGGGCCTATTGTCTTATATTTCTTGGTGGTAAAGTTTTTAATTGCAGTATTTTCCAAAGATTTAATAGCCAATATATATAGCGAAGCAACATCAAATAAAATCCACGACGGAACCAAGCCAATCCTCATAATAAGAGGTGTACCTAAACCTAAACTATTCTATCAGGCCATAGAAGATGTTTCTTAAAGTTTGGATTGGGAAGAAATGGGCATCAAAGTAAACGGACAATACTTGAACCACCTAAGATAAGCTGATGATATCGCCTTAATAACAGATAAGAAAGAAGAACTGATAAAAATGCTGGAAGAACTGGATACAGCAACTAAAAATATAGGCTTGAGTATGAACTACACGAAAGCTAATATCATATCAAATACAGATGAAGATATCACGATCAGAATAAATGAAGAGAAAATAGAACAAGTAGATGAATATATATATACTTGGCACAAATTATTAAATTTAAAAAAAGGAAACCAAACAGCTGAAATCAAGAGACGAGTAAGATTGGCCTGGCAGCATTCGGTTAATTAAGCTAGATATTAAAAAATATCCTCAGTACATCCAACCGAAAGTGTATAATCAATACAGTGAAACCTCCTATAAGCGGACACTCGCGGTTCCATAGATTCTGTCCGCTTATTGGAGGTGTCCGCTTATGAGAGGGAACGACGAAATTTTAATATATATTTATTACCAATTTCCGCTGCTTGAGTTTTTCCGATATTAAATTTTTCAGCGATCTTTCGTGCTGATAGATGTTCCTTCTCCGAAACGTTAACAACTTCCATTTTTTCACGTAAACTAAGAAGTTTTTTAGTAGGCACCATTTAAAAGAGATCTATTACTACCCAATTGAACAATAAAAATAAAACACAGCAGTCCCGCCCCCGCCGAATAAAATATGTTGTAAATACGACAGAAGTATTTATAGTCTCCGGATTAAAAAGGAAAGGTAATTTCCCGGCTGCAGAGTACGTTGTTGCCAACATACTACATAATATTTATGCTCATGTCGTGCAGCGCTCCGTCCCGTTTGCAGAGGTTCGCGTCCGGTTAAGGGAGGTTTCAGAATTTTTTACCCGAAAAAAATTGTCCACGTCCGGTTATTAGAATGTGCGGTTATTGGAGTGAATTTTACATGTAAAGAAATAGGGAAAAGCTTGCTTCCAAAAAATTTGTCCGCCTTAAGGAAATGTCCGCTTAATAGAGGTGTCTGCAAGGAGAGGTTTCACTGTATATCCTTTTTGTACTTACCTATGGATCCCACATCTGAACACAGCATGGATAAGGTAACAAATGCCCGAAGATCAATACGAAGACAAATATTACATGTAAAGCTAACAGATAGAAAAAGGACTGAATGGATAAAAAATATAACAAAAGTAAGGGATGTCAGAGGAAAAGTAACAAAGTTAAAATATAAATTTTTGGGTCAGAATATCAGACAGAAAGACGATCTGGAGACCTTGGGACAATAAAAGAAGTAGGGGAAGACCCCAAATGAGATGGGCGGACGAGTTGAGGAAACATGCGGGAACTAGATGGATGAACACGGCGACAGACAGGGAACAGTGAAAGATGTTGTGGGAGGCCTATGTCCAAAGAATAGAAGAAGGCTAAATAGAAGAGAATAGAATACATTTTCCTAAAATTGTTATCTGCTAAAACTGCAGAATAGAGGGCTTTGCGTACGTTAATTGTTACGATTTAATTTAATTACTAGACTAGACTAGAAGCTAGCAGTATAGGAAGATTTCTATTTCCCTCCCATATCTTTGTAAGAGAATCTAATTTTAAATAATTTTTCATTAAATAATGATTTAAATATTTAGGGAGTCTCCAAAGAAGAAGAAGGTATTTATCTATGCGCCTCAAGAGCATTAAACAGTGAGGCACTAAACATTAAGGTTATTCGAATGTTGGTTGAATCCCATCTTGTCGAATCAATATATGAAGATGAATATCAGGTAATTAATTGAAAGATAAATGTATAAACTTTGTGTACTGGGTTTACATAATTTTCTTTATTGGTCCATAGAACCAGGTCTTAAAATGTTTGTAAAGAAGTGTTACCTATTGGGAAAATTTCAAGCCCATCACTCATTGTGACTTACTGGGGGCGTCACGGTATTTTCAATTAAAGTTTAAATTTACAATGATATTAGAATCTCTCTGCTTTCTTCAGTAGCGAAGGCACTAATAATAATAGAATCTTTTAAATTTAATTAGTTTTAAATTGTATTCGTGTTTTAGCTTACTCTTATCAAAGTTTTGGTTGGACTAATAGCCGTGGTTATATTTTCAATGGCAGCATTCGTTATTTATGGCATTTGGAGAGATAGATATCGGTACCCACGATATTTAGGTAAATTTTGCATGACGTTTTGCAACTTACTATCTAACGTGTCATTTCCCGCATACGCATCAGTAACATACTTTTTGTTTGTAGACAATGATTGAGTAGAAACAAAATTTCGGACTTCCATTGCCTTTATTTATTTTTAACACGCCGTTTCAGTTAGTAAGTATCTCTAACCGTTTTCAAATGTAAACTAAACAATCCAGTCTATAGGCTACTACTTATGCTACTTGGTGTGCAGTGAGATATGACGGTCCGCCCGCTTTTTAATCCTAAGACCCTTGTTTTCCTAAAGGAGTGGTTTCCATTATAAATGCGGTTTCAATAAGCTTCGTTTTCGCCAATGCGACTCCTGATGCAAAACTTTAGCTTCTGACCATTGAATCCTGATCATTTTCAATATCCCCTAATTGAGTACCTTTTAGTTGTTCATTTACTCTAATCTGAAGAGGGCGTGTCGTTTCACCAGCATTTGTTTCCACACTCACACGAAATTTGGTAAATACATTCCTTATTATTTGAGGGATTTTCTGGTTTTGTTTTAGTTACAAAACTCCTTATCGTATTTCTCAATGGAAATACTATGTTTGGCTATCCGTCTTATGTTTTCTGAAATTCTTTAAAAATATGGAATGTTAATAACTCCCAACGGATTATTATTTTGAGAATTTCCTACATTTGGTTTGTTTTTAATTTTAGAGATCGCTGAGCCTATTAATTTCTCGGGATAACCATTCTGTTGTAAGTTCTTTATAATGTTGTTAATTTCTGTGGTTGATTCCTTATTATTGCTACAAATATTTACGGCTCTTAAATAAAAACTTCTTATAATTCCTTGTTTTCGTCGCAACAGATTGATTAAAACTTAGCCACTTTTCCATGTGTGTAGGTTTCCTATATACAGTGGTTTGAATGTTTCTATCTAATCGTTTGACAAGAACATCCAAAAAGGGTAAGGCCGAATCTTTTTCATAGCGTTCAGATGCTGTAGAAAATTCTGTATCGTAGCCATAGTTTTAGCTTGACTCTTGCTGCGTTGATCGCATGGTCCTCGAACCACTCCATGTAGATGTTTGCTACACTGGCGAAACCGAACCCATTGGAAGTCCATCATTTTGCGCGTAAAACTTATGTTTCACTTGTAAGTAAGAGTTACAAAGTTACTTACTACGCGATACGTCGCGTCGTGTTAAAATAAATAAAGACAATGGAAGTCCGAAATTTCCACCACCATCTGACACGTTTCATCAGTGTGTCAAAGTTTAATACTTAAGAGTCATTTTTTAATTACCGCTATTGATAACTTTCACTGATAGAAAGCATAAATAGGTTTTCTATTGTGAAAATGTTAATAACATTTCCGTAACTGTCAGTTTGACATATGCGTTATAATTTACATGTCACTTTCACTCGCGCTTAGGCAGCCAAACATTTAAATAAGCTCTTCCATTAGGCAATACTAACAAAATAAGACTACGCCCCCACTAGAGGAAAATATTCTCAAAAACTGTGCAATGCAAATGGCATATTTTAAAGGGTAACTGCCTGACCTGGATGGCCTTAATCAGAATTAAACAGTGCATGAATATTTCTCTCAATCCAAAACATATTTAGTTTAGATTCGCAAACGTAGAAATAACAATGTCACCCAACATAACCAATGAAAACTTTCATTTTCCTATTAACAAAATGTTAATACCATACCTGTGTTAATCCTTAAAGTGATAAAGATACGTAGTTTGATGGGTTAAAATTTTCTAGAAGATGACGACGAAGATACAGAAGAACTATTCAGCGCTCCTAGTACGTCAAAATCAGGTGTTAACAGCCATATCGTTCCAAAAAACCCACCCACACCTCGATTTGATGACGTCGACATTAGTACTGATTTTAAGAGTATATTAGATAGTGCCAATGAAGGTTGAAATTTTAAAAACAAAAAACCAAAAATTATTAAAGACTTGGTCACAGAGTAAACATCAAACAGAAAAATCTTCGGGAGATAATTAAGGAAGACCCAGATTGTATCTCGCACAAAGCTTAATTTTGCTGGGTTGCCAATGTTGCAAATTTTCCTTATTCAGTAAAAATAAAAGTTTATACACAGATATATGTTTAAAGATATAACGTGTGAATAAAGGTATAATTTTTAGATTCTTATGATCGTATTGTTGTTCGTGAAAATAAAGACAAATTGAAATTATGGGCAACGCAAAACTTTCTCTGTTTGTGCGTTACTTTGTAACTAAAGCAGAGTTCTTTCTTATCAGTTTAGCTAGAGCAGTTTGACCAATTCAGTTATACAGAACCAAAACTGACAACTAAGAACCCCGCTTAAGGAAAAAAAAACAAAAATAAAAATTGGTAAATTGTTAGTGAAATTTTAAGGTTAAGATTTAAGAAGTTGAAAGTACCAAATTAGAACTGTATTTTGACATTTTTTTAAATAAAGCGAAAAACATATTAAATAGTAATCAAAGTAAGTATTTTTTGATTTTAAATTGGTTTAAAATAAATAAAATAACGATTCTACAAATACCAAATAATTATATTTGTATCTACTTATTATTATAATTTTATTTTATATAACAAATAGGTATAATAATCGAAACATTTTGTTTTAATACTGACAAATCTACAACTTGAGTATTAAGTAGGTAAATTTATAAAATAAGATGTTATTTATTTTATAGGGTTTTGATCTTATTTTGCGCTCTTTCCCAACAGCGGCTTGTTATTGCACAATGTATATACACTGTCATTATTCAAAAAATTAAGAGTTCCGTAAAGAAAATTTTGATGACATTTTAGTATGATGTAGATGTTGATGTCCTGATCAAAAGTTCATTTGGACGCAAAACGATCATATGTCTAGTTTCCGAGATACAGTACCAGATATGGGGTTTCCTCAAAATACGAACAAATTCATTGAAATTCTTTTGTAAAAGTTAAACTTTTATACCAGAAATGGATAAAAATAATTGTCTCTTATATTTGATGGCCATGCTACCCAACTAACAATTATAGTAGCGGCTACATGCTCCAAAGGCTTTCCTAATTTCTTATGGTAGAAATGTGGTGATCTCAACCAAAATTCGTTATTTTTTAGTTCTGACTACTGTTTGGTATCACGAAAAAGTAGAAGTTTCGTAAAAATGACCATTTAAACTACCTGATAGGATTGTTTCTTGATAGTCTAATCTGATAGTCTGCTCTACCACAATAGCACGTTGCCAAAGTTTTACTTTCTTTTTAGTCGTTAATTCGTAGTCACCCCGACATTTATATGTTACTTAATTACCACTACAAAGTTGGGCTTAATTGAAGTCGCAAACGGGTGTATCCGATAACTACCTTATAACTTTATATTTTACTACATAGGTTTGGGTCATCATAGTGATATCTGATGTAATAATGTAGAGAAAATTACTTTTGAGGACAACCTAAAAGTCACAAAAACTTTGATTTTGTTTTTATGTCAATCCTTCAAAGTAGAGACTACTTCCTATTTTTCTACTTTAAAAACGTAAACATCTTAAAGTCGCCTGTTGGTCGCGACTAATGTTAACCTTACTTTTTGTGGCTCCTTAAATTATTGCGAATTTGTTATAATTTATAATCAATTAAAGCAAGTATCGTTTATAATAAATTCTTAGCAAAGTACGACTTGTAAGCAGAATTTTAAGTTGTGACTTAAGTGCAACTAATACAAGTGGTATAAATAGATCGAAAATGCTCCCTGATTCTCATTGCTACGTTTTCATGCGAATTGAGTTCGATTTAATCTTATTGGAATAAAGCCATAATAACACTATTATTAGAACCGAACCAATACGTGTACTAGAGACCCAGAGAGACAGATGTCCCAAAAATTTGGTTACGTTGTCGCGAAAAACAAATATCTAAATTTGGCAACCCTAGTTAAGTTAGATGCTAGATCAATTTTTAGTTTTTATTGGTAGGCTTTAAGGTAGGGTTGCCAGATCTGTTTTAGGTCAAAACGGGATAAAGTTAAAAAAGAAGCAAAAATATGGGACAAAGCAGAAAAAAAAAACATAAAAATACATATGGAAAGTTTAGGAACGTTTGTGAGCCACTCATTAATAATGATGTCCGTAATATGCACTTGTACGCAAGCATATGTTAAATAATAGTTTTATCATTTTTGTGTTGCAGTTGACTTCTTAAAATAAAACAATTCATGTGAGATAAATTGGTAAAAGTTTAAAATTTTGTGCCAAGTTCGAAAAATGGGACAAAGGACGTCCCGTTAATACCTTGTCCTCCTTGCTTTTTTATTGTAACATTGACAAAAATATAACGTTTTAACCTAAGCACATTGTACAACAGCATTCCCCAAATTATGCTGAATTGATGTACGGTACTTATATATTCAATTAAAATTTGTTTACTGCTTTAATGTAATATTTAATACCAACAATCAATTCAGCGTTGACAAATTGTTTGAAGTTGCGATGCGATAGAAAGACCTAGTACCACACCTTCTGACACTTTCAATAAAAAACATTTTAATATTTTATGTATCTGTTCCCCAAATGATGACTTTCTAGTCGGACAACTTTTTTAATGAGTAAAATTAACGTTTACCCAAAATTTATTGTAAACCATGTAGGAACTCATAAACGTTACTGATTCTAATTAGAGTTTGAAATAAAGATTGGAAAATTTAATTGATTTTAATATGTTTTGTGCCCATTTGAACTATCCTTATTGAGTTATGGACGCGTTCCCCAAGTAATTTTTCGAGTATAAAGAGAACAAAATTAAATTAGGGACGTTTTTATTAAAAATGTTTCTGAAATGTGGAGATGAGTTTGAAGTATAACAATCTGACAATAATTTGAAAACTGTAATTTACTACAGCTTTAACTAAAAAAATCTTCTCCAATTGAAATTCTCCACCTCCATGATTTTTACATATGTTTTGGTATATTATAAAAACTTTTTAAAATTTACTTTTATTTATTTATTTATTGGATACTTTACAAACATCACTAATTATATAGAGAAAAATTTAATGAAAAAAAATAAATATTTATAACTTAACCTACTGCCTACCTACAAAAGAAAAAAGATGAAATATTACATAATGCGTAATGAATCGTTATTGCCAAATTAATTAAATCATAAATAATAAATAATAAAACAAACTGAGTTGAAACCTGGTTGAAACGCCATGGAAACGCAGCAACCGACGGCAAGACGACAGTACGGATTTATGTGTGTGTGTAAGAGAGAGCGCGAGACACAGAGTAAATTTACTGAGAAGAAAAGAGACAGTGCCATAGCAAAAGGGAATTTCTATTTTACTGACCATCATTTTAACGACCAACGTATTTTCGATAAAAAAACCGCCTAGTTTGTGGTAAAAACAAATATTAACTTTTAAGTTAACAGGTGTTAGTGAAGTACCACTTCTAAACAGCTCTACTGACCCATCACTTAACTACAACTCAGTTTTATCCCAAAAACCACCTTCACTTAGCTTCTACCACCCTCGCTTAGGCTTAGCTTCTACCATCAAAAAATCAACTACTACCACCTACCGTAGTGGAGCCTAAGGGAAGGTGGAAGTACTTGATTTTTTTGTGGTGAAAGCTAGGACAAGTTGGTGTTAGAAGCTAAGCAAAGGTGGTAGTAATTGGTTTTTTTGTAATAAAAGCTAAGCGAAGGTGGTAGTAGTTGGTGTAGAATCTAATAATTAAAGGTATTTTTGCTATAAACCTGAGCTGTAGCTAAATAATAGATAAATAGGTAACTGTATGGCAGTGGTAGGAGCTTTTATTTATTAGTTATGATTTGTTTCGACCCTATACAATTTAGTCTGACGTGAAATAGTATAAAAAATCGTTGTTGGTCAGTAATATCCAAGTCAGTAAAATTCGGGTCAGTATAATAGGCAGACCTCAAAAAATGTTTTGATTTATAAACAAATAAGAAATGGGTTTGGTCTTCTGTTTTTTACTAATCTTATTCAACTTAATATGTGCTTCTGTTAAAATGGCTTTTTGATGAATGATGCCACAAAACAACGAAGCCTTCAAGTTTGTTACAGTTCAAATAATCTGCAATCAAGTACAATCTACATAGAGAAATGATGAAGGCATGTAAACCAAAGGAAAGTAGGTAAGGGAGAGAGCTATGAACCATGGGGAATACGCCCTTTTTATTGGCTTTCATTATTCAGAATAATGATATCTGTAGGCAAATATTTTAAATACTATATCTTAAAACATATCGCAGAAGCCCCATGTATAAAAATTTCCTTTTTTTGTTACAGGATCCACATTTTCAAAGACGAGGAAACCTCTACAAATGTGAATACAACAGATTTTGGGAAGATATGTATACTGGATAATCCGAGAACTTATACAGAAACCTCTGGCCTAGTTTGAACTAAAGAACAAAAAAGTGTTTGAATTTAATGACAAAATGTTATTATTAGTACTACCTACCTACTCTGAAATTAAAATAAAGATCATAAGTTTTTTCCTTACACATTGAGCTGTGTCAGGCATCCATTATAAATGTAACCCCCCACGATCCCCATGAGATCCACTATCCCCACAAGATAGTGAGGGGGTTACATTTATAATGAATACCCCTGTACATGTGGCAATGTGTTAATCCTAAATCATTTTTTGTTGTAATCACTAGAGACCCACATGTGGTCGTGGTGCATCGAGGTCCACTAGGGCCTGCCAGCACTTTAGAATACAATACCCCTGTACATCCAAAAAATTGATGTCTTTTGTTTTATTTAATGGTCATGTCAGTGGAGGTCCCAGAGGGGGGTGGCATGTTCCTCCCTTTTTCCTGAGAATTACATAAAAAATACAAGAAACATTTGGTATTACACACCTGAGCAAAAAATAAGGTTTTATAACCAGATAGATAGGTTCAAAAACAACCCCCCTCCATGTTTAAAACTCAGTTTCCACCTATGTGTGCCCACATTGCTTAAAAAATCTCATTTGGTGACCTTGCATTTAAACAAGTCAATCTATGTCCCGTTGTGTGATACATTTTTTGAATCAGGGTGGGCACACATACATGGAAACTGGGTATCACTGCCCCCTCTAGATAATTTTTTAAATAAAAAACTACATAAACAACTTTTATTTATTTCATTTAAAATAATAACTTATTACAATAATTGATTAAAACATTAAAAGCCATACTAAATATATTGAGAATGACAAAGGCTGACCTGAAATCAACCAGGAAAGAAGTCAACTTAAAATTTGTCTGGATCATCTCAGCAAATCCTTGGTTCAGTAGGGCAATGAATGATTGTTTTCTTTATTGATATCATAAAGGCATTGCATATTACACATGTTGTCGGGTGATCTATTTATAAGAATACATGGTGGTTAAGCATTCGTTGCAGTCCCTATCATGTACCCCAATGGTGATAAGGAGACCTCATTGGCCTTTAGCAGCTAGTCATAACTCATAGAGTTAGTTCAATTGCAATACTTCTTTAGCATTTCTGGTTACTACAAGCAGTGATCTAAAATTTAAAAAAAACAGTGTAATAAATAACTCAGATTTTATAGTTAAAATTATTTGTTTTGATTCCAATTAATAACTTTTCAACTAGGTTAGACGAGGCCATAAGTCCTTGAATACATCCTTGATCAGAACATAAACTAGGCCTTATTGTAAAAGCGTAAAAATTAGCTATGTGCTTTCTTATATTTTTGTTAATAAATACTAATCTATCACTATAATTTTTAAAGTTTTTTTACCTGAGTTTGTTGATAATATTGTAAAACAAAATAATTTGTTTAAAACTTTTGTTGTTGGTCCTCCTTAAATGTCAATGACAAGTGACGTCTGTTGCTGACGGTCTGATCGGCCATATAACTTGAACGTCGTGATTTGCTTACCCGCGCGGTGGCTGACCCTTTCTAGGAATTTTTTAGTTGCGGAGAAAAGTCGGTAACACGTTCCCGTAACGGATGAGGTAGAAATTTCAATGTGCTATTTAGAACTATAAGGGAATGGAGACACTAAAGTAGTAAGTGGTACGTAGCCGTAACTTAGGCTCACTTTCAAGTAGCTCTCCCCTCTATGAAGGAATAATTTTTGTACGCCATGTTTTTTTTTTGAAGGACAGAAAAATTGTTTTTCTTATTTTAGTTTTGAAGCCCATTTTACAGAGATATAGTTTTTCGTACACAAATTAATAAAAGCTTTACCAAATATCCATATTAAAAACCATTTGGTCGGATTATCTGCCAATTATAAAAACATAACCTCAAAAACCACAACGAAAATATTCCATCAGCTACCAGAAAACGGCTAAATTTTGCAGGCGCGCCTATTTTTTGCAATAAACATAATGCATGTTGCACATAAAAATTTGCATGGCAGTTGAATTTTTACCTCTGCTCGTTAAATCTCGTAATTTTGGATAACATAGTACATATTACAGACATAACCAAACTAAAAAACTTAGCGTGTTTGTTTACTGTTGTGTTCCATATTGTATTATAATAATTCTACCAAAAAGAAACGATTATATTATTTGCAACTACATCGCTACTTTTATGCTATTACGGAAAAAAAACAGCCTCTACGACGTAGTAGATACCTGGCTGCGACGTAGTAGTGTAGTTGTTACTACAGTGACTTTAAACACTTGGCCTAGTAGTCATAACCAGAAATTGGTTCCCCACTTAGGGAATTAACACGTCGCTGTATGGTATACTGAGACGTAGCGGGAATACGTTGCGGTTACCTTTAAGAAATTCTTTCTAGTTGGGGTTTCGTCGTGACAACTTTAAATGTTTGTTGGGTAGGTGTCATCGACAACATTTTTATGTAGAGGGTACTAAAAAAGTATATTATTTCTATTTAATTCATGCTTTTTTGATAGAGGATATCGGGATTGCGTTGAATTTTTGAATGCTCTGGGTATACACGGAGAATCGCCTGCACGTTTGGGACGTAGATCCCAACTGTCAACCGCTGAAGCAAACAATGCCAAGATCTTTACTAAAACACGTTGGATGATTGAATCCAGGAACGGCCACATTAAGTCAGTATAAAAATATTTAAGAGACGTTATACCTCACATCGGAGATTTTTTCAAATCGTGCGATGCTTAGTAACTATCATCCGGTGACCAACATCAACATGGCTGATGCGACCATTGAAATTGCGAACAAAATGCGTCAGAAAGCACAAAAACCAAACCACGGGAAGAAGACGGGGATTGTGGCAGGAACTGGAAAATTGTCCACAATTTCTCATATTGGACCTTGTAGGTCTACATCTTACATTTGGCATATTTCAAATAAAAATGTCACCTTCATATATACAAGATAATATTGGAGAACATTCGGGGTCATCTTATGTAAATCAATACAGCATTAAACCTAAATAACTTAGAGGAAGGGATTTCCCATGACACAAAAATGCAAAGAAATATTAGTTATTTATTTGGTACACGGACAGAAATGAAATTACGGGTTATTACTGCACGGGGTACGAGTAGTAGATATGTGCTGTCACATCGCTAGTGTGGTGTGGTTTTTAAGTTATGCTTGACCAAGAAGTTTCTACCAATAATTTATTAATAATAAACTTTCGTAAAACTATTTATTTCGATGGTTTTGTGTAGCAACCAAAAACACACTTAATTTCTAATAGGTTTATAAAGATATATTTAAATTAATTGTAATATTAATACTTTGTGAGTACCCCCTGTATATAAAAGTATATAATAAATTGTAACGTGATATCTAGGATGGCCACCAAATCTAAGAGTCAATTATTTTTATCACTTTTTTGTATGAAAGTTTAACTTTTATAAAATAATTTCAATTTATTCGTATTTTGGGGGAGCCCCATACCCGGCACTGTATCTCGGAAACCAGACATACAATCGTTTTGAGCTCATGAGAACTTTTGACTAGGAGATCGACATCTACAAAATATTAAAATTTTATTAAAATCATGGATTTTTAAAAATCCATTTAAGGTGTGCATGCTTTTTTTTCACGGAAATGTATTCTACCAAATCTAGACCGTATTCTATGCTTAAATACTTAATATACCCACTATAGTAACATAAAAGGAGAGAAAGTTTATCACAAGAATAACTCGATTAAGAAAAATATTTCTTCGAGTTATCTATATTTTTTTACAATCTAAAATTAACTTTAACATGTATCACAGATGAAGAATATATGGCATAGAGTTATGACTATTTAAGTTATTGTTTAAAAGTTTGGAAATTGACTGTACAACCTGTCTTTAACCTTTTAAAACATTATGCAAAAAAAAACTCTACTTACAACCCTTTCAAATTGACAAGTCTGATTCTTTTTCGAATTGCAAAGCTGTCGAGGGCTAAAATTTTTAATAATATTTTGTTAACAGTTTATTTTTAAACAAATAGATTGCCAAAATCACTTAGAATTTAGGACTTAGAAGGATCAGCCTTGTTCATTTAAGGTGGCTGTGCTCTATCAAATTGTTTTAAATATTCGAAAGGTTTTGGCATTTGACACAAAGTAGGTATAAATGTTTTACACTTTAATTGATTGAAATTTTATTTACATTGTATGTACACATAGATATCTATTTTTCCTATACATATAATTTACATTAACATGTACAAAATAATTTACGGTAAGGTAAGTAGCTTCCAATATAGACCCTGTATGCATGATATATACAAACCCAAGGTCTTTATACTTTTACACAGGTAAGTTACAGAATTTGACAGGTCATTGAACCTGACTAGAAAATTCTAATCTACGTCACCGGATTCCCTTAAACCGTTTGTTTTATGGAAACCCGATGACGTACCTAAAGTCGTCGAGTTATATTCACATGACTGGTCAAATTCTGCGACAAAATTACCAAAGACACTCACACTCCTTGGTTATTATTTTGATTTCAAGTTCATAGGCATTTCACTAAAATAACTTAAGTCGTCAGTAGTGAATGATACCAATAATAACGCAACATATTAACAAACACGTTTTTTCTTCGCCCCCGGTATATATTTTGTCAAAAATTGTTTTTTTTATTTTCAGACTTTCTAAACATCTGATTTTAACTTAAATTTGACGGATAAGTTTGCCGCGTCTCCAAGGTCTGTAGAGGATAGGTTGCCTGGTAACTCCATGGTCGTAGCGGCGTGAGAGGTGACAGCGCGTCATTTGGGGTGCCACGATTTGATTAGAGCCCTTTGTTTACATATATTTTTAATAATTTTTTTTTTCGATGGTTTATTTTTTACATTTGTGGTGTTTTTTCAAACTATATTTATTTATAAACCATAAGCACATGTTCTAGTCGAACTATATTTATTTATAAACCATAAGTACCTGTTCTAGTTTACTTATACTGTCTACTTGTAGTTATTTTAACGGACTAAAAATTTCCCAAGACATTTTGCCTTTGAAATATTTGTTAACAGGTAAGTTTTGTATTTGAGTTAGTTGATGTATTTTATTAATATTGTTATTAGAGACAACTAGCAAAACATATTTAAATCAATAAAGGAACATAAGAAACTTGAAGATTTCCTACTATATTAGATGCTTTTAATTTAAATGGGAACTCTGGGTGACGTCACTTCCCGCTTCAACAACGCTCTGATTGGTCAGAAAATTACCGGGTAACCTATTCTCTACAAACCTTGCCACGTCTCTATCTATTGAAAATATAACATATATACAGAGTCTCTAGGTTCCTATACCATTTACAATATAATTTTCTAATAATTTATTAGGGGACTTGCACCATTTTTAAATATAAAGCTAAATTATGTTCAAAATTTATGCCTAAACTAAAACAAGATATCCTTTCCAAATTTTTAATATGGAATTTGGGGTTTTCCGGTATTTCTAGGGGATATAGTAAGTTTTTTCTAAATTTTCTAGAGTTACATTCCAAGATCCCCCAAAAACATTAAATTTGGGACATCTAATAAAATCAATAATTTGGGCAATAACCGGATTTGTTATAAACTAACCGAACCTTTTGACAACTAACCAAGTGAGTTGAGTCACCAATAGAGCTTGTTTTACCATCAAACAAAACACCTAGAAATGGCACGATCACGTTTCCGAATTATTTTTTTTTGGCTTATTTTTCTCATTAACTTGTAAATTTTAAATTTGCCTCTAGTTTGTGATAAAAACTTTTTATAAATATAATTTTAGCTAATTTTATTTAAAGCGTACCGAATTCCCCGAAACACTAAGCTTATTTCTAAACTAGTTCTCTACAAAATGCGGAAAACATTTCACATTCTTTTATTAGTTATGTATTTGGGTCTTAAAGAGGTATTTAGAGCCTGTGCTATAAAAACAACACGCTACACTGCCGTCCTAAGTAAGACCCACCTATCTGCAAAAAAATCAAAAATGAGTTAGGACCGAAAATGGATTTAAATGTGTAATAATTTGTAACTTTTTTTTGGTTTCATTACTTAGATATTGCTATTAGAAACCCATAAACATTTACCAACAAAAAAAATATATTACTATATAACTCTTGGCAAGCATTTCAATTTTAAACTCGCTTTTCTAGAAATAAGTGAAAACGTAGATAGGTGGGTCTTACTAAGGACGGCAGTACAGGCACAATATGTATTTAGTCTATGGTACAGGGGTTAAATGCACTTTTGACCGAGATGCATTCAATTTTTATGCACGACCAATTTTTAGGCAGAAAGCATTTTATATAATTATGTAGAATCCGGTTTAAAAATAATGTGAACTTAAAGCTAATTAGCCGTTAGTAAAAGACTATTACTCCTTACAATTGGCAACAGTGCATCGTCTCGACGACGAGCCAAATGTGCTGCGCACATAAACAGTTTCAAAGTTTGGCGCGAAAATTTATTTTTTATGTTTTTCACATGAATTTTTTTGGTTCTTGTTTGTAATGAAGGGAATTAAGAAGCCGACCTAAACTGATTTATTTTTCCTTGAATCATAGCTTTCCTGTCCTCCTTTCGGAATAGCGAAATCGATGTTAAATTTAACCTTAGTCGCACAGCATCAATTCAAAATTGATCACCAATGTATTCTAAACGTCTCTCTCTAACGTTTCCCCAAAGGTAAGCTAATTTGGCAGCAATGCACTCTTTATTGAATAAAAGCATAAAATACTTTTTTATTTTTTTATTTTTTAAATGTGTAAATTTAAAGACGGAAATTGCTACTGGATAGCGCACTAGTCAAGATCTCATCGACATTGTAAGAGACGTGAATATAAATAAAAAAAATTAATATTAAATCAAGAAAACCTTCAAGGATTCGCTTCAATGTAGGGGTAGATGATCCACATTAAAGTAGGGAGTAGAGATGTGCTGGAATATGGCTTCGTTGTACCAGGTATGATCTATACTTTTCCAATGGCGAACCTATTCCAGGTCTTATTGGCTTTCAGTGAGATGCTGTTCCCAACTGCAGGAAATTTTGCATATATTCACGCGCCTATTTGTTTAAAAAAAAGTCATAAAGACGGCAACGCTATTTTGTTTGATTCCCAAATACTGCATACTAGTGACGCCTTAAAGATGTATAAAAATAACGTCATTTTTTATGTGTTTTTTAAATATCATAAAGACGTCATTTATACATCATTTTATAGATGTCATAGTCATAGTCAAAAATTAAGGTCTTTATACTTTTACACAGGTTACCTACAGAATGTGAAAGTTCATTGAGCCTGACTGGCCAACTGTAATCAGATTAAAAATCCTACGTCACAGGGTTGCCTTAAATCATTTGTTTTACAGAAACCCGGTGACGCAGCTATAGTCGTCCAGTTAAGTTCACATGACTGATCAAATTCTGTAGACAACCTTTGTAAAAGTATAAAGACCTTGGTCAAAAATGACCGCCTTCTGACATTTAAAAGACGTCACCTTGCTACCTGGGTAGCTATTCTGGGCCTTGAACGATCTGACCATCCACATCTTACGCTTGGACCAATAGGAAACTCGGAGCGGTCGCGTGTTATGCGAAATGGTTTGTCTCGACCAATAAGGTGTTTGACAGTAGTAAAAAATAAATATATATTTATTTTTAGATAACTCTTTAGGTCTTGGAAATTCTAAAAACACACTTTTTTGTTTAATTTTTTTTCAAACTCATAGTTAATTTAATTAAATAATTTCATTGAATTAAAACAATTAGCCACGTGATTCAAAACAGGCGGTCTACCAATTAGCTGCGAGTGACGTCACAAAATAGTAAACGCCTCGAACGAACCTATTTTCTGTATTATTTTCTTATGGATAATAATGTTTGCTTTGGTTTAAAGTGCGAATTATCGTCCTAAATTAGATTTTCTTTTGTGTTTTGCTTATAAAAAATATTTTCAATGGAAAACGGATTCTCCAAAGCCGATAGTTCCAACTTGCCAATGCTGAATTCCTTTATGGTGGCAAGCTTCTTTGCCAACAACAGTGATTGTTGTTCTGCGGAATTTAGTAACCTTAAAATGTTGATGTAAGTATTCGATGAGTTGTTTTGTATATAACTGAAAGTTTTTACGATATTCTTCGGCTACTTTTACTCATTTAGGTTTTGAGGTTAGGTTATATGTTTTGCTTTGTTGTTTAATATGCCACTTACAATAGATTCAATTAAATACCCAATCATTATTATTTTAAGCATTAAGAAACAATCAAAATTTTCTAATTACATTTTGTTTCAAAGAATTCTTATGACCCTTCATAACAAATTTTAAAACACCAAAATTATTATGAAGTGAGCTTTTTAATTATTATTAAATGGTACTCCATATAGTTTTCCATATCATTGGGCAACTGTAATAATAAATTAATTCACAGAAAAAAAAACAAAAATAAAAATTATGTAATAAACCGAGGGAGGGGGACAGGTAGACAAAAAGTATACAACGACCAGCAATATTTGAAGAACTGCATAGGTTACACTGCATAGTCCTGCGTGGGTACTGCCTAGTCCTGTCTATGCACTGCCTAGTCTTGCATATGCACTTCTCAGTCCTACATTTAACCTGCATGTGCACTGCCTAATCCTGCATTTAGAGGTACTCCATAATCCTGCCCAATAACTGCCTAGCATCGGCCAAAAATTTGTACACCTTTCTGCCAATTATAGTTGTTCACCCCTTGTAATAAACATAACCTCAAAAATTTCATCGTCATTTACGAAATAGTTATATATATTATAGACAACGTGAGAAAAATTGATAGAAACAATTTAGGTATACTCACATCAAAGTGATCTTCACAAATGTTAAGTGAATATGTATTAGATAAGGCCCTTGGGTCTCTTCGAGCAACTTCTAGCCACTTTTTCCGTTCTTTTACTGCTGTAGGCACATGAATAAATAGTTTTCAGGTGTTTTTATGCTAGCATTCGAACACTGAGGCACTACACACCACTTATAGGACATTTTTTTACATAAAAAACAGTAAAAACACAGACCAAAAACAAATAAACACTTGAATGCCGTGTATCTGTCCGCGAGTTTACAGCGCTGTGACGTCATTGCAACGCCATGCTAGAAATGAGCGTTTTAGCAGCAAATTCAAATCGGAAATTGGAAAACTTGATTTTAAATGTAGGGATGATAAAATATACTATTTTAATAATTTTGCGTTGCAAATTAGGGATCTATGTATCATTCTAAACTCTTTTCTAAAATTTGTCAAATACTCTATGGTATAGTCGCCCGCTCTTCAGAGTTAGTGAATTTTACGAATTTGAAGTGAAATCGGTTCTCCTGCCCCGGACCGACTGAGTGTTCCGCAGTCGGATCGTAGGAGGAGCTTGCGTAATAAACGTCTTTTCGCATTGCACGTGACGGCTCGGAGCTAATTTAACGCTTGCCATTGGCTAAAGCATGTGATGGGAAGTATCACATCATTAAAGAATAGCTACCCTGAGACCAGAGAAATTACCAGTTGATGCAATTTTCAAAACAAACTTTAAAATACGTTTTAACGCGTTAAAGTGCCGTTGTTAATCCCTCGGAAGTAAAGTACCTCTTTAAGAAACAAAAACAGACGTTAAGGTGCATTTAAACTGCCGGTGCCGGTCGTGCATCACCTGAACATGAAACTTTTTAAAACTTAAGAAACAAAGTAGTTGGTGTGAAATTTTTTGTTTAAATGTTTTTCCATACTTCTTTAACATTTTCTTATATAAAGAAGAATCTTTTTTTAATAAATGGTAAATATTGCTATATTTTAGCAACTTCCGCAGCCAAGAATTATATTACCTACCAAGTGTCTTCGGTAGCTTTTACTTTTTTAACCCAGAAATGAAATTCTTCGTTTAGGTAAGATGGGTATTCATACGGCGAAAAAAGACAAAAGAACGGTAACAAAAATAAACGAATTCTATCGTTCGCGTTTAGTTGACTAACACAACTGTTCAAGCACCTTGTACCCTTGTATCAAACAATTTTTTTAATCGTTCGCATTCGTTCGGTTCGTTCTCCGTATGAATACTTCAAGTACCTTTAGCGCGCCTCCTCTGATGGTTGGCGAAACTTTGTGAAAAACGTTAGAAACGTTTTTTTCATGGATTACATCAAAAATACTTGACGCACGCACTTATCCTCTAGATATAATCCTCTGATCTTGCACCACTCGTATGGTGCTCGGCGAGGGCCCGCGAGAGTGTACCATCCTGAGAGTCGGAGATCCAGGCGTACTAAGACAAGTCTGCGCAGACGTACTGCTTTCTGAAGGACGACTGATAGTTTGACGTCATGTTGGGTAGAGTTCCTGGCCGTTTTTAAAGACACTGGTGTAGACGCAGGTACTGGGAGTGGCTTCTGAGCTATGCGAGTGCGAGTTGAAATACTGCTGGAATAAGAGAAATATTTTAGAAAAATGAAATATTGAATTATATTACTCCTATCAGCTTTGACTAAATAAAAATTACAGCAATACCTAGGTAAAATGGAACTGAGTCAAACATTTACAATAGAATATTACATAACAAGAGAAGAACGTGACAAATTTTACACGAGCGTGAATGTTGTGAACGAGGCGCTAGCCGAGGGAAATAACACGCAAGTGTAAGAAAGTTACTTTCTATCGAGTTACGTACGCTATTTTTCCACAACGACCACTGTTGAACTATATCTACTAATTTTGGTAAAAATTGGTCTTTAATTTTGGAAAAGTACTTTGTAACAGTTAACGTCATCGTACACTTTTCCATGCATGTGTGGAAAAATTTCTGCACACGGGTGAAAATTAACGTTTTCTGAGGATGCAAATCATGTAAAATTTATCATTTTTATGTGTGGTCGTAGGAAAAAATATTTTTCTATCTATACTAATTTTGGTTAAAATTGGTCTTTAATTTTGGAAAAGTACTTTGCAACAGTTAACGTTTTCGTACACTTTTCCATACATGTGCGAAAAAGTACTTTGCGTGCGGAAAAATTTCTGTACACGGGTGAAAATTTACGTTTTCTGAGGATGCAAATCGTGTAAAATCTATCAATTTAATATGTAGGAAAAAATATGTTTCTAAATAAAATTCCACTACTACACAACAAGCACTGGCACGGTTCGTAAAGAAACGGTTGCCTGTTAACTCGGGTGTCATGGCAGCTGTTACGTCAGTGCTACGTCGCAGTTATTTAAGAAATCAGTAGTTGCATTGTATTTCATAGCGGGTTTGGACATTTTGCTATAATGTTTTGGTTTTATTTTGGCTTTGAAATTGTTTTAATAACAGTTCTAGGACTGCTAAACATTTAATAAAGACTATAACTAAAATTTTTTATTATATGTACTTATTTTTTCCTCGTTTTTCTTTTAAACTACAACCAAAAATAAACAATGGCTCCATGCCATTTTTATTGCTTAAATGTTTTTTTTTAATGTTAAAAAAACAAAGCATTTATTAGCTGTATATATTTTAAATTCAACGTTAGAAATGACATCTAGGAAAAACATTATAAAAATAAACATACATCACCTAATGGTATTATTTTTAATGTTAATAAGTTTTAGTTGAGATTTTCGACATGTTTTTTAATTTCAAAACTTAACTTAATTTTAACATATAATTTGTGTTAAGAAAAAAAAACGTTTTTTGTCAACATGTATTTTACGTTTTTTACGATTTTGTGCTTAGTTCTGGCATTGACTCCTGTCTTATAAACAATGGTTCTGGGTATAGAATGGTGCAGTTCCAAACATGGGTTTATTGCAATTCAATTTGGTTATAAGTAGAGCTGAGTTTAGAAATGCATGGATTTATTGGCGCCAATAATTTGGAGAGTAGATTTGGATACAAGTTTATTTTTTGCATGGAACGAACAAAAAAGTTTGTAAAAGCATGCATTTCTAAACTCAGCTGAATGCAAATTCCTTTGTGGTATTTTTTACATGCGCAGTTTTTTATTTCCAGATATCCGGGTAAAAGAAAATAACGATAATGCCTCCTACCAGTTAAAACAACACTAAAGCTATTTTTAAATTTTACAAAAAAACAAAACGCTTAAAGATATTAGCTTATATTCCTTTATATTAGCATCCTGGTAAAAAATTATATCGCTTTGAGTATAAAAAAATATGCCTTAACTTGCAAACTGAGTTAAAAATATTGGTTAATCTGAACACATTTCAGGCGTTACACGTACATCCTAATTTACTTTTGACTGATCCCACATAGCACAACACGTAAAAACGGGAAATAAAAACAAACGTTAATTTTAAAAGCTGCTAGAAATAAACGTTTATTTCTTATAAGGAAACTAGGTTAAAAAGTCATTCATTATAAAAAATAACGTTGCTAAAAACGGCGTTGTAATAACCCCATAAACAAATTAAAACAACTATATTTTACGTTATTTTCAAGTAAATTCTAAGTAGATTTTTATCAATGTCAAAATCACATTAGGTTCGCGCCTTTTCTACACGAATTTTAAAACGTGACTTGTATTGCTTTTCTACCAAATATTTTTGAAAATTTACTAGAAGCATCGCCACCTATTGGCAACATTTTTTACTTCGACGCAATCTATCCGGGAGTGCTTTGGCCTCTAAGCTCCAAAAACCAGTTAATGAACTGATCCCTGATCCTTCATGATCACGATGCATCAGTTATTACCCTGATAAAGACACATTAATATTGTATTAAAGTGTTTACTGTTGAAAAATCTTGTTTAGTTTTTAAAGAAAGAGCGCCATCTTTTAAAATTGTCTTGAAGTGTTGTAGTCTTAAACTAGCAAATTTTCAAAAAAAGTTCAAAAAAAGTTATTTAAAAAAAAAACGTGACAAAAAAGACCCAAAAAGTTAGTAGGTTTGAGAAGTCTTAATCTAGTGGCGTTTTAGAACATGTTTTGGAGGACTTTTCAAGCATAAATTTGGTACAAGAAAATAGCGAGTGTAAAAAAGACGTTAAATACACAACACCAGAAACTTCAGCACAATTGAACTTCAATGTTCAACGTTTAGAATGTTTGCGTACAGAGCAAGAGATCCCGGGTTCGAGTCCCGGTCGAAGCAGAAAAACTTTTTTCTTATTTTTCTTTCTTGAATTTCACTTGTTGTTTATAGTTTTAGGTCCTTGCATTATTTGCAATTTGGTATTTGAGAATTAATTTCACTTGTTGTTTACTGTCATAACATTTCATATTGAGATCATGTGACGCGTGAGCGGGCACCCACGAGAAATAAGGACACTCATCGTAAAGGCAAGCTTTATAGGAAGCGAAGCAAACGTCAGCCTTTCTATTTTTTTGTTATTATTTTTGACATATTTTCCTCGGTTTCGCATTTGCGGTTCTGTTTTATTTTGAAGATGTTGTTTTACACAGTATGAAGGTAACTAAACTATATATATTTATGTAATTAGAATTAAAAAATTATGCTGCAAACTATCTTGAAACTGTATCATTATTAAATAGATCTTTAGACTGTGTTAAAACCACATTTTTAAAATAAAAACGAGCCGCCAATGCGAAACTGAGGAAAACATGTCAAAAATTATAACCAAAAAATAGAAAATCAGCGTAAGGCTTCGCTACCTGTAAAGCTTGCTTGACGATGAGTGACCTTAACAAGAAAGTGGTAGGTGGGAACCGGGTGTAAGGTATTTCTATAAAACCCCTACTACAAATTAGAGTCCTTAGTGTATGTTCTATGAAATCAAGCCAACGACTTCTGTAAAGACTTGCTTTTAAAAAGAGCTCAAAATGTAGAGCATGCAAAAATTAAATATTTATGCACAAAGTAGTGCTAATAATGGCGGAGTCATATTTATGAATATAAAATTGAAATGCGGGAAATAATTTTATGACCATAATGAGGATTAAAAAGTCATTTGTAAAATATGTCTGTTTATTTTGATTTTGGTTTTTATTATTCATTACATACTTATTTGATTAATGTTTTTATAGCTTTTATGCTTTAAAAGTTTTATTACTATATTATCAACTATCTATTGGTAAGATAAAAAAATATTTTTACAAAGACTAAACGGATCGCTGACGGACCTTCCTAGCTAGCCTATTAGGGCCTGTCCTTAAATTAGGTAACACTCTAGGGGGGGAGAGGGGCTTGCGTTACAATCAATATTTTTGTCTTGAAAATGCGTTACGAGGGGGGGGGGGTCAAAAATCCTGAATTTTTGCGTTACGTAATTTAATGACGATCCCTAAGCCTACTTCAACTAAAGCCCTGAAAACAGTTTTTGTAAATATCTCAGAAACTAAAGCTCCTACGAAGTTTTTATTACACGAATTATTGAGCGAAATGCAGTCTACTGTATTCCGAAAACCGCATATTGATGCGATGCTCTGTTAAAAATTAACATTTTTAAAATTTTTTAATTTAAGAAAACATTGTACCAAAAATGCTAAATAAAAGCTTAAAACCTCAGAGTAATAACATATAAAGAGAAGTAGTAACCCCGGTTTCGGCGGTCATTCATTCATTTGTTGGTAAACAATGTAGCTTTTCCGCTGTTGCCGGCTCCTCTGCCTCTGTAAAATTTTATAAATAATAAGTAAGGTTCAACTTCTTACCTTACCAAATTTTTAGTGCTTTGAGTTGGTTAGGCTATTTAAACCGTGCGATAATTTGTCATGCGCTTATTAGCCCGCGTCGCGTCGTTTTATGCTGTGTATTTCTTATTACAATCTGCGATAAAAACTCATTTAGACAACATAATTTATGAACGGCCCCTTTTCCCACAATTTTTTCAGGACGTGGCAACAGGTGTATGACATCATATTACGAATTTCGTGTTAGCAGGGCCGGGTTTCGTTTTGAGCTATTTGGACTATATCCCCGCGCTACTATTTTCCGAAAACCGCATATTGATGCGACGTTCCATTAAAAAGTTAGCATTTTTTAAACTTTTTAATTGTCATTAGCATTCACGAATTTTGACTAAAATCGAATCAGCTCGTTGCAGTATCGAGTACTATGTTACCTGAAAATTTCTTGTAAATCGGTTAAGCGGTTTAGGAGCTATCGCGTTACGGACAGATATTCATAAACACACAACACGACGATATTGCTAGGGTAGGTCAAAATACACCCAAATAACACATTTTCGGTGTCAAAAAAATTTTTTTGTCGAAAACAATACCTTTTCTAGCCGTTGCTTTGCGGGCTAGGAAGGTAAAAAAGGGGCGGGCCGACTGCACAACAAGTAGTATAAGTAGTAGCCTTTAGACTGGATTGTTTAGTTTACACTTGAAAACGGTTAGATATAGTTACTTACTGAAACGTCCTGTTTAAAATAAACCAACAAAAGAACATTTCATGTAAAAAAGAGCCAAGTACGCGAAAATGGCATTCCGTAAAAAAAATTGAGATAAAAGTAAGGCCAAGTTCTCCAATACAAATTTCATAATGAAAGATTTTTACTAGTTGGAAATGTTTTTCTAAACTTTGCTATTACAGCCAATCTTCTTTATGTTCAATTAAGCACTGTGCCTGAGTCATTTACAGCCGTAATAGCCAAGTTTAGAAAAACATTTCCAAACTATTTTCTTACTTTCATTTTGAAATTTGTATTGGAGAACTTGACTTTACTTTTATCTCAATTCTTTTTACGGAATGCCGCGTACTTGGTTATTTTTACATGAAATGTTTTTGTTATGATTTCACTTCTTTTTTAAAGGAATTGGATAATATTTAATTTTTAAAATAGTAAAATATGCGGAATATTGTTCAAAACTTTTGCAATGCCTTACTTAAAATTTTGAGGTCTTTTAATTTTTTCCCATGGTTTTATCATAGCTGCCATCAGCCTTCCAAAGCTCAGCTCTCTAGCGTTTCTGAAAGTGGACAATGTTACTTTTGCATAACTTTACATGTATAGGGGAGGGAAGTAAATTAAAATGTTCGTGTTTTTAAATTTTTTCCTATAGTTTTATCATAGTTCCTATCAGTCTTCCAATGCTCAGCTCTCTAGCGTTTTTGGAAGTGGGTAATGTTACTTTTACATAACTTGGCATTTATAGGGGAGGAGAGTAAATGAAAATTTTTGGGGTTTTTAAATTTTTTCCCATGGTTTTATCATAGTTTCTATCAGCCTTCCAAAGCTCAGCTCTCTAACATTTCTGGAAGTGGGCAATGTTACTTTTATATAAATTTACATTTATAGGAGAGGGAAGTAAATTAAAATATTGGTGTTTTAAAATTTTTTCCTATAGTTTTATCATAGTGTCTTTCAGTCTTAAAAAGCTCAGCTCTCTAGCGTTTCTGGAAGTGGGCAGTATTACTTTTACATAACTTTACATTTAAATGGGAGGGAAGTAAATTAGAATTTTGGAGCTTTTTGATTTTTTCCAGGGGTTTGGTCATAATTTCTATCAGTCCGCCAAATTTCAGCATTATAGTAGGTCTGGAAGTACAGTAGAATTTTAGTGATCTATACATGAGTGAGCGAGTCAGTGAGTGAGTGGCAATTTCGACGTTTTTTGAAATTTCGTAACTACTTTACTACTCTATAGAAGTCCATAAAACTTGGAGGGGTTGTTAACTCTATGAAGTTCTACGACTGTGCAAAGTATGAGGTTCGTAGCTCTTTCCGAAGTAGAGCTTTAGATAGGTCAAATATGGGCTGAAATGTTTCAAGAAAAGATGGTACGGAAGCGCGAACTTTGCGAGGCACTGCCGTGCCCTCAGATAAAGACAATGGAAGTCCAAAGTTTTATTTCTACTTAATCATTGTCTACGAGTTTTAAACAAAAGATTATTTTTTCACTTATATAATGGCAACAAGTTTAATTAGGTGGGTCCTCAAGTCGTGAACGGTTAGCCCAGATATTCCTAAGCTCTAAGGTCGACACTGACAGTAACATGTGTTTGTATTAAATGCAGTGTTGTCTTGGCCGTCGGACTCGGTATATTGAATTTTTTGTGTTTTTTTCTGTGTGCTGAGTTTTATTTTTGTAAAAAAGAACTTAGTTGGACGTAAAAATAAACAAGAAGTGCTATGTTTCTGAAAATACTGTGAAAATTCAGCTCAGTGTGGTTTTTTCGAGATGATTCCAGTGACGCAGCTATGTTGCCATCGCCGGGGATTCTGCAAATTCTAAGTTTTCAGGAATGACCGCCACGAATAGGGAAAATTTACACGGGGCCGCGGTTTACTTCTCTTTATATTATTATTACTCTAAGCTTAAAACAAAACAAAAAAAAACTAAAGGAAAATATTGTTGACTTATTACATTTAGTTAGAAAAATAAGTTTTCTTGATTGAATTATAGTTTGTTTTGCTTTGAATAATCTTTTTTTAAGAAAACAATTAAATGCATCGAGTCAAAAGGAATATAATGTCTCAAGTCAAGACGAAATTAAAGAAAGAATCTTTTGATCCAAAAAAAAGTTTTAAATATATTTATTTTAAAATGATTATTTGTTTAAAATAACAATCATTTTCGGACTTCCATTGTCATTATTTAATTTTATAAACTACGTTTCGACCCAGTAGATCTTGGATTGTCTTGAGGTGTACATTAACTACCACCTGAAGACAATCAGAGTGGCAATGGTCGAAACCTTGTGTATAAAATCAAATAATGACAATGGAAGTCCGAAAATGATTTTTTTTAAAAAGAAATAATTATTTTGGAATAAAAAAAATGTATCTAAAAGTTTTTCGAATCAATAGATTCTTTCTTTAATTTAAAAATTATATATTAAAACAAGATAACAATGTTTTTGGTGCAAGATGTTATCGCAAAGCCATTGTTTTAAACCAAGATATTTTTTTTCAATTATGTCTTATACTACAAAACAAGAAGGTTGCCGCTTCCATTCAAAACAAATCAATTTTCTTGGATAAAGGCAACTTTTATGTTCAACGGAAACCAACAGTTCAAGAGAATAGTTTTTTTTTTTGGTAAGAAAATATCGTCTTCGTGCATAGGAAAGCAGATTTTTTTCTGGGATCAAAGCAACTTGCATTGAGTGAAGACTGTCTAGTTTCCACTTATGCGTGCCCAATCTGATTCGAAAAACGCATCATGTGACGGGACGTGGATTTGCACCGGTTTTAAATGCAGCGTGACCTGATGCAGTTTTTGAGTTACAGTGGGCTTAGGTGAAAACTGGGTGGTACGTAATTAAAGAATGGTCTCTCAAAGATCACATCAACGTTGAGTTAACGGGAACAAAAATAATAAATTTATTTTTTACCAAAAAACAATCTCATACCATGTAATTTTTGTTTTGTTAAATCTACATGCTTAAAGATAATTTAAAAACAAGGAAAAATCAAGATATAAAAAATGTAATTTTTGCAGAAGTTTCTGGTGATGTGTATATAACGTCTTTTTTACGCTCGGTATTTTCATGTGCCAAATTCATACTTGAAAAGTTTTCCACAACATGTTCTAAAGCCCCACTAGATTAAGACTTCTCAAACCTACTAACTTTTTGGGTATTAGTTTGTCACGTTTTTTCTCTATATGTTTTTTAATCAAAAAAAGGCGCGAAAGCCTGTTCTAAATGCCCTCTAGATAAAGACTTGTTAAAAGTAATAACTTTCTGGGTCTTTTCTTGTCACGTTTTTTTAATAACTTTTTTAAAATTAAAAGTGACGCGAAAGGAAGTCCTAAAAGTTCACTAGTTTAAGACTAAAAACTTTAAGACAATTTTAAATGATGGCGCTCAAGGCAAGACAAAATCTCTATTTATACATTATGTTTTCTTTAAAAGCTAAACAAGATTTTTTAACAGTAAACACTTTCACACGATATTATTTTGTCTTTATCAGGTTAATAACTGATGAGTCGTGATCGTGAAGAATCAGGGATCTGTTCGTTAACTAGTGTAACTAGTAAATATTTGGTAGAAAATCCATGTCGCGTTTTAAAATTCGTGTAGAAAATGCGCAAACCTAATGTGATTTTGACGTTGATAAAAAACTACTTAGAATTCACTTGAAAATAACGTAAAATCATTGCTGTTTTGATTTTTGAATGGCGTTATTACAACGCCGTTTTTAGCAACGTTATTTTTTATAACGTTAATAAATGGCCTATTAAGCTTGTTTTCATATATAAATTAAACTTTTTTAAAATCAACGTTTTTTACGTGTTAAAAACGTGATTGTCCTATGTGGATTAAGAACTTTTTTTAGGTATCTGCCATGCATGATGGAGAGTAATAGGGCTTGAATAATGTTCTGGAACAAATCCTAAATAAATAATTAAGATAAAATGTTTCTTGTATTGCATTACATTGAACAATGCTTGTCATTAGTTTAATTCGAGAAAAGCGAAAATCTAGAAATCTTTGTTTAAAAATAATGAGATTTTCAGCAGGCATGGCATTGCGCTCGCCTTTTGTTGTGTGGAAGGGCGGGTGTCTTTTCCACACTAAAAATGCTTGCCTTACCTTGACACTCTGTAAGTATGACATATTTTAAAGAAACAGAAACGCGACAAACCCATCAAAGTAACCCAAGCTCACATTTTTACCTTCCTAGCCCGCGCAGTTATTATTTTCGACGAAAAAGATAACGCGATTTTCGGCAGGTTGTAGGTCACATTTTTCCTAATAATTTGGGTTATTACCAAAAACGCCGTAGGAGCTTTTGTTTCTGAGATATTTACAAAAAACTGTTTTCAAAGCTGATATATCATGGAGTTCACTTGAAGTGTGCTAATTGGCTAGCTAGGAAGGTATCAGATCCGTCATGAATCCATTTATTTGAGTGAGTGACAGCAATTATTATCATGCAACATATAAACGAACCCGTTTGTCCGTCACCCCTTCTAAATATTTGTCAAAAATCGTTTATTTTCCAACGTATATGCATTAACAAGGACGGAAGGTGCGTCTCTCTTTAAAAAAGGCTAGAGTATAAAGGAACGATACTTGCCTCCTTTAATTTTTACTTAAATAAATTGAGACCTAGAAGCAGAAGCCCCCACGAAGACTTTAGTAATAACATAAGTTATTAACAAAAATATTTTCTACTATATTGAAGTGATGCCCCGTTAAGAAGTTAGTGCATATTTTCAATTTTCAAACTGTCAAAAAAGTGTCATTAGCATTAATGGAGTTTGGCCAAAATCTGATCAGCTTTTAACAATATTGTACACTGTTTTAGCTGAAAATACCATGAAAATCGGTTCAGCGGTCTAGGAGCTATCGTGGGCCGGACAGACATACACGCACCCACACACACACACATTGCTAAGATCAAAATGTCAAAATACACCCAATTAACACTTTTTTGGCGTTATCTCAATTTTCTTTAAAACAATACCTGATGATGATGACGAAATTAAAAATCCAAAATCCAAAATATAAAAAATACTAAAAAATAAAACACTAAATAATGAGTGCGCGCCTTTTTAAAGGAAATTTTTGACAGAAAGTCTCATAAATAAAGAAGAGGGTCCTTTTCCTTAAATGCATACTTTCCAACCCCCCCCCCCAGCCCACGACTTGCTACATTTAAATGCGGTTTTTGCTTTTAAGCTTCTCTTGAAAATAAAGTCTCGCAAGTGAGGGGGTCAGTTTTTCATATTGTTAAAAATTTTGGTTATTTAAATTTTATAGTTAGAATTTATTTAGGTTTAGTGTAGTATTAGGTTGACTTATCTTATGGTTGTATTTTGAGTCTAGGTTTTAGTTGCGTTATCTATGACACACTCGGACGGTCCGCGTTTTAGAAAAGGCTAGTATAATCGTGAATCGAAAGTATATGGATGATTCGCGAAGGTTCGACGACTCTATATATAGGGCCGGACGTCGCGCATAAGCAGTCAGCCAAAGATAACGAACTGTAGTAGCGAGATATTAACACGAAGTTAATAGACCGATTATAGAAGTGAGTTAGTAGCAAGTTAATAGTAACTTTAGGTGCGTGTTTTGTACATAATTGTCGAAATAAATTGACATATCGTTTTTGACATTTGCGAGTTTTAATAATTGTTGAGAACCAGTAACAATATATCTCCTGGACACACCTGAAACCCCTTCAAAAACGTCGAATTTGAGTGAGTGAGTCATAACTAGGTGCACAAATAAAGACGGGTGATTCCTTGGCTTATTTTGCGACGAAAAGTTGCTATGATCATAGGTCCGCAAATACTTCGTTACCTGTCTACAGAGTAATTTTTAAAAAGTTGCCTCCGAATTTTTTCTGATGCGTTACTGATAAAATCTAAAGTACAAAAAAATCGTGCTAGTTCTAAAAGCTTTTTGGTACTTGTTTCAAGTTTCAAGATAAAACATAGCACTAAGTTTGTATTTTTTAATCTACCAGTGGCTTTTCACAAACAAGTTTCGGACGGGAAAAGGCAGAACGTTTAAAAAAATATTACCATGTAGGTTTTTATTACTATTTTTTATGTCCATTAATTAATGACCTCTAGCTGAATGTACGTTTTAAATTTGAGCTAAATATCTCAAAAACCTAAAGAGCTGCAAAGAATAATCAAAAATCAATTTTTAACTTGATCACGCTGTAGTTACGTAAGTAAGCATTTGCGGACCTATGTTCATAATTACTTTTAGTCTTAAACTAAACCAAGGAATCATCCGTCTGCATTTGTCCACCTCCTTATGACTCCTCCAGTTAACAATATCACCCACTTTCACCCTCCAAGCCGAGGACATAATTAATCATAAGTAAGGTTATATATTAATAAACAAATGAAGAAAATACCTAATAATAATAGA
The DNA here is from genome assembly GCA_963576565.1 of Aspidapion aeneum. Lineage (NCBI taxonomy): Eukaryota > Metazoa > Arthropoda > Insecta > Coleoptera > Brentidae > Aspidapion > Aspidapion aeneum. Next base: position 26,913,985 of record OY755047.1, read on the forward strand.
ATTAAAACGCCTTCATAACTATCCTGATGAAAATACCTATCTAATTTTATAGCAATCGCGGTTGGTGGGGAATTTAACTCCGCCCGTCTGGATAATAAGCTGGAATAATTATGATCAAAATATTAAATAGAGAAACGGAAAAGATAAAGGGCCAATCTTTAAAGCAACAACAATTATACTAAAAAAAGGGATATGGTAAGGACATAGTCAAAAGCGAGGGGTGCTCGGTATTTCCTTTTGGTGTACAGGTTAGGGGAAATACTTGGGAAATATAGGGGGATATTATTAGCTCGTATACTACCCGGGAGTTTCAGCCTTGTTGGCCACTCTTCGGTACGAGCGTAACCAGGGTTAAGGAACGATGGATAAGTTTTAAAATATACAATCGATTTTTATATGACAAACTGCACTTGGCAGAAAATTAATCAGAGTTTTCACTAAATATATTTTTTTGTCCGCCGTCTAAAATCCAAGATGGTGGACGAAATTAAAATGTACCCTTTAAAGATGCTCGTGTATTCTTGTGTTGCGAACATGTTTTAATTATTTTTTTGAAATCGTAAAAAAGCTGCCTTCTTGCTAGGCAGAACAAAGTATGAATCAGCAAAATCGACTCATTATATCTAAAATTTTTTTTTATTTTAACCATTGTTTTGCATATTATACGATTGCCTTGCCAATCATGTCATATTTCCTTATAAATTCATTAATACTAAACCGATTTTTAATGAAATAAAAAACATTCCGCTTAGAATTGATTGCTTTTTCAAGATCATGATCAAAGTTTATCGCCATCCTAGAATTTAAGATGACTGACAGAATCATACTTGATTCTTTAAAATGGCGTGTTTATTCTTATTTTACAAAAATAAATTATTATTTTTTTAAATTTATATTAAAGCACTACTTTTCCCCCACAGAACGAGGTTAAAATTAGTAAAATTGGTGTAGTTGGTCTCAAAAAAATCAATTTTTGTTTCATCCATTGTTTTACAGATTATACGATTGCATTCATTTCCTTATAACTACATTACTACTATACCGATTTTAGTGAAATAAAAAAAATCATGGTGAGAATTGATTGCTCTTTAAAGATTATAATTAAAATTTGCCGCCATCTTAAAAGTTAAGATGTATGTATGTATGAATGAATGTGCCTAAAATATTGAAAAATGTTGAAAAATAGTGAATTAGAAAAACTAAAGTGAAACTAATCCGAGTTTTCTTTTTTGAGAAAACACACAAAATTGTATCACAAATAGGCAAGCTAGAACTAACAACGGCCTATTTTGAACCTAAGTGTCAATTCTCATTTTCAAACAACATTTAAAGAATTATTACCCCTCGTAACACCGGACGTCCCAGGGACGTACTTTTTAGATCCTCTTAGGTCCCAACGTCCCCACACCTAAAAAGTACGTTTTTAAAACGTTTAAAATGAAACGTATAGAAAAACGGCCACTTTGGACGTTTTTAAAAAATACTTTTTACGTCTGTTTAGGTCCAGAAGATTCCCGTATCTAAAAAGTCCATTTTTAAAACGTCCCTAAAAGGACGTTTTAAAAACATGCAAATCGGGACGTTTTAAAAATATACCTTTTAGGTCCCTTATAGCCCATCGCACCGACTTTTTTTTCGTTGCTTAGCCTAAAGTGTTCCTTATTACGTCATATTATTTTTATGTTAAGAAATGCTTGAAGCTATAGAACCGAAAAAAAAGTCGGTGAGATGGACCCTTAGGGGCCTAACTTTTGCGTACACGAAAAGTACGTTTTTAAAACATTCTAAGGACGTTGTCAGGACGTTTTTAAAATATAGTTTTTAGATCTCGGGCCATCTCTCCAACTTTTTTTTCGGTTCCATAGTCTACAGCGTTTCTAAATTTAATCATGATATGACGTAATAAGGAACACAGCGCTAGGCTGGACGTTTTTAAAATGTACTTTTAAAGCCCTCACATTTCTCTTACTAGCGTCATAATCATTATCTACATAGGTTGATCAGAAAAACATAAATTTCAAACTTTTCTACCATACTCAGATTGGAGTGGAGTCAAGTTATAAGAGGGCTCAATATGAAAGGGCCCAATACGTAAGGGTCTATACCAAGGGGCCCGAGGCCTAGACTTTGTGTAGGGCCCCTGGAATGGTTTTAACACGTCCCTGGAACGTTTTTAAAACGTCCCTGTAACGTTTTTTAAACGTCACCTGAATCGTTTTTTGAGCGTCCCCTGAAACCTTTTCTAAACGTCACCTGAATGTTTTTTAAATGTCCCCTGAACGTTTTTTAAATCTCTCCTGAAAGGTATAAAAAATTAAATTTGCCAAACGTCCGAAAAACGTTTTTAAAAGGTTTTGGACGTTTTAGAACGTAAAAAAGACCAACGAAAACGTTCCAAAGACCTTCTAGGGACCTCTACCGGACCCAAAGGGATCTAGGCGTACATTTTTAAAAGGTCCCCTAGGTCCGAAGTGGACGTTTTAAAAACTTTTTTAAAACTTTCCCATGTTACTAGAAACACTGATGTCAAACCGCTTAAAACACTGGCGTGGCTTCTTGCGCGAGTAATGATGATACCTACAACTGATTACGTTTAGACTTTTGCTAACTGTACATCATACATACTTACCTACCCTAATACACGACAGTGATATTTAAAAAAAAATAGACATGCCAAAATAAATAGATTTTCTAGTTTAAATCGGAAAAATGAAGAATATTAGAAGAAAGTGAAAATAGAAAGAAGAGATAAAATAGTGCAATGCAGTTTTTTAATAATATTTACAATTTTCATTTAGGTATCTATAAAAAGGTAAAAGACAAAAAAGTAGGACCTAATGCTATTTTTATAAAAATATTTACAATATTTTTGATATAATATAAAGGGTTCATAATGCAAGAAGGGAAAAACGGGGTAGCCACAAACCTTTAAAAATATTACTTAAACCCTTGCTTGAGCCTTGAATATATTGAAGAAATTGAACATGGCTTCTCCAAAATTTTCTTCAATCTAGAAAATTTATAAAAACCAAAGTTATTGTAACCAAATATTGACGCAAACTGTTTTAAACGCAATTTTAAGTGGGTTACTTTTGGATAGCAAAACAACACATAATCAAAGTCGTAGTTGTAAAATGTTGAACCGAACCAAATTTAATACTTTTGGGGGATCGGTTTGGTTTTCTAGGGGAGATTGAAGAAATGATTTTCAAAACGACGTGAAAAGTCTGCATTTTAAAAAAGGGTTAAAACCTTTTACTTATAAAAAAAATTTTTTGATGTAAATTTGGATCTGACTGTCATACTGAATTTGATCTGCCACTGTTTTGAGATATTAGGGACATTTTGGGTAGCGTATTTTACACTTTGTTACTGTTATTGTTATTACTGAGTCTGTGCATTAACATCTTCTCGCTCCTTTTTTGTTATGTACGGTAACGGCCGGCTGCCGGTACCTACGGTGGCCGTCCTTTAATGTTACCGTTATTTTATAGGGTTTGTTTTGAATTTTTATTTTAATGCAGTAGAATTTTTTAGTAAAATTCGGTAGTTTGGTTTGTAAGAAGCCATAAATCTGTTAAAACTAAATAAACAGATATAAATAAACAAAAATATGAAGGAGTGTGAAACTACTAAATTAACGTTTCTGTTATGTTATCTTATTATTCCAAAATCTATATCTTTTTCCCCGAATGTTGCCGTTATTTTAACTAACAATAACAACTGTTAAATTTTCTCCTATTTTAACTGACCCAAAATGTCCCTATTACATAAGATTGGTACTTTTTCAACGTAATGGCCTTTTTTTATTTACTTATATTTTTAAAATCGGCATAAATTTTCTTTTAGAAACATAGATGCAATATTATACTTTTATAATATATTTTTAAATATTATTTGTTATTATTATTATGTTTTATTTAGATTATAATTATGTTTTAGTTAGAAAATAAAAAGAAGGAACAAATATCTTTAGTCAAGGAAATATCAAAAACTACAATTCTAAAAGAAGTTTTTTAAATTTCGACAATATTTTATTATCAAGTTAAAATAGTATTTGAAAATAAAAAGGTAATAATTAAAAAAATATATACATAAAAATAATAAAAAATAAAATACTGAATTATTTAAAATAAACATTTGCGCTAATTAAAAAAATCCAATAAAGAAAGAACTATTCCAAAAAAATATATTTTTAATATCAACCTTAAATACTGAAAGCAACAGATGAAATTTAGTTTAAAAGTTATAAAAGAGCAATTTACGCCAAAGTAATGAATTATTTAATAAATATTTATAAAAGTTTACTTTTTACCAAAAGCTGTCCCTTGTAGTTTAAAAGCAGCTTGCTGAATCAGGATGATTTTTGACCCTTAAGCTTCTTTCCATCTCCCCTAAAAATGCTCTAAACCTTTCAAAAGCATGGAGTTTGGGACACCCTGTAGTGCCGTCTCGAAAAAAAAAGCCCCATGTCAAAATTTTACGATTTGAAAAAAACGGCTTTAATATTTTATACTTTTTTATTGTCTTAAAATAAAAATGATGCTATTACTACTACTTAGTAATTTTAATATTATTATAAAACAATGAAAAACTATAAAACTTTAAACCTGTTTTTCCAAAAACGTAAAATTTCTACATGCGGTTTTCTTCTAAGGGACAGGACGGCAGTGTACATTAACTCAATTACCTTATGCATAAATTAGTCACAAGATAAAGGGCAGAGGTAACGCGAATCCAGAAAATTAATGTTTTTTATCTTAAACATTAAAAATGAAATTACAGCGTTTCATCATTACTTATAAGGCTTTAGAGCACAAATACTCAAGGTCTTTATACTTTTACACAGGTGGCCTACAAAATTTGATCAATCATCAGAACTTAACTGGACGATTGTAGCTGCGTCATCAGGTTTCCATAAAACAAATGGTTTAAGGCAACCGGTGACGTAGATTTTTTGCTCTGATTATATTTGCCTTTTTAATTACCTTTCAAATTCTGTGTAAAAAAAGTATAAAGACCTTGGCAAATACTAATATAAAGTGGTCAGCAAAGTATAGTCACAGATGTCATTAAAAAATGGGATGGAAAACTGAAATTCGTTATAAAGATCGTACCCACATAGTATTGAAAGAACATTCCCATGCTGAGTATCTGCCCTTCAGCTACTTTAAAGGATATTCTTTTAGGCATAGCACATTATTAACATATACCAGTGTCAGTATTCTTGAAATCTCCCCGGGGAGTACTCCCTCAAAATCGGGTGAAAGTCAACCTGGGCATGCGATGTCACTTGATTTCCGCATCTCTATTGGTCCTCGCTCGAATTTTGAGGAGTACCCGCTCGGGGAGATTTTAACAATAACGACACAGGTGAGAATCAGCCGCGGCTCATGCCCCGTAGGCGAGGTGAAGCGGTATATTATTCTCTCTTAAAACTTGTTGCGTCCTCGAACTCCTAGAGCATGAGCAGCAACATATTTATAGGCAATTTTTTTATATAATGTTGTTTTTTTGTTTCAATTGACATCTCCAAGAGTTCTAAGATGCAACGAGTGTTAAAAAAGAATAAGGTTTGTACTTGTGTTTAAAATGTAGCGCTCTACCTCGCCTGCAATATATTCAAGAATCGAGATATAAACAAAATATAAATGCGTAACTTTACTTCGCTGGCCTGTTGGTCTGTTAGTAAATATTTGCACTCTTTTGAATTAAACCAACGTTTGGCAAATGTTAATTAAAACTTAATATAATAGATATTCATATAACACAATCAAAATATTTATACAGGGCGAATTGGTTTCATTACTTTCATTAGACATAATTTAAAATTTGGAAGCTTTCTTCCTGGATTTGAAGCTTTATAATTTAAAAACATCTAAAGTAAAAATTTTCAAGGACCAAATTTGGCACAAAAATGCCTGTCTGTCTGTCGCTTTGCGATGCGTTTTAAAGGTAGGGTACAAGCGGACATAACTAGGTACCTGTCTAAAATGGGGTAATACCCCATTTTTTTCAATGCCACTTGCTCCATCTCTACGAAATTAATAAAATTATATTAAACACGCGTGTATATAACGGCGTCTGTAATAAAGCAGTAATTAATAGTTGCTATGCGTCTTTAGTAAACATGGTTATTATATCGCACGGTAATAAACTCGTTACCTTACCTACCCACAAATAGTTACTCTTTTCTAGAGATTTCATTTGGGTGTTAGAAAAGATCTATTTATCTTATTATTATTATTTAAATAAGACAATAATAGCCCAATCATATTAGGAATTCACCTAAAAAAATATAGGTAACTTGTTTTAAAATGTTAATACTTTATAAGATCAAGCTTGATCCCTACTCCCACTAAGCACAAAATCGTAAAAATCGTTAAATAAATGTTGAAAAAAAATGTTTTTTTTTTCTAGCACAAATTTGTGTTAAAATTAAGTCAACTTTTGAGATTAAAAAACATGTTGAAAATCCTAACGAAAATTTCATGTAAAACCATTACCAAAAATATTTTTTTTAATAACGTTAAGAAACCAATATTTAAAAAACCATAATTTTATTAACATTAAAAATAATACCATCAATATATAGTTATTTTTATAATGTTTTTCCTAGATCTCATTTCTAACGTTCAATTTAAGATATGTGAAGCTAATAAATGTTTTGTTTTTTAAACATTAAAAAAAATTATACTATAGAGGGCGCTGCCGCATAGTTCCACTACCAGAATGGGCATCGCCATTTTTAGTTGCTTTTCACTGCGAGTTCATACGAGTCGGTAGCAGATACGCTTTGTGCAATTTTGGTTAAAATATTTACCTTTTGTAGAAACAAACATGGCAAATTAAAAGCACAATTATTAATAATGATAGTGAATACATATTTGGATACGAATATACACCAGTTGTGTGAAAAAGCTGGTATAGTTAAAGAATAACAAATATGTATGCAATGATTTAAATGAAGCATCACAAAATTAGGTAAGAAAAGTAAACAAAAGTAAAAAAATTGTTTTGTATGGAATATCGTATACCTACGTTACAGTTAATCAGACAGGGAATGCCACAATTCACCGCGAATGATTAGCCGCCGGACCTTAAGCCGCGTATTCATTTGAGGAAAAATTCGCAAGCCTCGCAGCGGGACCAAACAAATGCCTCGGCACGGGACCCCATTCGAATTTCAAACGACCATTCAGTTGAATATTGTTTGCCTTGTATTCACTTGAGCATTAACGATAAATAAATAATTAATTAAATAAAGAACGAGAGCGAGGTACTTACTACAAAATTATTGTTTACATATAATTTTAAATTTTATTTTCAGAAGCTACGGATCCGAATTTCCTTTACTGAGTGTCGAGTTCACGAAAACCTCAACGGAGTCTTGGTGCTCTGCTTTTCCAAAATAGAAGAATTTTATTTACATAATTTAAGTTACCTTATCTTTAGAGATCTTTGAAAAAAATATATTTTTTCATTGTTAAAAAAACATTGATTTTTCAATGTTAGAAAAACGTTTCTTTTTTACTGTTAAAAATCAATAATTTTTTAACGTTTGAAAAACACTTAAAAACGTTATAAAAACATAAGATTATTTTTCTAACGTCAGAAAACGGGTTATTAGGCTTCTTTTTCACTATGAATATGACGTTAGAACTAACATCCAACCTAACGTTATGTTTTTAAATTAAATATTATTTTGACATTATTAAAATGTTTTTGTGTTTAGTGGGCTTGTAACAAACATCATTTACTAAAATTAAGTTTTTGTTTTTTTAAAGTTAAACAACTTTAAGTAAAGGTTAGGAAAGTAGTTAATACAAGCCGGACCACCATTGGGATTTTAAAAATTTAATTTTTATACAATTAGGAACTGTACGATACATAAAAGCGTAATATTAAAAATATTTGACATCTGGTTAGAAACAGTGTTAAACTACGCGCAAATGCGCACACTTTTATTTTATTCAAAATTCCAGCTAACAGATAAAAAGTAATTTTTATAAAATTGTAAAAAAAATAGTGTGACAAAGGGATTTAGACAAAATAAATGCAACATAAGGGCAATGATCTCTATCATTAAGCTGGTTTATTAAGGGTTGAAAATTATAAACAGAGATACTTACATAACGTTTTAACAAATATTCGTATTAATATGCAACTTTCAGTTTTTTATGTCAAGCATTTTCGCCAAGTCTGTCAAAAACCAGGCTATATGTATATGGATAAAATATTTTTTGTAGATATCTTAGAAACTAAAGCTTTAGTATACATATATATTTGGGGAAAAATCATGATACAACGACTATTCGGCAAAACTTTATTTACTTATGTTTATAATTTTAAACACTTAAAAAAACACCCTTAATTTACGTTTATTTTGTTCAAGCCCCTTTATCCCATTAAAGTTTAGTGAAACATTATTTTTGCTATAATAGCAGTTTGGTTGGAATTTCAAATATAATACAAGTGTACACATTTGCGCATATTTTAAAGCTGTTCCTACCCAGAAGCTAAACTTTTTTTTATGTACGCTTTTTTTTTTCATACAGTGTTTAATTGTAAAAAAATATTTTTGTTTCATATCTCATTGGCGGTCCAGATATTATTGAACATTGGCCTAAGCCTTACTTAAAGTTGTTTAACTTTTAGGAAACAAAAACTAAATTTAAGTATATGGTGTTTTGAACATGTGAAAATCAAGCTTAATGTTATAAAGTATTAAAATTTTAAAACAATTTTTGAAATTATATTTTTTAAAATGTTAGGTTAGGTTTTTTTCTTAATTTTACGTTATAGAACGAATGATTTTGCGCATTTTTTCTCTCTTCACTTATTTTAAAACAGTTATTAGTTTTCGACAAAATTGCAAAATACTGATTTTTAGGGCCTTGGTCGATTTTGGTGAAAAATATGTGGGGATATGTCATAAATTGTAAGGAATAATTATACAAAGATCCATCTTGCACCTATTTCAGTTTCAGGGTATTTTCACCTAATATGACTGGGCTATAAGTTTCAGATTTTGAAACTATTGTATCGCTCTGCGATTAAAAATCGTTTCAAGCAAAACGTTTGTAAATTAAAAGCTGTAAACGTTAATTTTATATGGTTTATGCTGGATAAAACTAAGTCACCCTGTATAAACTATTATTTTAAATATCCATATTTAGATCCACTTTAAAAATAATAATCAAGACTTCTATGATTGGCACAACACTAGTCAACACTGCACAAAAGCTTTGGGACGCAAAATGTAACTCAGTAGAATGTAAATTTTCCAGGTTTAGAAATAAAGCTACGTTTCCAGTGAAGCAAGATTAAGCACATTTTGTAACAATTTGTTTCTTTTTGTTGCTGTAAACATGGAACTTTTAAAAAGAATTATAATTTTTTTGTTTTCATTGAAGGAACTAACATTCTTAGTTGTTATTCATTTTTCCTCCTATTCAATGAACTTTTTTTAAATAAATTTGGTTTCTTCTTGTTGTTAATTATAAAAGTTGCAAAACATATCAACTTGTTTCGGCTTCGTCGTGTTGTCAATTTTTCTTTAAACAACTAATAGGTACTTGTTTTCGATACATAAACAAACATTTAACAAATTTGAGAAGCACAAAAGATGCTTTAATAAAAACGTAGCTAAAAACCCCCACCCAAAGCCGAACGCTGAGTTTCTATAAATTCAAACAAATTTTTAAAAAAGCAGGAAAACTATCGTTTCTTTAATTCTACAACATTTTTCTTATTTCACGTTCCTTTATAGCGAAACCAACTGTCCAAAGTTTAAAAGATTGTGGGATAATGAAAAAACTTTATATTAAAAAGGAACGATTGGTTTCCTGTTGGGAAAACTGATCCACATAATTTCATTGAAAAATTTAAAAATAAAATAAAACTTTTTCTATTGTTTTTTCTTTTAAAAGTGCAGCTCAGCTGAGTAGGTGTTATACTATCTAAACTTAAAAGTTTTTTTGACATAAACGCAGACAAGTACAAACTAGAGACCCTCAATAGATTTTGATCGTTGTTTTCTGGAACACATCAGCCAAATGTATCCAGGGCTTCTAGTACAAAACTAGAGTCACTAAAATGAGTTTGCTCTGAAATTCATTAATCGTGACTCTAGTACAAACAATATAGAATAGAAATTTTTAAACAAAGACAGAGAGCAGGTGAGACTCTAGTACAAAAAATATAGAAAGGTAAAGTCACATGTAATTTTTAAACAAAGACAGATAGCAGGTGAAACAGATATTATAGTGCTTTGAACGCAGACGCAAACTTTTAGACTCGATATATTAATGGAGAGTTAAGTAAGCCTAGAGTCCCTGTATGTAACAGATATTATAATAATATATCATAATTATCTGTCACATACAAGTACTCTAAGTAAGCCGTGTTATGTGTTTCGTATGCTTGAGTGAGCAGATTATTTCATTCTGCAACCACATTTTAAACTAAGTTTGTCTTTGAAACCGGTCACACACACCGTACATCACAACTCGAGTGTTAAGGTAGAAAAAATTTATAAAGGCCTTCACACACACCTTCGTAGCATGATGCATAACGCATAGCATGGGGCTGTCAACCAATCAGCGATCGAATAGCAGCGGCCTTATTGGTTTTGCATAAGAAAAGTCCATAAGGTTGAACTTCTATGCGCCATGCTATGCGTTATGCATTTTTGTGTGTGATTGCTTAACACTACCAAAAATAGAAACAGCAAAGTGCCACGGCGACCTCTAGGGTGGTCTGCTTGTACTATGTCTGTTCACCGTAGGGACCTCAAGGTGTGGCAACTTGCGCTCTTAATTTATTAAAAAATGGTCGCTAACCATAGACCTAAGATACGAGTGGACTAGGCATCATGCTAGAAGATTGATTCTACAGTGAGATGGGGCTAGTCCGGGCAAACACGGACAAAAACTCATTATATTGTATGGGAAAGACCTCTTTTTGAATTAATTCAAAGCTTTGAGTTAGGACAACTACTTTGGTGAAAGCAAAAAAGTCTATGCAATTGCTCGAGAATCGAGAAAGGTAAAGTTTAATATGGATTTTTATTCAAAAACATACTTAAACTTAATTTAAACTACCGTAAAACGAGGTTACTTTGCGCCCCCTTATCCTACTTTGCTCCATTGCGAAAAAATGTTCTTAGATATTCCAAATTAAAAATCTTCGCATGCACCACAACGCCACGACGCGTGAATTGTCCGTTGCGAATTATACTTTTCAAAGACCCGGCAGCCGCTGTTTCCCGCTTAGTCGTCTCGAGTTAATACCAGAGTGAAGTGCAGCTTGAAATTCCTTTAAAATTTGACTTCGAAAAATTTGGCGTCTAGTGCAGTTATCGATTTCTATGCAATAAAAACTTTAAAAACCCTAACTAAATATTGGGTGTAGTTTGCGCCAAGATATAAAACACCAATGTTTTTTTTCATATTTTATAAAGTGGGGCAAAGTAACCTCGGACTATGGGAAACTTTGCTCCACTTTTTAAGTTAAAAAAATAATTATAATACTAAGTATTTTGTAATAAAAATGTAATGTAAAATTATATCAAAAAAACATTTTTTATGGTATAATTTTTGGTTATTTCTTTGAATTTTTCGAATTAACTCAAAAAAGTGGAGCAAAGTAACCTCGTTTTACGGTAGTCTTTTTTTAATTTAATAAAATATAGATCACCACCTATAAGGTACCCACAAAACACCAAAAATTACTATAAATAATGTACATTCTGACCCCGGAAAATTTTGCACTATTGCAAACTTTATTTTAAAAAATCTTATTAGCCACAGATTTTTTTCGTACTGGCATATATACAGGGCGTTCCAAGTTAAGTGTCCACCATTGCGAACTTTGTTATTATTAAAGATAGAAAAAAGCTTAAACTGGCAAACTAGTAGAATTTTTGACGCTTTTTTACATTGAAACATCCTGTATATACGCCAGTACGAAAATATCTATAGCTTCCTATTTTTTCTTGCAATTTCACCTACCATTACAAGCTTCATAAGATGTTTTTAAATAAAGTTTGCAATAGTGCAAAATTTTCCTGGGTCACCCTCTAGATTCTTTATAGTACCTTCAGGTGTTTTGTGGGTTGACCTAAATAAAGGTCTCAACGAAGGTCTTTCAAATCTGTTAACTTAATGTCCTAGTTATATTATAATAAGTTAAAGTATGTTTTTAAATGAAAATGCGTATTAAACTTTACCTTCCTAGATTCTAAAGCAATTGCAAAAACTTCTTTACATTCAATAAAGTGGTTTTCCTAAGTTCTTCAAAGCTTTGAAATATTTCAAGAGAGGTCTTTCTCATACAATATAATGCGTTTTTGTCCGTGTTTTGCCCGGACTAGCCCTATCTCACTCTGGCATCACTTCGCCAGCATTGCACTTATGCAACGGGTCCAGTCCATTCGTATTATAGGTATATGCCGCTAATGTTGCGTCGCTCCTATTTGAAGTTGCACCGTGGCCAAACAGAGTTGGATTTAAGTTTCTACTTCCATGGTTTAGATTTAAATCAATTTAAAAGTATTTCTTAACTGTCCATTAATAAAACGAGGTTAAGTGTAGGTGTAGGAAAGAGATCGACGTCACACATTTTAGTTACTTTTTAGAATTATATCCATTGTGATGCGAACTGGCCCCCTTTGCCAATGTTGCAAGGGTGAGGGAATGGATTATAGGAAAATAATTGTTTATTAGAGAATTATTGAGATAAAGCCAGGCTATAATAGTGCCAGGCACAATTTTGACACCTTCACATTGTAATATCAGCTGTGATCTTTCAACACACGGCCTTTGTTTACCATATGAACCGGAATAAATAGTGCCTTCTTTTATTAATTGAAAATAAACGACAAAAGTTTTAAATTCGACTTTGGTATGTCAATTTTGAAGGATCAACTGTCAGTTTTCAATGTGAATGTGTCAAAATAGTGCCTGGCACAATTATAGCCTGGCTGTATTTCAATAATTCTCTAGTAACAAAATAAAATCAATTAAAAAATATAGATATATAGATAGGTAGGTATTTGCATAGTACTTCAACATATAAAAATATAACAAATCAAAATTTAAATGATATATAGGTAATTTCTAGATTTTTTGAGATAACTTTAAAAATACTATACTTTGCTTTTTTACTAAAAATTTGTTCGAAATTTTAATTTTCAAGATATTAAATTAAACATTGTTTAGTCAAAGATACATCTTCGTTAATTATGAAAGTTTAATACAGCCCAAGCCATGTTATCCAAGGCATTTTTCTAAATTAACTTTATTGCAAAAAATCTGTTTGTCGGGTCTTTCCTCCATCCTCATTTCTTGCCCTCCTTCTCTTATTTCGTTTTTAATTAAAGTAGGTCTTGAAAACAACTGAGATTGGTAATTCGATCAATTTAAAATATTTGAGAAGGTCCGCGTCAAAATTTATTAAATTTCGCAAAGATTTAATTTTTTACAGCAAGATAAACAGAAAATACGGCCTCGAAATTTAAAAAATTTGCTTTTTATGGAAATTCCAGAAAAATATTTTCCGATACAATTTCAGAATTCCACTAGACTTTTATAAGGACGCTTAACGCCTGGTGCCAAAAATACGGCGTTCCCAGTAATGCTTACGCACAGGAGGGGCGCAGAAAGAACCAGGGTAGATCAATTTTCCAGCGGCCTACTCACCAGCCAATTTGCATGGCAATTTGATCGTACCTCTATGTAACTGTAATATCTACCACATGCAAATACGCCCTGCATATTGTTCATGTACAAGATTATCGTTATTTAAGCAACAAGTAAAATTAATGAAGGAAGAATTATAAAAAAGTTTCTCTTTGGCCGGGACTCGAACCTGGATCTCTTGCTCTGTACGTAAACGCCCTTTCAATAAGCCACCAAAGATCATACATAAATTTTTGGAAAACTTCTACCTATGCATGTGTGTGGTGTCTCAATACAAGAACGATAAATTCTCAGGGTATTAACTCGACCAAGCCAACCAACTGATTTCTACAATTCTTCTTTCCCACTGTCAAAGGTATGAAAACTTAAAATAAAGGTAAAGTATCAACGTCTAAAAACATGAGATCAACTTTTTGTGTGTTCAAATTTCTGATCGCAATGGGCGATTGCCAATATAATTTTCAAATATCAAATGCAAGGACATAAAACCATAAACAACAAGTAAAATTAAAAAAAAATTATTATAAAAAAGTTTCTCTTCGGCCGGGACTCGAACTCGAATCTCTTGCTCTGTACGCAAACGCTCTTTCATTAAGCCACATAAAGATCATACATACATTTTCGGAAAACTTCTACCTATGCATGTGTGTGGTGTCTCAATACAAGAACGAGAAATTCTCAGGGTATTAATTCGACCAAGCCAATCAAATGATTTCTATCGTCGAGTCCCGGCTGAAGAGAAACTTTTTTATAATTCTTTATTCTTTAATTTTACTTGTTGTTTATGGTTTTAGGTCCTTGCATTATTTGGAATTTGGTGTTTGAAAATTATCCTTCTTGGTACAGCGCAGTTATACAGGGTGTTCCAAAGTGATTCTTAAAAGCCAAAGTTGTACCTCGCCTTTAATAGATTCTATTGTACAAGAAGAAAATGAGACATTGTAGGCTTGTCAGAAACCCGCTGAAAATCACAAAATCGAATAAAACTAAACTACGGTAATCTACTATATCATAAAGGTAACGAAGATAAAAGCAAATTCGGAGTAGGATTCATAATAAATAAAGCCAGAATTAAAAACGTCCATACGATTCAAGGAATCTCAGATCGCGTTGCCTATCTTATCAAAATGAAAAGAACATCACTATGAAGACATCTCAAAAGCTATGGAAGAACACAAAACTTATCTTACACTAGTAATGGGAGATTTCAATGCCAAATTAGGTAAGAAAATGAACATAGAAGAAACTAAAATACGGGATTTTGGATATGGCGAAAGGAATCACAGGGGCATAACCTTATCCCGGCGTTGGTACACCTATTTTTCCTAACATGGATGGTACACCCGGGTGGTATGACATACCCACTTACAATTTTGCATTTGAAGTTAACAGTAGACATAAAATTTTAATATGAGGGTTGTGTTTTAATTTTTTGAACTTTTTTGACGTTGAAAAAAAAATATAACATTAGTCATGTAGCGTTAGATACTAAAATGCATTTTTAGGTAACAAGGGCATTTTTCTAAAAATTAAAACTATGTTTTTTTAAAATAGCGTAAAAAATGCAAAAAAAAAAATAGAACGCAAATTTTTATTTTATTTCGAAGATAATGCATAAGAAAATCGGATAAATAAAAAAATATTTGACTAAATATTTTCAAGCAGGAAAATCCAGGGGCGTACTTTTGTATAAAAAAAACAAAGAAATTCTTACTTAGAACTAAAAAATACTTTTTAAATAGAAACAAAATTTCTCGCTTCCATTGTATTTATTTACTTTAAACACGACGTTTCGGTTAGTAAGTAGTTAGTCGTTTTCAAGTGTAAACTAAACAATCTAGCTAGTCTATAGGCTACTACTTATGCTACTTGGTGTGCAGTCAGGTGTGACGGCCTCCCACTTTTTTTATCCTGACGCCTGGTTTCCATATGTTTGGTATATCCGTGCTTGGTTGACTGAAAACTTCTGTATTCTGCATTATAACCGCAGCTTCAATAAACTTTCGTTTTTGTCAATGCAATACTTTAGCTTGTGACCACTGAATCCTGTGATCATTTGACCATGCATTATCCGCTAAACCGGATTTTTAAATACCCCTAATTGGGTACTTTTTAGATGTTCATTTACTCTAACCTGAAGAGGGCGTTTCGTTTCACCTACATATGATTCACCACACTCACACGGGATTTGGTAAATGCATTCCTTATTATTTGAGGGATTTTCTGGTTTTGTTTTAATTACAAAACTCCTTATAGTATTTCGCGATGAAAATACTGTTTTTATATTACAGTGTTTGGCTATTCGTCTTATGTTTTCTAAAATCCCTTGAACATATGGAATGTTAATAAACCCAACGGATTATTATTTTGGGAACTTGCTACAAAAAATGTTACGCGGCTGATACACCCAGGTATCACATGTCCGACGCAAGTTTAACTCTTAGCAACAGAGGCAGATTGATACTAAACGCGCTTTTTTTAGTGTTTCGCGATTAGAACAAGTTTTGCCTGAGAGTAGGTGGAGGGGCAAGCTTGAAGCGCTGCGAATTCATAAGTTCTGTTGGTTTTTCTCAATCAACCCAACGCCGGGTTAAGAAAATATCTAGAAGAAAAACACTATTAGGCAATGAATTCGTTCTATAGAAAGAAACCGCAACGAAAGTGGACATGGCTCATCCCTAATGGAATAAGTAACGAAAAACGAAATTGATTACATACTGACCACTCAGAGAAACATCGTTAGAGATGTAACAGTCCAAAACAACTTTACAACAGGCAGTAATCACAGGATGGACAGAACAAAAATCTGCATTGATAGCAATGTCGAAATAAAAAGAAAAATTAATAATAACAATGAACAACTTGACATAAAGAAAGTTACACAAAATAAAGCTATATGCAAAGAAATGCTAAAGGAACAGCTAGCCCAAAACTGCCAAAGTGAAAATGAAATAAATGATACGCTGACAAGAGTTATGACCAATGTAGGAAAACATCGCACAAAAAGATAAAAAGAGAGAAAATTGTATATCAGAAAAGGCGGAACCTGGAGAAAGAAAGAAGAAGAACATCGATAAAATACACAGAAATAAATAAAACTATAAGAAAAATGATAAAAGAAAATAAATAAAACAATGGTGAAAAGCATGTTTTGTATGGAATAGAGACTTGTTGCGTAACAAAAAAATGATCAATGAGAACATTTAGAACAGATCTTATAAGAAATAAGACTATAAAAGAAAGAATGGGAATAGAGAGAAGCATAACGGATGACATCAGTTATGATATGGTATGGCCATGTGCAACGGATGAACGACGAAAGATTACCAAAGCAGGTAAGAATGGCAACCAATAGGGCGCAGAGAAAGAATACAGTACACACAATATGCGCGTTACTTCAGTTCGTGCTCTTGTGAATCAGTTGCGGTGATCGATGCCGCCCGCACCCCTGTGATTCCACCCACATCTACTGTTACCGTTGGCTGTTAGCTGGCTTATGTGCCCTTTAAATTAGTGCCATAGCATTATTGACCGAGCGGACCAAACCTCGATATTCTGTGATCAGTGAATTGAAATAACCTGGTGTTGTCGGTCGGGTCGTATTGTTTTGATTTCGACGAATTCTTAGCTACGAGGATGGCGGAAGTTTACAATACTTATTGCATTAGGGTGCAATATTCATAGATTTTTAAGCGGACAGAGCCAATAAGTAAAAACGACACGAAAAGTGTTAAAACCAATTGAAGCGTTTTTTCCAAAAACAGCCCATGTCATAAATTTTGATTTTCGTCAAATATAGATGCAATAGATGTGGCGACATCCCGCAAAGGCATTTTTAAGGAAAATCAACATTTATGACATGGGCTGTTTTTGGAAAAAACGCTTCAATTGACATACCTACTTCCTAAAATATTAAGTACATAAAAATAAAAATTAATAGTATTTAAAAACCAAAAAAATATATTATTAAAAGTAAAACAAGGATTTGGATCGGATAAAGGGAAGATTGGAAGCAACGTCATCGGCGGAGTGTCGCATATTGAGCAGTTCGACTTTGGGGGGGCCAGAGGGGGCCCTGTGCTATATGTAGGTTTGTTCGCACGAATTGTGTCTGAGCGTATACGTCGAATAGTACCGCTGTGATCCGAACCTCTGAAAAATAATAGTATATTACGTTACTAGAGTGGAAAATGGTTGACACAAGCGTCAATGGTAATTCCTAAGTACAGGGTGATCTAAATTGAAAACTTTTGAAGGTAAAAATAGTTTCTTGATACTTCAAGCCGTTTTCGAGCTACAAGGGGTTTCTTAAAAGATTACATGTTGGGGCTCTACATCCATTTTATTTATATAAATTTTATTTTGGTGTCAATTGCTTTTATACAGTGTGTTTCAGTGTTGTATTGCCAAAAGCCTACGGTAGATTCCTTTTATAAAAACATTAAAAAAAGTTCATATGAACATGTGTCTCAATATGCCTCGTTTTAAAAATACAGGGTGTTAAAGTTTTATAAAAAAAATATTTTCTTTAAGTATCTGCTAACCCACTGTAGATATTTATCCAAAATTTCATAGAGACATTCTACTTACTAAGAACAATTTTCTTTGGTATAGTTTTTGCAAAGTCAGTTGAACAAAGGTTAAAGCCGACCATCGGCATATCCTTTAAGAAAGTGACATGGGCGGCGGTAGATATACTCATGAAAATTATTTCATTTAATTATGGTGTAAACTAAAGAAATAAAAATAGATAATAAAACTTTCTATTCCTACACCTACAGAAACGACACTGATTTATTTTCTAACTCTGCATACTGCCAACTAAAGGGGTCCCGAAAAGCACACGCGAAAGCAATTAACAGCGCATCCCAAAAAAATCTGCCAATTAGGTGCCGTCTATCCACCTGTGCTCGGTCGGTCGGAAAACAAATATTTTTCTCTGTCGGTAGGGTTGAAATTATGCAAGGAAGATTTTATTTGAATTTGAATAACTTTTAAAGGACAGAATGAAGCAAAATTTCATGAAATCGATAGAACCCCGTATTAGGAGCATTTTAGGTGACTTTGCAAAAACTATACAGCAACTTTTTTTTATACCAGAGCCGTCCGCACGGGACCTGGATTCCATTGTTTGATGAAAAAAATGGTACTCCACTGCTTTTTTGTAAATCGCACTATTTTCGCTTAAAAAAATAAAAACCACTTACATTCGTAGCGAGATCGCCAAAATTTCATTGATAATTTACGAGTAATTTCCGATAGTGGAAAAGGACCTTAACAAATTTAAAAATATATATTTTTTTATAAAACTTTAACCCTATATTTTCAAAACGAGTACATATGCTCATATGAACTTTTTTTCATATTTTTATGAGAGAAATCTACCCTAAGCTTTTGGTAATTCAACTCCAAAACACAAACGGCAGATCGAAAGCTTTACACCCACGGAAAAATACGAGAAAAAACAAAATCTTTCTATACCCGCTTAGCCACATAAAAATATTTGTTTAAAAAATATATATTTTTGTTACTAAATTTGAGGATTTAATTTTTTTATTTTGATTGTCTCTCGTAATTTTTAAGAAATTTATAACAAAAATTTGTAAACAAATTGTTATTTGATAATACAACCTGTAACGAAAAAAACAAAGAAGTTTGATGCAAAATGTAATAGAAAAAGTCCATCTTATTGCTTTTCTACCACCCAATAAAGTTTGGTGCTAATATATATATATATACAGGGTATCCCAACTAAAAGGTAACAGAGGTGTTTTTGGGTATTTTTCGTGCGAATTTGGAGAAAAGCTTGAACACGTCGATTTTATTTGCGAGGTGGACACTTTTTGGCTATCTTGAAATTTTTGTAGCACGCACCATCTTACCCCAATATTTTGAATAGGGAAAGTGGATCTAGTGATACCTTGTTTTGAAGTTCTCTTGAATATTTTTACAACCGTGGAAAAATTTTGAAAATCCATAAATTAGTTTTTGAGATATTTGCTCTCAAATTTTCAAATTTTACATGAAATGATAAAAATTTCGAAAATCCATAGATTAGTTTTTGAGATATTTGCTTTCAAGTTTTCAAATTTTACATGAAATGATAAGAAAAAATTAAATAGGAAAAATATGACATTCTGATTAAATTTTTATTTTATCAGTCCATGTTAAATTTGAAAGTTTGAAGGCAATCTCAAAAAATAATAAATAGATTTTAAACATTTTTACACGGTTGTACAGACATTCAAAAGGCCTTCAAAACAAGGTATCACTAGATCCACTTTCCCTATTGTTATGCCCGCAGTAAGAAAAACGATAAATGCAATGGACTGTATAATTTAATTAATGAAAGCGCGAGCAAACATAAATATATGGTTATGAAATTACGAAATAATCAAACGTCCATAGGTAAAATATTGGCGCCACACAACGGTAATCAGATACAAAGGCACTCACCAGGTTGCAGTCAAATTCTCCACTTCTAAGGGGCCCCTGAATTGGATCTAATGATGTCACCACGTAGCTGAAGGGCTGAAGTTTCTGGTTCTATGCTTCAGTACACAAAAATCGAGCACTTTCAGGTGTAGATATTTGAAATAGTTGGAGAACGAAATTAACACGCCATTTTCTCGAGGCGGTCGACAAGGATCTCCCTGGTTGTTGGTGCGCATGTCCAAACACGCGAAATGCACTCTGCCCTTCATACAATTGTGTGGTTTTAAAATATATAAACAACCGCGAAACTTAGCGGGAGCTAACATAACTGCCCTCCAAAACACACAATTTTAGAATCTCAACCGGACAGATATAGATATAAGAAAAAGGATCGACCGATAAATATAAATGAATGAAAACAGATAAGTATCGTAAATTTATTTAGAGATAACGAAATCCCGAAAAAGGCAAAACAAACAAACAAAACAATTCAAAAAAAAAATAAAGAAAACCTATTGTAATACCCGGTAAAGGGTAGAAAAATTAAATTACTTTTAATTTGGCAAGAGGCACAGGTTTACAACTGGCCGCTTATAAACACCGGTAACCGTTTGTACCGTCGCAACACGCACCTGACCGTCCCCGCCGGGATGCAGTTCGATGACCCGACCGACCGGCCATTTCAAAAGTGATTGAATGTGATCACTTGTTATGATAACCAAATCATTTAATTTGATATTTGGGGACGAATCAGTCCACTTGTGTCGCTGTTGTAGCGTATGCAAATACTCTATAGAATACCGTTTCCAAAAATCATTATGTAGTTTTTGGATTAGTTGCCATCTCGAGAGCCGATTTAGGGGAACCTCGGACAAATCTGACTCCGGAGTTTCTGAATTAAGGGGTTCAAGTGTCAAAAAATGCCCAGGGGTAAGAGGTAGAAGATCGTGTGGGTCTGAAGAGGCAGGAGATAAAGGGCGACTATTAAGTACGGCTTCTATGCGACAGGTAAGGGTGGACATCTCCATGATAGACAACTTCTGGTCGCCGACAACTTGGACAAAGTGAGTTTTAAAACTTTTGACGCCAGCTTCTGCGAGGCCATTGAAATGTGGACTGAGAGGAGGTCCCAGATGCCAACGAATAGAAAGTCTGGTGGCAGCACTTCTTGCGTAATCAAGTAATTGGTTACGAAACTTTATAAAATTACTGCCTTGATCTGACCAGCATTGCGTCACGCTTCCGCGTCTGGAAATGAATCGATGGAATGCACCTACGAACCCTTCGGTGGACAATTCCATGGTTAATTCCAAATGCACGCAATGTGTGGCCGTACAGACAAACACACAGACATACGATTTGAAAGCTTTACAACCACGGTAACGATGAGGAATCACAAAGAAAGGTCCACAAAAGTCGATAGCTACACTCGAAAAAGGTTTAATTTGATTGATTCGATGAGCGGGAAGTGAACTCATTATGGGCGGTCTATAGGGTTTAGGGTTGACTCTAAAACACTGCAAGCACTTGGATATGGTTCTTTGAATTGCCCGTCTAGCAGATAATATCCAAAATTGCTGTAAAAGCAGATTATGTAATGTTTTAAACCCAGGATGAAGGTATTGTCGATGAGCGGACTCGATAAGAAGAGTAGTTAAACGATGGTTACTCGAAAATAAGACGGGGTGTTTTGCAGAATTAGACAAAAGGTCAGATTTTTGTAATCTGCCACCGACTCTAATGATATTATTTTCATCAAGAAAAGGTGAAAGTTGTCGTAAAGGTTTCGGTATTGGTTTATCCTTAGATAACGCGGAAAAAAGCTCAGAAAAACAAGAACCTTGAACGCGTTTGATAAGAAGGTATAACGCACTTTGCATCTCACCGGTGGTAGGAAAAACATAATTCTCAAAAATAACTTTTTGGTCCGGCGGCTTAGTGGGTTTTTGATAGGAATGGTTTTGAAAAAAGTTAACTATTCGAAGGACATAACAAATGATACGTTGAATTTTTGATATAGATGAATATTTGATAAGAAGCTGATCTAAGAAGTTGACATCAATTATCGCATTGCAACAGACCTTTGGCTTTTCCTCCAGATTAATATCTCCGAAATCAATCGGCATTTTTGATTTATGAAAATCGGGCCATTCGTTTTCGGGAGACCACAAAAACGACGGTGCGTTCCACCACATGTCATGTGACATGAGCTGTGAAGGGGTGGCCCCTCGTGACGCAATATCGGCTGCATTTAAAGCAGAAGGAATGTAGCGCCATGAGTTTGAAGGAATGATTTCTTGGATTCTACTGACTCGATTTCCAACAAAGGTTTGCCAGCGATTAGGAGGGGATGAAAGCCAGTGCAATACGACTTGCGAATCGCAGAAAGTAACGATATTTGTAAAAGTTATTTTTCCTTCATAGCTAGATAAAACGAAGTCAATTAATTCGCTTAAAAGAAATGCGCCTAGGAGTTCTAGCCTAGCCAAAGTTTGTGACTTTATAGGCGCGACCCTAGATTTTGCAGATATGAGAGAAACAGATATATTATTCTCCTCCTCTACACGAAAATATACGACGCCCGCGTAGCCTCGAATTGAAGCGTCACAGAAGCCGATGATTTGACAGGTATTGGTTTTTGACAGTTTGATTTGTCGGGGTAATTGAAAATTGGAAAGAAGCGGGAATTCAGAACGAAGTTTGTTCCAAGAGTCGATGATAGAAGAATCTGGTTCTTCGTCCCAGCCTATTTTTGATATCCACAACTGTTGCAAAATAAATTTTGCTTGTAGCAACAAGGGACAAAGAAAACCTAAGGGATCGAAGATTGTTCCTATGATAGATAAAATAGCACGTTTGGTTGGGGGGTTTTCCTTCATTCGGCATTGATAAGAAAAAATGTCGTTTTTTGGATGCCATTGAAGTCCTAAAACTTTGATAAAGTGGGGTTCCTCCTTGTCGAAAGAGAGAGGCATTTGACGATCGGACTCTGGCAATGTTGCCAATAACTCGGGACAATTGCTTGCCCATTTTTTAAGCTCAAATCCTCCCGACTTCAACAAATCATTGAGTTATGTTTGAAGGGAGAGAGCTTCAGAAAGCGAAGGGCTAGTTCCCAAGATATCGTCGATATAGATTGACGTTTTTAGAACAGTACTAGCCATAAGAAAACGTTCCTTTTCTCTCTCTGCCAGCTCATTTAAGGTACGCATGGCTAGAAAAAGTGAGCATGTCATGCCAAAAGTGCCAGTAGAAAGTTCCCACACTGAAAGTGGGTCATGTGGAGAAAACCTCCACAATATCCTTTGATAAGGACGGTGATAAGGATTGATAAGGACTTGACGGAACATCTGTTTGATACCAGCAATGTAGGCAATAGGATTAAGACGAAACGTAAGGAGTAAAGAAGCAATATCCTTTTGAAGTTTCGGTCCAGATAACAATGTGTCATTGAGACTAATATTTTTTGGGGTGACTGCCGAACAATCCCAGACTACCCTTAATTTTGTACTTAAGCTTTCCGGCTTTAGTACGCAATGATGTGCTAAAAAACACGATACGTCGACCTTTGGTTGACTAGATAAAACTAAACTCATATGCTTAGAATCGATATAGTCTTGCATGAAACTTGAATAGGCAGTGTACAGATCAGGATTTTTGATTAATCTATTTTCTAGAAGTAAAAATCTACGATAAGCTTGCGGATAAGTATTTCCTAGGTCAGGTTTTTGTCTTTAAACGGAAGATCTACCATAAATCTACCGCTCGGTTGCCGTACTACACTAGCAGAAAAAATTGATTCTGCCTGTTTTTCTTCTTTTGATAAGATTTGTTTTTTAGGCAAATGTTCGATTTCCCAAAACCTAGGGAGAATGACCTCTAAAGGAGGTGAATGACTCGTTAAAAAACCACTGGTTCGTTCCGTAAGACTACCTACTTCGTCAACCTTTCCCATGACGACCCAGCCAAAGATAGTTTCAAGGGCTGAAGGCTGCCCTACCTGTCCAAGAACCCTGCCCTCCTTGAATATCTGTGCGAATAGCTCGCAACCAATAACTAGGTCCACAGGTCTAGATTTGAAATAAGATGGGTCGGCAAGTTTAAGGTTTTCCAAGTGTTTCCACTGATTATCGTTCAAAGTGAATGTAGGCATATTGGAACATAGTTGTGGAACAACAATTGCTTCGAAATTAAGTAAAGGAGTGACTTGTCCTTGTGGCTTAATGTGACATTGAACGAGCCCTTTGGAAGTAAAAGAAGACATCTGATTTAATCCGAATATTTCAGTGGTGTAACTTCGCCTAGGAAGATTAAGCCGCTGAATACACTTTTCACTGATGATTCCTGTCTGTAATCCAGAATCAAGCAATGCCCTTACAGGTTGAAAATTTCCGCAACCGTCCATAACATCTATTATGGCGGTGCATAAAAGAAAGGTACCTGAAGGTCCTGAGGTATTTAATGACACATGAAGATTATTGACAGGTGGTGTGTGAATGACAGGACTAGTATCTTGGCTTCCAGACTCTTGATTAGTTTCTAAGATATGAGTTAAAGTGTGGTGCCTTTTACTATTGCAAGTCCTGCATGAATATTTTGATTTGCACGTATCTGCCCCATGCAAGGGATGAAAACACGCTAGACATAATTTTTTCTGCTTGACGAAAGATAGGCGATCGATATGTGAGAGATCAAGAAATGTTTGACATTTCAAAAGCACGTGACCTTGATTACACCGGAAACATTTTATTCCCGTACTTGAATTAGTTGAGGTGCCAGCCAGTCCTATAAAAGGCGAATTGGATGATTTATAGGTAGGCTTTTGCCCAAACTGATTTTGCATAGAATTTGAATTTTGATAGTTAGGCTTTTGCCCAAATTGATTTTGCAATAGAATTTGATTTTTGATAGGTAGGCACCTTTTTGGGTGCTGTTGATTGAGGAAGTGATTCCAAAACTTTACATCTTTTTTCTAGAAATTGAAAAAGTGACTGAAAAGTGGGAATTTCGGTATTAGTATTGGCGTGACTCATTTCGAAATTTGAACGCGTCGGAATATCCAATTTTTCTAACAAAATGAAAAAAGTCCCTACTGTCAACGTCAAAGCTAAGTGATTTTAAAATTTCTAGGGATTCAGAAAAGGTGTCAATTAAATTACGTAATTCTTTAGCTGACTCGTTTTTTAAGGTGGAGTTCATAATTGAGCTTAAAGCATCATTTGCGAGGTCTCGCTTGTTTTGATATCTATTGACTAATTTGTCGTAAGCAATTTTATATTTTTTGATCAGATAAGCTAATCCCTGATATCAATTTTAAAGGCTCATCCTCGAGATATGAAAATAAATATTGAAGTTTTCGAACGTTACTTAGACTTTGATTTTGATCTATAATGTTATTAAAAAGATCGAAAAAGCTTGGCCATAATTTTTTATCACCTCGAAATATGGGAATATCTAACTCTTTGAGTTTTGGAGTTTCGTTTTGTCGAACATATGATCCCGAAAAGGATGGGGCCTCAACCGGAAATATTTTAGAGTAAACCCCCTTACACGCATAAAAATATTTACGAGCTTCTGAAAGGATCGCATCCTGCGTTTTAAACTCCTCGTCGTCCGCGTCGTCTATCAACATAATGACGTCATTATGTGCCAGCATGCATTTATCGAAGGTTTCATCCAAATCGGAATACCTCACTTGAAACTCGTTTCTCGCTCTTTCATCCGATGCCGCAGTTTGTGAAAACACATAACACTCGTTTATCGCAGATAAAAAACCCTTGCGTTGTTGTACGGCTTTTTTGACAGACATGATTTTACCTTTGAAATGACGAAATTGTCGGTAAATATACAATTAACGCTAAATTAATGCTTCTGAAATAGAAAAATGACGAATTGTCGAAAATATGCACTAATTTATCGCAATTGATGAAAATTATTTTAAATATCGAAATGATATGGAACACATCTAATCACAGAAATGTCGGTAAATATACAATTAACGCTAAATTAATGCTTCTGAAATAGAAAAATGACGAATTGTCGAAAATATGCACTAATTTATCGCAATTGATGAAAATTGTTTTAAATATCGAAATGATATGAAACACCCTAACACATAAATGAGAAATGTTGTTGTTTGTTTTGTTTTGATTCCTTCGCTTTGTTTATACCACTATACCACGCGGTAGACACGTGCACTGCGCCGCACCACACCGACGACTTTCTATGGTTGCAAATACGATGCAAAAATTCAAGGCCGCCTTGTTTTCGGCCTGAAAATAATTACTAATACCGTCGTATGGATTTATTATTTTAAATAATTAATTCGGTCGAAGGAGCACTTATGTTATGCCCGCAGTAAGAAAAACGATAAATGCAATGGACTTTATAATTTAATTAATGAAAGCGCGAGCAAACATAAATATATTGTTATGAAATTACGAAATAATCAAACGTCCATAGGTAAAATATTGGTGCCACACAACGGTAATCAGATACAAAGGCACTCACCAGGTTGCAGCCAAATTCTCCACTTCTAAGGGGCCCCTGAATTGGATCTAATGATGTCACCACGTAGCTGAAGGGCTGAAGTTTCTGGTTCTATGCTTCAGTACACAAAAATCGAGCACTTTCAGGTGTAGATATTTGAAATAGTTGGAGAACGAAATTAACACGCCATTTTCTCGAGGCGGTCGACAAGGATCTCCCTGGTTGTTGGTGCGCATGTCCAAATACGCGAAATGCACTCTGCCCTTCATACAATTGTGTGGTTTTAAAATATATAAACAACCGCGAAATTTAGCGGGACCTAACACCTATTCAAAATATAGGGGTAAATTATACCCCTTAAATGGTGTGTGTGCTACAAAAATTTCAAGTGTACCCCTCGCAAACAAAATCGACTTGTCCAAGCGTTTCTCCAAATTCGCACGAAAAAATACCCAAAAACACGTCTGTTACCTTTTAGTTGGGACATCCTGTATATTTGCTAGAAGCACCCTAAAAGCCCGTTTTTGTCTCACTCTGTACAATAAGAATCAATCAAAACTCTTCTTTACAAAAGTGATCTGAATATAGACATTATACCTAGATAATCGTACTTTGTTTTAAAAACAACTCAAATTAATAGATTACTGATCTCAAAGGACACGTGCCCCTCTTGTCATTTGTAAACAATACATGAAAGCGAATTTTTCAGATAAATTTTCCCGCCCCCTTTAAAAATCTTTTGAATGTCACTGCTTTTTGCATTATCATCAAAAGACTTCCGTATTCGCTATTAGAATTATATATAACATTTATATTAAACCAACCCGATTTTCACAAACGAATGATTTGTTTTAGGGTTCAACTTTTATCGCTAAAATGACATATTCGCAAATCTTTTGTTGTCATCCTTTATTGGAAAATAAAAACATATATATTGTTTTGTCCTTAGAATATTAAGCAATTTAGAAACATCATTATTTTAAATTAGATATACGAATGAGGTCTGTCCAATAAATACTAAAACAGAATAAGTTTTGTTGAAAAATTTCGTACTGTACACATTCTTTTTAATCAGATTCCACCCTACATAAAGCGTCATCTATAGACGAACGTTTCTGTGTTTCCGCGTCACCAGTGAAGATCTCATGTTCTGGTAGGCCAAAAGTAGAATCCCTGTGTGTGTTGACATATTCTGAGTCTTGAACGATGTGACCGTCCACATCACACGCTTTAAACATTAGCAACCTCTGAGCGGTCGCGTGTTGTAAGTTGTCTCGACCAATGGCATTGTCTCCCGCTCTTCAGTGTTAGTGAATTTTATTAAGGTCACTAAATCACGAAGTTAACTTCGTGATATGGTGACCTTAAATTTTACGCGTTTGAAGTAAAATCTGGTCTCCTGCCCCGTACCGACTTAACATTTCTTAATCGGATCGTAGGTAGGAGAATATTGCGCAATGGAGGTCTTTTCGCATAGCACATGACGGCTCGGAGCTAATTTAAAGCTTGCCATTGGTCAAACCATGTGATGGAACTACCACACCGTTTAAGTACGAGAATAGCTAGCTAGTAGGTCTCAAGAGCGAGGAAAAAAACTGCGTCACTGCAAGGGAGATTGTGTCCTTTTAAAAATTTTAATTTCCAATTGACTCCTTTGAACCTTACAAAGCTCCCAGACCAGACGGTATTATTCCCTTAAAAAAACGTCATAGTCCCTCAACT
Organism: Aspidapion aeneum; assembly: GCA_963576565.1. Lineage (NCBI taxonomy): Eukaryota > Metazoa > Arthropoda > Insecta > Coleoptera > Brentidae > Aspidapion > Aspidapion aeneum. The sequence goes on from OY755047.1 coordinate 26,942,334, forward strand.
TTCTAAACTGCTACGTGCCAGTCTGGCCACAGGCTACAAACTTAAAACCTTGCAAAATGCTCAAATGGTCTTCCCACCAAAACCTAAGAAATACTACTCTTACGCTACGGCCTTAAGACCAATTCCCCTATGTATATAAATTCTTGAAATAGGTGAGAGTGAGTATATGGTGATCTATCATAAACCAGCATGCCCATCAATAAGAAAAATTCTGCGACTCTGTAACTGGTTGCAAGGGTAGAACTATAGCAAACATTAAAACAAAAGAAAGAATGAACACTCCCTTAATAATACCATCGGAATATGGGTAGAGAGTATGCTCCTTGAACGACTGGTGTACAAGCTACTCTACATGAGGATATAATGGAGGTCGCATTAACCAAAAGTTGTTTACAAAGAGAAGTCTTGCCGCATCTACTGTGGGACCTGGTTGTTGGCGAACTCCTAAACAAAGTTAACAACAAGGGCAACTATACCCAGAAGTATGCCGATGATATCTTCTTCATGATGAAAATCGTAGAAGATTGGTTCGGTTATAACTTGCCTAGAAGATAAAGTATCTAGGAGTCACTATGGATGCCAAACTAACCTGAAATTCGCAAACTTATTGCCTATGGCATAAACAAAGATTTGAGAACTTGTGGAATACTCAGTTCATTAGCTATACACAATGGTGGTAAAACCCAAAATATACTACTGCTCCACGGCAAGATGGCCAATGGCTATGGACAACTTGTATCTGAAAACTCAATCGGGACATACCAAGATTACGGACATTGTCAACAACTGCCTGCTCGAAATAAGGAGCAACATCATGACTTTATTTTGTAAAGGTTCTCCCGGGAGTAAATGTTCACATCAATCCACAATTACCATTGGTCAGTTTGTTGTATCTGACTTTAAACTGACGCGGAAGAGATCATTTTAGGGTGAATATTTGACATAACTGGTATCCTGCTTTGTAATAGGAGAACTTTGATGTGAAAATTTACTCTCGGGAGATACTTTACAGAATAATACTTACATGATGTAACACCCAGTTACTTTGGGAAAACTTGTTAGTAGAGTCGCGAAAGTTGATTTGGTACACCAACGTCGATGGAAGACGTGATATTATCAATTATTAAAAACAAAAACATAATAATTTGTTACCTGACTAGGCTTGCTCCTAAAGGCTGGTTGGTATTTTCTCCTCACTGACCTGGGACAGCACACGCAGAGAATTCTCAGGAACGCTCTGAAAGAAAAATAAAACATTTATACAAATATCAAGGCAAATAAGTTTCTTCGTAGCTATATGTCTGCTTGTCTAACATGTACATAGGTCTAAAATGGCATTATTAAAACACTTAAAATTAAAACTAATCAAAGCTAAATAATTTTTGTTTTATGCGTCTCTACACATAAAGAACTAATGTAGATATTACAAAAGAAAAACTATATTATAATAAACACCCTATCGCAAAGGTAATATTAAACGAGCTTCGTCTAAACCTGAAAATAATACCCCAGTTAATTAGACCGGGTTTATTGGTGTTTACATGTTAATAAATTTGTATGACCCACCGGGCCCTATCCGAGGCTGTATCACTTTATCAGTCTCAAATCTGTCAAGGTGTATTAGGGACTATTTCCCAAATTACCTCTAATTAACGGTTTAATTATTATGCATGCACGTATATGTAGGTATAAACATTTAGTTATAGTACTCTTTGTTTAAAAAATTTGTACGCGTTGCGTTGCATCACATGAATTCATCTAATGTTCTTCTTCTTACATTTGATTTTGTTAGCCCACGGTATTAAGGTTTTTTGACCAGGGACACTTTATTTTCATATTCTTTTCGTGATAGTTAATAAAATTTTGCCTAACCCGCGTTTCAATGTAGGGTTCACAGTACATATGGTAGGATTCTTTAAAGTGCAGCTTGCAGCGCCATTTATGCATTGACACAGCACTACGTTTCCGAGTGACGCCAACGCAGCCCTCTATTAACGTACTGTTTGCCTTCTTTGCTAACTCCCACACTCCCTCCACACATTACTGTGGCTTAAACTATCTTCCGCCTGTGGATATATTATAAGTTATCTAGTTTTAATGGCTCAAAATTTATTTACAGGCCACCACTCATTGGCTTTAAAATGAGTGTTCAAGCATCACCATCAAATATCATTTTTGTGGCATATTTTCGAGAAAAAAGCAAATTACGTCAAACGTCACGACGGTCACATGTCCCTGTTGCCTGTTCATTATGGTAAATCTACTGTATTTTATGTATAAGAGTTTTTTTTATACGGCCAAATTACAAAATTTGTAGTAAAAAAATAAACATTGAAATCAAGCAAAATTAAATTACAAGTGTTTTTAAAGCTTTAACTTTACTAAAATACTTAAAGGGCCCTAATAGCTATTTATTTTTTTTGGTTTACTTACCTTTTTTATATTTCTCTACTAGTTTTGTTCTGATTTTTTCTTGCTTTATTTTGATCTGTGTTTTTTAAGATTTTATTTTCAGTATACTTCATAGGTAAGTATATATTTTCAGCTGCTGTATCCAGTTCTTCCAGCATTTTTGTCAGTTCTTCTTTCTTACCCGTTATTAAGGCGTTATCGTCAGGATATCTTAGGTGGTTTAAATAAAGATGCTTTTACTGCCTAGTGCTCAATGCTATCGCAAGCTTTTTCAAAGTCTATAAACGCAATATATATACTAGAATTTTGTATTCATTGACTCATTTTATTAAGATTTTTATGGTTATTAAGTTTTTAACTATACTGAAACCCTGTCTGTAGCTGCTTGTTCTTCCGTTAAATTGTGCTGGTAGTCTATCGTTAATATTTTCATAAAAAGCTTATAATCTACATTGAGAAGTGTAATAGGATGTTGTTTTAGGTCTATTCCATCGACTTTCTTGCGAGGAATAATGATTTTGGGTTGTTTGTTGTTTGGGTTTTTTTTTTCTTTTAAAATTTTAGTCAGCAGAATATAAAGGGTATTAACTACAGCTTTACCATCATACTTTAGCATTTCTGCCAGTACTCCGTCTTTTCCAGGTGATTTCTTATTTTTAATTTTCGTTAGTGCTCTCTTTATTTCCGTTTTATTTTATTTTTGTTGTTTGTTGTCCGAGAAACCTTGCGATGATTGTATTTTCGTTTGATATATTTATGTATAGAATAGCTGTTCGATATTTATAATATCCTCTTTAACGTCAGTTTCTATGACGTTTATATTCTTTACTTTAATTATTTCATATCTACCTAGAGTTGGTCTTAGATATTTCATATTTCTGTTATTTTCTATTCTCTTAACTTTTATTTATTGGTTCTTTTTTTATTTTGTTTTATACATTTTGTTATAGTTTTATTTATTTCTATGTATTCTATTCATGTACTTTTTCTTTCTTTTCCCAGTTTCCGCCTTTCTTCCATCAGTTTTTTATATCTCTTCTGATATACAATTTTTATTCTTTTTATCTTTTTGTGCGTGTCAGCGTGTCATTTATTGCATCTATAGTTTTATTTTCGCAACTTAAAGTTTGGGTTAGCTGTCCCTTTAGCCTTCTTTTAATATAACCTTATACTGTGCAAGTTTATTACTATTTCTTTTGATTTCTTTCGTCCTCAATACCCTAGAATATCCTTCCCACTAGTGTTGCCACAAGACGAGATGAGACGAGAGAAGGCCTTCTCTCGTCTCGTTATGCGAGGTAAAATGGGTCTCTCGTCTCGTCTTGTCTCATCTCTCGTGATTTATATTAGGTATAGAAAGTTTTTGAGACACCGTGTTTTACGGTCTCCGGTTTTATTAATATCCTTAATTTTATTATTATACAATTATATTTAACTTGCAAGTAAGAGGGATTTTTTTTTCTAGTAAATATAACTTTCAACCGTTTTGCAACACGGCCTTTGTGCCTGCTCTTTAGTGCCGATATAAGAGTTTTATCTACAGGGTTTTTCCATACATTTTTACCAACAAACCTAAGAGTTTTTCGAATAGATACTAAAAGTTGAGTAATACGTTTTTGGTCTTAATTTTATTTAAAGAATTTGCTGCCCAAAATATCTAACCCTTTTGGTAACTGTCAATCTTTGATAGGAGGGATCTTTTTTTAATCGAAACACTCTACATTTCTAGAATTTTGTTTCCTTCGTATTTTAACAAATATTTACAGCATTTTCAGATATAACACATTAATAAGATAAATAATGAATTTATCAGAGCATACATGTTGTCAAGGAGGGAATATATGACACTTTTTGCATACCTTTTATTAAAAAAAAAGCAGTACAGTGAAACCTCTCCTTACGGACACCTCTCTTAAGCGGACACTCTCTTTACATGTAAAATTCACTCCTATAACCGGACACTCTAATAACCGGACGCGGACAATTTTTTTTGTTTACAAAATTTTGAAACCTCCCTTAACCGGACGCGAACCTCTGACAACGAGACGGAGTGCATGGGTATAAACATTATGTAGGATGCTGGCAACAACGCACTCTGCAGCCGGAGAATTACCTCTTTCCGTTTTAATGCGGAGACTAAATATTTCTGTTGTATTTACGTATTTTATTCGGCGGGGGCGGGCCTGCTGTTTTATTTTTATTGTTCAATTGGGTAGTATGGAAGTTGTTAACGTTTCGGAGAAGGAATATCTATCAGCACGAAAGATCGCTGAAGAATTTAATATCGGAAAAACTCAAGCAGCGGAAATTGTTAATAAATATATATTACAATTTCGCAGTTCCCTCTCATAAGCGGACACCTCCAATAAGCGGACAAAATAGACGGAACCGTGAGTGTCCGCTTATGGGAGGTTTCACTGTACATAAATAAGGTCAATAAGAAACAGATGGCAAATCATAAAAAATTATAAAACCAACCTTTGCTCTTGGCGAGAGAGGGTCTTTCTCTCTCGTCTCGAGCTTTCATTCCCACGACCAGCCTCTGTGTCCTACGCCTTTGATACGCACTCGAAAATCCACTACTATAACGTAATTTTGCGAAACTCTAAGCGAAACTTATGTTCTAAATATCTACCTAATACATTGACCAGAAGAATCCCTATGCGGTATAATAAATCAAAACTTTACTGGAGATGTTTTTGAGCTAAAATATCAAATTTTCTGAATGCTAAAGATATAAGGTCTATACGTGTGGGTGGCCATAGTAGTACGGATTTGAGTTAGAAAAGTCACTAACCGATTTTGCGGTAGGTACAGTCAATGATCGCTATATACAGGGTGACAATTTAAAAACTATCCACCCCAGACATTTCGAGAACTAACTGAACCAACTATATTGGCGCAGGCCACGCCCATAGGGTTTAAATTGGACCCCCCTTTGTGATACCCCTTTTTGCATTAACTTTACAACAGTGTATGTTTTCCCTAATTTGAAATAGCAGTTTTTAAGATATTAGCGGTTAAATTGTAATAACATTGATATTTTTACCAAGGAAATGATTTGATTACCTTTTACAAAGTACCCTAAATTTAATTCAAGGGAGCATCGAATAATGCAAATTATGCATTCAAAATGTGGCTGGGCCTCATCCCGTCGGTACAGGCCACGCCGATTTTTTAAAAGTAGCTTCTTTTAAAAGTCAAGCCTTGAAAGTATTGTTCAGTTTTTTCTATTTCTTGGAGAATCACCTGAAATCCTCAAAAACATCGAATTTTAAACTACCTGTTAATGTCAATAAAAAAAGCACCGAATTGTGATAATAGGGACTTATTGCAATACAGCCAGGCAGTAATTGTGCTGGGCACTATTCTGACAGTTTCGCATTATAAGAACAGCTGTCTTCTTTCAAAATTAGGCCTTTGTGTATTAAAAGAGCCGCAATTAATAGTGCCGCCACTATTAATGGAAAATAAACGACTGGATTTATAAAGTCGACTTTGGTATGTCAATTATAAAAGATCAACTGTCAATTTTTAATGGAAAACTGTCAGAATGGTGCCCGGCACTACTATTGCCTGGCTTTATTGTAATAAGTCCCTAATGTCATACAAAATGACAAACAGTGATTTAAGATTCCAAAAAACTTCAGCTATGGTTTTTTAGAGAGTCAAATCTCATAAGCTCTGTATGGTAAAATGAAATCCTGTAACAAGGTTAACATTAATCATTTTATTTTGCAGTTTTCTTTTTCTCTTTCTGGTTATCGGTCAAAACCTATATTTTGCGAATGTCAGATTGCTCCTTTAAATGTAACGTTTTTGAACAGTACTAACAAATACTTGTTTTTCTTTAAGTGTCAGATTAACATTGGCGGTTCCACTGTTGGGTAAAGCTAAAGTAAACCCCCCCAGAACCCTAAAAATATGTTAAGTATAAGGGCGGCTAGCTACTGCAGGTAAGTTAAGGGCTGAAATGTTGACTTACTTTAACAGAAAAGCCCTCAAAGAAGAAATCGCCTGTGGAAAAAAGTGCACACAGAAAAAAGCGCACAAACACACACTTCCAAAATTTTAAATAAATAATAACTGTATCAACTTTTACAAAACTCACAAATAGTTTAGGTGATTCAGTAGATGATGTTACTATTGTTATCGTTTATGGTGTAGCTGGTCAATGCAGTTTATACATATCCGACAAAGCCGTACTTATTATAATATTTGAAACTAACGTGAATGCTTTTTTATTTGTTCTAATACATGCAACATTCTTCTTATTTATCCAAATTTATAGTTTTTGCAAAGTCACTTGAATAACTCCTAATACGGGGTTCTATCGATTTCATACAATTTTGCTTCATTCTGCCCTTCAAAACTTATCGAAATTCATATAAAATCTTCCTGGTATAGTTTCAACCCTACCGACACAGAAGAGGCGCAGCTCTTTGCGGTCCGACCACAAAGTATTTGTTTTCTGACCGACCGAGCCCAGGTGGATGGACGGCACCTTATTGGTAGATTTTTTGGGTGTGCTTTTCGGGACCCATTTAGTCGGCAGTATGCAGAGTTAGAAAATAAATCAGTGTCGTTCCTGTAAGTGTATGAATAGAAAGTTTTATTATCTATTTTTATTTCTTTAGTTTACGCCATAATTAAATGAAATAATTTTCATGAGTATATCTACTGCCGCTCATGACACTTTCTATAAAGGATATGCCGATGGTCGGCTTTTATCTTTGTTCAACTGACTTTGCAAAAACAGTTGCAATAGAAGTCTTGCAAGAATATATTTTTAAATATTTACCATTAATAATTGTCAAATATAAAGAACATGAGAGTAATTTTTTGAGGCTTGGTCAAAGACTAACTAACCGAAAATTAATTTATTTAGTCTTTAAACAAACCTAGAACTATTCCTTTCAAATTAATTACTGAGCCTGGGCTTAGGATACCTCTTATAAAAATGTAAAAACTATTTCTAATTAAATTAGGTCAGTATTCATACAGGGGTACGGGTAGACCTCGTCAGATGTCTATCGGGGGAAATGAATCGACCCCTGCCCCCTGTATAGGGTCCCTTTCTCAGGGTTACGGGAGAAGACCACATCGATATGAAACGCGGAGAGAATGGACTTCGGTACGGCGATCATAGCGTAGCAACCCTTTCTTTTAGGGATAGTATAAAAGACTACAGTTGTTGCCGTACAGTATAGCGTTGGCTCGTCAAAGGCTAGAGGAGAAAAATCTTGATTAAAAATCCTGGCCCTCCAAGTAGGGGGTTAAGGCATTAGACTGGTTCTCTTATACTTGTAAAACAAAGCAATTACCAAAAAGCCTAAACAAAGCCTAGGATCCTCCTTTTAATTGTCGAAGACGAAAAAAGCAAAGACAAAGGACTATGAATATAGCTACATGGAACGCACAGGGAGTGAATCAAAAATTGGACATTATTGCAACCGAAGTGCAGAATTATAAGATCGATATTATTGCACTCACAGAGACAAAAAAGAAAGGAACAGGTACGAATAGTGTCGGCAATTTCGTCCATATATTGACTGAAGTCCAAAAAGAACGGAGAGCAGCCAGAGGGGTATCCTTACTAATAAAGAAAAACCTAAAAAATAAGATTACAGACTACGATTGCATTAGTGAAAACATACTTCGAGTGAACATGAAGATGCTTGAACATAATATAAGCATAATAGCAGCCTTCGCCCCATTAGATGACAAAAGAGTAGCTACAAAACAAATGTTCTTTAACCAACTTGATAAGACTATCACCAAAATCGGTAATACCAGAGAAATAATTTGGCGATTTTAATAGCCGAACTGGTAGACAAACCCAGAACAAAGTGATAGGACCATTTGGCGGTGGAAGAAACAAATAATAATGGCTTAAAACTGATGCAATTATGTGAAACCCACAACCTAAAAATAAATAATGGGTTTTTTAACCATAAGTATATTCATCGATATACCTAGATTCAGCCAACAAGAAATCTTAAATCAATAATTTATTATGCTATAGGTGGACAACACTCACAATTAAAATGATATGATGTGCGAGCACTTCGTGGTGTTACCTGTGTATCTGACCACCATCTGGTGAAAGCAAAAATATTGATCCCGTTAAGAAAAACAAATAGGGAAGATGAAAACCTAGAATGCATCGAAGACAATCAAAAATACAACTTTAGAAGTCTAGAAATCGAAAGTACTCAAAGATTGTATCAGAACCGATTAGATGAAAAATTATAAACATAGAACAATCATTTGAAGGGATATATACAAACATAATAAAAAGCTTAAAGGAAGCAAGCAACGAAGCTGTTGGATACCAAGATAATAGAAATAACAGGAAGATGTGGTGGACTGAGAAAATACAGGAAACAGTCAAAGAGAAAAAACGCACATACTTGAAATAGCTCAGTACTAAGGAGCAAAGAGATCTAGAAATCTACACGGAAACCAGAAGACAGCTAAGAAATTTGATACGCACAGAAAAAAATTAAATGTTCGAGCGCAAATGCCACGATATAAATACACACGTAGGAGGTAGGCAGAGTTCTAAAGTATGGAAATTCATTTCTACAGGAAAAAACCCAACAAAAGAAAAAGTAAACATCCAGCTCATCAAACAGAGGAATTTTAGTAACCAGTACTCTAAGTAGATTGTACGGTGGGATTCTTAGAGATCTAATAGAGAAATATTTTCATGAACAAGAAGAAGAAAAACAAAGTGCAGACAGATCTTGTAGTGATAATGTTTTTTGTCTTTAACAAGTAATTGAGAAAAGGAGCGCCAGAAATATAGAGACTCATGTTACCTTTGTGGACCTACAAAAAGCATATGATACTGTTCCAGAAGAAAATTTAGAGCAAACTAACATCAATCATACATACACAAAGGCGATAAAAGAACTATACAAAGGGTGAAAATCTAGAATTAAAATTGGAAATCGACTTTCAAAAGAATTCCTGGTAACAAAAGGCTTAAGACAGGGATGTTGTCTCTCCAACTCTTTTTAAAATATATATCGCAGTAACTCTAAAAAACTGGAAATGTAAAGTTCACGGAATTCGAATACAACTTAACGACCGATTTACCATATACACACTACAGTTTGCTGATGACCAAGTAATTTTAGCTAATGATAAAGAAGACATGGAGTATATGATAAGAAAGTTAACAGAAGAATACCAAAAGTGGGGATTAACAGTTAACGTGGACAAGACACAGTACTTATGTATTGGAAACGAATCCAGTGGAGGAAGACAATAACCTGTTTGATTACCTTTCAACGACTCCACTATAATATGGACTATTTCCTAAAATTAAATTAGGTCTCGAGAGAGTTATTTAAGAAAAACGACTCGTAAAATCTCAAAACAGCGAAAATATTCTGGATTCTTTCCATAAAATCTATCTTCCAGACATTCGTTAGCCATCTTGGAGTAACGTTCTGTTTGGCGCCAAACTCCAACAATTTCGGAAGTTCTTCCATTCCTGACTCGCCGAAAGCCGGCAACGCTATAATAATAAAATATCAAGGGTCTATTATGGAAATTCAGCGGTCGCGGTCACTTAAAATTCCTTCATGTAGGAGGTTTGCAAAAATATTAGGCATGTTACTTCAGTCAATTAAATATAATGGGGCAGTGGCGTAGATCGCTTTTTGCGAGGGGGATATAACTGGATGGGGGGCATATTCTCAGGAATGCAAATTACTCTTCACTGTGCCACTGTACCTCCACATTTGGTTGCTGCCTACCACATAGCAGGTGGCTGATGCGAGAAAAACTACTGAAAAGTTAAGAGTGGGAGTTGTGATGGTTCGGTTCGGTTATAGTGAGAAGAAGCCTAAAGTAAATAGAGGGATTTCCCTTCAACGTGATTGGCTATGAAAAAACTGTGAGATAAGAAAGTATTGTCTATAAAATGTAATTTTATATCTGTTTTTGTTTAGGTTTTCCTGCTTAGCTCATTAGCTAGAATGTAAAGTAAACTTTAGGATTATCAGCAACGCCACTGATTTGGTTTCTCCAAGCTCTTCAAATAGGGGATAATGGATTACTTATGTCCAACCTACCGTCAATAAAAACCCAAACTTTAAGGAAATAAGTCGGTAGTTACATTCTAAGTTTTGTTGAACTTAAAATAAAACCCCTAAATTAATTGTCAATAAAGAAACATAAGATTTTTCTATTTGACGAATAATTTGCAGTTTGTTATTTTGGTAACTGAAAGTTATATTGATCTTGTTTGTTAAATATTTTGGGTCTTGTTTGTTTTATAGGTTATAAGAAAAGTTTTGTAACAATTTGTAAATTGCAACACAGTTCTATTTTGTATTCATTAAAGTTTGTAACGTTTTTCAAACTGTTTTATATTTATTTTATACACTCAAGAGATCTAGTACGGTACCCTAGTTTAGGGGTTCGACTTAAAATAAAATCGTACCCGACGAATAAGAATAAAGTCATTGAAGTGACTGAGTGATTATTCTACTCTTTTCAGACACCAGTGTAGCTATTTTTGTTTTTCATCTCCCTCAAATTTCTCTCACGTTTGACAAGAATGACATCCTTTTTGATAAGTATATTACGTAACAAGAGAAGGAAATAATAAATTTCGCACGAGCGTGAATGTTGTATAAGAGGCGCTAGCCGAGTGAAGCAACACGCGAGTGTAAGAAATTTACTTTCTTTCGAGTTGTGTACGCTACTTTTCCTACGAACTACTTGGTGAACTATACTAAGTTTTCTAAAACTTGGACTTTGATTTTGCACAAATCAAATAAAACTGCTCTTTCGCACATGCGTGGAAAAGTACTTTGCAATACATGTTCGGAAAAGTATGGCGACAGTTAACGCCATCCTTCACTTTTCCATACATGTGTGGAAAAGTAGAAAAATTTCTGCACACGGGTGAATAATAAAATCCATCTGTTTCATATGTGGTCGTAGGAAAAAAAATAATCTAATCAATTAAACACGTGAATTTAGGGGGGATTTCTCGTTTTTTCCTGATTTAAGGAATAGAGATAATGGGCCTATCGAATCCTTTTGTTTCTCCTATCTTGGTTGCGACTGGCCAAATGACGCATGTCAACTCTTTTTTCCATTCCAGACTAAATATAAATATAACACAAAATGAAGAAGTTTTATATAGCGAATGGAAAAAATCCCAAAACGAAAAAAAATCACTTAGTGTACAAGTGGATTATCTCTGAAGTCAACTGGAAAGTATGCAAAGAAAATTTGCAGATTTAGAGACAAAAGTCACTAAAAAAGAAGAGTCTGACATGGACTACATTACTGATGAGGACGATCTGGCAAGAGAAACTGAGTGGATCAGACAAAAAGGAAAAGGTTGGAAAAAACGTCGAATGGATACTTCACTCTCACCACCACAACAAAGCTCGGGCACTGGAGAGCCCTCCAATAAAACACAAAATGAAGAACCCCCAACTAAGGTTAAAAAAGCTCCATTACCTCCACCGATTATGGTAAATGGCGTAAATAATTTTAATGATATTTATGAAAAGTTAAATATCATACAAGGAGTTAAAATAAAAGTTTTAAATAACGAAAATATTAAAATAAATGTACAAGACGCAGACAGCTATCGGCTGGTTACTAAAATGCTTAATGAAATAAAGCATCAATGGCACTCATACGAAAACAAACAAATAAGGCCAATTAGAGTAATAGCGAATAGGCTACACTTCTCATGTGACCCACAAAAAATTGTAGCTGATCTACAAAAAAAAGGTTTTAAGGCACTGGAGGCCAGCAACAAACTTAAATGGAGAACAAGACAACCTCTTAACATGTTTATGCTCACATTTAGCCACGATGAAGATATCAACAAAATTTTTGAAATTTCCAGTATCCTTGGGATTGAAGTGGAAATAAAAGCACTAAAAACCTCAAAGTTAGTCCCTCAATCCAAAAGATGCCAATCTTATGGACACACGCAAAAATATTGCGCTAAAGAACCACGTTGCGTAAAATGCACGGGGAAACATCTTACTGTAGAATGCCCCAAACCAAAAGAATCTGAGCCAAAATGCATCCACTGTGGAGGCAAGCATCCTGCTAACTACAGAGGATGCCTTGTTGCTAAGGAAATACAAAAATTGAAAAATAAACCTAAGAAACCGAATCTCATACCAAACGTGAGTACAAATAGACAAAACCAACAGACAAGAAACACAGTCACACAAAACTCTGTGACAAGGACATACAGCCAAGTAGCAGCAACAGCTACTATACCTGATATTAATATCAGTAGTCAAAATACTATGGAACAAACACTACAATTAATTTTGGAGAAATTGAACAAACTTGATGAGCGATTAACTAAACTAGAAAGTAGCAATAACGGAGCTACCAATATGCCTCAAAATGGTCAGTAATCTTAGAATCCTAGCTTGGAATGCCAATGGTCTCTTGCAACATCAGCAAGACTTGCAAGTTATTCTAGACATAGAAAAAATTGACGTCTGTCTTGTGTCAGAAACGCATTTCACTAACCAGTCTCACATTAAATTTAAAGGTTATAAAGTGTATCATACAACTCACCCTAGCAATACTGCACATGGGGGAAGTGCTGTAATAATTAAAGAAAATATATCACACTATGAGGAGATGGGATATAAAACCATAGAGATTCAAGCTACATTAGTAAGTGTAAAAACCAAAACATATACATTAGTCATAAGTGCTGTCTATATACCACCAAGGCACTTACTAAAGAAACATCAATATCTTAATTTTCTCAGAAAATTAGGAAACCGTTTTATAATTGGAGGTGACTTTAATGCAAAAAATACCTACTGGGGATCTAGACTGACGAATTCTAAAGGAAAAGAACTTTTGCAAGCTATTAGTGAATATCAATGTGAGCCGATATCAACTGGTAAGCCCACATACTATCCAACAGATCCAGGAAAAATTCCAGATCTAATTGATTTTTTTATAGTAAAAAATATATCTTTAAGTTTTGTAGATATAGAAGAAAGTTTTGATTTACACTCAGATCATTCACCTATTATTCTAACTCTTAGTAAAAACATAATAAAGAAAGAAGCAAATATCTCACTAGTTAATAAACTGACTGACTGGATTAGTTTTAAACAAAGTCTGTCAGAAAAAATAAACCTATCAGTACCATTGCAAACGCCAGAACAAATCGATAAAGAAGTTGATTATTTTGTTACAAATATTCAACAAGCAGCTTGGGAAAACAGTCCAAAACCAAAGAGAATTTTTCAGGGAAAATACTATCCAAAGGAAATTAGAGACCTTATATTGGAAAAAAGGAAAATAAGAAGAAAGTGGCAACAAAGCCGTGGTCCTCGGGACAAAACAAATCTCAACAACATGACTAGTAATAAAAAATGAATCTATTAACCATTTTCTTAATGAACTTACAGATGATAAAAATACCGACTATTCCCTTTGGAAAGCAACCAAAGATTTTAAAAGACCAATTATCCAAATTCCACCCATACGAAAATCTAACAACCAGTGGGCAAGGAGTAACGAAGAAAAAGCAGATATTTTTGCAAGTCATTTAGAAAAACATTTCAGCCCCACGAAGCACCAGATGAACACTTTCATTTAAATGAACCCCATCAAATCGAGGACCATATTAAGCTTACATCACCAAAAGAAATATTAACAGAAATCAAAAATATTAATTCGAAAAAAGCCCCAGGGTATGATCTTATTAACGGGGTAGTCATAAAACAACTCCCCAGAAAAGCTATCGTAAAACTATGCAACCTAATTAATGCGTCTTTTAGGCTTAGGTATGTACCTAAACTGTGGAAAGTTGCAGAAGTTATCATGATTCCAAAACCGGGAAAACCACTCCATGACGTGTCATCTTACAGACCAATATCTTTGCTGCCAATTATATCCAAGCTCTATGAAAAATTATTGCTTAAAAGAATAAAACCCATCATAGAAAGACAAGAAATTATTCCATCTCATCAATTTGGTTTTCGAGACAAGCATTCCACGATAGATCAAGTACACAGAATTACTAATATAATAGAAAAAGCACTAGAAGAGGGAAAAGTTCGTTCTGCAGTTTTTCTAGATGTAGCACAAGCATTTGACAAAGTGTGGCATGAAGGCCTTAATTTTAAACTAAAAAGGTTTCTGCCAAAACAATATTCGGATATTTTGGAATCATACATATCTGTTAGACATTTTAGAGTAAAACAGGAAGACTCATACTCAAATTTAAGAGAAATTCAACCAGGCGTGCCCCAGGGTAGCGTACTAGGCCCTTATCTATACTTATTATTCACTTGTGATATCCCAAAGCCAGAAAATTGTCACTTAGCAACATTTGCCGATGATACTGGTTTATTGACGGTAGAAAAATCTATTGAAAAATGCATAGAAAAACTTCAGGATGCAGTCACCCAAATTCACAGTTGGACCACAAAGTGGCGAATAAAATTAAATGAAACCAAATCAATTCATGTTGATTTTACAAACAAAAATATAAATCACATACAAATAACAATTAACAACATTCCAGTACAATATTCGAATCAGGCAAAATATCTAGGTATGACACTTGATGCCAAATTGCGCTGGAAAGCACATGTTAAGAAAAAAAAAAGAAGAACTTGAGATAAGGTATAGAAAAATGAACTGGCTAATTGGAAGGAAGTCCAATTTAACAATTCATAATAAGTTACTGCTTTATAGACAAATACTGAAACCAGTATGGACATATGGTATTCAACTATGGGGTTGTGCTAAAGAGAGTAACATTCTAGTTGTACAGAGATTTCAAAATAAAGTATTAAGAAACATTGTGAATGCACCTTGGTACGTTCGAAATAGTGACCTTCATCGAGATCTAAAAATCGAAACTGTAGCAGAGACTATAAAAAAGTACGCAAAAAGCCATGAAGATAGACTCCATCGGCATGTGAATGTGGAAGCAATTCAGCTTCTAGACAATACTATGCTAGTTCGACGACTAAAAAGAGTGAAGCCGTTTGAGCTAGTAAACTAAGTGAATTACACTTAAAACAAAATAATGCTATAAACACAACACATTTGTGAGTTACAGACTAAACAAAGCGGGGAGAACTGTTGAGTGAACCCTAAGTTTAAATCTGACTTTTCTAGTAAATTAAGTTAAAACAAAATTGATAATTAGTCTTACTGACTAGATTGTAATAAAAAAAACACAGTGTGTTTGACAAATAAAAAAAAAAAGACTAAATATAATAATCTAAGAATCTAAGAGAGGACAAAACATTAAAAATTAGAGCCACGATGCGTCAGCAAAACCGAACAAGCGGTTGGTCTGTACTATCGAATTCTATAGCGACATTTCGTCCTCTTTCTATTTCTTGTAATTAGCAGGCAACAGAACATCGCTATGGAATTCTAGAGTGCACCGAATGCGGTTCCAGCGTACAAGCAAGCATTGAAGCGATTTTTGTTTTTTTTACTGTGTCTACTTGATATGCCCCGGGATGAAGGCGGACGCTTTGGTTTGGTTGGTTGCTATGACAACGTCGCATGCTTTGGCAGGGCAAATAATTAGATACCTGCGTACATTATTGAAATAGTGTCCGGTTACCGGCATATTGTTTACATTCGGTTCTGATTCGGTTTTTTATTTTAATTATCTTGCACAATGTTTCCTGTGTACGATGCAGTGTGTGTTTTACCAGAAAAACCGTTTTCGAGGTGAAACGACGATGACAAGAGAATACTTTTTAAATCCTATTGTGAAAGAACCACCTATCCGATGTCCTATCTACGCCATTGTAATAGGGAGACAGTGGTAATTTCAGATTTAGCTACGAGCAAAGCATCGCTGCATAGCCAAAATGGATTGTCGCAATTAGCGTTGATTATTATAAGCTTGTTATCACGGATTATAGAACATTAGCGATTTAACCATAGTTAAAGTGGGAAATATAAAATGGCCGCAGTCCCTCTACTGTTCCAGTTTGATATTTCCGTTCCCTGATTTATAAATGTCAAGTGATTGTCAACCGCCGTCAAAGGCGGTTCTGGAACAAAAGTCTGAATTTTGAAAATATTTGTAATTTTTTATTAAAATTCATAAAAACATTAAAAATTATCAAAATATTTAAAACTTGAAGATCTTTTATGATTTTTGAATTTTTTAAATATTTTTGGAAATTTTCGTACCTGTAAGTAAATTTTGTTTAAAACCTCTTATGATTCACGTCTAGATTCATTATTATCTTAAGGGCATAAATGGGTGATTAAACTAGTATTGTTGGTAGGTCGTAGGCCTAGAATAAGTTATTTTTATTTCCTTTCTTCCCTAATGACGTAGGTAATATTTACACCGGCACATAGAATAAAAAAGTGATTTGTTTTGTATATTTAATCAAACCTACTTATCCGGGGTCCTTATAATATAAAAACGTTGCAATTTTTCGCGCAGACAATAAAAAATGCAAGAAACGCTGAAAAAATATAGATTTTTTTTTTTAATGATGTCAACGTTGCTTTAAGAAGCTCTCCGAGGTAAATTGATTTGATAGCTTTAAAAATATACCATTTTCGCAACTTCACCGTGCAATATTGCAATATTTTGATCAAGTTTTTGGCAATTTATTCGAAATTTTAAGAGTGTAGGTGCAAAACACACCCGTGTTTGGATTCGGTGCATTGAGATGTAGAGACTACTTTTTTGTATTTTATTTGCCGGAGTTATTTTTATTTAAGTTTTTTCTCTGTGTGCTCTTTTTTCCACAGGTGATTTCTTCCTTGAGTGCTTTTCTGATAAAGCAAGTCAACGAAAATATAGTTTTTTACTTATTCTAAAGAATTTATATATTTTTCTTCTTTCTTTCCTTCTTTAGTATTATTTGCTGCCTTATCACAATATCTTACACAATGTCTTTTATTAAACTTCAATAAGAAACTGCAAGTCTGTGGTCACATGTGTAGCATCCCAAAGTGGTCCTCTGTCTAATCTCATACGGTGTCAAAGTCAACCGGTCTACATATTTTTCTTCTATCAATCCCGGATTTACAAATAAACAGCTGGATTCTGAGCTGAAATAGAACCATAGAGTCATAAAACCGCGGAAATTCTAATGGTCGTGTTTTCTAGAATATTACCAAAGGAAAATGTTCGTGCATTGAGGGAGGATCCGCTCTGAAGCTTAAAGAGCCAAGGAATAGACTTGTCGTGTAACAGAAAAATACAAAACAAAAATGGAAATTGTCGAAATTGATGCAATAAGAAGATTAATGAGAATATCTAGAACAGATCATATAAGAAATGGGATCATAAAAGAAAGAATGAAAATCGAGGGAAGCATAACGGGTGATATTACTAAAAGATAACTGATATGGTAAGCCATGTACAACGGATGAACGACGAATGATTACCAAAGCAGGTCCTAGAATAGCAATCAAAAAGGCGCAGAAAAAGAGGGCGTCCTAAACTGGAATGGCAAAAGTCAATCCAAAGACCAGACAGAAGATGATTGTAAAGGTGAAAAATAGGCGTCGGACAATGTAGAAAAACGTTCTAAACCGATATAATAGTAGAGTATCGTTATTTGGTAGGTGCACCTCCTATATTTAGTGTTGCAATAATTCTCTAATATTATGTTTTTCTAATGTTCCAATTGAGACCCTGAACTTGGCCAAGAAATGGTTATAGTTCGTGGCACAATGCCCGCTATACGTGATCATTTTATTTATATTATTTTTCGCGTAAGAGAAACTATAAAAAATTACGAGAAAAACCATCTTTAAGAAAATGACAAAAACCGTTAGGTTTGGTATGCGTTGCCATCCATTCTTTTATAAAGATGAACAGGGCTATGCAGGGCGATCGAAACGGAGAGTCACCTAAACTTTTTTTTTGATGGTCAGGTCAGTCACAGCTGACTTTAAAATAGTGAATTTGGAATGACGATTTAGTGAAAATTTGTTTTTTGGAAATAAAGCCAATTTTGAGATTGTTTTTATTATATCCTTATAAAATATTTTTTCTGTGTTCGTTTCTGCATTGAAAGCAATTGGCTCATCTAAACATATTTGTTTACATTACAAATCAGCGGTACACTTTTTAAATTGAAAACAGTGTCATTTGGATGTGTTTGCACATAATATCAAAGAACAGTTTTTGGTGTACTGTTATTTTATTTTGAAGATATTTTACGATTTTCCCTGAACTTTATTAGAAAAAAAATTATTACGAAATCGAAAATTTTTTACCTTTCAAACAAATAAAAACAAACGCCATGGCATAACAGTTAGCGTGCTGTACCTAACTATAAGGAATGCTAAATCTTGAACACTTCACAAAAGTTTTGGGATGGTAACTGTGCATATTTTACATAAATTTTACCAAAATCTGTAGTACGATTTTAAAAATATCGCAAAAAAATAAAACCTATAAAACCCATTGTAAAAATTGGCTTGGGATTATAAGCTGATATTTTCAGGGTCGAGGTCTGTATTTTTAGCTGGCCTTGTTTGGCCTTGAGTTATAATGCTGTGAAATAGCCATCAAAAAAAATTCATGCCCGTGGCGTTAACAAAATTAATCGTAGTTCTTTTGTTTTTGAATTTCACCAAATTTTCATAAGGATAAAAGATGATTAAAAGGTTAAAATCTTCAAGATTGAGCATTTCTTATTTTTAATTCAAACCTCCAGCTATGCACCGCAAGTTAGCTGTTAGATTTGACATGAATTTGACTTTGCCATGGCATTTGTTTATTTGTTCGTATTGTAAAATTTTTTACAACAAAGTTTATTTAAAATCCAAAAATATAATTGTTAATCTTTTTAACACAAATTACACTACAAGAAAGACATTTTTTGATCTTGTAATTTGTGTAAACACTTGTAAATAACTATATTACGTTCTGAAAGTGCTTAATATAAACAAATAGGTGTAGGTGACCCGATGACTTTCCACGCAGAAACAAACACATTCCCTTTTACTTTAAATTTCATTTTTGTATGAGCTAATGAAGTTTCTAAAAAATTAAGGATAACTACTACTACTACTACTACTATGTCGGTTTAGAACATTTTTCTACGTTGTCCGACGCCTATTCTCCACCTCCTTCGATCCTGACAGTCATCTTCTGTCAGATTTTTTTAACTCATTGATCTTTTGATTGACTGCTGCCATTTCAGTTTAGGACGCCCTCTTTTTCTGCGCCCTATTGGTTGCCATTCTGGGACCTGCTTTGGTAATCTTTCTTCGTTCATCCGTTGTACATGGCCGTACCATATCAGTTGCCTTTTAGTGATGTCATCCGTTATGCTTCCCTCGATTCCCATTCTTTCTTTTATGATCTCATTTCTTATGTGATGTATTCTAGATATTCTCATTGATCTTCTTATTGCATCCATTTCGACACTTTCCATTTTTGTTTTGTATTTTTCTGTTACGCGACAAGTCTCTATTCCATACAACAACGTGCTTTTCACCATTGTTTCATATATGTTAAATTTTACATCCTTTTTTATGTCTCTGCTCCATAAAATACTGTTAAGACATCCAATAACCTTTTTTGCTTTTACTATTCTTTTTTCCAGTCTATACCTGTCTTATCAAAGGTGACACCCAAGTATACATACTCATTGCATGGAGATATTGTTTGTCCATTTTCTGGTACTAACTCACTGGATTCGTTTCCACTACATGAGTATTGGTATTCTTCTGTTAACTTGGTGGTGGCTAATGATAAAGAAGACATAGAGTATATGATGAGATACTCCATGTCTTCTTTATCATTAGCCACAATTACTTGGTCGTCAGCAAACTGTAGTGTGTATATGGTAAATCGGTCGTTAAGTTGTATCCCCATGCTGTGCACTTTACGCTTCCAGTTTTTTAGAGCTACTGCGATATATATTTTAAAAAGAGTTGGAGAGATACAACATCCCTGTCTTAAGCCTTTTGGTACCAGGAATTCTTTTGAAAGTCGATTTCCAATTTCAATTTTAGATTTTGACCCTTTGTATAGTTCTTTTATCGCTTTTATGTATGTATGATTGATATTAGTTTGCTCTAACACTGTCCATAATTTTTCTACTGGAACGGTATTATATGCTTTTTGTAGGTCCACAAAGGTAACATGAGTCTCTATATTTCTGGCGCTCCTTTTCTCAATTACTTGTTTAAGACAAAAAAACATTATCACTACAAGATCTGCCTGCACGAAACCCACCTTGCTCTTCTTCTTCTTGTTCATGAAAATCATTTTCTATTAGATTATTAAGAATCCTACCGTACAATCTACTTAGAGTACTGGTTACTGAAATTCCTCTGTAATTGTTGCAATCCAGCTTTTTTTATGAAACCGTTATTCCAACTTCAATATTTTAAAGAAAATCAGCTGTGCTGTGACGTGACCATCAAAAAGAATTTCGGCCCACGCTGTGACGTCAAAAAAGTCGTAGATCGTGACCCGTCTGTTTTGATAGCCCTGTTTGAATAAACAAATCAAAATATCCTTCGGAAAGAATATTTATTGCCTAAAAGTGCAATACTTAATAACAACTAGCTTAGTTGGCGCAATTCAAATTATTGCGTTGTAGCTAGGCCAGCTAATTCGAAAGTCATTAGCTTGACGATTCCAGTCATGTCGAAAACCAGAGCTGCATCCGCAATATCGTTTATTGGCTTCCATCTGTGTAATACGACAAAGAAATTAAAAACTATTTATCCACGACTATACTAATTGGTTTTGGGGCAAATATGGGTCTATACGTATACCACAGAATATAGAACCATTCTCTCTTTTTTTTATGTACTCTTTCCCTCTCTCTTCCTCTCATGCAAATAATCTTTGTCAAGGAAATACATTTTTGAAAACTGGAAAAATCAAGATATTTATTTATTTTTATCTATTTTTTGGTTTAAAAACAACAACATCGTTTAGTGCTGCCAGTTATTTTTTGTTTTTATTTTTATATGAATTTTTGGGAAACCCTAACCTTAAATTTTGTTTTGATATTTTTGGGCTTTTTAGCCAAACCTTTAAAAAAGAAACTCCTTGTTTGGGAAAATCCAGATCGGGTGATTTCTCTCTTTGTTGAAAGTTATTTGCTTTTTCATCACCTGATCATTTTGGCAAAAATCATGCGTGCTTTGCACATGCTGGGAGTTTGAAGCACCCTCCTGTATTTGACAGGGGAATGAAGAACCACTTCCGAAAATACACTGAAAGAAGTTACACGTGTTTTGGGATTCAGACCAAAATTCCAACTATAAGAAAATCCGCGGTGCCGCGATTGAACTGTGGAACTGCTGCTAAATGAAAGAAGGTAAGCTTCTAGCGTGTTGCCGATTTTTTTCCTTTGTTTTAGTTCAATAAACGTCTGTTTTCCCAGACGGGGTGAATTTAACTTTGTGGTAATTTTTTTGAAATCTCTAGTTTTCTCCCCTTCGGGCACAGCCGTCTAAACATTACTTCCTCTTGATTTAAATTTGCCGCCAAACTTCCATGATACCGGGTTGCATGAGAGACAGAGCGGGAAAGAGTTTCTCGCGCCGTCTGTCTGTCTGTATTTGTGTCTGGCTGAATATATGTTTATATCTGTCTGTCTGTACCTGGGTTGGATTTTGGCTCTAGATGGTCCAATTTAAAAATTAACAAAAAAAGGGGTGGGAGTATAGTTCAAGAATTCTGGTAAAAATATGACTTGAGTGGTACTATATGTTCATGAATATAAAAAAATACAACATAGTTTATTTTGTTCACTGGGAGGAGAATCTTCAATCGGATGCGTCCCAGGATGGCGAATGGGGGGTTATTTTCGCGTACCAAAATGTGTAAAAATGACATTAATCATGGGAACTTAGGTGCTTTGAAATTGCCAGAGTATTTTATTAGTTACCGGCCATACCTGCTAAAATTACAAAAACTCTCCAAGATTGTATATAAACCTGATTTTTTACCAACTATTAAAGAAAATGTGTGCATTTAAAAACTTCAATCCAGTTCTCAATTAACGTGTTTCGGCGATTTTCCCCACAAAATCATGTAATGCCTTTTTGTCACGTTAACAAAAGCTAAAAAGTTTTTGTTTAATTTTAAGCAAACATAACCATAGCTTTATATTGACATTTTTTGTTTTTGTGGACTTGCGATTAAAACAGAACAAAAAGTTTGCTTATCTTATAATTTAATTTGGTTTTTATTTTTCAAAACAGAACAAACTTGCCCACAAAATTTTTTTACTAGAAAACAACCTCATACTATGTAATATCTGTTTTTTTTTAATCTACTTGCTTAAAGATAATTTAAAATCAAGCCTTTAAAATGCGTCTTTTTTTTGTCATGTTTTTTTTTAACATTTTAAGCTAAACAAAATTTTTCAACAGTAAGCACTTTCACACCACACAATATTAATGTGTCTTTATCAGGTTAATAACTAATGTGTCGCGATCGTGAAGGATCAGGGATCACTTCATTTTCTGGTTTTTGGAGTTTAGATGCCCAAGCACTCCCAGATAGATTTCGTCGAAGATGCCGCCAATAGGTGGCGCTCTTTCTAATAAAATCTCTATAATATTCGGTAGAGAAGCCATGTAAGTCGCGTTTTAAAATTCGTCTAGAAAAGGCGCGAACCTAATGTGATTTTGACGTCGATAAAAATCTACTTCCACTTGAAAATAACGTAAAAATATTGCGGTTTTGATTTGATTATGGCGTTATTACAACGAAGCTTTTATTATTTTATTACATTAAGCTTGTTTTCATATATGAAATAAACGTTTTTTTCTAGCAGCTTTTATAATCAACGTTTTTTTTTCTCACGCATTTTTTGCTTGGTAAACACGTGATTGTGCTATGTGGGTTCTAACCTATACATATCCTTTGAAATCACAGAATCACTACCAAGATAGGTTTGTTGAATCTTTGAAGGTAATGTAGCTTTTATCGAGCGCTAATTACCGCCTTATGTTACCTTTAATAAGAATAAACGTAAAGGTAACAGACAGAAACAAAAAACCTTACCAAAAACATCTCAGTATTAAGTTTCTGCTTAATTATTATTCATACTCGTCTTAGTCTTTTGTTTTTGATTAGTCTTTATCCTTTGACTTGTCTTAGCTGTCTTAAACAAAATCGGCTTTTCATACTCGTCTTTTGTTTTTGATTAGTCTTAGTCATAACCCACAGGAAAAAAAAATCAATTTCAATAAAAAGGCCCTCTTTAAAAGTAATTTTTTACACGAAATACAGACACAAAAGAACAAAAAAGAAAACAACAGGGAAAAAGAAAAAAAAGAAATAAAATGTTGAATGAGATTCTCTGTCAAAAAGATGATTAATGGCGATAAATTTAAAATTTTGACCGCGGGCTTGCGCCCTTCGGACGCCCTGTAAAAAAGAACAACAAATATCAGCTGATGTCTGTCACTCGTCTTAGTCGTTGTCCTAAGGATTGAACTCTTAAGACAAAGACTAATCAAAAACAAACGCAAAAGCATTGTAGGAACACTCCCATAAGACACAGTGGTTTTACGAATCAAACCGAACCGAACCGAACCGAACCGAACCGAACCGAACCGAACCGAACCGAACCGAACCGAACCGAACCGAACCGAACCGAACACTCCCAGACACAGTGGTTTTAACTTTCTTATGACAAGACATACGACTAAACCAAGAAAAAGACTAGACAAAAGACAAGTATGAACGATTCATTAGGCAAAACAAAATTTGTTTTTACTCTCCTATAAAATGTATGTTTTCTGATTTAACGGATACATATACTTGCTCTATAGATACAGAGCCTACATAGTTAAAAACTGACAATGTAAAATAGATGCAGGTAGTGCGCTTTTTAGTTTGAAATAAACCTGTTTCTTCTGGAAATGTTTTGTCGCCATATTTGCAAAACACCGCTGACTTTATAGCTGAGTTTATGTCATAAACACAGATGTGGTCGTAAAAATTCCTTATGCAACGGATTTTATGTCCCTGCAAAACAAGCTTGTCAAGATAAACTTTTTTTTAAAAATTTAAAAAAGAAAAATTAGGATAAGAAAAAGTCACACATTTTTGTGACGACTAGCTTGTAAGATAGTTTTCCTAGGACCAGATATGAAAATAGCAAAGTTTCGACTCTTTTCTGTTTAAGGGTGCATAATTCAAGTGCCGAAAGTGACACTTTACCGCACGCGACGGTAGTTGATCGAACGACGTGGGAGGTAAGGTAACTTTACCATACGTAAGTAGGTATTTTTTGATCTCTAGGGAGGAAAATGACTTGAAGTACTTGATTAGTGAAAAGTCCGAAATTTCAGCCCAGTCAATGTCAATGTCAAAAGCCAATGTTTTGATAATTATATTTTTATTACTAGAAAAAAAATACTTTCTTCTCCGGAGACGAAAATAATAAAAGTTAATTTTAACAAATATAACAAGTGTAACAGGTGGGCTCGCTGACATATTGAGTATACACTATAAGTGTTTTCCCAATTAGGTAAACAATGTAGGAAAATCATACACACCTGTTCAATTTTGTTTTTTAAACTTCACATTTTCACTTATTACTCTGGCCGGTATGAAAATCGGCCCTGATCAAATATGAATTCCGTTTTTCCCCATCACCCCCCCATTTTTGGGGAAGACCCCCCTACCTATTTTTACTGCTTTTCGATAGTTTGGTGGGACGGAAAGGATTTTTGTTGGCCTTAACATCATTATTTCTGAGAGACTGTAGAGTTGTTAGCATACAAGGCCAAGGGCTGTAACATGTCCCTTAAAGTGCACTTCCTTCACTCGCATCTGGACTTCTTTCCTGAAAATTTAGGAGCAGTCTCAGATGAATACGGGGAACGGTTTCATCAAGACATCGCTAAGTTTAAAAAGATGTTTACAGGGAAGTGAAATGCAAGCATGTTGGCGGAGTACCGCTAGTTTTTGAAACAAGAGGGTTATACCTCAGGGTGTAAACGAAAGCAAGTACCAAGTGAAGGTACAAAAGTTCTTATTTATCAGTGGCGCACCCAATAATATGTCTTGGGGTGCCCGACGCCTCTATAGCCTCATGATGTCGAATTTTAAGCTATTTTTTGTGTTTTTTTATGAAATATGTGGAATATATGTTAAAAAAAAATCTTAAGGGGAGGGAGGCAAGGCCACAAAGTTAAGATAATTGACAGATTTTATATATCCCCAGTTGAACAAAAATCCCCATTAAGTCAAGCGAAGTGAAGTGTACAAAAACCAACTTAAGAATAATCTCTAACAATTTTCCTGTCTCAGCGAAAACAACCCTGCCTTGCAGGCACTCATAGCTTGCCGTTGATTGATTTGAACCCTAAAAGATAGACTGTGCATTAATCGCTCCAAACAAAGAGAAAGAGACAAAACAACAGTACAAGCCATAGACGTGTCGACTTAGAAAACCGTTACACATCAAAATTACACGGTGTATTTTTAAAAATTGAAAATAGTTTGGTAAATTTGTTTCTTGTTATAAAATATAAATTTTTTTAATGTTAGTAGCTCAAAGGACAGATTAGCCGAGTACAACTTTTATTAATATACAGCAATCCTGAAAACCATGCCTAAAAACAAGTCGCCGCGTTGCCATAAATTTTTCTTGTTCTTAACCTAGTCTTGCATGTAATTAATGATTGTTGATGTCAAAAACAATATTTAATTAAAAATATTTAAAAACTGGCAAAAATACCATTTTTATTCTAGTCCCGTTTTGTTACACAAGCATGTGTGTGGTCTTTGAAAAATACCGTACATAACTCGTTAAAAATTGACTTTTTTACAATCGTGTGATTTTCGCACTCGAGTAAAAATGTCTTTCTCTTACGGTATGTATTATGTTATTGTTGCTCTTGTAGTTTACTGTGTGTGTTTATTATTACCTTTATTAATCTTACTTTTTAATTATTAGCTATATTAAAGTGCAACATTGACCAAAGACCCTTTGTGTTATTTAATCAATGACGGCAGCTAAAACAAAAGACTATCATTACCATGCAACGCCGCACACTTTCTTTTAATCCCCTTTTATCCAAGGGTTAACCCCCATAAAATATATCTATAGGTATAAAGGTGTAAATATTCCTACTTGCACCCCTTTAAAATTTCTCAGTAGATGCGTTCGGTATTTACGTCGGATTAATCTTTTTGATCAAAATCGTAATTCAGTAAAATATTTATTTTTAAGAAAAACAAGGTATTAAGTTTTTCAGCAGAAAAAGGCTAAAAGGCTTAGGAGTAGGTTCCAATTGACAGTTCTTGCCCTTGGACTCTGATTCCTCGACGGTCCACTACGAAGCCTAAATAAGTCATTTCTGACCTAAGAATTCCTCGAGAATTCTAAGATCCTCAGAAAAACCCAGTGTGACAATTACAAGATCATCGAGATATACATACACGTAGGAGTCTAAATCGTTGCCTATGATGCTATCTATGAGTCCCTGACAAGTTGCAGGGGTATTATAAAGGCCAAATGGTAGCCCCTTAAACTGGAATAGACCTCGTCGACAGATGAATGCTCTTAGTAGCTTTGATGATTCTCTATTATCATCTCATTTTATTCTGGCTGTAGAATACCTAGAAGACTGTATGTCAAAACTAAATAATTTGCTGCTGATTGTGCAAACAGGTGGTTGCAGAGATGGGGTAAAAACCGATATAATCAGGTAAATTTATCCGACACAAAATCCATGCAAAGGGAAATTTCAAGCGCAACGGGATATGGGTATTTAATGCGATTATAAAATATTAAATAAGTAGCCAGGGTTTTCGTTCAGATGTTAAGGAGTTTGCGAACTTTATTATATCGCGGTTCATCGTATTCACCCATTGTAAATAGTTTGAGGATACGGAATAATATTTCTGATAAAGTTGGTTAATTAAAAAAAAATTTCCTTCAACGGAATTACCAACAAGGTGTTGCTTAACAGCTGCCTCAACATTGAGGCAACAAATATAGATAGCAATATTGCTTTTGTTGTCTTTTGTCCCAGCAATATTCTTAAAACATTTTTAAAAGATTGGGGCAGCTAAAAGTGGCATGTCATGGAAGCATAAGGACAAGTGTTTTTTAGCAAAATGGCTTTCTTCTGAAAAGTCACCTAAAACTTGTTTGATAATGTACTTTTCTGACCAATTACACAGAAGAAATAACAATAAAACTGATAGCAAGTGGCACATAAAAATTATTTAGAGACTTTGGTCATAACACAGTTATGCAAGTTTTAACCCATGCAGAATTTTACCGATTATACTAGAGGAAGCATAGTAGTCTTAAAATGCCATTAAAATTTAACGCATTTGACCTTCTCTAGTAGTTAGTAAGCTATTGCTAATATATTATAGAGAGGGTGTCACAAAAATCTGAAATCACGGGTTAGTCGAGAAAACTGAAAGTTTTTACGAAAAAAGCTTAGACAGTCGATTATTAATTTAAAAAGGCGAGTTCTAAACAAACACAAATATATACAGGGTGTCTTCAAAATGATAAATAATACAAACTTATCAAAATAAAAAATACATGTGGCCTTGAAATGAGAACTGATACAAACTTGCATTTTTAAAAGAAAAAAAGTTTCTATTACTTTTCGTTTTAAGAACACCCTGTATATATGCTCGTGTGTGTTTAGAACTTGAATTTTTAAATGAAATTCACGCATATAAACATTTTCCGTAAAAACTATCATTTTTCTCGACAAACCAGTGATTCCAGATTTTTGGGACACCCTATATATAATATGTACATAGCGATAGCTTACTTACTAAGCCATCCTTTAGCTTAACTACTAGAGATTGAAATGCGGTAAGTTGACGATTTAATGGCATTTTAAAACTAGTATGTGTATTATGATTCCACTAATATTGTCGAGTAAGATTTTATTTTAAATCGACCCTTAAACGAGGGTACCATAATTGTAGATCTCTTGTGTGTATAAACTAAATATATAACAGTTTTAAAACGTTAGAAACTTTAATGAATACAGAGTAAAACTCTGTTGCAATTTACAAATTTTTACAAGACTTTCCTTATGACCTATAAAACAAGACCCGAAATAATAAAATAAAAACTTTATCTTACCAAAATAACAAACTAAAAAATATTATTTAAATAGAAAAATCTTATATTTCTTTACTGACAATTACTTTAGAGGTTAAAGTTTAAATTCAACAAAACTTAGAATGTGACTACCGACTTGTCTACTAAAAGTTTGGGTTTTTGTTAACGGTAGGTTGGACCTAAGTAATCCATTATCCCCACTTCGAAGAGCTTGGAGGAACCAAGTTAGTGGCGTTGATGATAAACTTTAAATTCTAGCTAATGAGCTAAGCAAGTGAACCTAAACGAAAACAGAGATAAAATTACATTTTATAGATAACACTTTCTAATCTCACAGTTTTTCTATGGTCAATCACTTTGAAGGGAAAACCCCTTCTCTATTTGATGTATTCCCACGCTTAATCATTACAACTCCCACTTTTCAGTAGTTTTTCACGCATCAGCCACCTACTGCGTAAGTAGGCGGCAGCCAACTGTTTACCAATGTAGAGGAAGGCGGAACCATTTTCGTATCTGAACAAAACCATATTTTGCGTTTTTCGTTTTCCCAAGATGGTTTTTATAGTGGCACCGTCAGGGGTAATTTGCATTGCTGAGAATATAATCGGTAAAATCCTGTATCGCAAAAACCTCTCAAAAATAATTTTGCTAACATCTATTTCCTAATATTAAAAAAAAATTGAGGTCCTTCGGTGCATGCACAGTTTAGAATAGTCCGTTTATGCGGAACTTTCTGTATTTGAGTGACCAAGTACAAAAATCAAAAGCAACTGATTTGAACTGGGTTCATCAGCGAATAAATTGAGGAATCGATTATTGTAGACAAGTAAAAAGAAATTCTCGAAAAAAACAGATTTTTTTCAAAATTTCGCTAATATTATAATATATATTTTACATCTAGGGAAAACTTGAACACCTAAACATATTTTACAAACCCTTAGTTTTGTAACCCATTTCAAGTTACCAAGAAAATAATAAAACTTGTATTATGACGAGATAACTATA
The DNA here is from genome assembly GCA_963576565.1 of Aspidapion aeneum. Lineage (NCBI taxonomy): Eukaryota > Metazoa > Arthropoda > Insecta > Coleoptera > Brentidae > Aspidapion > Aspidapion aeneum. The sequence continues at coordinate 26,971,829 of OY755047.1, forward strand.
AAAAAAAAATTGATTTTGATAAAAAAAGCTGAAATCCAAATTTTTGATCCTTGTATAAAAATACAGAATAAACTTTAAAATATTTAAAACTTATCTTTGAGTTTAGGGAAGCTAGTACTCCAAAAATACCCAAAATAAAAAAAATCTGTGCTATACAAGCAACGACCCTGTATGGTTTTTAAAAGAATAAGGCATTGAACGAGTTTAAATTTGATTGCGCAAAGTTTTCTTATTGGGCCGTATAGAGTTAATATTGTGCAAATTTTTTTAGTCAACACTCTTTGTTCAAATATAGAAGATGTTCGTCACTGTATTTTTGCCTTTTTTAAACCAATCTTTTTACCATTGACGTTTCCGTTCCTTAGATTTTTTTTTACGGTTATGCGCACTCGCAAGGAGATCCCTATCATGCTCGAGAAGCGGCAAGTGCGCGAAAATGTTGGTGTATGTTGATTTTGAAACGGTTGAGCTTGTAACCTGCATGGAAAACTGTCGGAGGGAGTTTATTCCACAGCGATGCTGTTCTCCAGAGATATGAATTCTGATATAACGAGGTTCTTGGTGCTTCTATTTTGACAGTAAATTGATGGTTACGGTCTGTTTAACGTGTTCGCCTAGTAGGTGCTACTCCCGGGGGATCAAACGTGCCAACTCTTCAGAGCATTTTCCGTGATAATACCTGTAGAAGAGAGATATATCGCCCACAGTTTTTCGATGTTCGAGCATTTAAGCACCAACACGATAGCTGCAGCAAAATCTTGGTCAGACATTGCGAACACGGAAGACTATAGACGGTATAAGGGGTCCGAAAATATTGAAGCTTATGAGCTGTCAATAATATTGCACAATAAATATTGATCGTTTGAGTGCAAGGGGTCATTTAATAATATTGCGCAAAAAATTATTGTGCAATATTATTGTAGGTCTAGGGGCCGCCTAACCCCTTTAGCATCCTGTTTTTTTATATTTATTTGTCTCCATCGGCTTCTAAATTATTATTTTACCTTGCAGAGGCACGTGGTTATAATATCGAATCCACGCTAATTTGAGAAAAGTTAATTTTCAAATGTGACGTACGACCACGTGAAATAAGCAGTGATGAAAACTTTTAATCGACTCTGTATGGTTTTTAAAAGATATAGCATCATGTTTTTTAATATTTATTTGTCTCTATCGGCTTCTAAATTATTATTTTGTCTTGCAGAGGCACGTGGTAATATTATCGAATCCACGTTAATTTGAGAAAAGTTCATTTTCAAATGTGACGTTCAACCACGTGAAATAAGCAGTGGTGCAAACTTTTAATAGGTCAAGGATCAATAGAGTATAGAAGTGATATGGAGTTTGTTCTTTTAGCATTATACTAAACGTAATTTGCATGTGTTTTCCATCAATTTTTGCCAAAATAATAACAAAAAAATCTTGTCATCATTTTATGACAGCTGAAATAAAACAGTAGATAACTCCTAAATACTTTATTGTTTCTAGAAGTATTCTCCACGAAAACTAATGCACTTTTGCATGCGCTTTAACCAGCTGTCAAAGCTGTTGTTCCACTCGTTTGTTGGTACTGTCAAAATTGCGTTCTTGAAGGCGTCGACTGCTTCCTCTGTCGAATAAAATCTTTGACCACGTAGTCCATCTTAATTTTCGAAAAAGTATAGAAATTGTTGGGACTTAGGTCGGGACTGTATGGAGGATGGTCCAACAATTCGATGTTTTGTTGTGTTAAAAATTCAATGCTTTTGCTTTGTGCAAACTTGTATTGTCTTGGTGGAGGATGATTCGTCGTTCGAGGTTCGTTTTTTGAACCTTAGCGATAACTTTCGGCAAACAAATGGTGATGTACCAATCGGCAGTTACAGTCCTTTTTTCTTCCAGAGAAATCCTTGCTACATGAGCTGCTTTTGAGTCAAATGTCGCAACCATCTTTTAGGATACACTTCGAGAACAGATGACTTTTGTAGGCTTTTCTTCATCTTGAAACACCCAAACAGACGACGGGTTCATATGAGTAAATCCAAATCACCACTGACAATGCCGTACACCTTTTTTGAGTTTTCTGTATTAAAGCGGTCTAGAGTTTTCTGACACCAATTGGCTCTAGCTTCTCTTCTTTTCTTCAGTTAACAGATGCGTTGTCCAGCGGGAAACTAATTTCGTTACCCCTAATTCTTTGTGCATAATTTTTTGACTTGAGGTCTTTGAAATCCCCAATAAAGCGTCAATCCCGCGATATGTCACATTTCAATCTTCATTGATGAGCATGCGCACAGCAGCGATGTTTTTCTGGGCGACAGCCGTTTTGGTGCATCTGGCCTTAAATCGTCGCTAACTCTAATCGGTCCAGGCTTTAATTCTCCATACCAATGAAAAACTGTCGACCTTTCTGTGTAGATATATATGAAAGACAGAGAGCTTAAGTTCCAATTAAATCAGCCACAACTGTTTATAAATCTGGCAAGCGTGGCGAGCTCTAAATCTCAGTACTTTTAGAACTTGAAAGTAAAAAAGACCTAGAGCCGTATATCTTATACTGTCAAGCTGAGGGCAATCACACAGCAGATGTGTTTTGCTCTTAGGTTCTTCCTCGACTCTGCAACTACAGCAGGAGTCATTTGCCAGTATCTTTAAAAGGGTGGAATGCAATCCGAAAAGGTAGTGACCTGTAATAACAGCGGTCACTTTTCTCAGAATATATTTTTCTTTATCTAAGTAAGGAATAGGTTCTTTTTACATTCTATTTTAGCATCAGCTGCCTTTAAGTAGATGCTACAGGTATTTAGCACAACTGATTTGTCTCTTTTAGTTTATGGTATATCATGGTATTCCTATGTAAGAATTTTAAATCTCATCTTTAGCTACACCTCCGTTTACTAGTCTATCGACCGCCTCATTATCTTATATATCCAAGTGACCTGGAAATCTTGGAACTTAACAAAGGATGACACGATTTTGGCTTCTCAACTTATGTAAACTTTCCGGACATCTTCGAAGTTAGTGCTGCAGTGGTTTAGCGCCTTTGGCATTGTGGGATGAAGGTGCAGGTTAAGAAGATTGATCGCTTCCAGCACAGCAAACATCTTCACCTGGAAAAGCTTGTCAAACTTTGTCCGAGTCCTAGGAGTCTGTACAAATATATATTAATAATTAGCGCATTCCATTGACATGATTTTGCATATTATGCTAAGTGGGATTTAAATCTGCTGCTCCCTTAACTTAATTAAGTTGCCTTAAAACTATAGAAAGTTTTTCAATGTCTCAACGTTTGTTAATGGTAGCCATCTTTTCAAAAACTTTTTTCGCTCAATTTTCCGTTAAACACAACAAAAAGTTCGGCAACTGTTTGATAAATAAGTTGGCGAAGTGTCGACCCTTTGTCTAGCAAGCGTGTTTCTACGTAAGTCCTGCAATAGCCGATGTGAAATAAAGCCATGAAATATTAAGGATGTTATACACATGGTCAATTTTTAGAACTAACCATCCCTGAGGATATGGACTTAAAACCTAACATAACATACCCGCCTTAATACATTAAAATTTTTTACTGGTTGATACAAAAGTCTAAAGCGTAAACTTTTACAACAATGAATATCAGAAGAGGGAGCAGCTGCCGATATCTGTTCTTATTTATAAAACCGACGCCTACGCCGAAGTATATAATTCGCGCTTGTCTGACCATGATCACCGTTGGATGGCTGTATCGCCAGTTGTATAGTAATATTGTCAGGCTATAAATCAATGTCCTTTTAACCAAATGACATAAGTTGGGTTATTAAACAAGTACACATTAACCCTAAAATTTGAAGGAAATGAATTTTTGTAATAGTATAATTTTTGTAAAACTATTTACAGAATTGAAAGTATGAGCGTTGACCGGTCATTGACAGTAGTATTTATACAGGAAACAAAACATCTGACAAAATCGTATCAATTTCAAATAGTTTTTAATAATAGCATCGTTACAAGAATTCACAAAATTACTGGTAAGCCGAAAAAGAAACGACCACGAGTAAGTTGGCAATTGAGTTTATGTCAGATAGTGGGCAACGGGAATTCAAGTTAGATAGTAGTTAAGCGTATGGAAAATAGCAACCAAAAAAATGTCTAATATGATAGAAGTGAAATTTAGTGGTTGACCAATGACGCAGAATATGTGACATACTTAGCATGGGGCCGTAACTGGAAGCCTAAATTACCAATTTGCAGAGTTTCTCAAATTGTGGGATAGTGTGTATTTTGCTTACCATTCTTAATAACTTTGCAGTTCCAGCGGCGACTGTCCATTAAGAACCTGTACAAAACTGTACTTGTCCACTGGACAGAACGGAGTTTTTAGTTGGAAACAAAGAAGGTGGACAATAAGCCTTTAATGACTGTAGTCCAGTGACTTGCATGCTTGCAGGCATGTACTCATTATCAAGGGGTTTTAGTCAGTAGGAATTTAACACTACCCAGGCCTTCCTGGTTGGGAGAAATGAATCTGGCAAGACAGTAGATCGGGTGTCTAATGCAAGATTTCTATTTGAGACTCTCGAAAACAAAATTATTATTTATCTTATATATATTTCCACGTTAATCACCGCCGAGACAATATGCAACCATGATACGGCTTCTCTTACATAGGGGTCTAGGGTTAGATTGTCTGTACGGTTTGCTTTAAATTTCCCTGTAGTTTAATTGTAATGAATTTGTGCAGCCGCCGGCATCGCCCGGTCTATGCAATCTTTGAAAACACGTAGGCATCAGTCTGTCTTGCTTTGATCCGAGAAGATAAAAGAGTCGCGTGAGAGTAAAACAAATATGATCGGCAACCGCTGTTTCAGTAAATGCAACTTTAATAAACAATTTGTGCGGCTGGTCCAGACGCACCTTTAAATGGGATTGGCCCCTAAATACGTAGGTGTTAATTACGTAGCAGCTAGGTTGTAGATTGAATTAGAGAAACACGTAGTAAATTGTGTCTATGTCAGGTAGTAGTGAATGGGAATCCAAGTTAGCGAATAGAAAATAGCAACCAAAAATATGTCTAACATGATAGAAGTGAAATTTAGTGGTTGACCAATGACGCGGAATATGAAATACTTAGTATGGGGCCGTAGCTTGAAGCCTCAGTTAACGTTCTACAGAGTTTCTTAAATTTTTGGATAGTGTGTATTTTGCTTACCATTCTTAATAACTTTGCAGTCTCAGCGGCGATTGTCCATTAAGGACCTGTACCAACCTAGAACTTGTACAGAGGACAGAACGGAGTTTTTAGCCTGGGAACTAAGAGGGTAGACAATAAGACAGTAATGGCTGCAGTGCAGTAGCTGTGGCATGCCACTCGGCTGGTTTGGAGTCAGTAGGAATTTGACCCTACCCGAGCATTTCTGATAGAGAAGAAATTAATTTGGCAGGAAAATAGACCGGGTGTCTAAGCAAGATTTATCCTTGAGAGAGTTTTTAAAATTTCACAAATCTTTTTGTTTAATTACAAAATTAAACAGATTTTCTTTTTTTACCAATTTTCATAAATCTTCATTTTTAATTAAATTTCTTATTTAAACATAGGTGATCTTGAGAAATTAGGTTTTAATAACATAAACTAACCTTCTCAAGTTTACCTATTTAAATTATATAAATTATTTAGTTTATAAAACAACAGAATATATGGAATTTTATATTTTATAATTTATCACGAACCATAACAATTTTTGAATATAAAATTTATCTCAATAAAGCAGATTCAACATTTGATAGTTGTTCTCAATATACCTACTTAGTTTACTGTACCATAAGCCTTCTTGGTCATTGCAGGGAGTGAGGCTGCTCCCTGGCAGTAAACTTTTACTTTAGTGCTTAACCAAGCCGAGTTAAGCAAGTGTAATTGTCAAGCACAGCTTGCACACTTTTTAAGAAATGTGTGCCTATAAACAGCTTTGCGGTGACATTGGAAATAAATTTATTGAATGATGATGATGATGATGATTCATCCAGTTCATCAGATTCGGACAACGAGCTTCTGTTAAGTGCACGAAAACCTCATGCAAAAATCCTGGATTATATCGAGAAAACGGTAGATCATTATGGCTGTCATAATCGTATTTGTTCCATCGACTGATGGCATCAAATGGATTTTAGATATGGCTTCTTTTATGTAGGAGTCCAGGGTTAGATTGTTTATACGGTATGCTTTAAGTTTCCCTATAGTTTCATTATAATGAATTTATGCAGCCGCCGGCACCGCCCGGTCTATTGCAATCTCTGGAAACACGTAGGCACCAGTTTGTCTTGCTTTGATCCAAGAAGATGAAAGAGCCGCGTGAGAGTAAAACAAATATATTCGGCAACCGCTGTTTCAGTAAATGCAATTTGAATAAACAATTTGTGCGGCTTGTCCAGACGCACCTTTAAATGGGATTGACCCCTTAATACGTAGGTGTTAATTACGGAGCAGCTAAAAAGGTTGGTTGTATATTAAATTAAAGAAATACAAATAAAGAAACCGATTTTTCTTCAACGGTATTTGGTGGCTTGGACAGGTACTTTTTTAGGCTCTGACTCCGGCAATAAAACTAATTTAGACAAATGAAAAAGGGAACACCCAACTTATATTAACAAACGTAATTCCCAATTCCTTTGCCTTAGATAATAATTACTTTAAAGCAGAGTACTTCAAAGATAAGTATTAAGGGAGGTAGTAAGACTGATTTCTTGTTGTGACATTAAATTGTCTAAAAATTAGAATATTGATATGATATTTCATGTATTTTATTTCTATCAATTTTAAGATGCCCACGAAAACACAGCGTACTCCAAAAAACAACTACGAAACAAACTTAGCTATCTATACATAAAAACAAAGGGATTTTAGGAAGACGAAGTTAAAAGTTATATAATTTTTAGCTCACACTACTACTATACTATAATACTATTGTGAACTATGAATGATGATGAATTATTTCGAGAAAAAAAAAGTTGCTCCAATTTCAAAAAATATTATATATCTTCCGTTTCAAATGATTTTGAAACTTTTTTGTCGCGCCGTCTGTCTGTCTGTCCGTATATCTGTCTGTATGTCTGTCTGTAACGACCAACGCGTATAACTCAAAAGCCGTTTGCCCGATTTGAATGAAATTGGGTACCTGGGCTGCGTCTTGGGTCGAGATGGTCCCATTTAAAATTGAACAAAATCCACAATAAAAACAAAAGCATTTTAGGAAGACGAAGTTAAAAGTTATATAATTTTTAGCTCGCGCTACTAATATAATAGTATTGTGAACTATGATAATCTTAATAATTTCGAGAAAAAAAAAGTTGCTCCGATTTCAAAAAAATTTATATATCTTTGCGTTTCAGATAATTTTGAAACTTTTTTGTCACGCCGTCTGTCTGTCTGTCCGTATATCTGTCTGTATGTCTGTCTGTAACGACCAACGCGCATAACTCAAAAGCCGTTTGCCCGATTTGAATGAAATTGGGTACCTGGGCTGCGTCTTGGGTCGAGATGGTCCCATTTAAAATTGAACAAAATCCACAATAAAAACAAAAGCATTTTAGGAAGACGAAGTTAAAAGTTATATAATTTTTAGCTCGCGCTACTAATATAATAGTATTGTGAACTATGATAATCTTAATAATTTCGAGAAAAAAAAAGTTGCTCCAATTTCAAAAAATATTATATATCTTCCGTTTCAAATGATTTTGAAACTTTTTTGTCGCGCCGTCTGTCTGTCTGTCCGTATATCTGTCTGTATGTCTGTCTGTAACGACCAACGCGCATAACTCAAAAGCCGTTTGCCCGATTTGAATGAAACTTGGTACCTCTGCTGAGCCTTGGGTCGAGATGGTCCCATTTAAAAATGAACAAAATCCACCAAACACAAGGCTACTGAAAGGGTGGGGGTAGATTTCAAAAATTAGAGTTTATGTGAAAATATGTCGTGTATGATATTAAACGAAAGGCAATTGAGTCTGCAGTTAAACAAAATATATTTTAAAAATTTGCCGTGTGTGGTATTAAACGAGAGATAATTGTGTCTGGAGTTAAATAAAATAGATTCTATTTAAAAAAAAAGGTGAAGGTAGATTTTAAAAATTAGAGTTTAAGTCAAAACATGGCTTGTGTGGTATCAAATACAAGGTAATTGAGTCTGAAGTTGAATAAAATATATTTCAACTTTTAGTTATATTAGCTCACACGTACCCTAGGTATAACTATAGTACCTAGTGTGAGCTTAGGTGCCCATATATTGGCAGAGTATTTTCAAACATATTCTCATAAAATATGCGACCGACATCGAGATAATTACTACAAAATAAAAAGTACTTGTAATAACATAAAAGTACGGTAAATACCTGTTAGTTTTCCTTTCCAGGAATTTCGTTACTAAAAACTTTATAAAATTCTAAAGTTTAAAAACAAATAAATACATAATAAATTGTGCATAAGAAGCCAGCGGTGCAACATTGTATTTTGCAGTAAAAACTTTTTATTAAATCTTATTACAGTCGAACCTCTCTAACTCGAACCTCTATAACTCGAACCTTTTAAGTGGTCCCTGCATTTTTATATGTATTTTAACCTGTTTAATTCAAATTTCTGTAACTCGAACTCTCCATAACTCGAGTTTTGGTTGTCCCTTTGAGTTCGAGTTATAGAGGTTCGACTGTATATTACACCTACTACAGGCTTTTTTATTTCGTCTATAGTTGATACTGGCAAACCAAATTTTTCGGCAAAATCTAAGTAAAGAAGCCTTAAAAAATTAGTGTTTCACTTTGTACATGCAGTGTGCCGCTCGGGGTTTAATGTTCGAAGGATAAAACACTAAGACCTTTTAAAGGAGAGATCAAATAGGTACTTACCTAATAAATAAAGAACCGAAACATAAAAGAGGATCCAAAATTATATTAAAATGTGCGCAAATATTGCTTGAGTTGCAAAAACGGTAATTTGTTTTGTAAAAAGCTCCGTCATAATTTGTTTGACATAAACAGTCAAAACAACAACGAATAGAAAACGTCAAAGCCCGGGTAACAACCAGATAAGAGTATATATGTTCCTTTATAATGAAATCGTTTAGAAGAAGACATCAATAAAAGCAAGTAAAATAGTAAGCTAATGACTAATTAGTGCAGTGCATCATTTTGGGAATCAATATCAATAAAAAAATTAAACGAAGTGCATGCCACTCTATGTACCCCTCTACGCCCTTCCCGCCCATCAAGGTTTTGATGACGCGGTGCCACTTTATTACAATATCAACTATAGGTGCATAATAATACAACATAAAAAAGAAGAATCTCATGATTTGACTGATTATATACTTAGGCGTATTAAAATTCGTATGCGGCATTTATTTGTTAAAATGTTAACCAATACGCAGTTGTTTTAGAATTTGACCAGAAACAGCCCTGATCTGACAGATCTAAAATTTAGATTTTTACACAAAAAAATAGGGTGACAAGAAAGTAATGAAAATGTCAGCATTTGAAATTGTTGATTAAAAGTAGGACCAGGCTTGTAGTAGAAGAGGCTGTGGAATATATAGACTGAGAGTGTACCAGGCGTCCAAGGCTATTTAAGGAATCCAGTTAGGGTCACTGTCTCTGGAAGCCGAGACGCCAGGCTTCTAGGATGCAGTGACTCCAGGCCGGACTGGCTTAGATTTAATTATATTTGTGTAGGTGAGTTTAAATTAGTTTAAGTTATAAGATTAGGTTTTTATTTTAGATCAGATTAGTTTCTCTTAGTTCAAGTTTATAAGAGAGAGAAATACAATCTAGGTTTTTGGCGCTTGATAGATGAAAGTGCACTTTTTTGGATGAAGGTGTCACTTTTCATTCCCGGCATAAAAACTGACAAATCAGAAATATAAAGTAAAAAATCAGAAAAAAAGTTGACTCTGACTGACTTATCAAACCATTATTGAAACTTTACCGATGGATTAAAGCGTATATATACCAGAACAGTAGTGTCGTTATTCCCACTAAATCTTGAATTGCAAGGCAAAGCCATTTTTTTTACCAAGTAAAGTAAAAGTTTTCAAAGTTATAAGTATAAAAGACAATGAACTACCTACACATCTTATATGTCAAGCTTAAAACGGTTTAAAAAGTGTATTTTCATTCTCTTACAAATTGTAAAAACGTTAAGCCTGGAGATAAAAAATGCGAATTTTATCTCTTAGTAGATATATTATGTATAATATTACAATTTTTTTCATTAAGCGGTGTAGGGTAAATTTTATAGGCCGGTATATCTGATGGGAAAATACTTTTACCTGTGTATCTTTAGAAGCGGCAGCAGTCGCGGCTCGCCCAATAACGCGACAGCAGTGGCAATTCCTCCATAAGTGCAAATGTGCTCGTGCACTCCCAAATTTTACTTAAAAAAATATTAAAATTTGATTAATCTTTAACTAATAATTTTATTATACAGTATAAATAAACCCCAAAAGAAATTCACCGTCGTAGTGTGGTGGTAGCGATATTTGCTTCACACACCTGCGCACGGAGGTCAGCTTGTCTAATTTAGACGATCGAAACCTCATAATCAAACTATTTTCTATAATAACCACAAGTCTTAAAAAAGTGCCCAATTACCTTATTAGTAGACCCCAATGCAGAAAATCGATCAACTAGCTCGTTGTCACTTGTTACGACGACAAGTCATAGGTCGTTTGATAGCCTGCATATTGATCCGCACTTATTCCGCGCGGAAAGGCGATTTTCAAAAGTGCTCCAAGTTGGTAAACCAGAGATTGTATGGTGATTTCTTCACGTATATTTAAAAAATCGGTTAGTATCTTTAATTTTTACTATTAAACCACTTGCAAAGTTTCAATTTGCTTATTAAAAAAAATATTTAAAATTGTGTATTGATTTATAATAGTTTTTAAAATATGTATTATATATATTGGACTGAAAAAGTCTGGATCGTTACGTATCCATTGCGTTTGTGACTTTATTATTTCAATCATGTATCAAGGGTTGTATGGGTGCTACATTCAGCTGCTTCTTGCCGCTGTATTAGCTATGATTTATTATTTCAACGTTGGCGCATGGGACTGGCCGACGTAATTTATTTAAAATCTGGCACAAAACACCCGTTTCACAGGTTAAAAATCAATCCGTTTTAAACTATGTATGAGACAATAGTGAATATAAAGACTACGATAAAGAATATCAGTGCATGGTAAAAAGCTAGTTACGTACACACACTCTCAAAGTATCAATTTTTCAAGTTTTTTGCTTAAGAGGAAAACAAAGATATGCAACATTATTTTTGGAGGCGACTGTACCATCTCCAGAATGCATAGTATATTAAAATCACATTTTTTAAACGCTAGTTGACATTTCCTAACTTTCAGCATCCATTTGTCAGAACTAAAATCATATAATAATTTCGATCGTTCAGAACCGACAAGCTGACCACCGTGCGGCGGTCCGGGTTCGTTTCCTGACTAGGTACTTGGTTGTTTGTGATTGTTTAAAAATGGTTTAACTTTACCCTAACTCAGTGCTATCAAAACGGACGGGCCACGATCCTCCACTTTGTTGACGTCACATCCGGGGCTGATTTTTTTTGATGGTCACGTTACGACACAGCTGATAAATGGCGGTTCATGAATATTTGATTTTTTTTAAAAAAAGCCGGTTTTGAGATTGTTTTTACTATATTCTTTCAGAACAATTTTTTTTAGTCAATAGTAATCCTTAATTTTTCAGAGCCGCTTCATAAGCTCACGCAAAAATTAAGTTTAAAGCAGAAGCGAATATAACAGTTGGCATGTGGTACATGGCGGGTAATTTGAATTCAAAATAAGGAATGCTAAATCTTAAAGATTTTACACTTTTAATCATGTTGCTTCCTTACAAAACTTTGGTGGAATATCGGGATGGTGTCTGAAAATATTTCACTGAAATTTTGCCGAAATCTGTAGTGCCATTTTGAAAATATCATAAAAAAACGTCTGATCACCCATAAGACCCAATGTAAAATTCAGACCCCAGAGAACAGCTGATTTTTTCAGGGTCGTGGCCTCTATTTTTGTGTTGGCCTTGCCTAACTTTGCGAAACTGAAAATTAACAAATTAAGAAAATATAAGAAGCAAATTGACCGCCCAGCTACTCCAAAGTAAGCGCGAACATAGGTCAAAATCCAAGAGAAAGGGCTAATGATCGAGGGACAAGGAGTAGTCATTCCGTTAGCCATTTAATTACTATTATTAACTAAAAATTCATAAATATATTTCAAAAGGAGGTTAATCACACGTCATCCTTCCTCAAATCCGCTTGCTCTAAAGCTAATGCTACGCCGCTGCAGACTTTTACAAAATAAATGCCTAGTTCTAAAACTCCAAAATGAGTAGGTTTAACAAATTATGCAGAACATCAGTTGTGAGTTTGTTGAAAAGTTTTGGAACTAAAAGAAAATAGCCCGCATACATTCATCTCATTGTAAAGTTTAGGGAAAACATCATTGTCGAAATTTTTATTTGATGAATAGAGCATATAAAACTTTTTTTATTTTTAGTAGTATAATTCATGTTAGTTTTCATTCTTCTTCTACAAGTGGAATTATAACGTTTGGGTAGCTATTCTGGGTCTTGAACGATGTGACCATCCACATCACACGCTTTGACCAAAAGCAAACTCTAAACGGTCGCTTGTCTCGACCAATGGCATAGTCGCCCGTTCTTCAGAGTGCCCCGGTACCGATCATAGATAAACGACTACGGTTCAGTCCGGTTAGTTTTAGATCGGCAACTTCGGCTGTTGGACAGATCATTAACTCTATGGCGCCCACTACTGAGCTGTTTTGCGAACTAAAAGGTGGCGGGAAATTTAAATTGCCTTTTAAAATATATTTATTTATTTTGAATGTTTTTATGAAATTTTTAATCTGTTAATATAAACACATAAAATGTCTTTATAAAATATAAACTGATTAAAAATGGTATTAAGTGCAATAAATAAAACATTTTTTTTACCTGAGATTTTATTGTTATAAAAAAAAAATACAAATACCACATAAAACTAAATAAAATAATACAAAGACTAAATAAATTAATTTTTGGGCTGGTCCTCAGAACAAGATAGTAGTAGCCATAAAATAAGTGGGCATCCACATTTTATTTTTCCTTTTCAGATTTCATCACCTTCCTTTCATCGCTTTTCCATCCATTTTGGTTATGCCATGCTGATGATGTCTAAGGAGACTGACACATCTTTGTATACTTTTACTACTGAGGACCAGCCTTAAAATTAATTTAATTAGTCTTTGACCAAACCTTAAAAAATTCCTTTTATATTGAATGATACATAATTAAAATAATAAATATTGTAATTGTTTAGTAAAAAACCATACAAATATATTGATAAACCAAACACTGTTTTGTTTAACTTTGCTATTATCATTTCTTGTAAGTGAATAAACTCTTCTCAATGAAACAGTTATTCTTGAAGAGAATCATTCTTAAATGTTGACTTTTTGGCAGCTTAACGAAGATCATAAGATTTAAATAGTATGTCCCGACCTTGGTTATGTAATTTGTGCAGTGTACTCTTCGAAGCAGTATGGCTCGTTTCGGTTCGATTCATTCATCACAAAAAACTATTACTCATAAAGGTATAAAATTAATAAGGAATACATTTATTTATCCTTAGTGCATGTTGCTGGGCAAACCAGGCATATAAGTCTGGTGGCATGAATGTTGTCTTAAAAATGTTTTTTTTTCTAATAAGATCGGTGTCTGATAGTCACATTAAGAAGATAAAAACCACATAAACTATTGTTTATCCTGGTAAAAACAGCAAAACTTTATGTAATAAAAAATAGCAACCTCAGAAAAGAAAATAATAAAACTTACCTTAAAATCTCTCGGAAAACTATGGATTGAATTCCCGTCTGAACTTTGGATACCACACACAGGAAAGTAATAACGAAATCTCATTGTTTTTGTTGAAAAACTGCAAAAAAATGGCAATTTAATAATGCGTCATTCACGCGTCATTGATTAATGGCACCACAGATTACTTCGACTTAAGGAAAGTGTTGGTACCTGAATAAAAGGGGGACGGAAAATCCAAACCACAGATAATTATTAAATAAAATAGAATAACGAAATAAACGCGAAACTGCAGCGCCTCTTTTGAGTTGTTTCGGAACCAATACTTAAGAACTGTCAATTTCCTAAGAGTTTCCTAGGCATGGTACCGACTGCATGATCCTGGGTCGGATCGTAGGAGAAGCCTGCGCAATGGACGTCTTTTCGCATAACACGTGACGGCTCGGAGCTAATTTAACGCCTGCCAGAATAGCCACTCTGGGGGCTTCAGCCTAGGGTCACTGCATCCTGGAAGCCTAAAGACACCACGTCTTCGTGATGCAGTGACCCTACTTCAGCCTGATTAACAGAGCCCTCTATTCTGCTCTCTGGTACAATTCTTCGCCACCCAAGGCCAACAAAAAAATACAGGCCACGACCCTGAAAAAATCAGTTGTTGTTTTGGGGCTGAATTTTACATTGGGTCTTATGGGCGAATAGAGGTTTATTTGTCATATTTTCAAAATGACACTACAGATTTTCGTGAAATTTCTGGAAAATATTTCTAGACACTATCCTGATATTCCACCAAATTTTTGTATGTGTGAAATATTGTTAAAAGGTTAAAATCTTCAAGATATATTTGACATGGATTTAACTTTGTCATCTGTATTTGTCATGACATTGGTTTATTTGTTTGTTTTGTTAAACTTGTTTGATTTTTTTTGTGATTTTTTACAATAAAATTCATTTAAAATTCAAAAATACCAGTGTTAATCATTTCAGATATTTTTGATATTGTAATTTTTCTAAACACATCTAAATAAGTTTTAAAAGTTGCCGAATATAAACAAATAGGTGTAGGTGAGCCGATTACTTTTCACGCAAAAACGAACACATTCCCTTCGGCTTTAAATTTAATTTTTGTGTGATGTAATGAAGCGACTCTAAAAAATTAAGGATTCCTATTCAATAAACAAAATTGTTTTTCAAGAATATAGTAAAAACAATCTCAAAACCGGCTTTATTTAACAAAAAATCAAATATTCATCAACCATCATTCCAAATTCCATATTTTAAACACAAACAGCTGTGGCGACCATCAAAAAGAAATTCAGCCTTTGCTGTGTGACGTCAACAAAATTGTAGATCATGGCCCTTCTGTTTTGATAGCCATGCGCCACCTTCTAATTCCCATATTCTTGATGTCATCTTTGACATCGCCTATTCACGTTTTCTGTAGCCTCCCTTTTATTCTCTTTCCTGCAGGTCTCCAGTTTATTATTTTTCTTAGTGTTTTTGTCTCGACCATTCCCTGTATATTTCCAAACTAAGCCAATCTTCTACTTTTCGTCAATTTCACGATTTTTGTGCTATCTATTAGTTGTCCTAATTCATAATTTATCCATGTCCACCAACAACCATTTCTTGTTTGCACTGGTCCAAAGACCTTACGAAGAATTTTCTTTTATATAGCTTTTTAGTTGTTAGTTGTGCTTTTGTAAGAGTCAGAGAAAAAAATCTGAAAATGCTCTCCGTTTTCATTTCTAGCATTTCATATAACTTTTTGGCAGCCGACCATTTCCACCTAATTTGACGCCGCTGAACCCCAATATCCCGGTTGCCAATTCAAAATATCGACAGGGACGCAAAAAATCCCCTCCGAACCCCCAAAAACCTGTTTTTTCCGTTTTGAAAATTGTAGAAAATAGTTTTTTTGTGGTGAACGAAATTCTCTTTCCAACAGTGTACTGATTGATAAGGTTAGAAAAAGGAAGTTATATATATATAGAAAAAACTTGTTTATTATAGGTTTTATAAAATTTTATTGTAGACAATTCATTTTTCATTCATTTCCGGACGTCGCTGAAGAGGTTGTTATAAATCAAACCTTCCGGGTTTAACATTGTTGAAAAAGTAATTTTACTGTCTATATTAAAGTATAGTATATATTTTTTTATGTTAAGCTTAGTTTCTGGCTTTTTTCTGCTTTTATAAAATTGTTTTAATTTACGGACGCCCGTTAAGTCTTCCCTATAAAACCAATCCGACCATGCTATACATTGTTTTAAAGAAAATTTTATTCACTAACAAAATATAACACATATTTTTCTAAAAAAAAAATTTGTAAAAAATCGAATAAATTATGGGAAAAGCATGGGTATTTTTTAAACTTAAAAAAAAACTTCAATTAACTGATGCCGCAGATATCTTGCTAAAAAGGAAATACATAGTACACACTAGGTGTACTTAAAAATCATTTAAATCCTTTTTGTGCTAATAAAACTTCACCTTAACTTTGGGAAAACGTAGTGATCCCATAATTTTTAAAAAATGCACTTGTACCCTTTTTATTCTTACCCCTTCAATTGCAAGATAGCTGCAAAGGTTGTAAAGCAGAAGGAGAGCGACTGCCATGAGGGTCTTCTTTGAGAAACTTGTGGGACAGCACCAATTTATGATAGTACTCTCAAATAAAGTAACTTAACTCATGTTAAAAAGTCCTCAAATGCATTAATAGCCCAGTCATATAAGGGATTTACCTAATTATTCTGTAGCATCTGAAACATATTCCCACATATTCTCCGCCAAAATCCTCCTTGAGCTTCGCTAGATATAATCCCCAAATGTTCTAAAAATCAGATTTTTGTGATTGTCTCGATAACTAATAACTTTTTCAAAAATGTTACGAGTAAAAAAATACGCAAAATCATTCGGTCTATACCATCAAATTACGAAAAAAAACCTAACCTGACATTTATAAAAATTTATTAAAAAAAATGTTTTTTTTTTATTTGTTTTTTTTTTCCAATCTATAGGCAACTTGTTTTAAAATGTTAATACTTTGCAATCTTAAGCTTTATCCCCACTTGTATCAAACAACATTTACTATTATTTAGTTTTTGTTTTTTTTTAAGTTAAACAATTTTAAGTAAAGGTAAGGAAAGTAGTTAATACCAGCCGGGCCACCATTGGGATTTTAAAAATTTAATTTTTATACAATTAGGAACTTTACGATACAAAAAAGCGTAATATTATAAATATTAAACTTCTGGTTAAAAACAGTGTTAAAATACGCGCAAATGCACACACTATTATTTTATTTAAAATTCCAGCTTAGCAGAATATTAAAGTAATTTTATATAATATATATATGTACATAAATAAATTATTTTTTGTAGATCACAGATTTTTCTTTTATACAAAAAATCTTACAAGTTCGTAAGTATTTTATTTTTTATAGTAAATCTTGCATCGAAGTTGCGGCAAGGTGTGTTTAGCTTTTTATAGTATAATAAAAATATTTAATATGTTTATAAAATAAAAGCCTATAGTTAATATGAAAAATCTTAAAAAATGTAAAATGGTAAAAATGCCTACACTTATAGACCGAATTTTTAAAAAGTTATTAGTTTTCGAGAAAGTCGCAAAATACTGATTTTTAAGACTTTTGGGGCCTTATATCTAGCGAAGCTCAAGGGTGATTTTGGCCTATAAAAGCTTATATTTAATCTTTTATGGACTAGTTCCCCTTGTGCCATGCTCAAGTACTTGACTTTTATATAGCATTTTCGAGTGCAATGTAACTTTATTGCAAGGTTATTATTTATTAAAAAATATCGAAGCCCTGTTAGTGTGCGCTTAAAAGAATCTTGGCAAACCTTTTGAAATTTAACTTTGCATTTAAATTTTTAAAAAGTTGGTTTCTCTAATTATTCTCAGCTGCGTAGCTAGAAGTTTTAGTTTTGCCATAATATCAAAATAAACTCTCTTTTTCTTGCTTTTCAATTTACAAAGTCATTTATTTCTTCACCGTTTTACTACTTCTTATTTTAAAACTAGCTTTTTTAAAACAAGCTATTTTATAAACCTTATGAATATAAAATATACACTTACAATTTTTTTTTGTTGTTTTAATAATTCCAAGCTCTGTTAAGAAGTGGATGAAAGTAAAATGCATCGCAGGCAAAAATTTTAATAATACTTGAGTAACTCCTGTGAAAAAAAATCAAAAAGTTTGGATTTCAAGTTAAAATTTAGTTTAACAACCAGTTTTGTATTACATCTAAGTTACGAATTTATTGCCTTGGTTTTTACTAGGGCCGCAAAGACCCCTTTTACGCCGGGGCTTCGGGCACAGCTCCAGTTTGCCCAACGATAGCCGCGCCACTGATTAATCTATACTGGGTTAAATACAGCGGCGTAGCGTGCCCGAAAGGGCGGGGGGGGGCGACAGCTAAAAAGGGTGCCTCTGAAAACTGATGAAAAATCTTGTGGCAAAAAAAAAGCAAAAAGGTCAAAAAGGTCAAAAAGGCGCCTCTCACAAATCTTGCAACAAAAAAAAAATGTCGTTAGTTTCCTTTGGCACCCACTCAATTGGCCATTACCGGCCCGACTTAATAAAGCTGAGGGCGCTTCGGCCACCTATGGGGCGCCACTACCCTCGGGGCATGGGGGCGACGAACCCCCCGCGCCCCCCACGCTACGCCGCTGGTTAAATAAACTCAATAATGGCGACATAAAATGATGTTCGGTTTAAGCTATTATAAGGGATTAATAGGTTTTTAACTTTTGAAGTTTTTTTAAGATCACCAAATCAGATATTATTAAATTCAAAAGCAGTACCTACCCTAAGAGTGTGCTATTTTACTTATTTTATTTAACCATACAGGAGGAGTGTAAAATAATTGAGATTCAGAAGACGCATCCGTCTTCTAGACCAAAATCATAAAAGCTGGATTTTTTGTGTTTATGCGCAGGGTAGTATAAGTTTAGTAAAACATTGTTTTTATTAATAATAATTTTATGAATTTATGAAAAAAAAAACAATTTTGGAACACTAGAATTAGTGTAAACTAGAGACCGTGTAAGTATGACATATTTTTACTAATATCTTTAAAAGATTTCATACGTACATGGTCTCTAGTATAAACTAGAAACTAATATAAACTCATTCCCTGGCGGGTTAACACCTACTCTGTTAATCATTGTTATAATTTGATAAAAAGAATAGATAGATAGAACAGAATAACGTTCTCCGCCGTCTTCTGATTTCCACTCTTCATTGGTCTCGGTTGGTCCAGAGATATTGGTGAGATGATATCTTCTGTCTTTTCTTGACAGAGATCTTAACATTTTCCAGCTTTCGGTACTTCTACTACCTCCTAGATATGTATTGAAACTTGTGTAGTGTCTTTTATAGTTTTCGATCTTCTTTTTCGTTCCAGCTGTGTGTACCATTCTTTAGGCTGTTCTGTTTTTGTTTTGAC
Organism: Aspidapion aeneum; assembly: GCA_963576565.1. Classification (NCBI taxonomy): domain Eukaryota; kingdom Metazoa; phylum Arthropoda; class Insecta; order Coleoptera; family Brentidae; genus Aspidapion; species Aspidapion aeneum. The sequence continues at coordinate 26,991,136 of OY755047.1, forward strand.
CTGACTTTGTGTTAAGGAATGTTGTATGTGTCTTTCTTTTTTTTATCATTTCTTCTATTTTTTCCTCCCACTAATACGGCATTCTTTGATTGAGCTTTTCATATTCTTCCAGAGCTTTCCGAGCGGCGTTTTTCAGGCAGCTTTTAAGATATTCGTATTCATCTTCTGTGCTTTCAAAGTTTTCTTGTATGAATCTTTCGGCAACTTGTTTTTTGTATAATTTCTTGGTTAAGGCTATCGAGGTTTTACCTGATTTCTGTAGTTTTTTGTTCTCTTCGTCTCATTCATTATTCTTTGTTGTTAAATGTATAAATATTAACATAAACTAAAGTTTTTCACTAATAGAAGAGCGTGTACAAATACAATGTAATATCAAAACAGTAATTTAAAAGTAATTTGGAACCTGCCGATGGTCCCTCCAATGTTTCGTAGTTGGCCAATAAATGACGCGTCATTAGAGATACTTACTATGGGGCTGTAACTAGAAGCCTAAATTAACAATCTATTTCCAGTTATGAAGACGTGGAAAACACGCATATCTCACTGCGAGGCCATTTTCTTGGCGTGGCAAGTCCTTTGAGATAAGAAACGAGGCAATAAACGAGGCAACTATCCACCGGAACTACTACTGTCCGGCCCGGGTTCATTTGGCGCGAGCATTTAACAGTACAGTATACGAACCTACCCTAAAACTAACCTAACCTAATTTAACCAAAATCTCTCGTACCGAATGCGCTATGCAGAATAGTACCTTTCCAACCAAACTTTAACAAACCCAACCAAAGTGAACCGGCTTGCACATAATGCGCGATGCAGAATAGTACCTTTCGCGATTCACCCGTGCGGAACTTGGAGACAGTAATAGATAATCTCGAATAGATAAGCAAGCGCCGCGAAACGAGGCAACTGAAATGAACAAGGAATTCCAATAAACAAATGTCTATACACAAGCGAATTTGCCTTTCAAGTACTGACTCGGCGGATCGATGCTTTACACAACCGAATGATGTTGACCGCGTTCAAAGGCCTGTACACGTAGGTATACTTGTGCGGCCTCTCAGCGAGGCATGCTGGTTTGTGCTCAAATTAACGCACCCTATAATGAACAACTGCACCAAACTGCTCCGCGAATGTGCCGCGTGTGCGCAGCTCGCGCGTCGTATGTGCGCCGAATTAGTTTCAACCAACATTCTACGATCCACGGAAAAATAGCAAATAGGCTTTAAATTAAAAATCGACAACAAACTGCCGATGCCGTCCCCATGGATTTGCGAACACACAAAGAGGAGCCGAAGAAAGCTGGTTGTTGGCAAGCGGCGCGCGCGCAACTTGAGAAAACAAAAACAGGACGAATCGGTGTTTGCGCGCGGAGTGTGATGGACTTTTATAACTTACCACATTTTATAGAGGGCTCGGGTGGTGCCAGTTGTTTGTTTTTCTGGAAAGCACTGATTTTATTCTACATAATAATATGCTGTGTTATAAAGTAGCTGTCTTTTAAGTTTTTGGAGATACTAACTCCGCTTTAAAGTTTTGCTTTTGCCATACAGAGACGATGCATCGTTTCTTTGACTCTGCCGCCTTCTACTTTTATATTTTGCTTTTAAGAGATTTTGGGAAACACAAGATACGAAGTTGTTCAACAAAGATAAAAGTAAGTTTTGTGAAGACATTTAGTAAATTTTGAATATATATACAAAGTGTTTTTTATAGGTTTTTTTCAGGAATTTATTATACGTTTTTTGAAAACCACTTAAGCAATCGATCTTGTTTGGGAAGGGAAGATTTGTTGAAATTTTTATAGCACCCATCTTCTTCGAGGGAACCTCTGTTACCTCGAAAAGAAGAAACGGTTTTTTTGCATTGCATTGCATTGCATGCATTTTTCCTTGGATTTTGGGCCACGCAATCCGACTGTTCAAAATTGTGCACAATTCTGAATTCTGTGTTGTTAAATTTGATTCTAGGCGATTTGCAAAAGTTTTCACATACAAATAACAATCAACAACATTCCCGTACCAAATTCAAATGAGGCAAAATATCTCGGTATGGACATATGGTATTCAACTATGGGGTTGTACTAAAAAGAGGAACATTCTAGTTCTACAGAGATTTTAAAAGAATGTATTAAGAAACATTGTGAATACACCTTGTTACGTTTGAATTAGTGACCTTCATCGGGTCCTAAACATCGAAACTGTAGCAGAGACTATAAAATAGTTCGCAAAAAGCCATGAAGATAGACTTTAACGACATGTGAATGTCGAAGCGATTCAGCTTCTAGATAATACTATGCTGGTTCGAATACTAAAAAGAGTGAAGCCATTTGAGGTAGTGAAGTAAATGAATTATATAAAACAAAATAATGCTATCAACACAACACACTTGTGAGGTATACACGAAACAAAGCGGGGAGAACTCTTAAGTGAATCCTAAGCTTAAATCTAACTTTTCTAATAAATTAAGTTTAAACAAAATTGATAATTAGTCTTATTGACTAGATTGTATTATAATAAAAACAGTGAGTTTGACAAATAAAAAAAAATTAAATATCATTATAACTTATTTTAAGGTTAAGGCTTTTAAAAGTTAGAACATATTTATATCCAAGTTATTATTAAATTTTCTACTTTGGTAGTAGCGCTTTCGGACGAGAATATATAATTTCGTAAACAAATTAACCTATTATTAGCTTATTTCGGGGAAAAATGAAGTTCAGAAAACTGGGTAGGCATACTTCCGCTAATAACTTGCTTAATGTCCACAGTTTCTTACGAAAAAACTTTAGAAAATTTAACTTTCTGAACTTTTCTCAGCCGATAATTTTTTAACGTTTACAAATTTATACCTATATAAAATATAAAAAAAATATACAGGGTATTTTTTTTCTTATTTGATAATCATGACTATTTCGCCGACTCTAAGGCCGCCATTTCGGAACGCCTAATTACACGGGCTATCAGTCACCTTTGGAACCCCAGACCGGGTTTTTTTTAATCCGGTTCTTTTGTCCCTTAAAATGGCCTACCGACTGAAGGACTGTATAACAAAGTCCGCCTTCACGGGATATCCGACCTCATCCAGCCTGGTTACCGGCGTGAATGAAGGGTAGGACAATATTACATTTAACACTTCCCACGAATCCTATAAATGTCTGCCGCATCCGACCTCGGCAACCGACGGGGATCGAACCCGCCACTGTAGCAAGCGAGATTCCCTTAACTCACTTGTGATTAATGCGCGAGCGTTTTAGTTAGTTAAAGCATTAATTGCCAGTCAAGCTTGAAGACAAAATTTTAAAACTGAATTATAAAAAAAAAATTTTTTTTGAAAAATTTATATGTTAAGAAGATACAAAGATATAAATTTGTCAATTTTTACGAGAATTAATTTTCTTATGAGCTATTAAATTTACAAAAAAAAAAACTAAGAGATTTTTGTACATATCTTAACGCGCGTTAATATATAAAGAAAATACTATTATTATTCGATTTTTGATAATAATTTTTAGTATTTTCTTCAGAATTTTTTTTTAATTTTAGCATTCTCTTATTACCCTTATTGTAACGTATATTTCTAAAAAAATTCTTTGGCTTTTGTAATTTTTAAGGAAGTTATAATAAAAAATACAAATTTTAATTTTGTAATAGGAAAAAAATCCTTCCCTCCACACATCTAAAATACACCCTGTTAAATAGCAAATAATATTTACAAATAATTTACATAAAAAATTGTAGTTTCTACCAGTTGTTAGGTTATTTTTAATTATTATTTTAGTTATATCTTGATTAAAACACAAAAAAAAATCTGATTAAATTACCATTAAGGAGTGACGGAGTGACAGTTTCAGAAAACATTTTTGTGTTTATAAATTTTTTTGTTTTAAAAAATAAATCATAAATGTGTCGCAGGTATTAATATTTTATATAAAAGTAAAAAATGGCAATTTTATTGATACAAATATTTTCAAAAGCCCTTTTTGTTTGTTTAATTTTTATATACCTTCCACGTGCGTTTTTCCCTTTCAATGCATAACAAAATAGTTAATGCAGTATTCTGTCTTGTTTTATTTCGTGCGTTCCCATTTCGTGCACAGTCGTAAGACAGATTTGTTTTGTTCGTATTTTCTTTATAAATCAGAAGTTAAAAATTTTCAAACATCACGGGCCCTGCTTCAAGGCTACCTAGATCCTCTGCTCAATGTTTGCAGTTATTAATATTTATTATAAACGTAAAAAATGGCAATTTATTGACATAAATATTTTAAAAAGCCCTTTTTGTTTGTTTAATTTTATATAAGATACACGTGCGTTTTTAACCTTTAATGCATAATAAAATAGTTAATGCATCAATCCTGTTTTGTTCTGTTTTGTGCGTTCCCATTTCGTGCGCAGTCGTAAGTCAGATTTGTTTTGTGCGTAATTTTCTTTATAAATCAAAAGTTAAAAATTCTCAAACCTCACGAGCCCTGCTTTTATGCCACCCAGATGCTTAATGTTTGCAATTATTAATATTTATTATAAAAGTAAAAATGGCAATGTATTGACACAAATATTTTAAAAAGCCCTTTTTGATTGTTTAATTTTTATATACGATACACGTGCGTTTTTAACCTTCAATGCATAATAAAATAGTTAATGCATCAATCCTGTTTTGTCCTGTTTTGTGCGTTCCCATTTCGTGCGCAGTCGTAAGTCAGATTTGTTTTGTGCGTAATTTTCTTTATAAATCAAAAGGTAAAAATTCTCAAACCTCACGAGCCCTGCTTTAAGGCCACCCAGATGCTAAATGTTTGCAATTATTAATATTTATTATAAAAGTAAAAATGGCAATGTATTGACATAAATATTTTAAAAAGCCCTTTTTGATTGTTTAATTTTTATATACGATACACGTGCGTTTTTAACCTTCAATGCATAATAAAATAGTTAATGCATCAATCCTGTTTTGTCCTGTTTTGTGCGTTCCCATTTCGTGCGCAGTCGTAAGTCAGATTTGTTTTGTGCGTAATTTTCTTTATAAATCAAAAGGTAAAAATTCTCAAACCTCACGAGCCCTGCTTTAAGGCCACCCAGATGCTAAATGTTTGCAATTATTAATATTTATTATAAAAGTAAAAATGGCAATGTATTGACATAAATATTTTAAAAAGCCCTTTTTGATTGTTTAATTTTTATATACGATACACGTGCGTTTTTAACCTTCAATGCATAATAAAATAGTTAATTCGTCAATCCTGTTTTGTCCTGTTTTGTGCGTTCCCATTTCGTGCGCAGTCGTAAGTCAGATTTGTTTTGTGCGTAATTTTCTTTATAAATCAAAAGTTAAAAATTCTCAAACCTCACGAGCCCTGCTTCAAGGCCACCCAGATGCTAAATGTTTGCAGTTATTAATATTTATTATAAAAGTAAGAAATGTCAATTTATGGACATAAATATTTTAAAAAGCCCTTTTTTTTTGTTTAATTTTTGTATACGATACAAGTGCGTTTTTAACCTTCAATCCTGTTTTGTTCTGTTTTGTGCGTTCCCATTTCGTGTGCATTCCTAAGTCAGATTTGTTTTATGCGTTATTTTCTTTATAAATCAAAAATTCAAAATTCTCAAACCTCTTGAACCCTGTCTCAAGGCCACCCAGATACTTACAATATTTTTTCAACGAGCAAAGTCGCGAGTTGGCAGCTATAGCATAGTTAATCTAATTATTAATTATATCTATCATCTTCCTCTAAAATACTCTCTTCAACACACTTAAATATTTTAGTTTTACAAAGTGGAAACTTTGAAAAAGTTATTTTCTATCCTATTAATTGAAATTTAGGAAAGAAAACGACAAAATGTAAGTAAAACTATTTTATAGCTAGAAATGTGAAAAACCCACAAAAAATGCGATAAACACAAACGTTATCGCTTAAAATATGCCAAAATATTATAATCCTTAAATTATCAACGTGACCGTACCATAACTATCCTAAGCAATCTCTAATTACTGAAAATGAGCACTTTGTAATTATATAACAATTTGTCTCCAGGGGAATGTGAATCAGGGGATTGTGATTTTTTTAAAGTAATTAAAATAATATCTTGATTTTCATTTGCAGAAAGTGGAACACCTATCAGTTTTGTTCCTCCCCTCATTGTACATTAGCTAATATAAATCAAAATAAAATAAATTGAAACACTTACAGCATACTTATATCCAGGGGAATGTGAAATATTAAAATACGCCTCCAATTCGATAAACTAATAAGTGGCCTTAAAAAAAATTTGAAAAGATTTGTACGTTTTAATAATAAGATGACAAAGTAGTGACTGATAACCACCATCTTGGATCTCAATTGTTGTTCTCCACGCCTACTTCGATTAGTAATTTCTCATTAAAGCCGTATACAGGGGAATGTGAAAAATATTGAGGACAGACTTTCAAGGAAAATTGCAATATACTTAACTATTTTTAAACAAATTACGATTTTGTTTTTGTGTAATACAAACATTCATATAAACAAAAAAATAAATATAACTTAGCTAGGAAAAAAATAAGTATTAATAATTGCTGCCAATAAAATACTTACATGCACTGGGATAGGCCAAACAGCTTAGTTTTAATTTTTCTTTGGCCGTGTAACTTTTGTGCTAATTTGAATTTTTTCTTCGGGTCGTATAGGCAATAGGTTAAAGTTGATGATTGGTTTCTATTACTCATAGCAATAATGTTATACTACGGGCGATAGTAAAAATTAGTATTAAAGGGACACACTTTTGCACTTTTTCAAAAATTTACCCAGTTATTAATATTTATTATAAAAGTAAGAAGCCATTCATATTCATTATAAAAGATAAAAAATTGTAATTTTATGGATATAAATATTTTCAAAAGCCCTTTTTATTTGTTTAATTTTTATATACCTTTCATGTGCGTTTTTTACTATAAATGCATAATAATTTAGTTAATGCAGTATTTATGTCTATTTCGTGCTTTTCCATTTCCTGCGCAGTCGTAAGGTCAAAAGTAAAAAACTCTTAAACCTCATGGGCTCTGCCAAAAGTAAGGTAAATGATAATGAGTAGGAGAAGCGCCGCACTCATGACCAGTTACTTTAGCTTAATGGCCACCCAAACACACTGCTAAGCGTTTGCAGTTAAGTCAAAAATAATTTTTCCTAATGTGTCTTGTGCCAATTGATTTTTTTGCTCTTGGAATAATGCACTTCTGACCTATCACACCTCTGATTCTGTAAAGCAAGGCCAACACAAAAATAGAGGCCACGACCCTGAAAAAATCAGCTGTTCTCCCGGGGCTGAATTTTACATTGGGTCTTATGGGAGGTCAGACGTTTTTTTATGATATTTTCAAAATGGCACTACAGATTTCCGCAAAATTTCAGTGAAATATTCTCAGACACCATCCCGATATTCCATCAAAGGTTTGTAAGGAAGCAACATGCTTAAAAGGTTAAAATCTTCAAGATTTAGCATTCCTTATTTTAAATTCAAATTACCCGCCATGTACCACATGCCAACTGTTATATTTGACATGTATTTGACTTTGTCATATGTGATTGTCACATTCTCTTCTGCTTTAAACTTAATTTTTGTGTGAGCTAATGAAGCGGCTATGAAAAATTAGGGCTTACTATACATTTAAAAAAAATTGTTCTGCCAGAATAAAGTAAAAACAATCTCAAAAACGGCTTTATTTTTAAGAAAATCAAATATCCATGAACCGTCATGCCAACCTCAATATTTTAAAGACAATCAGCTGTGTCGTAACGTGACCATCAAAAAAAAATCAGCCCCGGATGTGACGTCAACAAAGTGGAGGATCGTGGCCCGTCCATTTTGATAGCCCTGTGTAAAGATGTTGGAGGTGGTCAATTTTTTTTTTGTTTTTAAATATTCTTACGGCAACTTTTTCGCAAAGCAATTGCCGAATGTTTAGAAATCCACTCTATTTAAACAGCTGTTCCGTAGAAAACCTTAAATTTTTCTTATAAATAACTTTTATAACCCATTTTTGGATTGAATTGAACTTTGTTAGGTTATATTTGTTTACTCCTCCCCACCCACTCAGACGGTAGACTAGATGTGACTGCACAAGTGCAAGTAAAGAATTCTTAGTTTTAGAAGCTTAAAATAGGACTTAAAACAGTTTAACCTAGACACCTTAACTTCTTAACGAGACCCTCAGTCTGCTTGTTCCATTTTAAATGCGGATCGATAATAATCCCAAGGTATTTAACTTTGCTAATTGTATAGTTCCAGTGTTTTAAATAATTAATATATCAAAATTTGGTAATCCAGACCCACCGGAGTATACAAGGGGGGGGGGGGGGGGTACTGGGGGTAATTACCCCCCCAAGAATGGTAAAACGTTTTTCCACAAAAATTCAAAGTTTTTGCCTGCGGCGCATTTAACTTTCTTTATTATTGCCGAATGCGGACCACCCTTAGTGATATTTGTTTAAAATTAAATTAATGGCCTAAATGTGTAGAGTAACACAGATAATATGTGCTCCTATTTAGCAAGTATGTGTTGTTTGACTAAATTACCCGTCCGAAGATCAGGCTTTGGATACGCCACTGTCTAGACCTATATAAAGAGAAAGCTAAAAATTGCGTTTTATCAATATTAACTGTGATAATATTGAAAACTAGTTAAACTTTGATTAACCGTGAGTTTGAGAACTGGTTATACATAATTTCTAAGTAAAGCTTTGGAACCCTGCATGCAAGCATTGATAAGCTTAATATATTTTGAATACTTAAGTATCAGTTAAGTCTAAAACCCTATAAAATAAGTAGCTCTTTTTATAGTGCACAGTATAGTAAAAGCATGTCACGCACGGGATGTATAGCTACAAAAATTTGAATATAAATAGGATACTATTTTTATGCAGTGTAGCTGTGCTATGCCTGATAAAGAAATATATTTGAATTTAATATTGTTTTGATTCCCAGACAATTTTTCTATTTGCATGGAAACAGGCAAATTTTAGCTTAGAAGACCTGTCTATCTATCTATTAAGCCTTCTTCAGTCAATCTTTGGACATAGGCCTCCCCCAATGTTTTCCACTCTTCTCTGATATCATTATTTATATAGATATTAAACCTGGATGACCAAAAGAACCTAGTTGCCGGACCTACGGGTCACTCCCCCCACACTATTACTTTTAAGGCGGGGCTCAAGCCCCCAGATGGCCCTGGCTAGTCTTTGAATCAAATATATTTATTTGATTCGAAAAAAATTTAAAAATTATTTTTTTTTTCGCTTCAAAAACAAGTTAAACAAACACGCCTATCTTCGACCTTATCTACATAACCTCACAGAAACAGCGTTTTTCAAAAAAGTTTAACTTGTTCAAACTATAGCGGAAAATATTATAACGCCACTGGAGGCAAAAACAATAATCAGCTGTGATCAAAATTAATAAATCGGCAATTTGGCTATATGTGATGTTTTCAATACATTTCATTTTTATCAAGAAATAGAAGTCGTATGTTGATCTTATCTTGAAGAAAAACAAGCTCGAATTTCGCCAGCACTGTTCACGAGAATGTGTTAAATAAATTCATTTTCGTGCGTATTCAAATATCTGATGCAAGACAGGCGGGAAAACTGACATCTCCACCAAAAAATTAATTCAGCGCGGAAAATACGCTTCATGGACAGGTAGCTTTATACAATACAATTCAATAGCTAAGGCACAAAGAACTAGTTTATTAACAAAATTCTAGGAAGTTTACTATTTTAGTGTAGTTATTATGCATTTAATTTAGTACAATAACTACAGTTCCTATTGTCGGTTAGGAAACATCTGTGAGTTTTCTATTTGTTTATCGTTAAGTATAAGCTAATTTTTGATGGTTGATTGAGCCACGTTTTTGTTTTACGCTAAATCAGAATACATAGATTCTGGTTGATTCGATCCAGTTTTTTTCAGTGTAGGTATTAAAATTGACGAAAACTATTTAAACGTACATTCAAAAATACTCTGGCACTCTGGCAAGGGCTTTAACCGTTTCCACACAATAGGGCACTCTCCGCTAATGTCACTATCAGCTGTTTAATGTTAACTGAACTTCAATAAAAACGTTATACATAAGGAGTAAAGCTTATATTATTCAAAATTGTGCCAAAGTGTGATAAGATACTTACAGGGTAAAAAAGTGGCTTATACAGGGTGTACCAGTCCACCCGTTCACCTCTTTTAAAACCTAGGGGAAAAGTTTATTTAATGATCCAAAAATTACTTGAGTACGCTCTTTTGATTATTGCTAGATGTTTTCAACTTTGGGAGTCGACCGGAAGTGGCCTATTTAGGCCTGGGGTCCGTTTTTCAAATAGGGATGGGCATATATTAAAAATTGTGTTTAAGAAAAAAAAATCAAATAAAAGGTACGTATTTTCTTGCGTAGAATCTAAATTCGTTGCAAAATTATGCTTATCCCTATTCAAAAAACGGACTTTAGACCTGAATAGGCCTCTTCCGGTCGGTGCCAGAACGTAAAAATACCACCAATTGAAAGAGCGTACTCGATATTCAAAAAAGGGGGTGGACGGGTGGTCGGGGACACCCCGTATATGAAGTAATCCTATTTAAATTCAAAATTTGTATTTACCTAAAATGTTTACAATAAACTCTAAATGCACATTTGTATACACCGTGCGAAAAAGGTAATGTTACCAAGGCTGACTTTTATATTTTGCATATAAGAACATAGAGGGCGATACTGATCGAATGTACTTACTAAAACTTAACCTCAATCTTTACCTAACCTAAATCCAAAACGTCAGTGTGATTAGTCTTATAAGGCTGTCTAACAAAACATATGATCAAATCCAAGATGTCTTCCATGGGACAAACAAACCGATTTCCCATAAGCCGTAATGTTAACAAAAACGTAAATTTTACAAAAATGACAAGAGCTTTAGTCTCAAAAATTAATCAGTTTTAAGAATAGATCCTTTGTGCATATGGGAAAAATGCGTTTTTCTTAAAAATATTAAACTAAAGCGAGAAAATCTGAAATAAAAGGGACCATGTTTTCTTCAAAAAAGTAGGTTGTTTTTGTTTATTTTGTTTTTTTTTTAAACTTTTTTTCTAGTTTTTTCACTTATTTTGAATTATTACATGGGCGCACCAAGGGGGCGGGGGGCTAGGGGGCCGGACCCCCCAAACCACATATTTTTTAGATATTTTCCATATATTTCATGAGTAAACAGAAAAAATAGCATAAAGTACATCATGAGACCTCTGGGGCCCCCCAAAGGTTTTTGAAGTTTTTTGACCAATGAATCAATGAACTATCAGCCCAAGGTAGGGAAAAGTAGTTCTATTCAAAGAGCTCACTTCAAGGCTCACTTAACAGAGACGAAATTGAAATAAACTAAACTTTTCTCATCAGATTCAGGTTTTCTATTAGGATCTTTTGTTGTACTTGACTAAACCTTTTGCTAAGTAATAGGCCTTCTATAGCATTAAACTGTGAAAAATATTTCACTATGATTTTTAGGTTTAGACAAAGTTTAATCACGGATCATCTTAACAAAGGTGATCCGTGGTTTAATTGTTTTAACCCTCCAGTAGTAAAATTAAAAAGAGGCACAACTTATAGGTAGGTCAGTCCAACAGATCAATATGCACATATAAGTTCCAACCAAGGTTGGTCAAGCAAACTTCTAATAAGTACTTTACAAAATATGTTTATTTAAAAAAATATAAGTAAACATTATATTAAAAAAAAACTTGCAAAATTAAAATACAGTTTTTTCTTGTCATTGGCCTCACACACCGTACATCACCATATGATTTTCCATGAACTATAATACATAGGGCTTAAGTACGGTCAAATTCATCAGCTCACAACAGTAAGTACTGTTCAAATTTTACAACAGTACAATATTCGCTGTTGTATTACTACTGTTACTATTACTTTTATTACTGTTTTTTTGTAACAATATTTGCTCAATTATGTATCTAAAAGTTTATGCAAATAAACATATACTCTACTCTACAATTGGGCGTAACAGCATATGACCCATTAGGAGTATTAGAACCCAAATTTTTTTGAGAGAAATTGAAAAAAATATCTGAGAGAACTTATTTGTTTTTCTTGTGGTCATCAAAGTCAACAAAGATTACTTTTTTATCCATCTATTATTAATGATGGCAAAAAATTTTTTTTTGCTAATAAGCTCAGTACAGTACCGGAGAAATTTCACAACAGGACTTGTAGTAGGTCCAGTCAGATACTATACAAATTTTACGGTGTACAAGTTTTAGGTGTCAGAAAGCATGGAAATAAAGGAAAATTTGCACCAAAATAGTTTAAGATAAAAAGAGGTTTGAGTTAGGGAGACTGTCAAACTCACCAGTTTATTCTAAACTGTTTTGAGGTCTGTAAAATAAATATTTATTAAAGAAAAAGAAACTTTGATGATACAGGACTTCACTCGACACTATACAGGACGCTACACTACCAAAAGTTTATTTAAGGTTCTGTAGGATGGTGTACAAATTTGGTTCAGCTCATTATTCACACTTTAACCTCATATTGTTTTCCTTTTCTTTCTTCTCGGGACCCTTTTTTCAACCATCATTTTTAAAATTTTTCAACCGTTTTGAAACAATGGATGAATGGATATTCAAGAGAGACCCAATCATGATCATTGCTGTATTGTATTGCCTAGAATAGTAAAAAAATCATAGTGAAATATTTCTTACAGTTTAACACAATTCTATGTTACACTTCTGCAAAAGGTCCACTCAAGCACAAAAAAAGATCCCAATAGAAAATGTTGCCAAAATGGCAGTTGCACATTTATCCAAAACAAACCTGACAAAAAACTTTCGAATATTTCAATTTATCCTCTGTTAAGTCAGGTAATAGAGCACTTAACCACTTTCTTTTCCCTTCTTTGAGCTGATACCTAGTTCATTTAAATCAAGATGATTTTTTTAGGTCAAAATACTTGGCATTCCATCAAAACTAACATTATCAAGCTCTCCCCAGCTGCCACAATTCAGAACAGCACAGAAACTAATAATAATGATTCAAACTGAGTAAAAAACTGGAAAAAAAGTAAAAAAAACAAAAGTAAATAAAAACATAACCTGACTTTTGAACAAAACATGGTCCCTTTTATTTGAGATTTACTGGCTTCAATTGATTTTTTTTAAGAAAAACGCATTTTTCCCATGTGTACAAAGGTTCAATACTTAAAACAGCATCTTTGTTGTAAGTTAAATCGTTTCACTTTTTTTAAAAATTACGTTTTTGTTAACATTGCGGCTTATGGGAAAACGCTTTGTTTGTCCCATGGCGACCATCTTGGATCGAAAAACAGCTGATCGTGACAGTTCGTTAGACAAGCTAATAGCTACAGTGAATTTTTAAGTTAACAAATCAGTCGAGAAATGGAATTATCGGAGCACATTTTTGGGCTATAATTGTTTACTACTTTCGAAGGAAATTATCTCAACAAGAATGCCTTGCCGAGTTGATTTCTGCTTTTGGTAATGAAGCACACACATCTCTCGACAGTTTCTCGTTGGTATGGAGAATTCAAGCGGGGACAGATTAGCCTTAGCGACGATCTTACGCCAGGTGCACCAAAAACGAGTGTGACACAGGAAAACATCGATGCTGTGCACATCACAGAAGATCGAAATGTAACATATCGCGAGATTGAGGCTTCTTTGGAGATTTTTTGCGTATAGAATTAAGGGTGAGAAAATTATTTTTTCGCTGGGTACCGCATCTGTTAACCGAATAACAGAAAGAAGCTAGGGTGAATGATGCTTACTTTGTTTTAAATTCTGTCATTCTAAATGTTTTATGTGTCCCTTTTAGATCTTTTTTTAATTTGCAATTTTAGGAGTTAAGTAAATAGATTTAAACTAAAATTAATATAAATTTTGCAACAATATTTATTTTTAAAATAGGTTCCAGTTTTACAATTTTTTAAACTTTTAGATGAACCTTTTTAATGAGTTCAAGACAATCGTAATCTATTTTTTGTATTGTTTATTGCTTATTGTATTTTTGAAATACATTTTTTTTCTTTATCTAGGTAATTTTTTGATTTGTAAAAACACTTATTGTGAACTATTTTCTCAATAAATAAACTAAACTAAACTAAACCAAATCTAGACCACCTTGAGACAGGAAACTCGAAAAACATTTATGCAGCATTGCCAGTGGTGACGAATCGTGAATAAACTCATATAAATCCGAAAATAAGCATCAATCGGCTGTTTGGGTGTTCCAAGATGAACCAAAGCCAACAAGAGTAATCCGTTCTTAAAGTGTATCCAAAAAGATGGTCGCGACATTTGCCTCAAAAGCAGGTTATGTAGCAAAAATTCCTCTGGAAGATTAAAGGACTATTACTGCCGATTCATTCTCGAAGGAAGGAGGCAGTAGGGGGAATGCTGGGGGTTGGCGAAAAGGGCGCTTTATCTGCCTAGTCACCAGGCCTAGAGCCTACCCCACACTACTACTGCCGTTTGGTACATTACCATTTGTTTGCCGAAAGTCATCGCTGAGCTTCGAAAAACGAACCCCCAATGACGAACTATCTTCCACCAAGACAGTGCAAGTTTGCACAAAGCACAAAACACCATTGAATTTTTAACCCAACAAAACGTCCATTGTACATGTTGATCTTCCTTGATGAGCATGCGCACAGCATCGATTTTTTCCTGGATTTTGGTGCATCCAGCATTGGATCGTCGATAAGTGTCCACACTTGAATTCTCGATACCAATGAGAAACTGTCGACTGATGTGGTGCTTCATTACCGAAATAGAAATCAACTCGGCAAGGCATTCTTGATGAGAACTGTAGCTATAAAACTATATGTATCGCACTATCCTTTTGAATTTACGTTAGGTAAAGATTACGTTTTGTGTCAAGGTAGAGGGCGTGCACCCCCCTGGGTCTGCTACTGCTACCCTTACATACTCCACAGGTGGCTAATGTATTCACAAATGCAATGCAATGCAATGCATTCAAACTCGTTTTATATTGATTCTTTTGTGTAAAATAAAACCTAACTGCAGAACTTTAATTACTTAAATCTCTCTGAGCCCCATTCCCGAGAAAATTAAAGTTGGAAAAATTGCAGTTTTAAGATAAAAGCCATGCTAAATTTGTTTCGCGGATTTCGAATCGGCAAACTACTTTTAAAAATGCTTAATTTACTAAAATTAATGCAACGTAATAATGTAGTGAAGCATCTTTACTTTATTTACCTCCCTGCTCCCTCCTCCTTACCCTACGCAGCAATGGCTAGAGAAGGTATTATTTTCGACGAAAATTTTTTTTTCGGATAACGCCGAAAATGTGTTATTTGTGTATGAGTGTATGTGTATGTCTGTCCGTAACACGTTAACTCCTAAACCGTTGAATCAATTTTCATTAAATTTTCAGGTAAAATATTGTTCGACACTGTAACGAGCTGATTAGATTGTGGTCAAGATCCATTAATGCTGACAATTTTTTGTCAAATAAATTTTTTAAAAAATGCTTACTTTTTAACGGAGCATCGCATTCATAAGCGGTATGGATGCAAAAAGCAAAAAAAAAATTAGGAGGGGGTAATTACCCCGTTACCCCCCCTCAAATCTGTGCTTGTTTAGAATGTAGTAGATTACATTTTTCTTAATAATTTGTGTTATAGCCAAAAGCTTCATAGAAGCTCTCGTTTCTGAGATATTTACAAAAATGTGTTTTGAAGACTGATATATCATGGCTTTACTTGAAGTGTGCTAATAGGCTAGCTGGGAAGGTATCAGATTCATCATAGTACAATTTGTTTTAATTTTAAAGTTCCCGCTATAAGCCCCTACTCGTCAGCTGATGGACTAGGCACCGTCTGCTGAGGAATTCTGTTCCAGTCATCTTAAAATGTTCTGTATTTATATTTTTGAATATTTTTAAGAATAACATAAAGTTAAAACCAAAATATTAGTGTTGGTTAATTTTATATTAAAACCACCAGTACGTAGTTTTCACTAAAAGTAGCCTTTAGGTCAGAAGAATTTCTGGACTTCTGGGGATCCATTCTCATATTCGTGAGAACTGATATACTATAGCAAGTGCAATCGCGCACCTTCTTCGAACCTATAACATCTATATATATCGATACCCTAATTCTGATACGTCGTAACCCACAAAAAAAAAATTGATATTATTGCGTCAAAGGTTAGTAATTATGCATAGCTATATGCTGCTAAATCGTAGCAACCAACAAATAAATATAAAACGGTCATTCCCGCGATTTCTAACATGTCGTATAATGCTTACGCTGTTTAATTTGCTTCTAACTTATCTTATTCCTGTAAAATGTTGTATGTATGTACAGGGTTTTCCCGTATATTTTTACACCAAATCTTTTGAAAAAAGAAAAAAGAATGTCAAAAAAAATTTGTAAAAGTCAAAATTTGACAGGTCGATGGTTTTTTTAAGGTAAACACCCTATATATTATTTCAGATTTTTATTGATCCTTTCATCCTGATTTCAAAAATATATGTTGGGATTATTTCGTTTAATAGTTTTGGAGGTATATGCGTTTAAAAGTATAAAAAACTTAAATTGGTACTTTTTAAAACATCAAGGAAGCCATGAAAAAAACAATCGCATTGACACAAAAGTGATGCTATTGTTTTGTCACCTTGTCAACTTCAGTTTTACGAGTGGTTAAGAAAAACTGGATATTATTAAATTATTTTACTCAAATAATGAAAATGCATCTATAGCTCGCAACCAGTATTATATTCAGTTTTCCGACAGAAGACAACCAACCCGCCAAACCATAGTAAATATAGTAAACTCATTTAATCAAAGAAAAATACTTATAAGAAAAACTAGAACATTCGAAAGAAATGCTGAAGAGGACTTAAATATTTTGTTATCTTTTCAAGGTTTGTTTTTCTTTATAAGTTAGTTTATCATATTTAAAAAAATGTTTCCCTTGTTATTTTAGAGAATCCTGAATGGTCTATTCCGAATACAGCAACTTTTTTTAACAAATCATGGCATAAAATTCACTCTGTTTTAAAATATCACAAATACAAGGCTTATAAATTTTTACCCGTGCAAAATTTAAGGAACGAAAATAAAAGAAACAGATTATATTTTTGTCAGGAAATACAACGAGGAATAGCGGTAAATCAAATAAATTTGTCAAATATAGTTTTTACTGATGAGGCAGCATTCACCACGGCGGGAATGTTCAACAGAAAAAGTAAGCATACATATTTGGTCACGAGAAAACCCGCATGCTGTACAAGCTGTCAAAATCAAGGACGCAGATCCCTACATGTTTGGTGCGGTCTCCTGAATAACAGAGTTATTGGACCTATATTTTTAAATGGTAGCTTAACCGGAGAAAAATACCATAATTATTGCGAAATGAAATAGAAGAGCTTTTAGAAGAACTCCCTGTTAATAACTATAGAAATTTATTATGGCAACAGGACAAAGCCCCCCCCCCCCCACATAGCATCCAGCCAGTAACGACTTTTACGGCACATTATTATGGCCAGCAAATAGCCCTGATTTGTCTCCCCTTGATTTTTTTTGTGGGGCTACCTAAAAAATAAGGTGTATTATAACAGGCCGCAAACACTTCAAATTTTACAACAGAAGAGCAAACAATTGTTGATCTTAACGAAAATTTTGCAAACTCTATCTTTCAAGCTATCTACAGAAAATTTGAAAGAATTATTCAAAATTGTATTAATAATCAAGGAGGCTATGTAGGAAACTAAAAATGAAGTAATAAATATTTTTTTATTTTACAAAAATTGCATAGTTTTTTGTTTTTACTGGCTTGCGGCGCTACACATTACTGCGCAGAATCACCCGGATAGTAAATATTAAAAAATTATATATCTTACAAAAGCAACAGCATCACTTTTTGTGTAAATGCAATTGTCTTTTTTATGGCTTCCTTGATGTTTTAAGGAGATCAATTTAAGTATTTTAAACATTTAAGCGCATATATCTCCAAAACTAATAAATTAAATAATCTAATGATGTATATTTTTAAAATCAGGGATAAAAGATCTATAAATATCTAAAATAATATACGTTCCCTTTAAAAAACCATCGACCTGTCAAATTTTGACATTTAGATTTTTTTTTGACATTCCTACTTAAAAATTCTTAATCTTCGTAAAAAAATATGAAACTTTTGTATTTATCATATTTTGATATCTATTCAAATAAACATTTTAAATATGGTGTAAAAATATACGGGAAAACCCTGTATGTATCGATATTATGTTCGATGGCGCTGTTCAAAGAGAGTGAATTTTGAACCATTTTGCGTTTACCACTAAACTTTATTTTGCCGCGGTAATATTTGGTTTTGAAAAGTAACAGCGACTTCTATCATTGTAAATCATTATAAAACCGATAGTCCGGGGCCATAGCGTATTTCGTGGGCTTTTTGATGAAGATTTTACAAAACTTGTTTGGGTTGATTACTAATGATCCCACCAACACTGCCTGACCTGTTAACAGACCCAAAATTATCTTAATCAAAAAGTAACGTTAGGTGTCAATTTTCAACGATTTGGCACGTACATCAAAATTCAGGTATTTATTTTTTGGCTGTCAAAAATATTTATATATGGGTAAAATGTGTTTTTAGTTTATGCCTTATATCTTCTAAACTATTGCACCTGCAGAACTATGATGTAATAAATTAGTAGCTCATACAATTACCCACAGGTCGGCTATGTATAAAGAATTTCGAAGCTGTTTCGAGGCCACGAAAAATTTTTGCAATTTACAATCAAAAAAGCTTAATTGACTTATACTCTGCGCTGTCAGCGAATTTGCACCAAACGGTTGCGATTGACTGCTTTTATATTTTTATTTTATATACATTGCCTCCGGTTCCTAGGGGCCGTAAGGGGCTAATATCTTATTTTGACCCACTGCACATAGTATGTAATCCTCTAATTTAGTGAGACCTAGTTGTGCAGGTGCAGTAGCGTGAAAAAGAAATGGGATAGTCTAAAAATATATTGTACCCCTAACATCCCCTAAAGGCCATTAAGATAATTATATCAGGTAATGGATCAATACCCGAAGTCCGATATAAATTGCCACAAAAATTAGTTTTTTTAAAATTTAATTTGATTAAATTGCTTGATCTTTAAAATGTATCATCTATGTATGTATATGAAAATGTTTATATTTTGTGATATGTGCCGGACCCAATAAAATATCTTGAATGAGTAATTTTCTAATTTTTGCGGTGGGTTCAACATAAGATATTGACTAAAAAAAGTATACAAAATTACCGTTACGTGCAAAACTGACATAGGGCAGAGTATAAGTCAACTAACCTTTTTCTAATTTAAATTTTAAAAAAAATTGCCTCTACCTAGGGGGCCTCGATTTTTCTTATATGGCAAACCTGTGGGTAATTGTATGGCCTACCAATTTGATAAGACATAGTTGTGAAGGTGCAATAGTTTAGAAGATATAAGGCATAATCTTAAAACACATTTTGCCCCCTTGCGCGCCCTAGGGGCAATATATATATATATATTTTGACAGTCAAAAAGCTAGTGCATGAAGGCCAATGTGCCTGCCAAATTTCATTACTATAGCTTAAACCGTTTAGAAATTAAAAAATATTTTGACACTCTAACCTTGCTTTTTGACTAAGAAAATTTTGGGTCTGTCAACTCGTCAGTTGGTGGAATTATTAGTATTCGATTAAAACTGGTGTTGTAAAATCTTCATCAAAACGCCCACGAAGGCCAAATTTTGACGCTAGGGCCCGGACTACCATGCGGTTATTAAAAAGCACAGTGGAAATAATTTGTTCTTGATTGTATGACATCAAACTGTCCTAGGCCTGTAAAAGTGCTGTTTTCCATAGTTAAATAAACTCTTATTATGCAGATAATATAAAATTTTTGACGGAAATTAATATGAGAGGGTTATTAAGAAAACTGAATGTATAAAGTCACTGGGATGTTCTGTCAAAACTTTCTTCACAAAAATGCTTGGAACAAAGCACACTATATTTTGTAGGCTGCCAGCTTCCCCTGCTTACGAACTTCAACCATACTTCACGACGAGATACATCTTTAGGAAATCTGAATAAGTCAAATAAATAACATTCATTTATCTATTATTTTTTCTAGAGATATCAAAATTCGGTATTTAAATACAAAAGTTTTATGTTTTTGTTTGAGTTATAAAGTATTTTAATCGCGTTTTTTTTTACTTGCAAAAGTGGCGTTTTTGAGCGCTTAGACACGCGACTAGGGGCCGATCCTGATCTGAGGGGGCGCCGACCAATATGGGGGGGGGGAAGGCGCGAGAGTCTTGATGTAATTTATTAGTTTTAATAGAATTTGTTTTATTGTAGTAAAAATACAGTTTGTTTCTATATTCGTGGACAGGACGGCGCCACCAATTCGTTAATTCAAAAAGGGGAGGCCAGCGCCAAAGAAAAAAGTTTGGCTATAGTGTAGAGTAGAATGTGTACCGGTTGTAAGCCTTAGTTATGCTGGAGAACTATTTTTCAAAATTTTTGTTCCATAAAAAACACAAGTACGGTTCTGTTTATTGTTTATACTCACCTATGAAATGTTATTCCTTTTGATATCTTCTGATCTACACTGCTTCTGCTACCATAACTACGTAAAGCACAAAACACAATGTTCGTTTTCAAAAAAACTAGCAAAAATGCCACTCGAATTTTTAAGAAAACACAATTTAAATAAAAATAAAGCTCGATCGATCCGAAACAATATGGCCGAAGGGGGTACATGTAAGTTACGTCATGTCAGCTCCTCGTTATTCTACCTCGATGCTTGACTGGGATTTTGGGTGACAATGTCATTGGTCCTTTTTTCATTAAAGGTAATTTACACAGGAGAAATTATTTAGCTCTGTTACAGGACCATATCATTCCTGCGATTTGAAAGGTGCCAAATGTTGATGTTAACCAAATTTGGTTTATTCCAGATGGTTATGGTTTGAAAGTGTTTTTTAATAAAACATTTCCAAGGCAGCTTATTACAAGTAAGCAAGGTACTGGCTTCCCAGAACACCAGACTAAGAACCCAATAAAAGAAAATTTGGGGCTATGCAAAAATCCAAATTTATTTGCAGGTTCAACTTTATATAAACTTCGGGCAAACATAATCACCACCCTACAATCAGTGACAACTGAAATGCTAAGTAATGTCTGATTTGATTTATATCAGGCTCGGATACTGTACTGTAAAAGCAACTTAAATAAACTACTACGGGTCATCAGTGACTATTACTTTATCGATTCTCTGTCAAATTATGATTTACCACTACTAAATTCTGAAGTTCAAGGCCATTAAAAAATGTAGGTTTATAAACATCTTTACAACGTTCAGACAACCTCATATTTTTCTAATTTATTATTTTTATGCCTCGCGACCGCTGCCGAGTATATGCTCATCAATCATGGTTAATAATTGACAGTTTTCAGATATTACATTGCTTTTATTGGAAAATAAACTCTACTTTAAAAGAAACCTAAAATATTGGGGAAAAGTATGTTTTTGATTAGTCACTGCACTATTGTAATAGTTATTTTTATACTCGTTCAAACAAGATTTTAGCATACCTCTTGCAACGTTAGCTATTTAGCATTTCTTTGTATATACCTTTATTATGTATAAGTTTATTCACGTCAAGCTGTTTATTGTTATTATTACTGCTACTTTTCTTTTCATTTCGAAATCGTTATCAACGCAGATTTTTGTTCCGATCACACTATGATCACTACCTGTTGTAGAGCTGTTTAGGAGGGTTACACCTCTAACGATGTTTTTCTTAGTAGTGAGTATGTAATCAGTTTCATTTCTTGTTATCTGAGTCATCTCCACTTTCGTTGCGGGTTTTGCCTATAGATATAATTCATTGCATACAGTTGTATTTCTTCTAAATAATTCATTAATGCTGTACCCCTGTCATTCCTTTTGCTATAATCAAAATCCAGTATTTTAGTTTCTTCGAACCAAATCTAATTTCGCATTGAAATCACCCATTACTAGAGATGGGTTTTGTATTCTTCCATAGCTTTTTAGAGGTCTTCATAGAAAGCTTTGATGTGCTCGTCATGGTAGGTAGAAGTATACTTGGACAACTTTAGGTGATGTTCTTTTCATTTTAGGTATAAAAGAGGAAACGCGATCTGATATTTCTTTAATAGTATGGACTTGTTTGCTTATGGCTTTATTTATTATGAATCCTACTTTGAAGTTGCTATTATCTTCGGGACCTTTATGGTATAGTAGATTACCGGAGTTCAGTTTTATTTGGTTTTCTGATTTTCGACAGGTTTCTAGTAAGCCTATATGTCCCATTTTATTCTTGTCAGCTCTTTCTCTTGTTCATTAATTTTTTCGTAGGTATTTATAGACCTAATGGTTTATGTTTTTAATATTGATGATGATTTGATGATTCATATGTGAGTGGGCCTTGCAGCCCTTCCACTGCGACCACCAGTGGGTCTATTGTTATTTACTTTTAAGTGGTTTCTCACCACTGTATGCCTAATCCTCCAAAAAGGCCGGCTATCAGTTTGGATGAGACACTGTTCAGATCTTCTGAGTCGATCTGAGGTTTACCGAAAGTATTCTGACGTAAACATGCAATAGCGGGACATTCGCACACTACATGTCTGACTGTTTCGTCATCCTCCATACAGAGTCTACATTCGGTCTCTTCTGTTAGTCCCATTCTGTGCATGGGTACTCTAAGTCGACAGTGACCCGTAAAAAGACCAGTCACTATACGTATCTCCTGTGTGGTAAGTCCAATAATATTCTTGGCTCTGTTTCTACAAGGTCCTTTAATGAACTCTTTAGAGTGAACCAGTTCTGGTATATTTATCTAGTATTGTTGGAAGCTTTTCTCCATCCATTTTAATATGGTTGATTTAGCAGCATTGTATGATATCCCCAGGGCTGTGGGATTCGGAGTTTCCTTTCCACTTGGGGAACATTTCCTTTCATTTGTAAATTCGCCATGGTTGGGGGGTAGTGGCTTAAAAACACCACGCTTAATAGGCGTGTTGGTGAGTTTTTACTCAGCCACCCATTCTGGGACAACGCTGTATATGTTTAATCTTTTATATTTTTCCTGAAGAGTTGCCGCTACTCTATGTTTGCCGTATCGTGGACCTTCATCTCCACCTTCATACCGGTCTGTCTCCCCCGTATCACTGGAAAAGGGACCCTAGACATGTGCCAAACCCCCGGGACAGAAAGTACCTATAATCTACGAAAGGCAGATGTCGATTCATTTCCCCTGATAGACATCTGGAGGTCTATCCGGTTTTATAAGTATACTACTCACACTGTATAACTCAATAGATTAAAGATTGGCAGAAATACCGGAAAGAAAATAAATCAGTTCAGTTTTGCGATTCTAATATATATTTTATTATATTGAAAAAGTTTAAATATCATGTCAAAAATTCTTGTTTTGTTTGAAGACTGAGAGAATACTGTAAATTCTAGAAATGTAAAAATCAGCAGCGTCAAATAATATAGGTTTTGTTGGAAAGGTATAAATTTGTCAATTTTTTAAAAGCTAATTTATAACCTTTTGGATTTACAATAAACATTCGAGGCTGGTTTTTGTCCATATGTAAAAGCCCACCACATTCTTTTTCCGTTTAAAAACAAACGATTTTTGGAAATCATTTTGATTATTTTTTTCAAAATAATTATAACACTTAATTTATACCTTTACTGTAAATCATAACTTAAACAAATTTCGATTGTGTGTTGCATTTTTTAAGAAAACTATAACAAAATATAAAAAAAAATTGTTCAGTTCGATAGCCTGTATCTAAAAAACACAGAGGTTTAATGCAAAATGTGACAGAAAAAATCCTTCTCTTGACCTTTTTCACCAACCCTTAATGTTTGACGCATCATTTAAATTAAACCCCGTATAACTCAATAGATGAGATTGTCCTATCCGAAAAATTGACGAGAAAAAAGAATATATTGGAAAAACCCACCTTTATAAAAAGGAAATGAATATCTGGCAGATATTAAATTTTTGTATTCATAAGAGACCATTTTATCGCATATGGCGTTTTCTCGATTCTTGCAACCCTAACGATTGGCAGAAAGACTGGAAAGCAAAAAATTCAGTTCAGTTTTCCGACTCATTTTGTATAGTTTACGTATTTAGTCTTGACTATTATAGCTAATAAGATTTACCTAACATACCACATAATACCATTCACAATTTAAAAAAAAATGTGTAATTTTTAATAAAAGTTGAATGAAAAAATAAATGTTTGACTATCTGTCTAAATTTTAGCTGTATATGGTAGAAAAAACTTGAATGCAGATTTTAATGATGACGCCCATCTGTCGTGAACACAATAACTCTCAAACCATTAAACCGATTATTTATGCGTTTACGGGATTAGTTAGTTAGGGCGCAGAAACGTGGGGTAAATTTAAAAAAAATCATACTTAACTAAAAAAAAATAGCATCTAGCGAAGCTAAACGCTCGGTTTTGAGATTTTAAAGGTTAACTATATTTTCAATAAAATTTGCCTTTGTTGTTTTTGTAGAGCTGCAGTTTTAAGGACGATAAACAGGAGTAAAAATAAATGGATCTATGACAGATCTGATACCTTCCTAGCTAGCTTATTTGCACACTTCAAGTAAAGCTATGATAATCAGCCTTGAAAATGGTTTTTACTAAATATCTCAGAAACTAAAGATCCAACGAAGTTTTTGGTTATAACACAAATTATTGAGCCAAATGTAGTCTACTATATTCCTAAAACTTCATATTGATTCGATGCTTCGTTAAAAAGTTGCATTTTAAAAAATTTTTAAGTGTCAAAAACCTGCCATTAGCATTATGGAGTTTGACCAAAATCTAGTTAGCTCGTTAGAGTGTCCAACACTATTTTTCCTGAAAATTGTATTGTGTTACGGACAGAAAAAAAGTACACACCACAGACAGACGTCATGACGATATTGCTAGGATAGGTCAAAATACAGCCAAATAACACATTTTCGGCGTTATCTGAAAGAAAATTTTTTCGTCGAAAACAATACTTTCTCTAGCCAATGCTGTGCGGGCTCGGAAGGTAAAAAAGGAGAACTTTGGACAAAACTTTGGATAAAATGCTACACAATCAGTTTTTTTCAAGTGCAGTGCCGTTTTGGACTTAAACACTCTGTATGTTTACCTTTTAAAATATATTTTATCTTTCTGAATTTAATATTATATACTTAGTTTATGATTTAATATTAATTCCTGGGATATAATACACTTGAATCTAGGCTTGATGATGATTAATGATTCATATCTGAGTGGGCTTTACAGGTCTTATCACTGCGACCACCAGTCTATTGTGACTCTCTTTTTTGTGTTTTTTTTACCACTGTATACCTACGAGTTCGGCCTGAAACATAGTAGCCAATTGGCCGAGACTATGTTTTACCTCGACTTTTTCTTGAATACTTACAACTTCAACATTTTGGATCCGTCGGTTTACCAGAAGCTGTCGTTATTTGAAAAATTGGTCCTGCTTTTTAACCAACCTTCCCTCTCCGGGAAGATAATGTTGTATGTTGTATAGCTTTATGCTGCACACCGTGTTGGGAATGACGTCGGAGTTGCATCTAACTCTTGTTCCCTTATTAGGGCTGTTGATATCACTTTGTTTGCAGTGCCATCCTGGTGGTTGGCTCTTATTCTGTATGTTGCTCTTCGTGCCTCCGCCTATGAGAAAATGTGAAGCGGAGGTAAGTTTAGTAAGTATTCAAGCGCAGTCGATGGGCTAGAGCTCATTGCACCACATATGGCAAGACTGGCTTGTCGTTGTAAGCTGGATAGTTTGGCCCTTGAGATTCTTTGATATCCCTTCTTGAACCAGACTAGTGCGCCATACGCAATCATTGGTCTGTTGACTGTTATATACAGCCAATACATTTGTGTGGGGCTAGTACCCCAGATTTTTCCGCAAATTCTTTTGCACGTCCATATGGACAATGTGGCTTTGCGGGTTACTTTTTCCATATGGGCATTCGAGGTAAGAGTTTTATATAGAGTGACCCCTAGGTATTTTCCCTCTGATGCAAATGGAATTCTTGCACCGTTAAGCTCCGAAGGTGTCAAGAAATCAAGCTTGCTTTTACGGATGAACGGTATAATTACTGTTTTGCTGGGATTTACAGACATCTGTTCCCTGTCACACCAGTCTTTTACCGTGTTTATTACTTCTTGTACTTTTCCAGGGAATTCACTATCTGGAATGTCTCTAATGATTGCTCCTACGTCATCCGCGTATCCAAATACCTCTACATCCAGCGATTCCAAGATGGCAAGAAGATCATCGACCAGTAGAGACCACAGGAGGGGAGACAGAACTCCTCCTTATGGACAACCTCTAGCAGCTTGGAAACTTACCATTTCATCGTTAAGAGTTGTTTCAATCACTCGATTCTGTGTACACCTGATGAATCCCGTGATGGTGGATTCTATTCCTCAGGCGCACGCTGATGCAAAGAGGGAATTGGGTAGGTACTGCGACGCCTTTTGTATCGAGGGTTTCCTTGATTTTTCCAACAAGGTTGTTTAAAGCTAGTTCTGTTGACTTTCTTGGATATTTTATATCCGTCGGTATACCAGAAGCTATTGTTATTTTGTTTATCATATTAGAGGTTAATGCCGACTTTGAACATATACCCTTATAACAAAATAGATAGCAGCATGAGTGTACTAATAAAATCTCAGCAAGCAATAAATTAATAATGCTGTTCATATTTGTGAAAGCCTCAAGCATATCACGAGCATGGCGTGGGCATATTGGGTTAATATTTTTAAAATCAGAAAAAATAAAAAATCTAAAGATGTACGAAAGAAACGATAAATTAGATTTGAAAAACACAGGTTGTAATCGAGAGGTAAAATTAGTTTCATTATTATAAAAACACGTTTCAGATTTTTGTCTCTCGTGGGTATACAACAAAAATACGGCCATCTCTTCTTCAGTTACTTATGCTTATATTTTATATGTAGATGTTAAGGTGTTCACTAAAAATCACATTTAACACAGCTACATATATAAATTGTGTTATACAGTATTTGCTATTATAGATATCTGTTTATTTTTTATTTATTTAGATATGACTAAAATGTTAAAATTTGTCTTTTTCCTCGGTTTGTACCTAATTTAAATACAGACAAAAAAACTGTGATAGGCTAAAGTTTTCACTTGATAATTATCAATAATTATTATGCAGAAATGCAACTTTGAAGCAGACTTTAGGCACCTATCTTATACAGATTTATTTTATTAAATGTTCCTCTATATGGCTGTCTATTTAAAGAATTAACTCCACACATCAATTTGTTTATACCTTAGTACTATTAAAAATAATAAGTACATACCTATAACTTTTTCCAGGTTTTACATTTATACATTAACTTTTGTATTCTGGTTCTCGACAAACAATTGTATTAATTTTTTCTTAATGGACTAAATTTTGATTTACAATACACAATTTTTTGTAACTAAAAATAAAACAAATCTTTTATTTAATTTCTACAAATACACTTCGTAGTTTCTGAAGTGCGTTTAAGTAAAGAGAAGACTTACATTACATTGAAAAATAAAAGGTAAAAATATTTTTCTCCAAATATAGAAACTCACGACCCTTAGATTATTTATAATTGAAATCATGCTCAAATAATAAAGTTTTTATAACAAGTTCTGGGCGGAATCCTTTGACTTTAATAAGTTTGTCGCGTCTCTAATTCTTTAAAATATGTCATACATACACGGTCTCTAGTTTAAACTATCAGGGAGACCGAAACTCATTGTAACACGGGGCAAGTTGTAACACTATTTTTTTCTACAAAACGAAAAACGGGGCGAAATTATTTTATTACAGGCGGATCACACTTTTAAATCAAATTATTTGGCCCTAAACAGCAAATGAAGTCAGTGCAGTGTTTGTCCTTTAAGCAGGAAAGCATATCGTCGACTTCCACACGTAGTGGCGTAACTGATATTATTTAAATTTTATCGGAGAGCCAAAAAAACCATAATGGTGCCTATGAAAAATACTAAAATATTTTAATGTTAACCAATATTTTATTTATTATTTTATATATTTATTTTAATTACAGAATTACATAAACCTAAATTTATAGCCAGAAAAAAAGCGTAAATCAAAATTGTTTCATATTTCAGATACGCCACTACGTGGAAACACCAACGATATATTTTGGAACAAGTTGTAACATACTTATAAGTAAAATTAAAACTGATTTGTTTGATTTTGGTTTGCGGAAAAATATGAGAGAGAGAGAAAGGGGTCAATTTTTTTATAAACACAATTTTTTTTATTTACATCTGCATTGTATTTATTTAACAATAAAAAATACTAAAAAATTAAGCTTGGGGCAAGTTGTAATGTGCTTAACATTGCTCCGGAACTAAGCACAACATATACACCAATTAATTATCTTTAAATATGTTCGTTTGTTTAAAATAAGGTCATATAAAAAAAGTTTTGAAATTGTTTAAAGAAAATAAGTTTGTTTAAGTATATCACTTATTAGGAATAACATATGATATCGCAGAGTCCAGTGGTGGTTCGTGGGGTGCCACAAAGCCATGACATAGGCTTATTTTTCTACAAAAAAAACGTTTTTTATTTTTAAAACATCCTAATATGTTTGATATTTTGTGCATTTCTTTCTCATTTGTAAAAAATATAGTAAACCCTGTGCAATGCAGTGGATCACACTCCGAATCGATAACGTGCGACGCCTGGCTGACTCGCTGCCTGCCGTTAAAACGCAGAGGACCTGGGGGGTGAAATGTGTGCCGCTTGTCGGCTGGCGCCGTCGAACAGAGAGAGATTTTTACAAATACGAGCGACAGAGCTGGAAAATTTTTACATTGTTTAATGAAAAGAATTAACTTAAATTTGTGCCAGGCATGCCAGCCAGTTACTGTGCAGTTAGTTCTCTTATTCTAGTGCGTGGAGCATTTATGCTTTAATTTACGCCTTCTAAATTACGCAATAAAAAAGATATTCGTATACTCTACATACTGTTCTATTTTTTAAGTAAAAATGAATAACAGTTTAGGGACTTAAAAAACTCTTTTAGTGGTTTTTCGCTAGAGGAAAAACTAAAAGTTAAAGAATAAGGCCGGTCAACACCTGATTTAAAATTGAATTGACAAAAATCGCGTTGTCGTAAATTTAATAAAACTATTTGTTATAAAAATAATGTTTATTTTTGTAACTTTTTTGTAAATACCTATACTTAAAGACTATCCCAAGGATCTATGGCAAACTAAGGGTAAGTTAGGTTATTATTTAAATTAATTTAGCAGAATTTTTGATAAATTTTGAGTCATTTCATGGTGTAATTTGGGTAGGTCTGGGTTAGTTTCTTTAAAAAAAAGTGGCGTTAAAAACCCTCAAAATACTAAACGTATAATACAAAACTATGCGCTATTGGTATTGCGCCACTAAAAAAATTGATCGATGCATGTTTTTAAAAATTTGACGCAGCACCCTGAATTTTTGTTTGAGTGACTTTCAAAATAATAAGCCGCCACTGTAATGAAAACGAGTAGTAATACACTGTTAATTTATTCATAGAAATTCAATTACATTAAATTCTTTAAAATTTTAAACACCCTGTGTTCGAAACTAAAGCAGTTTAAGCAAACTCAAATATAAGCTAACTCTTTAAGCCAAATCCCCGACCTAATCCTTTTTGTTTCGCCCCAAATGTCAATTTTCAGTC
The DNA here is from genome assembly GCA_963576565.1 of Aspidapion aeneum. Lineage (NCBI taxonomy): Eukaryota > Metazoa > Arthropoda > Insecta > Coleoptera > Brentidae > Aspidapion > Aspidapion aeneum. The sequence continues at coordinate 27,020,973 of OY755047.1, forward strand.
AGATTTTCGAATTATTGCAGCCGTTTGCGTTCGCTTAAAATTTGTGCTGAGCCCAGGTTTTTTTGTTTTTCTGCGACAAAAAATAATAAAAAAAAAATTGGGTTGTACCGAGGATTAAAATGTTACTCTTTTAATTTAGGACTCATTCACAATTCTCTTTAACCTACCAATAAACTTTATTTGACTAAAATAGCCTTAAATGTGGAACTCAGACCTAATTATCTTTTATTTCCCAGCACACAAGACATCTCTTAAATAAAATTTCAATTTTTTAAAAATAAACCAATATTCTGTTTGACATATAGATAATATATTCAAAACATTTTCAGGTAATGGTGATTACTTTCGTTGTCGGTTTTTGTGATTTTTCAGTGCTTAGTCATAGGGGTTGTAAAGGACAATTTGATCATTTTTACAGTACATTTATATTGAATCTTGGGATCCTTGGGGTATTGTCGGATAATCATATAGTGTAGTGATACGATAGCCAGGGAAATAGTGGGTTTGGGGTTTCCAGACGTCCCGATTTTTCACGATTTTCCCGCATTTGGACCTCTGTGTCTTTAGTTCTATTGTCCCGAAAACCCAATTCTGGCAACTCTAAAAGTTTGGTTTATCCCAGCAAATAACTTTAAAATTTACCTACCATAAGCCAAATTAGACTAACTTAAAAGAATTTTTGTGAAAAATGTGTTGTGTTTTACTTAGGAATGTTCCTAAAGGCATAAAATATGATTTTTACAGACAAACTGTGAAATCAAGAAAGTTATAGTATAATTTAGCTTAGGGTAAGTTAATGTAAGTTAATTTAATCTTATCTAAATTGCGAGACTGAACGACCTTAAGTGATAGGCGCACCCAGGGGGGGGGGTCGAGGCCCGCCTCCCCCAAGCCTAAGATTTTTTAAACATTTTTTACATATTTCAAGAATAAAAAGATAAAATAGCATAAATATGACATCATGAGGTCTCGCCCCCCCCCCCAAGAAGCCTCGGCCCCCCGAGACATATTCCTGGGTGCGCCACTGCTTAAGTGGATTCTTAGTTATCCAGTAGTTCTTTTTTTTTTTTTAAATTTGGTTATAATACCCTGTAATTGAGGTTATTTTATATACATGCTGGTAAATTTACGGCTCAAAAAATTGTGTTCCGGTTTTTTAGAGATGCCAGGTCGTTGCCCCGTTCCAAATTGCAAAACCAATTACAGTAATCAAGGAAAAAGTTACTCAATTTTTAAATTTCCTAAAGATGGAGAACTTGTCTAGAAATGGATACATGCTATTAAGCGGGAAGATTTTGTCCTAAGCAATTGTGTGTTTTTTACCTTCCTAGCATGAGCAGCAATGCCTAGAGAAGGTATTATTTTCGATAAAAAAAAATTTTTGAGATAACGCGGAAAATAATATGTTATTTGGGTGTATTCCGTGGCGGATCCAGTGGGGCGGCTTGAGGGGCTCGGGCACCCCCCCTCCAGACAATGATTATTTTATAGTTCTGCCGCATCACTTTTTTAAATTTGTTAACAAAATCTACTGAAGTTATCAATATTTTGAGGCTAAATTTAATCCGAAAAACTACAAAAATAAATAGCTTGGTATTTGCTGCCACTTTGGCCCCTTTCCTCAGGAAATTCTGGATCCACCACTGGGTGTATTTCGATCTATCTTAACAATATCGTCGTGATGTCTGTTTTGTGATAAATCCTAAACCTCTAAACCGATTTTCATTAAAGCATTAGGTAAAATAGTGTTCGACAATGTAACGAGCTCTTAGATTTTGGGCAAAATCGATTGATTCTAATGCTAACTTTTTAACGGAGCATCACATTAATATGCAGTTTTCGGAATGTAGTAGACTGCATTACAATAAGACCTTTAGTTTCGAGATATTTACAAAAAACTGTTTTCAAGGCTCATTTATCAAGTGTGCTAATAGGCTGGCTAGGAAAAAATTTTTTATATTATATAAATATTATATTTCATTAATGTTTTTCTAGTTTGAAAAGTTTACGTAGTACACATATAAGATACTAGAAATTTATTTTAAAAAAACTATAATAACTTTCGCCTTTAATTCTCAAGAAGCCTTCCTCTTTTTTTCCCTTCTCCTGGTTTTAAGAGAAAAAATGTCTATGTCCATTAATAAATAATTTATTATTTATGAATAGCTACATATATGGATATAGTAATTACCAAAAATGCATGAAATTTCAATCTTTTAAATATTCTTGCCACTGCAGAATACATTATTTGTATTTATTTGCAGTTTCAATCCAATAAATTCATCAATTTCAACAAATTATACATAACCGAACGTGTGGCGGAATCATCGGCCGCCATCTTGGATTCGATACCAGGCCTCTGTCGAGAAGGTGGTGATTGGCCTTGCAAACAGTTTTTTGTAAATATCTCAGAAACTAAACCTCCCATGAAGTTTTTGTTTATAATACAAATTATTGAGCAAAATACAGGCTACTATATTCCGATAACAGCATATTGATGGAATGCTCCGTGAAAGAGCTGGCATTTTTAAAAAAATTTAATTGTCAAAAATCTGTCATCAGCATTAATGGATTTTGACCAAAATCTAATCAGCTCGTTAGATTTTACCTGAAAATTTTGTAAGAATCATATAAAAACACACACAGACATCCGACCACACCAGAGGCGGCTCGTCCGATGAGGCAAGTGAGGCGGCGCCTCACCAACTAAAAAAAATTAAAGTAAATTTTAAATTATTTATCAAGCTTTTTCGCCCTCTGCTACTTAAACTTTGTGTTGTTTCATTAAATCCCCAGATAAAAAGGAACCTGCAACATGAAATGAATAAACTGAATCGTCACTCGCAACTCGCGCCTTTACATATTGACCCTAGCGGACTGAACCGAACTCTTCTGTGACTCGCGCGCTTAGCTTGCATGGTTAGGTGAGGCGATTGTAAAACTGATAAATTTGTTTGCATCAGCATGCCACGCTGGCCTTACAAAATTTAAAGCAGAAAATCCTTAGTTTTTTGTTTTACTGGAATGCTTTTAACAATATAATATGAAATAATAAAATATTTCAAAAAAAATATTTTTCCCTGCATAAACTTGGCATTCGAATTCACTAAATTTTGGGTTTCCATGAGGCGGCAGGCAGCTCCGCGTCACTTACGCCGCGGGTGGTCATATCACGTCTGGTCCACATCACGTGGCAGAAATTTATTGAGGTCGTTTGAAGACGAAAAACTCTATAATGCGAATCTATCAACCAAATAAATTGCTGGTAAGATTTTGTCGCATCCATGCAAATTATGTAACACCCGCCACCTGTTTTGAGTCATTTGCCAACCGATTACCTAATTAGTCATTGTTTTTAGCTTTTACTAAAACTTTGCTTATGCTGTTTTTTTATTAAAAAAATGAGTTTTCCTCTACATGACAGTGTTGTATCATTGATAAATGTACAATTTCAATGCCTCAGTAATTTTGAAAAGACGGAAATCTTGAAAAATAGTAGACCAACGCCAGACTTAAATATTTTAAGTATAGACAAAAAAAAGTGGCAATGAGTTTTCTCGAAGCTTCAAATTCAGAGTCTACACTTATGGCACAAGGTTTTCTCAAAAACTGAAAGTTTTAAATTTCTTTTTTTGATTTTAATTTTTAAGATATTTACCACTACCAAAATATCCTGTATCAATTTTTGCAACAAGTTAACCTAGATGTAAATATGTGCATCACTCAAGATAAGTATGAAGTTTTTAAAGATATATTCGAGAAAACTAAAAATGTAACAGGAGCTCCAATTGTCCTTAAAAATTCTGGGGAAAATATTTTTAAGGAATATAATTTATTATATTACGAAATTTTGGATAATATAACTTTTCAGTTACAAACAATGATTAAAGATTTTTTTTGAAAAATTACAATTTGTTGCAGTACTACACACCTCCAAGTTCGATGAATATTCGAAAAATTTTCCCAAAAATGTATTGATAGTTGCATATAAAAAAAAGTTTGATATTGACAAATTAAAAAATGAATTATCAGTAATTTATAAAGACTAACATTTTAAGTGCATAAAAGTTAAATCTATGTGAAATTTTTAGTGAAACTAAAAAATTTTGTAATCTTGTTTTAACCAGTTACGATCAAAAATGACACAAGATAAACTTTCCGCGCTGGCAATTTTTTCCATAGAAAAAGAACTTTTACAGACTTTGTATGAAAATGACAAATTTTACGACGTTATACAGTCGAACCTCAATAACTCGAACCTCTCTATAACTCGAAACCTTTAAGTTTTGGTTGTCTCTTTAAGTTCGAGTTATAATTGATAAAAGTTTGTATTGTTAAAAGAAAGAAGGATACCGCTTGTTTACAAACTTTAATTTTTGTTTTTAGATTTAAAGTGAGTACCTAAGTATATTTATTTGTAGAAAATAAAATTTTTCGACAATCATGGAAAGGGAAAATTGGAAAAAAATACACATTGCATTTGACCATTTATTCCCATTTCATGAAAGATTTTTAATTTTTGGCCTTGTTGCCTCATCAGTTTTACAAGTCACGAGCCGCCACTGGACCACACACACACATAGACAAACGTCACGACGATATTACTAAGATAGGTCAAAATATCTCATAAAAGAAATCGTCAAAAATAATACTTTTTCTAACCATTACTGCACGGACTAGGAAGGCAAAAATGACATTGAGTGAACCAAACATTTCTTACAAGTTAAAATTAAAAAATATAGAGTCCATTTAACAAACACACATATTTGATGGTAAAATTCACTTAAAAGTGTGCAGATTGTTAAAAAACAACCACAACTAGGTAGGTGTATTTAAAAAAAATCATTAAAGTAGGTTTCACCTATTTTTTCATTTTTTTTGATTTACCTTGTATCTTCTAGTCAGACAAGACACGATAAGGATGGAAATGCATTTTTCCGAAACACCGGTATCCGTGATTGACTTTAGCCCTTTGAAGTTGCCTTTATACTTTGTTAACTCATTTTTTTGGATCCGAACCGACGCCGATGCCGTGGAGACAGTGGTCTGGTTGAACTGTGATGAAACGTCTTTCTTCCTTATAGACGTTTTCGTCCCGCCATAGACTTTGTTTCCTTGGTTCGCTGTCGTTTCACTCGTTAAATAAAAAATAGGTTTCACCTATTTTTAAATTATTTTTTATTTACCTTGTATCTTATAGTCAGTTTGATTGACTAGTCAGGCCAGCCACGCTGATGATGAAAATGCCTTTTTACGAAACACCGGTGTCCGTGGTTGACTATACCCCTTTGAGGTTGCCTTTTATACTTTGTTAACTCATTGTTTTCGGTCCTGAACCGACGCCGTGGATTGCATGGTCTGGTTGAACCGTGACGAAATGTCTTTCTTCCTTATAGACCCGTGGACGTTTTCGTTCCGCCATTGACTTAGTTTCCTTGATTCGTTATCATTTCATTCTTTTTGATATACCTTGTATATTATAGTCAGTTTGATCACTGTAGTCAGGCAAGCGACGCTGAGGATGGAAATGCCTTTTTTCGAAACACCAGTGTCCGTGGTTGACTTTACCCCTTTGAAGTTGCCTTTTATACTTTGTTAACTCATTGTTTTCAGTTCCGAACCGACACCGTGGAGACGGTGATAGCATGGTCTGGTTGAACTGTGACGAAATGTCTTTCTTTCTTATAGACCCGTGGACGTTTTCGTTCCGCCATGGACTTAGTTTCCTTGGTTCGCTGTCGTTTTACTTGTTAAAGGAAAAAAAGGTTTCCCCTAAGAGGGAGCTCTGCGTAAGGCCTATAATAAGCGTGTAAGGGTTTTGAAATAACGCTTTTATGAGAAAAGTATTTAATATTTTTTGATAAATCTTTTTTGACAGTTAGTAAAGAAAATAATTCCTTAGCGGGCAGGCAAATTCTTAAGAAAAAGAAATAAACTCTCAAAAAACGTGCCTGGATAACCCAATTTTAACAATTTTTTGATAGATTATTTCGTCTAAAACCGTTTTGCTTATTGCAATGAGGTTTCCAATACGGGGAGCATTTATGTCTCTTCTTAAAAGTGCAAAAAAGATTTTTTTTTTTAACTTGCAATACTCGGCCCAAAAAAGTGTTATTTCAAAACTCTTGCGATTAGATTTTTGCCTACATTATTTAGTTTTTTATTTCAATATAATAACGCCTCCACAGACTTAACTGCTTTAGTAAATTTTAATTATTTTTAAGTTCCCCTTTATGTTAAAAAGTTTTACCATAAAAGGGTTATTTCGAAACCCTTAAATCCACGATTCATCACCACTGACAATGCTGTACACGTTTTTCAAGTTTCCTGCCTCGAAGAGGTCTCGAGTTTTTTGAAACCAATTGAACCTAGCTTCTTTTTGTTCTTTGGTTAGCAGATGCGGTATCCAGCAGGAAACTAATTTTCTTACCCCTAATTCTTTGTGCATTTTTTTAAATAGAGATCTTTGAGATTCTTAATAAAGCCTCAATCTCGCAATATGTCACATGTCGATCTTCCGTGATGAACATGTGCACATCAGCGATGTTAACCTGGATGACAGACGTTTTTGGTGCACCTGGCCTTGGATCGTCGCAAAGGCTAAGCCGTCTACGCTTGGATGCTCCATACCAACAAGAAACGGTTCGGTTCGGTTACGCTCTCAACTCGGTATGGCATCCTTGTTGAGAGGATTTCCTTCGAAAGTTTTAAAAAAATATAGCCTAAATATATTTTCGGTTTAATTCCATTGTTCGACTCATTTGTTAAACTAAAACATTCACTGTAGCTCTAAAACTATATGTATGGCCAGGGCCGTATCTGGACCAAAATTTTGGGGGGGTTAGGCCTGTGGAATTTGAAAAATTGTGGGTTTATTGAATATGAAAAAAAGGATAAACTTAAAAAACACATTCCGATTTAATTTTCGGGGGGGGGGGGGGTTGAACCCCCCCCCCCCCCCTCAGATACGACCCTGTGTATGGCACTGACGTTTTGAATTTAGGTTAGGTAAAGATTGAGGTTAAGTTTTAGTAACGATATTCGCATTCGATCAGCGTCGCCCTCTATGTTGTAAAAGACAACCCCGTTTTCCATAAAATGTAAAACTGCTGCGAGGCATTTGTTCTTTTTAAAAATAATGTAATACCTTTGTAAGATGAGAACATGATAAACTGCTTTCTTAAATGTGTATAAAACACACGTGTAGGTATAATCCTACCTTCGATGCCTCGAACAAGAAAGTCAAATTTTATGGTCGTTTACGCAAATTAGGGTTACATTTAGCGAATGGAGTTTTTTTAGGGTGAAACGGCGCGTGTTTTTTATACCTATAATACGGGGTCGAAAGAAGCTGATCATTTTAACATATATAAATTTTCCTCATTTTTAAACCTAAACTGTGTCATATAGGGGCAGGTAGAAACAAAATATCGGACTTACGTTGTCTGTGTTTATTTTAAACATGACGATTTGGTAGTATCTATAATCATTTTCAAGTTTAAACTAAAGCACCCAGGCTACAAGCCAATCTCTTATATTCTTATAGTTTTCTTATTACTGGTCCGAATTAAGCAAGCGATACCTTGTTTTAAAGACATTTCTGCCGTCCCTAAGAAGAAAGCCGCATATAGAAATTTTAGGTTTTACGAAACACGGGTTTAAAGTTTTACAGTTTTTTATTTTCTTATAATTTTAAAATAAGAAGTAAATAAATAAAACCGCATTACATTTATGTCAAAATTATAAGACAATAGGGACTTATTGCAATAAAGTCGGGCTGCAGTAGTGCCAGGCAATATTTTGATAGCTTCGCATGAAAACTGACAGTTGATCTTTCAAAATTGACATGCCAAATTTGAATTTAAAACTAGGTCGTTTATTTTTCATTAATAAAGGAAAGCAATATTTATTCCGGTTCATATGGTAAACGAAGGTCGTGTATTAAAAGATAATGGCTGGCAATGGCAATTAAATAAGAATAAAACTTTTAAGCCCATTTTTCACAAAAAGTAAAATTTCTGCACGCAGCTTTCTTCCTAGGGACGACAGATTTGTTCCTCTTAAAAATAATGTAATACCTTTGTAAAATCTGTAAAATGAGAACATGATAAACTGCTTTCTTAAATAAAGCTGTATAAAAGACACGTGTAGGTATAATCCTACCTTCGATGCATCGAACAAGAAAGTCAAATTTTATGGTCGTTTACGCAAATTAGGGTTACATTTAGCGAATGGAGTTTTTTTAGGGTGAAACGGCGCGTGTTTTTTATACCTATAATACAGGGTCAAAAAAGGCTGATCATTTTAACATAGATAAATTTTCGTCATTTTTAAACCTAAACTGTGTCATAAGGGGGTAGGTAGAAACAAAATATATATTTTAAATATAACGTCTCGGTTAGTAAGTATCTCTAATCGTTCTGGTATACCAACGGATCCCAAACGCCATAAAGTGTTGGATCTGGAGAAGTTAGTATCTAAGAAAAACTTGAGATTTAACATGGTCTCGGCCAATTGGCTAGTATATTTCAGGCCGAACGTGTAGACATTGAACTGTGTGCCCGGTGGATTACTGACGACGAATGAACCAACAGGACAATAAAAATCTTCTCCGACAGTCAAGCAGCCTTAAGAACGCTTGATCATATACGGCCTCATCGAGCACCATGAGAAGCTGCAGGGATTCGCTGAACGCGCTTGGTAGCGCTAACAATATGTTATTAGTATGGATACCAGGGCATTCTGGGCACGTGGAGTCTGAGGCCTCAGACCAAGCAGCGAAGGAAGCGGCATCTGCCCCGAACCAGCCTTGGGGATAACGTGCAATGCTGCTAAATTAACAATATTGAAATGGATAGAGAACAGCTTCCAACAACACTGCATAAAAATACTAGAACTGGTTCACTCTATAAAGGACCTTGTGGAAAGAGAGCCACGAGTATTATTGGACTTACCAGACAGGAGATCCGTATAGTGACTGGACTTTTTACGGGTCACTCTGGACTAAGAATACCAAACATACACAGAATGGCACTAACAGAAGAGACCTAACGTAGACTGTATGGAGGATGACAAAACAGTTAGACATACTGGTGAATGTCCGGCTATTGCACGTTTACGTCACAACACTTTCGGTAAACCTCAGATTGATTCAGAAGATGTCAGTGTCTCACCCAAACTGATAGCTAACCTTTTTGGAGGATTAGGCATACAGTGTTGAGAAACCACTCAAAAGTGAGCCATAATACACACTGATGTACACACTCACATATGAATCATCATCATCTCTAATCGTTTCCAAGTTGTTTTCCATACGGGGTGATTTCCATATGTTTGGTTTGTTTATGGCTATATATGCAGCTTTAACAAACTTGCAACTTCTTATTCAAAATTTTAGCTTCAGACCATTGAATCATTTCATCATTGGTGCAATATCCCTTAATGGGATACTTTCCTTTACTTTAACTCAAAGGGAGCGTTTCGTTTTTCTGATATATGATTTACCATACTTACACGGATTTGGTCAATTCATTCCTTATTATTTAAGAAACTCCAACACCCAGTGACGTGCGTTGCTAATCAAAGGAGGGTAGGCAAAAACTGGCGTTATTTTGGCACTTCCATGCTTACTGCACACAAATACTTACTAGACAACAAGCGAAAAATTCCCGAAAAAAAAATCCCTCACAAAATCAAATATTAAAATAAAATAAGCTAAAACAATAAATCGAAGCCCTTAGAAAATTAAACAAATTTATTATACCTGTTATGAAATTAATATGATTCTGTCCAAACCTTGAAAAGGCAGTAACCACCAAAAAACCAACCAAAGTTAAGATTTCATCCTTCTCTATAGTGAACAAAATTAATTTTAACCAAGCTACGCACACGAATGCATGGGACACACACACACACAAATATTCGTGTGTAAAGCGGGGTCTTCACATAACATTTTACCTTACGTCTTGCCTATCAGTCAAAAGGGTCAAGTGTGACGGTTGAAAGACTAGCGTAGACACTTGATAGTTTTAACGTACGTACTTTTTTAGATCAGTTTTTGATACAAAACGATGGTTTTATTGGAAAGCAATGCGTGATCAGGTCAGTTCTCTAGGCGATATTCCGTCTTAAATCAGTTCAAGTAAAACGTCCGTCCACAAAGTTTTACTTGACGCGTTTTGACTGGACAGGCAAGACGTAAGGTAAAACGTTATGTGAAGACCCGACTTAAAGCGGGGTCTACACATAACATTTTGCCTGACGTTTTACTTGATCAGGTAAAACGGATCAGGCAAAACCTTTTATGTAGACAATAAAACGTACGTTTTGCCTGAACTAAACAGGACCTGTTGAACTGATCGGTAGAGGCTTTGTTTCCGGTAAAACGTCAGTTTTAGCGGCATTTCTTGTGGTAGTGCATACAATTTTAATTCCTTTTGAGTGCAACTTAGAAGTTGGTATACGAACATTAGATAAGATAATTTTTTACAAAATCAAACAGGTTATTGTCTTCCTCCACTAATTTTTAATTTGTTTGAAACAAATAGTCCTGACATTTTTCGTAAGCAGAAATTTACATCTTCAGGGGACATTACCAAACTAAATCAGCACAACATTTTGAAAAACTGGTTAAAAAACTATCTTTAGCTAATGAAACGGTTAAGTCATAGACATTTAAAACAAAAAACATTATTGACAAAAGCAGTGCTTCCTCCATGGTGTATCAAAAACTGATGCACTGAACAATATAAGCATCTGTAATTATTAATAACCGAATAAATCACAGATACACAGATCTAATAGCCAGTATATATAGTGAAGCAATAACATCAATCAAAATCCACGAAGGAACCAAGCAAATCCGCATAAGAAGGGCTGACACAATATCCCCTATTTAACTATTTAACTATTTAACCAGGCCCTAGAAAATATTTTTAAAAACTAAGATTGTAAAAGTAGACGGACAATACTTGAACCACCTAAGATATACTGATGATATCGCCTTAATAACAGATTGATAAAACAGAACGGATAAAAATGCTAAACTAAAAAAAGAAAACCAAACGCTGAAATCAAGAGACGAGTAAGATTGTCCTGGGCAGCATTCGGTAATTTAAGCTACATATTAAAAAATAAAAAATATCCTCAGTACCTCAAAAGGAGAGTGTATAACCAATGTATCCTTTCTGTACTTACCTATGGATTCCAGACCTAGAAACTTACAAAATCAAACATGGATAAAGTAACAAAAGCCCAAAGATCAATGGGAAGACAAATGTTACATGTTAAGCTAGCAGACAGAAAAAGGAATTAATTAATAAGAAATAAAAGAAAAGGAAGAGACGTCAGAGGAGAAGTAGCAAAATTAAAATGGAAATTTATATGTATATTTATCGGTTTCATAACGTTCTACGTCTTCCGATACCCAATCTCCACTCGTTTCTGTTTGACCATAATTCATCATCTAGGCCTCTTATTCTTATTTCACTCTCCAGCTTTTTCTTGGCCGTCCTCGTTTTCTTCGGTCAGTTGGTTTCCATTGTAGTATTTGTTTGGTAGTCTTTCATCATTCATTCTTTGTACATGTCCTTACCACACCAGTTGTTTTGTTCTTATATCATCAATTAAAGTACGTTCACCCACTGTCATAATTTATCTTATTCTTTGATTTGTAACTGTTTCTCTTTTTGATTTCCCTGCTGATCTTCTCCAATAGTCCATCTCCGTAGCGGAAAGCATTTTTTCTGTTCTATCCTTGATTGGCCATTATATATAAGCTTTTTGTTATGTTTTGATATAGTTTGATCCCAATTTATTCCATTTAATAAAGTTATTGCTTTTCTTCCTTGTACGTTTCGATCTTTTATAGCGTTGTCTAGTGTTTAGTGTTTCATTTATACTTATCACAGGACTGAATTCGCTGCCCGGTATTTAAGATTACATCCTGTTTCGTTCCTCCGATACACATATACTCTGTCTTATTGAGATTAACCTCTAGTCCCCACTTATTGTACTCTTCTATTAGTTTTCGTGTCATATATTCGAAGTCATTATAATCCTGAGCCACTACTATCTGATCATCGGCAAAACATAAAGTATACAAAGTGGTTGCGTCCAATGGAATTCCCATGTTTTGGCATTTTCTCCTCCATACTTTAAGGACTTGTTCCAAGTATACAGCAACCTTGTTTAAGTCCTTTATTTACTTGAAAGCCTTTGGTTCGTTTTGCTATTATTTTAACTTTTGCCTTACTATTGCGATATAACTCTTTGATGGCCTTAATTAGTTGTACGCTTATGTTTGTGTTTTCCAATGCTTTCCAAAGTAGATTTATTGGTATACTATCATATGCCTTCTGCAAATCGACGTAAATGGAAATTTGACGGTCATAATATCAGACAGAAAGACAATCGATGGAACACATTTATTGTAAACTGGAGACCTTCGGACGATTTGAAGAAACATATGGGAGCTAGATGGATAAACACGGCGACAGACAGAGAAGACTGGAAGATGTTGGGGGAGGCCTATGTCCAAACATAGATCGAAGAAGGCTAGATAGATAGATAGCTGTCATAAGGTAAGTTCTCATTCAAAATATGATATGAAAAAAAGTGTTTGGGATTTTATCTAGGATAGGCAATCCATTTTCTCTACATTTTATGCACGCCACTGAAAACATCGAATGACCTGAGGGGCAATTAGGGATTAAAACTGAATAAAAGCTCTTTCAAAAAGTGAATTTACAATGCAAATATTACTTTTATATCCTGTTTTATTTTATTTTCTTATTCCTTCTCAAAGTAAATTCAAAGTTATCCGAGCATGAAAGTTTCCGTCATTTATCAACCGACTTTAAATTAACCCATATTCCAAAATGCGATACATAAAATCCCCGGAAAAATATATTTAACTGGAAGGATTCTATAGTTTACATAGCCAATTGATCGTGCGTTAAAAGAAAATATGGTAAATCGCGATATGGGTCATCAGTCATGATTACGTTAAAAGGACTGTGTGCTTTTTCGCTTTTTGTGTCCTATCACAAAATCAGGTAAGTAAGTAGGGGAGAACCGCTATGAAGGACACTTTATCAAAAATAGTAAAATTGACATTTAAAAAAAAAGCTTAATTAATATACTTGTAAAATGAACTATTAAAAGAAAATAGGCAAGCTTATGGTCTGAGTAATATTCAAATTTGGAAAAAGTAGCATTTGTCCATTTCAAAACATCGATGTATTGAAACGGACAGTGACGGTTTTAAAATGGACAGTAGCGGTTTTGAAAATTTCTTTCGCATTAAAAGACATTAATTGCTTCAAAAATAACTTCTATTCAAACAGACACTATCTTAAGAACAGTTGTTGCAATAAAAATGTCGAATACCCTTTGTTGTTTCTTATCGAAGCCTTGAAACGGACACATCGTATTGAAACGCACAATACAGCGTATCATGTCCACTTCAAAGCGACATCTGCTTAACATCAAAATGACAATGCAAGATATAAACAGAGAAATATTTTCCAAGATCTACAGCTATATTTACGTACTATAGTAACTTAACAACCTTACTGATCTGAAATTAACTAAATTTCATTAGCTTACCTGTGACATAGTTCGATATTTTCGTAACTAATTTACCTTTTCAACGAATAATAATAAAATGCTTGCCGTCGTCAGGCGGTGAAGTTGTTTACTGAACAACTTCGACCGAAGTGTGATCTGGGCACAGGGTTGCCATATGTAAATTTGAAATTCTAGGTCATACAATCATACTGGAACTACGATAACTGTCCGTTTCAAAACCCGTCCGTTTCATAGCGGTTTTCCCCTATTCATGAGTATCGGACAGATTCAAAAGAAACTAAGGTGTTTTTGGCAACGTTTCGAAATTAATTAATTAATTATTCTGCCAGTTAAATAAGAGATTCTTGACTCCTACAGATTGGATTTTACAACAAACCAAATTTAAAAGAGTGGGTTCAACCAGTGACGGTGCGTGGTGACCAGTTTTGGGGGGGCAAGTTTTTTTGAGTGCCACGCCTATCTTTTTGGGCCATCGAGTAACTACGAAATCGTCAAAATCAAAACAATACGGCCCGACCGATAACGCCAAGTTGTCTCAGTACACTAATTTAAGGTGCACATAAGCTAACTTTAACAGACAACGCTTACCGTTGACGCGGGTAACATCATCATCATTTTGTGTACTGTTAAATTCTATAGGGTCATGTCGTCCTCTCTTTCGGTCTAGGATAACTGGGCGTCGCCAACTCGGCGCCGCCATCTGGACACCGGGACAACTCAGCGCGGCCTACTGGGCGCCGGACTAAAAATTTCTTTTTGTTAAACGGTGCAGATGAAAAACAAAATAGATATATTATTTATACAAAAACATATTTAAAAAATCCTTTACGCAATTTTTTTGAAATTTGGTTTTGTTAAGTAAAGTTAAATCCATTAAGTGGAGTGTTAAAATTTGGTAGATGTAGTGTTTGGTAACCTGGTAACACTACAATTTACGTTTTTTATTATAACAATGGCGGATTCAAAATGGCTGATTTCTTTATTTTTAAACCGATTTGTCTCAAACTTGAAAGTTTGCAGTGCCTGAGATCACTTAATACAGTTTTATCCTCAAACTTAAAAAAAATTCAAAATGTCTTTTAACAAAATATTTTACTCAAACTTCAAAAAATCAAAATAGTCGATCCAACATGGCGGATTTTCTTATTTATGAACCGATGTGTATCAAATATAGAAATTGGCGGTGTTTTAAGTCGCTGATTATAGCTGAAAAAGTAAAAATGGCGAATCGAAAATGGCGGATTTTCTTCTTTACTAACCGATTTGTCTTAGTTGGCGGCGCCGAGTTGGCCCGGTGCCGAGTTGGCGGCGCCCAGTTATCCCATTCCGTTCCCTTTCGATATTTCGTAATTAGAATGCGACCTAACAACTGCGGTGCTTAGAATTTGGTTCCAATTAAGCGCGGCGTTGGCGGCATTCGGCCTTGTCAATCTGGCAGAGACTGTCAGTTGTTGATATTTTTGTCTTTTTGTTGGGAAATAAAGAAAATCTCGGGCTTTCCCCACCCTAATTAAAAAAGTAATATTTTAAGACCTTGAACCTGCTTTTGACTGTTGCAAGTAAAACCACAAAAAACGAAAACAGAAGGCGACCACTTTACATTTAACTCTCTTTGCTAATATTTTTTTTATCTTTACCTATTGAGAAAACTCTTCATAGTCTGTCAATCTAAGCACCAACCTATTTAAATTTTATAAAAAAAATAATAACCCATAACTATTGGTATAATAGAGCTTATATATGTATACAAAAAAGAATAAATTTATATTGTGCGGATAAAGGGCAAACATAAAAGGTAATAACGACTGTTGGAAAAATAAAAAGTAATTTATCAAAAATAGAAGCCTCGTTATCGACAGGTAAGTTAATTTTTATTTCGGCAAACTCCATTACCTTCGCATTAACCTGTTTTATTTTTATACACTCTTTTTAGAGTATGGAATCATTAACAAACGCTAATTTTAGTACCCGTGAATAAAAGAGACAACTATTTTTCGTGGCAAAGCAGGTATAGGGGTAGCTCCAAAGCTGTACACCCACGGTTGTCAAAAATCTAATGGACATGTATTAAGTGTTGACAGATAACTGTTTTATCGTTAAGGGATATCATTATAAAATTAGACGGTATATAAATCTCGTCTTACGTTATCAGTAAAAGAAATTAAAAATATTGCCTAAGATACTGTATGCTTTTTACACAAGTGGCGACATCTACCAATATAGAAGGACAGGTAAGTGAATTTTTATTTCGGCAAACTCCATTACCTTCGCATTAACCGGTTTTATTTTTATACACTCTTTTTAGAGTATGTAATCATTAACTGACGCTAATTTTAGTACCCGTGAATAAAAAAGACAAACATTTTTGGTGGCTAAGCGGGTATAAAAAGGTTTTGTTTATCTTGTATCTTTCCGTGGATAGCTCGAAAGCTGTACACCCACGGGAGTCAAAGATCTAATGGACACGTATTAAGTGTTGACAGTTAACTGTTTCATCCTTAAGGAACAGGGACTCTTCAGAACATTGCATGGTCAATGTGACATCATTGTAAAGTAAGACGTTATATAAATCTCACCTTACGGTATTAGTAAGAGAAATTAAAAACATTGCCTGAGATACTATATGCTTTTTACAGAAGTGGCGACATCTACCAATATAGAAGCCAAGTTATCGACAGGTAAGTTAATTTTTAGTTTGGCAAACTCCATTACCTCCGCATTTACCTGTTCTTATGTTTATACACTATTTCTAAGGTATGAATAAAACAAAATACAAGAGAAACAAACCCTTTATAAAACCGCTTAGCCACGAGAAATTTTAGTTTCATGGATTCAACGTTGTATTTATTCCACAAATAAAATTAACTCTCCTGTAGGTTTTTCCTACCCAGAAATATATTAAAAAGTGAACATGTCATATTGCTATAAAATTAAAGGTGAACGTATCATTGTCTCTGGATAAAATATGCTGACTGTAGGTTGACCAAAAAACGCACAGATAAAAACAACTCAAAGACATTCCATTTTTCAGATCTTTTTTTGTTGCTGTTAGTCTGCATATGATAAATAAAGAGGTTGGAAATAGATAGTTTAAGTTGTGCTACGTATTTTTACGTAAAACTGCACGTTAAGCGCTCTACGTTTTGTTCCAAATTTGAGTTTAAGTTGAATGTTTTCACGTTACCATAACAAGTCTACTAATAGCAGAGAATATGAAATTCGGCACTGTGTTTTTTTGATGTTACAATTTTGTTTTTTGTCTTTGTCTTTTCAAAATAAAGCGATGGTAATCTCAGACATCGATGTTATCGCCTCTTTAGAATTCATCAGTACGACATAATCAAAATGAAATGAAGATGATAAAAACTGAAGAGGAACAATAAAATGTGTCTACTGTAGCTCTGAAACTAGACGGCAACATCAATGCCTGCTGCTAGCATCACTTTGTTCTAAAAAAGAGCATAAAAATTAATTTATTCTGTCTTTGACGACTCCTTAAATAATTCCTTTTACAGTATTGACAAAATATAAAACCAAACCTTATCTAACACACCGTTAGACACTTGTCGAACCTGCACAAACTGGAGAAAATGTAAAGAAATTGAAATCGGCCATATGGAACCACTGACCCCAATTAAAGGTGTTTGACAGAGCGTCACTGCTTATTTTCTACGACGACCTCTACGGATTGTAGCTCAAACTACACTTGTAAGGTCACTGCGTCCTGAAGCCTGGCGACGCAGTTTTCGTGATCCAACATGAACCTATATGCTTGTTCACTATAACGACCTCTCATTACGAAATTACAACACCACTTTACGTAAGAAAGAAAGCACTTACGCACTTTAAAAAATATACATGCAATCTTGTGCGTAGGCCCTAGACATATTTGTAAATTTATTCAGTTTTTTGTTTAGGCCTTTATTAAAGTGTGGAATCAATGTGTTTATTATTCCAAGCCATAAACTTATTCGCATGAAGAAACGATTGACAAAGCGGAAAACGCCAAGGCGCTTCTGATATAAACTGCCTAATATTTTTCATTCGAGCGAGCGAACTGAAAACTGGCTGATAAATAGGCAGCCATTTAGGGGTGTTGATATCGAAGACAAGACAAAATTCTGTGATTCATTTGATTGATTGATTGATTGGTTTCTACGACAAGGTCACTTATACACGGTATGTAATCAATACGCGTTTTCACCGCGCATATTGTAAATATTTCTTCTGTGATCGGCGGATAAATATGTTTCAAGTCTGGCCCAATTCTACCTAGCTCCTTTAATATCCTGAAGCGTACATTTGTGTAAACTGTGCAATTTCACTATTTTGTTATCTAAATTACATCACAGAAAGCAAGAAGTGTCAGTCGAGCGTCATCCCTGATATGAGTTGGATACGCGCTGACATGTAAGCGTGTCTTAGTTTGTCGTGCTTGCTCACACACGGTTTGGATTTGGAAACCCTCAAACCGCAGATTCTTAGTTCATTGTGTGTTTTTTTAGTTCAGGAAGTTTAAAGACCTAACAAGGTGCAATAATCTTATGGTCTTTATACTTTTACAAGGTTGCCTAAGCAATTTGATCAGTCGTGTGAACTTAACTAGACGAATGGATACAGTTAACTGTTTCGTCCTTATGGGACTCTTCAGAAGACTGCTTGGTCAATGTGACACCCTTGCGAAGTTAATCAGACCGTTTTGTCTGTTATCCTACGTCTATAGTGAGAAAACCCTCGCAAGAAATGCCATCTACGGAGATACGAGAGAAACTAGAAAAAGAGCAGGTGAGTATAAACTGATATATACAGCGATCGGTGGAAAGATCGATTGCAAAAAAAAAACTCATCCGTGACCTACGACAGCACTTTCTACTCGCCTGCTCTTGGTCTAGTTTCTCTCGTGACTCGGTAGATGGCGCTTCTGTCGAGGTTTTCTCACTATAGACGTAGGATGATAAACAAAACGGTCTGATTAACTTCGCAAGGGTGTCACATTGACCCAGCACTGTTCTGAAGAATCCCATAAGGACGAAACAGTTAACTGTCAACACTTGTTAAGTGTCAATTAAATATCGGACCATTGTGAGGTTAAGCTTTGGAGCTACCCACGCAAAAATATGAGAGAAACAAAAACTCCTTTTTACCCGATTAGAACGAAAACTTGTTTGATTTTTAAATTCACGGGTACTAAAATTTACATTTGTTAGTATTAATTGGTTTAAAAATTCCGCTGATTGAGGCTCACGTCTGAAGGTGGGTAAAAGCGTTGCTCTGGCCTGAAAGACAGAAGTGCTGTCGTAGGTCATAAATGGTTTTTTTTATTTACAATCGATCTTTTCACCGATCGATATATATAGATAGCAGTTTAAACTCGCCTGCTCTTGTTCTAGTTTCTCTCGTATCTTGGTAGATGGCGCTTCTAGCGAGGGTTTTCTCACTACAGACGAAGGATGATAGACAAAACGACGGTCTGATTAACTTCCCATAAGGACGAAACAGTTAACTGTCAACACTTATTAGGCGTCCATTAGATCTTGCACCTCCGTGTCGTTAAGCTTTCTATCTACCCACGGAAAAATATGAGAGAAACAATAACTTCTCTTCACCCGATTAGCCACGGAAACTGGTTGATTTTTCGCATTTTTAATGTTCTTCATTTACTTATTGTTGCTTGGTAGAGCCATTTATTGAAAGATTGGAATTCTAAATACAAGTTCCATACAATTGAGTGGTTTTTCTGATTCTCTTTTCTACATCACTTTACATCACGAATCTATCATCTGAAGAATAGAAAATACAAACAGATATTGTTAGATTTATGCACTTTAGTTTAGGATTTTTCCTTGAAAATAAAAGTAATAAAACGTTATTTAAAAAGAAATTTTCCTTAATTTTAATCGCTTTGGTTTAAAAGTAAGATTTTGGTCCCTTTGGTATTAAAAGTATTTAAATCTGGGATTAAAAGTAGGTGTGGTAGTGAATGTTTAACTAAAAAGGGATTCTAATATATCTTGTGCTTTTTACCGTTTTTAAATATTGATGCGTATTAAATACGGTAATGCATCTACAGATATAGTTTAAAGTTATTTATGTATTATTTAGCTTTGAATATTTTTGTATATAAGTTGTTTTGTCAAACATGGATTACTTCTATTGTTTTTCGAACTTTAAACCACCCCTCAGGGGTGGTACTACAATTTGAGACTATTTTTAACGGGAATCCTACGACTGCACGGACTAAGTTTCCAAAACATGACATTTGGTTACAAAATTTTTATGTGGTTTTTCTTTATTTCTAAAGTTAATTTGAATTTAAATGAGATGAAACTCACTGAGAAATGCTTACTATCATATTGCACATTAGGGTGACCCAAATCTTTGCAGTTATTTGACCTGTAAGTATTAAAGAAATACACTTAAACCGGTCGGTATCAAATCTATAGACTTGATACTTAAACCCGGTCTACAATGCTAAGTCTTAAGGTCGTAGTAAATACTGGTGTAGGTGTTAAAATAGTCACATTCAAATGGTTTTTTACTTTTTATCTCTGCTATCACAGTTTTTGTCCCGAATTTCATTTTTATTCCTGATACGTCACTAAAAAAAGACACTTTTATTTCCAAATTGTAGGATAAAAAGTGCACTTTATATCGATAACATGCAAAAAAGTTAATAAGCAATAATGAATAAGCTTCTCAGTGGCAAGTGTTATTATATTTTACACTAAATATACGCATTTTATAATGATATTATGCTTTTGGTTTAAAACGAATAATACTGATTATTATTATATTGCAAAATGCAGTCATGACAAATAATATATTTTTAATTTAATTATAAACCACACTTAATTACAGTAATAAAATAGCAAATTAAAACGGCTCATAATATTACGCTAAGAGCTATTTTATTATTTTGTGGATAAAAAATAAATTATGGATTAAAATCTGTGAAAAAATATGTCAGTGAATATCAACCTATGTAATAATTGTTTAATCCCTATAAAAAAACAACTTCAACCCCCTTTTTTTATCAAACTAACTTAACACTACCACTTTAATACATGATGCTAACTGCGAATTTTAAATGAAATGGACTGAATCACATGCTGTATCAAAATTATAAATATCTACAGGGCTTTTTCAGATATCAAGAAAATCCAAAAATTGTTTTTTTTTCCATAAAAATTAAATATTGTTGTCAATTTGCAAATATGGTTTTTGTATTAGGAACTATGGCCAATTAGTTGACTTAAAATCTATTTTAGAGGTACTCAATTTGACTGAAAAATGGAATAAAAAAAGACAACTTTACGCTAAATTAATTATTCTCCAGTTTGTTTTTGAGATTTGAAAGTTTTCATAAGGAATTTGCCTCTAAAGTTACACTTTAAATTCGAGGTTTTTGGTTCGGTTTGTTTAGGTTAGGTTCGGCTAGGTTTGGTTACGTTCGGTTAGGTTCGGTTAAGTTCGGTTAGGTTCGGTTAAGTTCAGTTAGGTCCGGTTAGGTTCGGTTAGACTCGGTTAGATTCGGTTAGATTCGGTTAGGTTTGGTTGGAACCGACTCTACCGAACCGAACGAACTACGCGAGATATAAAATAATTGGAACACCCTAAGGGTGGGGGGTTTTAAAGAGAAACCTCAAGGAAAATACAGAATTATAATAGAGCAAGCAATTTTTAAGCTGCAGATGGATTTTTAAAAGTTTACATTTAGGAGAGAAGCTTCTATTTTATTTAGGAAAATTTAATTGTACTGTAAATTGTTTTTTATTATTTTTTGTCCAATGAATCAAACTGTCAAACAGAATGAATTTTATCTGTCACTTTTAATTTTCAAAAAATTATATAAAATTTTTATTTCTTAATGGAATGACCCATTTATTTTTGTATATTAATTGTATATTTTATGCTTTTTATTTATTTAGTATTTTAATTTATTTACTGTGTTCCAAATATTTAAAAATAATGAAATTATTTAAAATAAAGAGGTACTTAGAAATAGAAATGTAAAAAACCATATAATTAAATAAAATTTCACTTCATTTTAACAAGCAATGTCCTCCCCACCCTTGGTTCGCCCATACATAAAACCCCCCAAAAACTTTTAATCTGGGACATCAGTACAAAACGTTTAATAATACTTGTTTTCTGGAAGATAAAAAAAATTAAAACACGTTTCCTAGAATCCCATTAATTATACGATATTTAAATAGTCCCGTTTGCAGCCTTCTAATATAAGCATGCTATAAAAAAGTTCTAATAATATACAGCAAGCCCCATGTGATTACCTTTACGGTTACGTTGGCCTTTGGAAACTTTAACCCTGAAGTGGCATTGTAGGGTCAACAGGACCCCAATCACATCTGAAATCTTCAGCATGAGTAATTTTTGTTGATGGAATAAAAAGTCCGCTTGCTTTGCAACTTCTGCTACTTTCAAACTTTTTAACTCCTCTTTATTAATTTTTTGTCTCCCCACAATTTGTACCATAATTTAGCCTCATCGTCAAGCTTATTTCAATTATAAAATTCTAAAAATTATTTTTTGCACATCTTGTGTAGTGGCAATAGTTAGAAAACTGGTAGATTTTTGTCGGAAAAGCAATGCTTTAAGGCTCCAAATAAGGTAATATAAAGATTTTTTCAGTGCTCTGATGAGTTATTTGCAAGAACTTGTATACGATTTTACTGTCGCACAACTATCCTTGGCACCTGTAACTCTATTCCAAGATTTTCGACATGTGTGCTGGCTTCAGCTAAGATTGTGTTCATGAATTCTTCTGCAGATTCTCGATGATGTTTAATTAGATCTAATATTTTTAATGTAATTTCTACATTGCGATAAAAATTCAGACATTTAGATTGTGAAATATTAGCTACAGGTTCTAAAACCGCAGAACACTTGGCTATCAGGAACAGGGAAACAATAAATACCGGCCTTGTTGAAGCACTGTAAAGCTAAAATGCGTACCTTTCTAGTTGTAGAATTGCCGTCTTCTGATAGTTTTTTAAGATGTTCATGGATGCCCAAAAAGTTTTTTTTAAAAACAGCAATACTTTTGTTTTTTTTGAGACCATCCTTACACAGGAGAGAAATATTTGGACCATACTTTGTTCGAAAACCTAATTCACGGAAAAAAAAACTATTTATATCCTTCACAGTATATATCGTTAAAAAGAAGTGTGTCTATTGTATAATAATATTATGCAGATAGGAATACGTTTATAGTTCTAACTTGATTAATTGATTGTTTTGATTGTAAATTAGGGTATTATTTTCAACATATAGGAGGGGAGGCATAATGCCTCACCTGCCCCTCGCTGCTTACGCCTATGGGAATCAACAAATTGAAAATGTAGGCCCTGCACCCAAGGGGTGGCTCGATCGCCGATTTTTGTACACGAACAGGAAATATCTACGGTATTTCCTGGTATTTCCAAGTATTTCCTCAAATTTCAATCGTATTTCCTTGTATTTTCCAAGCACTTCCCGGTATTTCCTAGTATATTTCCCAGTAATTCTCAAGTATTTCCTGGTATTTCCCTTAACCTGTACACAACTGTACTCGCCTGCACCTTGATCTACGTTTGATCTAAAATCTTAAAAAAGAGTAGGTTTTATTTTTTACCTATTATGTAAACTGGTGTCCTTAATAATTTAACAGTTTTTAAATGAAAACAGTTAAATTATTTAGGGACACTATTATAAAACATTAAAAAGTAACGAAATATTAATGTCTAAATGTTATCATACCTTTAAAAACCTCAAAAGAAAAGACGGGGTCCCTCTGACCCCATGACACAGTTAACGTTACTAAAAATCACGATGCCAATTAAGTGTTAAGAAGTTGTTGACGTCCTAATCCCCTTTTTTTGCCTTTGATAGTTTTTTTTAATTCCTGCTTCCTGCGGCTCAGTTTAGAGGAAACTTGAAAATCTCAGCATAAATTTAAAAAATGCAAAACAGCTATTTGGAACATTTCTATGAAAATGCCTCAAGCAAGGGTCACCTACCTACCTATTTCCGGTTTCTAAGTTTAATTAATTAATATGAAAAAGCGTAAAATCTAGTGCCTGTACATTAAAAATAAAAAACAAGTTCTCGTGGCCAAGCGGCTAAAAATATGGATTTTTTTATTTCTCTCGTATTTTTCCGTACGTAGCTCGAAAGCTTAACCTCACGGGGGTCCAAGATCTAATGGACACCTAATCAGTGTTGACAGTTAACTGTTTCGTCCTTATCTGACTCCTCAGAACACTGCTTGGTCAATTTTTTTGCCTCTTACTTTACGTTTCAATTGAGAGTAAACTTGAACTTAAACTTGAACTTGAGAAAACAAAACCATGTACTCTGCAAGAAGTACCATCTTCCGAAATACAACAGAAACTAAAACAGCAACAGGTGAGTAAAACTGCTATATAATCTATCAATGAAAATAATACAGACTAAACAAAGCGGGGAGAACTGTTGAGTGAACCCTAAGTTTAAATCTGACTTTTCTAGTAAATTAAGTTAAAACAAAATTGCTAATTAGTCTTACTGACTAGATTGTAATAAAAAAAACACAGTGTGTTTGACAAATAAAAAAAAAATGAAAATATCGATTGAAAGAGAGAATCCATCACGTGACCTACGAGACACATTGTATTTCAGGTCAGATCAACGCTGATTGCGTTTATGCCGCCATTAAGACGTCGGCGTCGCGTCAGTCAGCGGAGTATTTCTTCTCGCAGAGTATATCGATGGTTGAAAGGTAAAAGGTCATGAGCGACAGTTTTCAAACTTTACAGCAGGGCCACTTAAAGTATTGTTTGTCGTTTAGTTAAAAAAAAACAGGATCCATTCTTTTTTCATTTGTAGAAGCCTGAATAATAGCTCATTCGACGCAGCAAAAAAAAACTTTGGCGCTTAAAACTCTATTTCAAATAATGTGTCCCTTATGCCCTTTTGTCTTTCAACCATCGATATGGTTTTGCTTTCTCACTGTAAACGTAAGGTGAGAGATAAAATAAAACTGTGTACATAACTTAACAAGGGTGTCAAATTGACCAAGCAGTGTTCTGAGGTGTCCCATAAGTGTCCATTAGATCTTGGACCGCCGCGCCGTGTGATTAAGCTTTCGAGTTACCCACGGAAAAATACGAGAGAAACAAATCAACCCTTATTTTTACCCGCTTAGTCACGAAAACTTGTTTAATTTTTAATTAATATTGTTTTGTGGCTTCACCCCTTCACAGGATGTCTTATCAAAGGTTGCCATGACTTTTCACCCTTATGCATGCTACAAAAAAGTTTTTAAAGTTAAAGCTATATCAACTTTATTTAAAATTTTAATACTTTAATTAATATTAAATAATCTATCACTTGAAATTGATCTTTCGGCAATATTTACAGATTTATGTAAAATAAATTTTAGTACATAAATTTTATAATCAAACATTCTAATATAATAGGTGCTTACTGAAATAAAGCCATGGAATAATAGTATCAGGCCGAATTTTTTACGGTTTTGCAATTGGAATATGACAGCTAATCTTTCAACATAAGGATTTTGATTACTATACGAACCGAAATAAATACTGTCGATTTTAATTAAAGATAAATAAACGACTTGGTTTTAAATTCATCAATTTTGAAAAATCAACTGTCAGCCTGCAATGTAAATCTGTCAAAATACTGCCTGGCACTATTATTGCATGGCATTATTCTAATAAGTCCCTAATATAAATAATACTGCCCACGTTTGTTAAAAGGATGCAATTGACCTAAAATCTTGCAAATGGGTAGTCATTATTTTTGGCCTATCATAAACCATTGAAAAGTAACAAAATAAAAATATCTAGCTGTTATCCTGCTTCTAAATACATTGAAAAAAAGGTTGGGTCTATCTCAAGGATCTGACCCCATGAAACAGTTGACGTTACTAAAAACCACGACATCAGTTGAGGGTGAAAAAGTTGCTGACTTCGTAAAGCCGCCTTTTTGCGTTTGGAGGGTCACCCAACTCAAGTTCAAAGAGAAATAGTTTTTTTAATTCCTGCTTTCTGCGGCCCAGTTTAGAGTAAACTTGTAAATTTTAGCATAAATAAAAAAAAATGCAAAATAGCTACTTTTGAACATTTCTACGAAAATGTCTTATTTCCGGTTTCTAAATTTAATTAGGAGGGAGCGCTGCGTATGGCATATAATGAGCTCGTAAGGGTTTTGAAATAACTCTTTTATAGGAAAAGTATTTAATATAAGGGGAACTAAAAACTAATTAAAATTTCCTGAAGCCGTTAAGTCTGTGGAGGCGGTCCAGACACAGTAAACTAATTATTTATAGTAAGGAAAGCACCCCGGTATTTTCATAATAGTGTTATACATACCCCCTGTATACATTAGTTGGGAATACGAAGTTCGAGAGGCGCTGATTACAGACCGTCACCCCTTGTATAAAAATATTATGGACAGAGTTCTCCGCTGTCGCAATATATATTAACCGCTACTCTTGGTATATTTTGACAATTTGTTTTTGATTATGACTGACATTGACTTTAGCAAAATAGATAAAAATATGTAATTTCATTTTACATTTTTCGTTTGTGGATGCAATTTTTTGTTATTTTTCGACTTTTTACCTTAATTTTTATGGTGTGTTTTGCTAAATTATGACCAATCGGTATTTTGTGCGTTTTGATGGGGGCGATCCATCGCTTAAGAAATTGAAAAGAAAACAATGTTGTGTTGGTGGGTGCGAAGACTATGTTAGCAAGCGCCATTGCCTTCCCAAACGAAGCAATTGGATGAGTGGCTAAAAATATTTCGCCCTAAAAACTGGCTAACTTTGAAGAAAGACGAAATTTAAGTTAAATATATAGTGTGTGATTTGAACCAGGACAGAGTTTAAAATGTTTAGTTTTAAATTTTAATATTTAGAAAACAAGCGCGGATCTAGGTCAAAATCAAGGGGGGGAAGGGTTAAAATCGACGATATTTTTTTATTAAACTTTTTTTCAAGGGGGGAGACGGTAATTTTCCTGTTTACCCTTTAATTATTAACAAAAAGTGCATATTTTTTATTCTAGGGGAGTAATTACCACGTTACCCCACCTCGAATCCGCGCTTGGAAAAACATAGTTTATTTCACTATATTTATATACAGGTCCGGCATAATGATCTCCCACATTAAAAACGCCATTGTAAATGCTATTTAGATTTTTTTTTCTACTGAAACTCTATTCTATACCATTGGTTTTTATTAAGTTTTGAAATTTACAGAGTCCATGTGTGGCGGCCATTTTTTTCGATACACATTTAAAGCTGATTTCTGAAAGTTTCACTCGTACAGTAGCCTAAAAGCGATATACTTTACTTTAATTTAAAAAGCTTACGTAACATTTTTTTAACACCCAAATATAATATAATAATGTTTAATTTAAATACATTTGTACACAGTGGCGAATATACGGGGTGGGGGCGGGGGACCCGGGCCCCCCACGAAACTAAGATTTTTTTTTAGATATTTTCCACCTATTTCATGAATACAAACATAAAATAGCATAAAATACGACCTTATGAGGTCTCGGCCCCCCTAGAAACTGTCTCGGCCCCCCCCGAAACTTGTTCCTATATACGCCACTGTTTGTACATCACATAGCTAAAAGAACCAGGCACACCTCTAATGGGATTTCTGTAATCCGTCAAACTCCATGAAGTTTTGGTATGTTGTAGATTGTACCTTTCTTATAAAAAGTTCTCAGGGGCCCAACTCAAATTAATGACCAGTTTTTGAAATACAGGGTGTTAAAAGTGATAATGTCCAAGAAGCATAATGGCTCTTTAGACGGCTTTTCCAAACATATGCGCAATGTTACTATTACATGTATTTACGATTTATTTATTATTTTTAATCTGTACCTTTAAAACATTCTCTACAGGGTGTTTAAGTAAATATTATTCGAAAGTGATAATGAGAAACAAGCGTTAGTGTGTTTTAGATTGAATCTTTCGTATAAAAAGTTTTATGGGCCCAACTTAAATTAGTGTCCAGTTTATAAAATAGAGGGTGTTAAAAGTAATAATGTCCAAGACGAATTAATTATCTTTAGACGGATTTTCCAAACACTTATGCAATTTTACTGTTTCATATATTTACGATTTATTTATTATTTTTAATCTGTACCAATAAAACATTATCCACAGGGTGTTTTAATAAATATTAGTCAAAATTTTTACTGAGAAACAAGCATTATAGCTTTTTACAGGGCACGGTACAGATGTACAAAACGCTTAAATATTTTTTAATATTATTTAAATTACATTTGCCGAAACACCCTGTATTAAATACATAATAAGTCAAGAACCATTAAAAAACTAATAACTACTATCTCTATATGTAATAGTAACATTTCGTATATGTTTGGAAACTCCATCTAAAGAGCTATTATGCTTTTTGAACATTATTACTCAACACTCTGTATTTCAAAAACTGGAAATTAATTTACGTGGGCCCATCATAAGAACATCTGACCATCAAGTTTCAGTCTACAACATACTAAAGCTTGTTTCTCAATAAAACCTTCGAGTAATATTTCCTTAAACACTCTGTATATAATGTTTTACGGGTACAGATAAAAATAAAGAATAAATCGTAAATGTGTGTAATAGTAACATTGCGTATATATTTGCAAAACACTTCTAAAAAGCTATAATGCTTTTTGGACATTATCACTTTCAACACCTTGTATTTTAAAAACTGGTAATTAATTTAGGTTGGGCCCATAAGAACTTTTGATACAAAAGGTTCAACCTAAAACACAATAAAGCTTGTTTCTCATTAACACTTTCGAATAATATTTACTTAAACACCCTATACGGTTTTAAAGATATAGATTAAAAGAAATTAATAAATCGTAAATACATGAAATAGTAACATTGCGCATATGTTTGGCAAAGCCGTCTAAAGAGCCATTATGCTTCTTGGACATTATCACTTTCAACACCCTGTATTTCAAAAACTGGTCATTAATTTGAGTTGGGCCCCTGAGAACTTTTGATAAGAAAGGTTCAGTCTACAACAAACCAAAATTTCGTGAAGTTTGACGGAGTACGGAAATCATAAGTGCATTGCATAAGTTTATATTTTTCATTAAAAAACAATTAAAAAAGTTTCCGTTGATAGAAAAATACTATATTTGCATTATATTATGTGTAAAGCATTGTAATAAATAAGTTAATGTATTCTATGCACTAATAAAAAGGAATTTTCTGCAGAATATTCGTCAAAGAGCCTTTTTTTACTAGAAAATTATCCTCTCAAGGAAATTTATGTACCTATATCAATGGAAAACAAACTTCTAAAGCTTAGATTTAATTTTAAAAAATTCAACTTTCCTTTTTATTGTTGCTAGTAGCCATTAATAAAAAAAATTCTTTGATTGAGCATCCTTACTAATTGGTGTTTATAGAGTGTTTTTAGGCACATTGAGCGTTGACACAAAAAAACTCATTCTTATCAGCGCGCAAAGTTTAAATTTAACACTATGTATTTAATTGACGAGTAGAATGGATTTTTTGGTGTTAAAATTCAATTTGATAAAAACTTTTCAAAACACCATATTATAAGATGTAGCTTGATTGGAGAACGATTGCATTGATGGCTATGAGCATCCGGTATACAATAAATTGAAAAGCCACCCTGTAGCTTAGAGACAATCTGCGCAAGCGTTATATTGTTTCAAATCCCCCTGTAAATGTTTAGTACGGAATACAAAGTTAGAGAGGCGCTGGTTTTTCCCCGGCACCCCGGTATACTGCGCCAATTGAGTAATAAAACTCCCACCATGTAAGTGTCTGGTCTATCTCTGTCATTCGTCTATGGGTCCAGAGTTATATCGAATGAAAAATTTGAAATATTGTAGGCAAAAATCTAATTGTAATAGTTTTGAAATAACACTTTTTTGAGCACAGTTTTGCAAATTCTGGAAAAATCTTATTTGCACTTTTAAGAAGAGACTTAACTGCACGGCGCATTTAAAACTACATTGCGATAAGTAAAACAGTTCTAGACAAAAGAATGTATCAAAAAATTATTAAAAATTAGGTAATGTAGGAACGTTCTTGATGGTTTTTTTATAAATTATTTGAAATATTTGTAGAATTGAGATCTTTGACCTAAAATTATTCTACACCATTGAAAAGTAACAAAATAAAAATTTCTAGCTGTTATCCTACTTCTAAAATCATTTAAAAAAAGGTTGGGTCTATCTGACCCAATGACACAGTTGACATTACTAAAAACCACGAAACCAGTTAAGGGTGAAAAAGTTGCTGACTTCGTAAACCCGCCTTTTTTGCGTTTGGGGGGTCACCCAAATCAAAAAATCTAATTGTAAAGGTTTTGAAATAACACTTTTTTGAGCACAGTTTTGCAAATTGTGAAAAAAATCTTATTTGCACTTTTAAGAAGCGACTTGAATGTGCGCAATGGTTCCAGACATAATAATGTATCAAAAATGACTAAAAATTAGGTAATCCAGGAAAGTTTTTTGAAGTTTGAGGTTAATTTTTTTATTTGAAATCATGTGGAATTGACAAATTGAAAATTTAGACCTTGCACCTGTGACATAAAATCTTGCAAATGGTTAGTCATTATTTTTTACCTATTTTAAACCATTGAAAAGTAACTAAATAAAAATATCTAGCTGTTATCCTACTTCTAAAAACATTGAACAAAGAGGCAGCGGCGTAGCGTGCCCGAAAGGGCGGGGGGGGGGGGGGGGCGACAGCTAAAAAGGGCGCCTCTGAAAACTGATGCAAAATCAAAAAAAATACAAAAAGGTCAAAAAGGCGTCTCTCACAAATCTTGCGACCAAAAAAAAAAAAGGTCTTCATGTCATTAGATTCCTTTGGCACCCACTCAATTGGCCATTACCGGCCCGACTTAATAAAGCTGAGGGCGCTTCGGCCCCCTATGGGGCGCCACTACCCTCGGGGCGGGGGGGCGACGAACCCCCCGCGCGCCCCCCCACGCTACGCCGCTGCAAAGAGGTTGAGTCTATCTGACCCCATGACACAATTGACGTTACTAAAAACCACGACACCAGTTAAGGGTTACAAAGTTGCTGACTTCGTAAACCCGCCTTTTTGCGATTAGAGGGTCACCCAACTCAAGTTCAAAGAGAAATAGTTTTTTTAATTCCTGCTTTCTGCGGCCCAGTTTGGAGTAGACTTGTAAATTTCAGCATAAATTTAAAAAATGCAAAATAGCTACTTTTGAACATTTCTACGAAAATGCCTCATTTCCGGTTCTAAGTTTAATTAGGAGGGAGCTCTGCGTATGGCATATAATGAGCTCGTAAGGGTTTTGAAATAACTCTTTTATAGGAAAAGTATTTAATATAAAGGGGAACTACAAACTAATTAAAATTTCCTGAAGCCGTTTAGTCTGTGGTGGCGGTGCAGGGTTATATCGAAAAAAAAAATATTATTGTAGGGAAAAATCTAGTTATGAATGTTTTGACATAACACTTTTTTGGGCATAGTTTTGCAAATCATGAAAAAAATCTTATTTGCACATTTCAGAAGAGACTTAAAAGCACCGCGCATTTAAAACCCTATTGCGATAAGTGAAACGGTTGTAGACAAAATAATGTTTAAAAAAATTACTAAAAATTAGGTAACTCAGGAACGCTTTTTGAGGTTTGAGGTATTTTTTTATAATTTATTTGAAATCTTTGTAGAATTGACAAATTGAAAATTTGGACCCTGCACCTTTAACCTAAAATATTGCAAATGGATAGTCATTATTTTTGACTTATTATAAACCATTGAAAAGTAACAAAATAAAAATATCAAGCTGTTATCCAACTTCTAAAAACATTGAGAAAGGTTGGGTCTATCTGACCCCATGACACAGTTGACGCAAGTAACAACCACGACACACACCAGTTAAGGGTGAAAAAGTTGCTGACTTCGTAAACCCGCCTTTTTTGCGTTTGGAGGGTCACCCAACTCAAGTTCAAAGAGAAATAGTTTTTTTAATTCCTTTTTCCTGCGTCCCAGTTTGGAGTAAACTTGTAAATTTCAGCATGAATTGAAAAAATGCAAAATAGCTACTTTTGAACATTTCTACGAAAATGCCTCAATTCCGGTTTCTAAGTTTAATTAAGAGGGAGCTCTGCGTATGGCATATAATGAGCTCGTAAGGGTTTTGAAATAACCCTTTTTATAGGAAAAGTATTTAATATAAGGGGGGACTACAAACTAATTAAAATTTCCTGAAGCCGTTAAGTTTGTGGAGGCGGTACATAGTTATATGGAATAATAAATATTAAATATTGTAGGCAAAAATCTAATTGAAAAGGTTTTGAAATAACACTTTTTTGGGCATAGTTTTGTAAACTGTGCAAAAATTTTATTTGCACTTTTAAGAAAAATTGTCGTATTTGATAAAAATAAGTTTTATTTCAAAATTTATAATGTTTTTAATTTCATAAATCTTTAGTTTTATTAAAAATATTAAAATTTTATTGAAAGTTCAGAGATTTTCAGTGTTGCAGTTAAATACCTGTTTGCTTGGTAGGTAAGTAATTTTTAAGTTTTATTTTCATTTTGCGAATTTTTGCCTTTGCTGCTTTGATTAGCACTGCGGGTTACCTACAGTGAACGCATGGTGTACTAACTTTTTTATTTTGGATACAAACTTTAGCTATTCTATAATCTCTGCCCACGACATGTTAAATTTTAACCGGGTGCACACGAAGTGCAATCTGAACAGCCGGGCCATAACCGCCCGCGATATCCATTTAAATCGCCCCTCGCTCCCTGATATGGATATTATCGGTTGACTTGTCTTTAAAGTGGACTAAACTCCCCTTAGCATCTCGGACACCCAACGATGACCCGTAACATTTGCGGTTTCTAAGCCACCATTGTCCTGGGGTCAATAAGTTTTGTCGGAGACAAAGAAGGGTAGTGAGAAAGAGGACCTACAATTATTTGATCAATTAATTTAATGACTGTTTGGCCTAATTAAGATGCCAGAACTTAGTTTGTCCAGATTCTTGTGGGAACCTGAAATTCATCTGATTGCTGCCATTGATGAAATTAGTCGACTAAATATATAATTATGATAGGGCTCAGCGATAGAGCTAACTAAAATTAAAAAAACTCGAATGATTAGAGAAGTTCATACATGTATTACAGATACATTTGTCACGAAAAACGAAAATTTATCTCTTCTTTTCTATCTGTGCACCATCATCTACTCCGCGATGGTTGATACTGGGCTAAGTGACCGAAATCACGGATAATGATGGTCAGAAATCGGATGTTTAGGAAGGGCTATCAAAACGGACATGCCACGATCCTCCACTTTGTTGAGGTCATATCAGGGGGCTGATGTTTTTTTTGATGGTTACGTCACGGCACAGCTGATTGTCTTTAAAATATTGAAGGTGGAATGGCGGTTCATGAATATTTGTTTTTTTTTTAAATAAAGCCGGTTTTGAGAATGTTTTTACTATATTCTTGCAGAACAATTTTTTTTTAATGTACAGTAATCCCTAATTTTGTAGAGCAGATTCACTAGCTCACACAAAATTTAATTCAAAGCAGAAGCGAATGTGTTCGTTTCTGCGTGGAAAGTAATCGGACTACCTACATCTATTTGTTTATATTCGGCACTCGGCAGACTTTTGAAACTTAGTTATTTACATGTATTTACAAAAATTACAACATCAAAAAATGATTTTTTTGTAGTGTAATTTTGTTTTAAAAAGAATAATGCTGGAATTTTTGGATTCTAAATAAACTTTATTGTAGAAAATCATTAAAAAATCGAAAAAGTTTTACAATGCAAACCACAGAACGATACAAACAAACAAACAAATGCCATGACAAGCACAGATGACAATGTCAAATCCATGTCAAATATAACAGTTGACATGCGGTACATGGCGGGTAATTTGAATTCAAAATAAGAAATGCTAAATCTTGAAGATTTTAACCTTTTAATCATTTTGCATTCTTACAAAAGTTTGGTGGAATATCGGGATGGTGACTTAGAATATTTTGCTGAAATTTCGCAAAAATCTGTAGTGCCATTTTGAAAATTTCATAAAAAAACGCCTGACCTCCCATCAGACCCAATGTTAAAGTCAGCCCCCCGAGAACAGCTGATTTTTTAAGGGTCGTGATCTGTATTTTTTTTGCTGGCCTTGGTTTAGGAAGCCCGACCTCGCGTTATATAACCAAATAAAAACGTTGCGGTCTTATTTTCCTAAAAAAACTGTTTCAAAACTATAAAAGTTATAGTACTTTTCGCGAGCTTTCAACCACAAGGTAACGCAAGGCCAACACAAAAATAGAGGCCACGACCCTGAAAAAATCAGCTGTTCTCCCGGGGCTGAATTTTACATTGGGTCTTATGGGAGGTCAGACGTTTTTTTATGATATTTTCAAAATGGCACTACAGATTTCCGCCAAATTTCAGTGAAATATTCTTAGACACCATCCCGATATTCCACCAAAGGTTTGTAAGGAAGCAACATGATTAAAAGGTTAAAATCTTCAAGATTGAGCATTCCTTATTTTGAATTCAAATTACCCGCCATGTACCACATGCCAACTGTTATATTTGACATGTATTTGACTTTGTCATATGTGATTGTCACATTCGCTTCTGCTTTAAACTTAATTTTTGTGTGAGCTAATGAAGCGGTTATGAAAAATTAGGGCTTACTATACATTTAAAAAAAATTGTTCTGCCAGAATAAATTAAAAACAATCTCAAAAACGGCTTTATTTAACAAAAAATCAAATATCCATGAACCGTCATTCCAACTTCAAAATTTTAAAGACAATCAGCTGTGTCGTAACGTGACCATCAAACAAAAATCAGCCCCGGATGTGACGTCAACAAAGTGGAGGATCGTGGCCCGTCCATTTTGATAGCCCTGGGTAACGGAACCCTCAAATCAAAATTACTGGATGAATAGTCATCCAAACCAAATAAACCACTCGAAAAAGTTCAGATTTTAAAATATTTGGGCATGTGATTTTTTCTTTTAGAAATGCTGAATGAAGCTATGTTCGCTTACTATGTGCTTGTAAGGTTTATTAATTAGCGTATAACTAATTTTTTGCCGTTGTAGGTTGGTAAGATAAGAGAGATCAGCACAAAGGTAGATATTTTAGAATTCATGCTGTTTTACAAGATCAAAGAGGAAAGTTATGGGTGCCTACATTGGAGACATGAAATAGTTGGGTTAAATATCTTAAGACAGTATAATTGCCCAATTTCTATTTTAGATATGCCAGAATTTGTACAAAATTTTTTAAACTAAAAAATAATGTTGGTAAATGCATTTTAAACCAGTGCTTAATTTGCTTATAAAAATCACTTAACTGCATTTTCTAACAAGACCATAAATCTATCTTAAAAAATTAACGAATTACCAAAAATAAATAAATAAAACGCTAAACAAAGGCTCTAAAAAAGCATTAACATCGCTTTGGTTGTTATCCAAGCCTGTAAACAATCAGGTGACCCAAAATGATCATTATACGATAAGCGCGCTGGCTGTCTAATTGCAAAGGTTTGGTTAGCCTATAACTAAACTACTGGCTTAATATTCCTAATATCTCAATGACTGGACTGAATTGGATAGAGCCAGCAATGGAAACATATCCTTTAAGATCTTTCAAATGACGGTTTGGGGTGTAAGACGGATTAATGTAAAGTTTTATTGGTCTAGCTATATAAGGGTCTGTGGCGAAAATCGATAGGGACTTTATATCGCTAATGGTAATTAAATTTTATTACAAAAGATGTTTTGAATTTTAAAATGGTTTTGGGTTGGAAGAGAACCGTTGCGAATTACATAAATTATAAATTCTTTTATTGATACTAAATTAATTATCGACGTACTAGAAGGCGCACACCAACCAGGTCGTTACAAAATCCACAATTAACTTTTAACAAATAAGTAGTGGTGGGTGAAGCAAAGAGAGTCAGTACATGAATTTACCACTATTAGTTCAGGCAAGATTCGGGAAAATCCACTTTCTAGAAGCATTTTATATTACTTTTTGGCAAATGGGCAATTCCCCCTATTTTGACTCCGCTGAATCCGAATATCCCTGTTGCCAACTCGAAATATTGACAGGGGCTGAGATATTCAAGATGGCGGCCAAAATGGCGGCGGAATTTTAAATTGCCGCTGGAAAGCCCAAATTGTCACAGGTGTACATTCAAAATATATATTTGTATAATTAAAAAATAATAACATATTATTTTTTTTTAATGGCTGCAAAAACCTCCAAAAACCCCCCCAGACCCCCCAAAATCTAAAAGTTTGAGGTTTCTTCAAATTTTCTTAAAAACTAAGGTTCTAAGAGAAAAATGTATAATATACTTTATTGTAGACAATAAAATTCCCTTTTCAACGTGGTATAACTTAATAAAGTTAGACTAATAACAAGCTCTCCAGCGGCGTCCGTTGAAGTAATTAAAAAAAGTTGAAAAAATACCTATGTTTTTTCCAAGATTTATTTAATTTTTTTAAAAACTAATTTCTACAGAAAACCATGTATTACATTTTGGTATACTCAATAAAATTTTCTTTAAAATGACGTGTAACATGATTAAATCGGGTTTTCAAATAAAACTTCAGGGGCATCCGTAAATTAAATTAATTTAACAAAAACAGAAAATAAACCATTTTTGTTACAGGTTTTATCTAATTTTCTCAAAAACTAAGCTTAACATGAAAAAACTTGTTCTACACTTTTTTGTAGACAGGGAAATTCCCTTTTTAAAAATGTGAAACTCAATGGGGTTTGACTTATAGCAAACTCTCCAGCGACGTCCGTCAATGGGGGTGATTTCAACAAATCATTAAAAAAAACATGTTTTTCATACGTTTTATTCAATTTTCTTAAAAATTAAGCTCTTTATCAAAAAATGTCTTCTATACTTCGTCATAGCCAATAAAATTTTCTTTCAAACGATGTATAACAAAGGGGAAGTTATTTAATATTTACCGCTCCAGTGGTGTTCTTCATTTAAAGAAATTATTTAACATCAATCCAAACAATCAATTTTGTGTATTATTAGCTTTTCGGTGGATAATAGAGAGCGGCGGATAAAAGGTAGAAAGTACAAAAGGTCGAAAAAATAAGATCGAAAGTACAAAAGGTCGAAAATACAAAAGGTCGAAAGTACAAAAGATCAAAAAACAAAAGGTCGAAAGTTCAAAAGGTCGAAAGTACAAAAGGTCGAAAGTACAAAAGGTCAAAAGTACAAAAGATCGAAAGTACAAAAGATTGAAAGTACGACCGCGGGTCTACATCGACTGGACAGGTCAATTCGACTTGATACGGTAAATTTGTATTTTTAATATTTTGTTTTGTCGATTTTTTTTCGACCTTTTGTACTTTAGACCTTTTATGGCTTCGGCGGCGGGCCCGATAATAAAATGTCCTTTTAAACAGTGTGTCACAAAATGTGACCCATAGTATAGAAAACTCTCCAGGGGCGTCCGTAAATTGCATAAGTATAAGGCAAAAAAATATCAAACAGGTTGGTTGTTGATCCCAATGAGTACCTAATTATGATTATGCCGGCCCCTCCAAATCGTTGCATAAGATTCACCACTTTATTTTTAGTTCTATATATGCTTAAAAAAATAACCAAAGACACCTGTGTCAAAGTTACTACTGTTACTTTCTCCACAAAAATATTGCTTAGGGGGGGCCATGGCCCCTATGCCCCCTCCCCTTATAACCACCGGTATTTTTTTGCTTTCAAGAACTTATTTAGATAAATCAAAATATCTAATCTAATTAAAAAACAGTTTATTTTAATTTGGAAACATTTTATTTTAGTAGGTATAAATTACGAACCTTTTTGAAGTATTTATCATAACAACCTCACTTTGTAATATATCATTTAAAAAGAAATTGTCTTATCCTCAATAAAGAATAAAGGCACATTTTTTTCTGAAAATCTTAGGTTTATATAAGTACGCCCCTGAAGCCTTAAATATAACAACAACCCGACATTTTAATAAAGTTTTTAAAAGAGAATGTTATGTTTTACAATAAAGTATACTACATATTTTTTCCTAAAAAGTGTAGTTTTTGAGAAATTTTTGAAAAACCTATAATAAACATGTTTTTTTCTAAATAATCCCAATTTACGTACGCCACTAAAGAGCTACTTGCTTTTCCTAACCTTACATCGTTGGAAAGGGAATTTTATTCTCCACAAAAAACTATTCTTTGCAGTTTTTGATAAAAAGGTTATTTTTCGAGAAAATTGCATAAAACTGAAAAAAAAAACAGGTTTTTGGGGGTTTGGGGGGGATTTTCTCCGTCCCTGTCGATTTTTCGAGTTGGCAACAGAGATATTCGGATTCAGCGGGGTCCAATTAGGGGGAAATGGTCTGTTGCCAAAAAGTAATATGATTTGCTTCTAGACCGAAAACGGAAAGCCTTTTAAAATAATATGCTCTGACATTATATCTAAACTGTGACTCGGTTATTCTGACATATAAAAGCAATGAGGCTGCCAAAAGAATAGCCAGAGCAGGTGTAGAAATTCGATAAGCATGTAGACAATACGGTGGCTATCTAAATAAGTCGTCAAATCTTACCTTAACAATACCGTGTTAAAGCTAGCAGAAAGAATATGGGTAGGGTTAGAAACCAGCAGCGTTTCAAGGCAGCCGTAGCCAAAATGTAATGTGAGGAGGACGGATACCAGGCGTCATTGTTTAAAATGCTTAAACTTTGCGTTAACTCTACAAAATAAATAATAAAAAAATACAGGCGTCAAATGCTCAGAAAAGTGACTTCTGGTCTGGCCAGGTTGAGATGTAGGGCTCTAGGTCTTCCATAGTTTCAAGACCTAGAAGAACTGAAGGATATAGCGTTTGGTCCTATATTAAACACTCAAGCTCTCTGTTCCTTAAAGCAATATAGAAAAGGTTAAGATTTACTTTTTAAATTATTCTCATGAACATGTGGTATAACAAAAAACTGGAAAGTCTAAGTGATATCCGCTAACGCTGCCAGTTAGTAATCTGCCATGTTACCGAACCTTACGTAACCCATACCGCAGTTATAGAGCTCAGGATTCAAGACAACACGCTCGTATGTTGACATAGACCACTTAATACTAAAAGTCTTAACAGCTTCCAAGGGCCGACCTACAGGTAAATAAAAGGAGCCATGTGGAAAAGACATTAACGTGGTTGAATTTTTCTAAGCCTGGCAACACTACCTTGACTTATAAATGAAAAGCTATTGGAGACTACCTTGGAGCAAAGGATGTAGACATTTATAAAAGTGTATATAAAGGGGACCAAACTAAAGCTGTAGGTACCCTGCATAAATAGTGGTACTACTATCGACTTTAAGAGCCAGCCCACAGAGAAAAATTATTTTCAATTTACCACGTAAAGAGGACTGGAAGGACCGAGTAGCATTTTCAGCAACAACCCTCATTTTCTTTACAGTTACAGGGGGCTTTAGCCTTTGAGAATAACGCGACGAAGGATAGGAGTATACTTGGGAAGTCAGGAAATAGTTTTCGATGCAGAAGTTAAGGTGGAAAAGATAAGAGGTGTAGATTAAATGGCCATCTGGTCAGACAACTAAGCAGGACTAAAAGCATTGGGTCTGGTTGTTCGGTTCGATTCATATCCTAGAACAGTGCTTATTCAAAAATGCTCTGAAGCACTTTAAGAACTGGCCAAGACCAAGTAATTTAAGCTTGTGTGGGTTTAAGGTGATATGAAGATCATTGCCAATAAAAATACCGATTAATTGAACAAATTGGCCAAGGGGCTTTCCCCTTCATATTATTACAACCTTTACACCAATTAGTCTCCAACTAGCATAAAAATCTGCCGAATAAAAACAAACCTATGTAGTCACACACAAGTTTAACATAAACTTTTAATCCAAGTTTGAGTGTTTTTATTTTAATGTGAATTGTTGAAATTCTTGAGATATCCTAGAACAGTGCTTATTCAAAAATGCTCTGAAGCACTTTAAGAACTGGCCAAGACCAAGTAATTTAAGCTTGTGTGGGTTTAAGGTGATATGAAGATCATTGCCAATAAAAATACCGATTAATTGAACAAATTGGCCAAGGGGCTTTCCCCTTCATATTATTACAACCTTTACACCAATTAGTCTCCAACTAGCATAAAAATCTGCCGAATAAAAACAAACCTATGTAGTCACACACAAGTTTAACATAAACTTTTAATCCAAGTTTGAGTGTTTTTATTTTAATGTGAATTGTTGAAATTCTTGAGATATTATTGGACGCACACCTGTATAAAGAATTTTTAAGGATGGCAAAAAACATAATTTCTTCATTCTCAGCGTTCAGTTCATTTTACGTAACCACTCGCAAAAATAAATGGCTAAATTTAGGGATATACTCTCACAAACAAATAAACAAGCTTTGAATTTCCATGACGATTTCCTTGTTTTAAAACACATTTAAACTCATTTGGATGGAGAAATTATCTTTTATTAGGCATAAAAATTAATCGACCAAATTCGTGTGAAGCCGGGAGAAAATTATTATTAGAATTGCGTAGATTCCGAGATAAATCCCTTAAAATAAGCTAATAATAGATCCCAAAAAGTAAATAGAAAACAAAAGCAAAATAATGCGGTTAAAAAATTCGGCGCGTTCGTTAAAAATTAACTTTTTGTGCAGGTGGTGCAGACACATAAAAACAAATTATTTAAATCGCGAATTTGCGAATAGTTTGTAAACTGTATACGAGGGCTATCTTTTATATTTTGCATATAGAAACATAGAGGGCGACACTGATCGAATGTCGTTACTAAAAACTTCAATATTTACATAACCTAAACTCAAGACGTCGATACATAAAAAAAACAAGAAGCTAGAACTCAACTTAGTTTTTTCTTTAAAAACATAACCGATACATAAAGATTTATAGCCATAATCTTTTGAGTTAACAAATCAGTCAAAAAATGGAATTAGACCAAGAACATTTTTGGGATATAATTTTTCGCAACATTTGAAGGAAATAATAATCTCAATAACAATGCCTTGCCGAGTTGATTTCTGTTAGAGGTAAGAAAATTAGTTTCTCATTGGTTACCGCATCTGTTAACCGAAAAAGAGAAAGAAGCTAGGGTCAGAAAACTCTAGACCGCTTTGAGACACGAAACTCCAAAAACGTGTACAGCATTGTCAGTGGTGATGAATCCTGAATTTACTCATATGAACCTGAAAATAAGCGTCAGTCGTTTATTTAGGTGTTTCAGGATGAAGAAAATCCAGCAAAAGTCAACCGTTCTCGAAGTGTATCCAAAAAGAGGGTCACGACATTTGTCTCAAAAGCAGGTCATATAGCAATAATTCCTCCGGAACATCAAAGAACTATTACTGCCGATTGGTACATCACCATTTGTTTGCCGAAGCTCATCGCTGAGCTTCGAACAACGAACCCCGAACGACGCATTATCCTTCACCAAGACAATGCAAGTTCACACAAAAATGGTTAACCCAACAAAACGTTAAATTGTTGGACCATCTTTCATACAGTCCCGACCTATTTATATACTTTGCTGAAATCAAGAATGGACTGCATGGTTAAAAGGTTCAGACGCCAGAGAAAGCAGTCCACGCCTTCAAGAATGCAATTTTGACAGTACCAACAAACGAGTGGGATTACAGCTTTGATAACTAATTTGAGATCATGCAAAAGTGCATTCATTTTCGTAGGGAATACTTCGAGAAATATTGTCTTTAAAAGTTATCTACTGGGTTATTCCAGTTGTATATGCAAAAACACGCTCAATGGCTTGACCAAAGTCCGCTACTTGTCTTTAAGTCAACTGCAATTGATTGGAGTAATGTGTCACTTTCTGCACTTGTTAAATAAATAATTATTTTTATCGAACCCTTAGATTTTAAGGTCTAGCAATAATTAATTTAAGTCGCTTGACATCTGAGAAATAGTTTGTGTGATACTCCAATGTTGTTAATAAAACAATTGCAACCAAACCTTGTGGATCATTTATTAACGTCAAATCGTGACGTATAAAGTGCTACATGACTTTGCACCTCCGAAATGAGAAAATTAATTTCATCGTATGGAATTTGATTCTATTTCAATCGTTCGACTTCAATCAAAAAGAGAGAGGGATTTAAACTCGATACGTATTATGTGACCATAATAACCTCTTAGCAAAGGTTACTATAGTAACCTGTGACACTAGTCAGTGGCCGTTAAGAGGTTAATGCAGAATTCTCCGCAAAGTGGCTTGTCTGCAGTGGAGAATCCAGGTTTTAATGGGGGGAGGGGCAAAAGTGGCAGTAAACACTAAACTATTTATTTTTGTTGTTTTTCATAGGTCTGAGCTGTGAAATTTAGCGGCAAAAAGTGGTTGAAATGCTCCGCAGGCGAAAACTTTTGAAAACTTAAGTAGATTTTGTTAACAAATTTAAGTAAATGATGCGGCAGAACTAAAAATTAATCTTTGGCTGGAAGGGGGGGGAGGGTGCCCGGGCCCCTCTGACTCTCCTCTAACCCCCCTCTGGATCCGTCACTGCTCGCCTGGAATCATACATTCAAAATATTGCTTTGCTATATTGTTGTCGCCATTGACAGACACTGGTTTCGGATACAAGTATATTTGAGCCCAGTAAATATGTTTTTCATATAGACTAACAACAAAATTTTACGGATGTCAATCCAAAGGACAACTAGGCTTCAGGAAAAGTTTCAGTCTCGTTGACCAACATGACAATATATGTAGAATGAGCCAACAAATACAACATTCAACTATATATTCCATTTATAGTAAAAGCATCTTTAATTAATAGCCGAATAGGTCATAGGTACTCAAACTTAATAGCCAATATATATATATATATATATATATATAGCCAAGCAACAACATCAATCAAATGCCATGAAGAAGTCAAGTGAATCATCATAAGAAGAGGTGACAGACGGGGTAGGTGACACAATATCCACTAAACTATTTTACCACGCCCTAGAAGATGTTTTTAAAAACTTAAATTGGGAAGAAATCGGAATCAAAGTAAGCGAACAATACTTGAAACAGATATGCTGACTATATCGTCTTAAGAAAGAAGCACTGATAAAAATGCTGAAAGGACTGGATAGAGCAGCTAAAGATATAGCCTTAAATATGAACTAAACTAAAACTTAAATCATAATATAACAAACATTGATGAAGATATCACGATTAGAATAAACCAACAAAAAATAGAATAAGTAAAAAGAATATATTCTGAGACAAATTATTAAACTAAAAAGAAACAAACAGGTTAAATCAAGAGAAGATTCAGATTGGCCTATGCAGCATTCGGTAATAAATAAAAAATATTCTCTATACCTGAAAACGAAAGTGCTGGACGTAAGTAAACAATTTTCTTATATTTATATATATATATATATTTCCTTTCATCGAACATTTTGGTACACATCTGAACATTTGCTTATTCTTTTATAGGATTTTTGTTGGTTAGAAAAATACATCTAGAAACGTGAAATTCCCTTGAATTGGGAACACTAAAATGAACTTACAACTGCAACAAGTGCAAGTACATATTTCCACTTTAGAGTGGACCGTCCAAATCTATTACCAAAGGTTTTTCTGAATTTAATAGTTATTTTTTGTATTCCCATCTATTGAGATTCCGATGACATTCGGATGTAGACGGTTACGCCATCTAGCAAAAATTTTGGAAGACAAAGCCTCTTCCTTCTAAGTACCTAGTTGCTGTCAGACAGACTAGTTTACTTGCGATATATTTCTTAAAAATGCTATTTGATTCGACAAATAATGTGGCAAATAAATGATTTGCTTGGCTGCCAGGGTGTGGTATTTTCTGTGTACAATATTCTTTTAATTTATAACTAAGTTTTTTATTAAATAAGGAACGTGGAAAGCAACATTTAATTTGGAGCAAGCAAATGAATAAATAACATGTGTTTCTCTAAAAATCTAAGTTCTGGATAATTCCCTATTTAATGAATATTATACGACCAACAAATATGTTTTCGAAAATGGCAAAACACAATACCATCCCTCTTAATATTCTCACTAATTCTCTTATTTTGATAC
Source organism: Aspidapion aeneum (assembly GCA_963576565.1). Classification (NCBI taxonomy): domain Eukaryota; kingdom Metazoa; phylum Arthropoda; class Insecta; order Coleoptera; family Brentidae; genus Aspidapion; species Aspidapion aeneum. The sequence goes on from OY755047.1 coordinate 27,064,707, forward strand.
CCTACGGCACGTACTTATGTATACATCTGTACCTACTGGGAAAAGGCCTCTAAAATTGACTGCTACAAGCGTGCTGGCATGTTGGTTCAGATGACCGTTCGGTTATTCGTTCTCTTTGTCTAAATGTGAGAATCTAACAGAGAGCGTTCAACCGAGGAACGTCAAAGAAACATGCATTTTTATTGTTTTATTTACCAATAAATTTTTGGTTAAAAGAACAATGAAAACACATGATATTTTGACGTTTCTTGGTTAAACGTTCGCTGTTTTATTCTCGCATTTAAACGAAGAGAACGAATAACTAAACGGTCCGTCGCTAATATTTGCTTTTGTACAAATTAAGGCTTCTGATAATGGGTGAACCGCCATTTCTTTTCAAGCTTAAAAACACCCATTATCATTCACCTTAGGATATTTAGCTTTTAGTTTGTTTCAAAAAGGACCAAGTAAGAGGCTACGTCAACACAAGATAATGGCTTTATCTTCCCAATGTTCCAGAATACACAAAGTTTTCTAAAATTTAAACATTTTCATTGACAAAATTAATAACGTCATTTAAAAGCAGTGTCTTTCAAATTTTATTAAAAGCGTCAATTTTTTTTAAATCCAAACCACGTTGGGCCTTATTTATTTTTTATTAATGGTTTTAATACGCTTAAGTAGTACCAGGGCTATCAAAATGGACGGGACACGATCTACAACCAGTGAACTCTATACAAATACCTGGAACGGACCCGCCCATGGCCGACCAGCTGCAAAAGTGAGGCAAGTAGAGATGGAGAGTGGTTACGGCTATCTATCTCTTTTTATATCATTGTCTTATATGGAGAAATGTACGAAGTTTTTTAACTTTTTTAGAGTTAATTAGGCAATAATCAAATTTTATCTTTGAACATAATTAAGTTTGAACCATATCCGAACATATTCGGTTCCCAAAAAATGATAATAGTATTTAGAAATGGGGTGCAGACAGAGAAATTCTACGGATCATTGGTGTATCGTGCCTTTAAGTGCTTTAAGATAAAATTTGATTATTGCCTAATTAACTCTAAAAAAGTAAAAAAACTTCATACAATGCACCATTTCTACATATAAGACAATGAGATAAAAAGAGATAGATAGCCGTAACCACTCTCCATCTCTACTTGCCTCACTTTGGGCGCAAGGCGAATCCGTTCCAGGTAGTATATAGAGTTCACTGTCTACAACTTTGTTGACGTAACAGCGAAGGCTGATTTTCTGTTTGTTGGTCACGTCACGACACAGCTGATTGTCTAAAATATTGAAGTTAGAATAAAAGTTAATAAATATTTGATTTTTCGAGATTGCTTTTACTATATTCTTGTAGAACAATTTTTTATTAAATGTTTAGTAATCCTTAATTTTTCAGAGCCGCTTCATTAGCTCACACAAAAATTTAATTTAAAGCAGAAGCAAATGTATTTGTATCTGCGTGAAAAGTAATCGGCTCACCTACATCTATTTGTTTATGTTCGGCAGACATTTAAAATTTAATATAGTTATTTACATGTGTTTACAAAAATCACAACATCAAAAAATTATTTTTTTGTAGTGTAATTTTGTTTTAAAAAGATTAACACTGGTATTTTTCGATTCTAAATGAACTTTATTGTAAAAAATCATTAAGAAAACAAATAAAGAAATGCTATGACATAGGTGGAATATTGGAATAGTGTCTGATATTATTTAACTAAAATTGCGATAAAATCTGTAGTGCCATTTTAAAAATATCACAAATAAACCTCTGTTCCCCCATAGGACCCCATTTTTTCAGGGTCGTGCTTGTGTTTTTTTGTTGGCCTTGGTACTAATCTTTTTCCATCATTTTGACCAGGGTCACGATCCTCCACTTTGTTGACGTCACATCCGGGGCTAATTTATTTTTATGGTTGCCTCACGACATAGCTGATTGTCTTTAAAATATTGAAGTTTCTTGAAGAACATTTTTTTTAAATGTATAGTAATCCTTAATTTTTCAGAGCCGCTCAATTAGCTTACACTAAAATTAAATTTAAAACAGAAGCGAACGTGACAAACACAGATGACAAAGTCAAATACATGTCAAATAACAGTTGGAGCGGTACATGGCGGGTCATTTGAATTCAAAATAAGGAATGCTTGATTTTGAAGATTTTAACCTTTAATCATCTTGCAGTTTGGTGGAATATGAGGATGGTGTCTGAGAATATTTCACTGAAATTTCGCCGAAATCTGTAGTGCCATTTTAAAAAAAATATCATAAAAAAACGTCTGACCTCCCATAAGACCCAATGTAAAATTCAGCCCCCGGAGAACAGCTGATTTTTTCAGGGTCGTGGCCTCTATTTTTGTTTTGGCCTTGTTTTGACTTTTACCTAAATCATGTGACAGCTTTCAATAAAGTCAAAACTGGCGTCAAGGTAAGATAACTGAATCTTTTATGAACAAATACTCGTAAATACATCGAACTTATCTCACGTGGAAACCGAACGTGGGTAAGTAATAAGAGTTTTGATTTACCAAAGAGAAAATGGAGCTAAGTTTCAACTAGCGAAAACTTATAGTAATTTCAGTTTCCTTCCTGAGAATCACCTACTTATTTAGGTTACTTTGAAGATGATTAAATTACAAAGAGAATATCGCTTACACACGAAATTCCATTTATAAATCAATTGTTTTTTCAAGTTAATTTAATACCATAGAAAAAAAGATTAGGCGGTTTAACGAATAACCACCTGTAATTACGAAGCATGTTACTTCCAAAATTTATCTTGGGCATTTCAGCGTAGTTTACATAGAAAAAATCAAAGAAATTTTGTACCTGGCACAGGCTATCAGTTATTCAGTCGTATTACTCGCATTGTTTTTGTGCGTGCAGCATTCATGTTTTAATTAATTCAACTAATTTACGCCCGTTACAATAAATTTCAAATATATCAGCAGATTTTTTTGTCAATTTGTGTAGGCATGGGTTAGTTTCCTTAAAAAAATTGAATTAGAAACTCCAAGCATAGTAGTAGTAGGTCTGTTTTTTAATGACTTGTGGGTAAACATTTGGGCGTAACACCCCAATTTTTTTACTGACTCTAAATTCTGACGCTACCTTGTTGTACTGACAGGCTTCTTGATATGTAACATTCAGACAGTGGGACTCTTTATAAAAAAAAATCTATAAAAAAGCAGTTTACCACCAAAATGAAATTTTCATAATTAAAAAAGTTCCAGGCCTTAAATGCAGACTTTGCAAATTTGGTAAAAAACTACCTATCAAGAAGCTGTTTGGGTATTTAAAGGCGTCTCAAATTCAAGGACATGACTACTCGTTTTCTATCTCGGCTAGAAATATCTAAAACAAATGTTTTTGGGTAACAAATTTAAGCTAACTTAACAACACTGCATCTTTCATTAAACAAAATGAATTAAAGAAGACATCTAAAAGGTCGGGTCTTTTTTATGTGGTTAATGCCTACTTTCTGGACCTGAAGTTGTTGTATTCAAGAAAAAGTCGAGATTAAACATAGTCTCGGCCAATCGGCTACTATATTTCAGGCGAATTCGTAGCCATTGAACTGTATGCCCGGTGGATTACTGACCACGAATGGACCAACAAGACAATAGAAATCTTCTCCGAAACACAAGCAGCTTTAAGAGCACTTAATTCCTATACAGTCTCATCGAGAACTGTAAGGAGTTGCAGGGGTTCGCTGAATGCGCTTGGTAGCGCTTACAATGTGTCATTAGTATGGATACTAGGGCATTCCGGGCACGAGGGAAATGAGGCCGCAGACCAAGTAGCGAGGGAAGCGGTATCTGCTGAATTTTTCGGTCCCGAACCAGCCGTGGGGATATCATACAATGCTGCTAAATCAACCAATTTAAACTGGATGGGGAATAGCTCCAACAATATTGAATAAATATACCAGATCTGGCTCACTCTAAAAAGTTTATCAAAGGACCTTGTAGAAAGAGAGTCAGAAACATCATTTGACTTATCAGACAGGAGACACGCATAGTGACTGGTCTTTTTACGGGTCAGTGTGGACTGAGAGTACCCATGCACAGAATGGGACTAACAGAAGAGACCGAATGTAGAGAGTCTGTATGGATGATAACGAAACAGTCAGGCATGTACTGTGCGAATGTACACCTATTGCACGTTTACGTCAGAACAATTTCGATAAACCACAGATTAATTCAGAAGAACTGAACAGTGTCTCACCCAAACTGATAGCTGGCCTTTTTGGAGGATTAGGGATACAGTGGTAAGAAATCACTAAAAAGTAAGCCGCAATAGACCCACTGGTGGTCGCAGTAAAGGGGCTGCAGGGCTCACTCACATATAAATCATTATCATCTTCTAAAATCGGTTCAAAATGTAAGTTTTATATGGATAATGCCAAAAATAGGAGGCAATATGACTTGCCCACCTCTAGCGCAACGTATCCGCCAAATACATCCGACGTCTTGTTACCACAAAATCAAACAGCAAAAAATGTTGTTGTCTCGGGGACTATTGCCAACAATATTTGTCCCTGAGACCCTAGGCGTCATTGTAGCCACTGAAGGTTAACTATACGCTTAAGAATAAATGAGCGGGAAGGAATTGGGGTATAATCTTTTATGGAGGGGTTTGTTTGGTAAACGACACACAAAGACTATAGTCTCAATTTGAAGCTGAAAATTATTTGGCATGTTTAGATTAAATTCTAAGATTCATGGAAAGGAATATATCAACAAGAAGCGACAAAAGCCACTCAAAATCTTTGTTTAAATGGGAGTGACATTTAATCATTTATAATACACCGAGAAATAATTTTGTATAACTGAGCTTAACCGTGCACGGAAAAAAAAAATATTTTTTTTTTACAGTTAACTAAAATTATGTAAAATCTTTATTATAACAAAAACAAGTGAAAGGGTCTTACAAGTTTGGAAATATTTTTTAAGACTTTGCTATTACAGCTAAACTTTTTTATTTTCAATTTAGAACTGTGCCTAAGAGTCATTTGCAGCCGTAATATTCAAGTTTAGAAAAACTTAAATTGGAGTACTTGGCTTTACTTTTGCCTCAATTCTTTGTTGCAAAGACCATTTTCGCGTACTTGGCTTTTTTTACAAGAAATGTTTTTGTAATCATATCACTCCTTTTTTAAAGCTACTGTTTGTATAATATGTAAGTTTTAAAGTGGTAAAATATGCGAAACATTGTTTAAAACTTTTAAGATGCCTTAGTTAAAATTTTGATGTTTTTAAATTTTTTCACATGTCGTTCCTATTAGCCTTCCAAAGCTCAGCTCTCTGTCGTTTCTTGAAGTGGGCAATGTTACAATTACATAACTTTACATTTATAGGGGAGGAAAGTAAATTAACATTTTGGGGTTTTTAATTTTTTCCTTTAGTTTTATTATAGTTCCTATCGGCCCTCGAAAGCTGAGCTCTATAGCGTTTCTAGAAGTAAGCAATGTTACTTTTACATAATTTAACATGTATAGGGAAGGGGAGTAAATTAGAATTTCGGGGTTTTTCAATTTTTTTCAAGGGTTCGGTCATAATTTCTATCAGTCTGCCAAGTTTCAGCTTTGTAGCATGTCTGGAAGTAGAGTAGAATTTTGATTAAACATGAGTGAGTGAGTGAGTGGCAAATTCGACGTTTCTTTAAAATTTCGTAACTACTTTATGGAAGTTTATGAAACTTGGAGTTGTTATAGAATTAACAAAGACAAAGACTCTGTGCAGAGTTGTAGATAGATTAGATATGGGCTGAAATGGTTCAAGAAAAGGTGGTAACAGCAGTTTGCGCGAATTTGGCGGGGCACTGCTGTGCCCCCAGATACAATTGTGTTAAAGTTAAACATATTTCTTTTTAGTATTTTATTTTGTGTTCTAAAATATTTGCATGATTTACTTCTTGTTTAAATTAAGAAGTTAATGGAAATATAGATTCGACGTTTCTTTAAAATTTCGTAACAACTTTACTACTTTATGGAAGTTTATGAAACTTGGAGTTGTTAACTCTATAAAGATCTACGACTGTACAGAGTTGCAGATAGGTCCAATATGGGCTGAAATGGTTCAAGAAAAGGTGGTAAGAGCAGTTTGCGCGAATTTGGCGTGGCACTGCTGTGCCCCGAGATACAATTGTGTTAAATAAACATATTTCTTTTTAGTATTATATTTTGTGTTCTAAAATATTTGCATGATTTACTTGTTGTTTAAATTAGGCAGTTAATGGAAATATAGATTTGAATTTGATTTTTTCTTGACTTCTTCCGTGTGATTGCCATTTTATTATTATTGTAAATGTCACCACCTTAATTTTACTGTTGCTTACAGATTTCAAAAGAATGACACTTTAAGCCAATTTTAAAAAATGCCCTTAGATGCAACAAGAAGTGTCGTACTGTACAAACTAATTTAGATGTAAGCTTTACCAGATTTTTTAACAGTATCGGTTTTATTTTATTTTATTTAATTTATTTTACACTATTTAACAGCCAAAGCCAATTACAGAATGGGAAAAAATAAAAAAATATAAATTGTCTTAAAACGAAATTTGTAGAGAGTGAAAATTAAGCACAAAAATAAAAACATAATAAAAAACTCAGTACAGTCAAAGTTGTTTTGAATTAGATTTGGTAAAAATATCACAGATTTAATTTTTCTATTTTCCAGTGTGTCAATTTGATGTCTCGTCATAAGTTCACTGTGAGGAAAACCAGTTCGCCGGTAAGCACCGTCGGTTAAAAAAAAAAGTATTTTAGAAGTCTCCTCTGCACTGACTCCAGATGTTCGACAAGCACATTATAGTATGGACACCAGACAATCGCACCATATTCCAGAGTGTACTGGACAAAAGCAAAGTATAGTAGTTTTAAAAAAGGTGTGTAAAAATCACGCGTATAATTTGTATATGATATACAAAATGAAATAGTGGAATCAAAGATCATTCCCAAATATTTTTAAGAGTAAAAGACATTACGCAACATTTGGAAGGATTTAATGGTAGATTGTTGTCAGTACACCTTCGATATATTAAGAGCGCCCCTCAAGATAAGAAGCGTAAAAGCTAACATCTGAAGTTGAAAGTCCCGCGGAGAAAAGTGGGCGTAATAAACAATTAAACCCACCAATGACCGGCTATAAAATTATAAACCCTTTCCTACTCTAATAATAAGTGGAAAGTAAAGAACCATTGAGAAACAACGCAGCAAGGACATTTTACAAATTTAGTTTATAATTAAAAATATATCCTTTGTGAATGTGACAATGTTTTTAGTAGGCGTCAGTACTTGCGGACTGTTAAAAGGACTAAAAATTTTGCTACGAACTCTTCAGAATAAAATAGGTAATTACTTTTTTTATTTATATACGCAACATTTTATTTATTTATATACGCAATAATAATATTTGTTGGCACACCACTCTATAATACGAAATCCCGGAAAAATGCGCACATGCACAGTAAAAATCCCACAAAATATCAACATTTATTTATGGTTTTGAGTATAAACCTAACATTAATGCATTTCGGTTTGGTTAAATAAAAAATTTTACAATATAAAAAAAAAATTCATTGTTCAAAACTACCCACGTATACAGCGTACAAAACATTTATATGTATAGAGAGCTGACTATCGATTGGTATCTAATGAAATGAAAACAACATCTCGATCATGAGGCCAAAAAGTCGATCACTCTGGCCTAACTTTTCCTATTTAAAACATGGTAAAAATATTCTACCTATTGTCGAGGTAGACAGAAGATAGCTAATAATTTTCCTAGAATAAACATCTCCGAACAAGCATAAAAAAAAATATCCTAGTATCCTTCATGTACTTACCTATGGATCACAGACCTGGATAAAATCGAATATGGATAAGGTACCAAAAGCTCAGAGATCGATGGAAAGACAAACGTTACATGTAAAGCTAACAGATAGAAAAAGAAATGAATCTATAAGAAATAAATTAAAAGTAAAGGAGTTAAAAAGTGCAAAAAGATGTTTGAAGAAAAAAATGTATTGGAGACCTTGGGAAAATAAAAGAACTAGGGGAATAATCCAAACTAGATGGATGAATACAGCGGCAGACAAAGAAGAGTGGAAGGTATTGTGGGAGGTCTATGTCCAAAGATGGATCGAAGAATGCTACATAGATAGATAGATGTTTCAATTATAAAAAGTCGCGTTCAACGAACACATGTTAAACTTGGTAAAATTAACCGTGGGAGTTCCACAAGGCCTAATTTTAGGACCAGTTTTCTTTATTCTGGATGTAAATGAACTGCTAAGAAATTTGATACGCACAGAAAATAATGAAATGTTCGAACGCAAATGCCACGATATAAATACACACGCAGGAGGTAGGCAGAGTTCTGAAGTATGGAAATTCATTTCTACAGTAAAAAACCCAACAAAAGAAAAAGTAAAGGGGACTGCTGCAGGAGACGAGACCCGAATATCCGGCAGCCTCTCCGAGGAAAGACTTAGAAGTATATGGAGAGGAATTAATAATCGAAAAAGAAATGATAAAGAATAGTATTAGAAAGCTTAAATCCGGAAAAGCTAGGGGACCTGGGGGAATATATGCTGAAATGCTCAAATATGGATCAGAGAAACTACTTGAAAATCTCACATATATTATCAATGAATGCATAAACGGACATCCAGTACCTGATGATTGGAAAATTGCATTCATATCCTCAATACATAAAAAGGGAAACAAGCTGGATTGCGACAATTACAGAGGAATTTCAGTAACCAGTACTCTAAGTAAAATGTACGGTAGGATTCTTAGAGATCTAATAGAGAATGATTTTTATGGACAAGAGCAAGAAGAGCAAAGTGGGTTTCGTGGAGGCAGATCTTATAGTGATAGTGTTTTTTATCTTAAACAAGTAATTGAGAAAAGGAGCGCCAGAAATATAGAGACTCATGTTACCTTTGTGGACTTGCAACAAGCATATGATACCGTTCCAGTAGAAAAATTATGGACAGTGCTAGAGCAGACTAATATCAATTATACATACATAAAAGCGATAAAAGATCTATACAAAGGGTCAAAATCTAAAATTTAAATTGGAAGTCGACTTCCTGGTAAGGAAAGGCTTAAAACAGGGATGTTGTATCTCTCCAACTCTTTTTAAAATATATATCGCAGTAGCTCTAAAAAACTGGAAACGCAAAGTACACGGCATGGGAATACAACTTAATGACCGATTTACTATATACACACTACAGTTTGCTGACGACCAGGTAGTTGTAGCTAATGATAAAGAAGACATGGAGAATACCAAAAGTGGGGGTTAACAGTGAACGTGGACAAGGCACAGTACTTATGTATGGAAACGAATCAAGTGAATTGGAACTAGAAAATGGACAAACAATATCTCCATGCAATGAGTATGTATACTTAGGTGTCACATTTAATAAGACAGGAAGAGACTGTAAAGAGCTGGAAAAAAGAATAGTAAAAGCAAAAAAGGCTATTGGTTGTCTTAACAGTATTTTATGAAGCAGAGAGATAAAAAATACTCTGCCAATCTATGGGCACCTAAGCTCACACTAGGTACTATAGTTGTAGTGTACGTGTGAGCTAATATAACTAAAAACTGAAATATATTTTATTGAACTCCAGACTCAATTACCGTTCGTTTGATACCACACAAGCCATGTTTTGACTTAAACTTTAATTTTTCAAATCTACCCTAACCTTTTTTTTAAACTAAAATGTATTTTGTTTAACGCCAGACTCAATTACCTTTCGTTTGATATCACACACGCCATATTTCCACATAAACACTAATTTTTTTAATTTACCCCCACCCTTTTTTTAAAAGTAAAATGTATTTTATTTAACTCCAGACGCAATTACCTTTCGTTTGATATCACACACGCCATATTTTTACATAAACTCTAATTTTTGAAATATACCCCCACCCTTTTATTTGGCTTGTGTTTGGTGGATTTTGTTCATTTTTAAATAGGACCATCTCGACCCAAAACCCAGCGTAGGTACCAAATTTCATTAAAATCGGGCAAGCGGTTTTTGAGTTATGCGCGTTGGTCGTTACAGACAGACATACAGACAGACAGACAGACAGACAGACAGACAGACAGACAGACGGCAAAAAAAAAAGTTTCAAAATCATCTGAAACGCAAAGATATATAAAAATTTTTGAAATCGGAGCAACTTTTTTTTTCTCGAAAAAATTAGGATCACTATAGCTCACACTACTATAGTGTAGTAGTGTGAGCTAAAAATGTAAAATTTAACATATATGAAACAATGGTGAAAAGCACGCTGTCGTGTAAAATAGAGACTTGTCGCGTAACAGAAAAATACAGAGCAAAAATGGAAAGTGTCAAAATGGATGTAAAAAATCAATGAGAATATCCAGAACAGACCATATAAGAAATGAAATCATAAAAGAAAGAATGGGAATCGAGGGAAGCATAACGAATGACATCACTAAAAGGCAACTTGTATGGTTCGGCCATGTACAACGGATGAGCGACGAAAGATTACCAAAGCAGGTCCTAGAATCGCAACCAATAGGGCGCAGAAAAAGAGGGCGTCCTAAACTGGAATGGCAACAGTCAATCCAAAGATCAATGAGTCAAAAAAACCTGAGGGAAGTTGACTGTAAGGATCAAAGGAGGTGGAAAATAGGCGTCGGATAACGTAGAAAAACGTTCTAAACCGACATAGTAGTAGTAAATGAACTGCCAGAAGCACTACTGGCCAGCCTTATTGCATAGTTCGCTGATGATACGACTACTATTGAAGCAGACAGGACACCTGACAACTAATTAATAAAGTACTACTCTTAAGGTAAAAGAATATGCAATTGGTGTAAAACAAATCATCTTACTTTGAAAGTAGAAAAAATTGATCTGATGACCTTCAGAATGACCGGAAATGACTGATATTTTTTTTGCATCAATTCAGTCAGTAACTACTTCCAGCATTTTGTTTTGGGGTTCTGCCTGAGATTCAAAAAAATATTTATTGCTCAAAAGCGCATCATTCAGTCAAAATTAAAACTAAGTAGATCTACTTCCTGTATTTTCAACAGTTGAACCTACTCACAGCGCCCTCACTATATTTTAGATAATTGCTTAAATTTCTAAAAAAAACTGATAAAACCTTCAGACATATCAAGATCTTTACTCTGAAGAACTACAATACCAGATTTTGGCAAAACCTTATTCTACCAGTACATTGATCTTTGCTTAATGAAAAGTCACCTCCCTATAGTGCAATAAAGTCTTTTGAAATACTTTCAAAGGCGATCAAGCAAAGTGAAAATTTAAAAAGGTTTAAAATAGCAGTTACCGCTTTTTTTCTAGAAAAGCGTTACTGTAGTTTTAGTAGATTCCAATAGAACTAAACTGAAGAAATTTTAAGAAATTTTAATTGGGTGTTAAAGTTTTGCTATTTATTAATTAAAATTTTAACTATATTTATTAAGTTTTCTTACTTATTCTATTTTTGTCCTTGCTGTTTGTATTTTTATATTACTTATGGCAATAAAGTTGAGTTGAGTTCAGTTGAAATTAAGTTTTGAAACTTAACACAAATAAATAATTACCTTAATTATTTACAGGTTGGTTTCAATTTATTGAAACAAATATTTCTTTGAATCAAATCCACTTCTGTTTTTATCAGTGTATATGTACTTGTTGAAAAGTAAAAATTGACTTTATGTAACGAGCTATCTATTGCTTATACCGTTGTATCTACGTCAGGATCAGAGTGGAGATTGTGAAAATTGAGCCAGTAGTCTATTCAGTAACGTGACCTCAATCAACTTCGGAAAATCCATACGCGAGGTGTAAAATCGACACAATTGTGAATTACAGGCCGAAAATCTGGCGCCATTTACAGTACCAGTGGCGTCTCGTAAACTAAGGTAAATAATTCACAAACTAAAACTAAGTACCACTTATATATACTAATCGGTTAACATGGCAAGTTCTTAAGATTTTTTGCCTTTGGGCCAGTTAAAAAACAGAAGATTCTAAGCAACACTTTTTTTTTTAATTTATCAAACACAATAGTGTTTATTGTATTAGGGTCTAGTCAACAAGACTAATTAGCAGTTTTGTTTTAACTTAATTTCCTAGAAAAGTCAGATTTAAACTTAGGATTCACTCGACAGTTCCTCATTTCGTCTGTAACTAACAATTAGTGTGATATGTTTATAGCATTATCTTGTTTTATATAATTTATTTACTTTACTAGCTCAAACGGCTTTACTATTTTTATTGGCTAGAAGTCAAATTGCTTTCACATTTACATGTCGATGGAGTCTTTCATGGCTTCTTACGTACTTTATTATAGTCTCTGCTACAGTTTTGATTTTAAGGTCCCGATAAAGGTCACTATTTCGAACGTACCAAGATGCATTCACAATGTTTCTTAATAGTTTATTTTGAAATCTCTGTAAAACTAGAATGTTACTTTCTTTAGTACAACCCCATAGTTGAATACCATATGCCCATACTGGTTTCAGTATTTGTCTATAAAGCAGTAACTTATTAGGATTTGTTAAATTGGACTTCCTTCCAATTAGCCAGTTCATTTTTATAGACCTTTACTCAAGTTCTTGTTTTTTTTTGCTTAACATGTGCTTTCCACTGCAATTTGGCATTAAGTGTCATACCGAGATATTTTGCCTAATGAATATGGTACGGAAATGTTTTTAATTGTAATTTGTATGTGATTTACATTTTTGTTTGTAAAATTAACACGAATTAATTTGGTTTCATTTAATTTTATTCGCCACTTCGTGGTTCAACTGTGAACTTCGGTGACTGCATCCTGAAGTTTTTCTATGCATTCTTTAATAGATTTTTCTACCGTCAATAAACTAGTATCATCGGCAAATGTTGCCAATGTGACATGACAAATTTCTGGCTTTGGGATATCGCAAGTGAAGAATCAATATAAATAAACCAGGACTCCTTGAAATTAAATTCGAGTTTGTAGTTCAGCCTTTACAAGATCCAGAGATACTTGATTCCTCTATTTTGTCTATTCCAAAAAATGCACTCAAATTTGAATCATTTGGCATATCTTCAAGGAATTCACTATAAACAGCTCACTAGATAAATACTGAAAATAAAAAGCATCTGCATTTTTTCAGTTTACTATGCAAAAAACAAGAATTTTTGGTATTTGTGTCAATAACTTGAGATTTTCCAATTTGCTCTGTAGGTACTGGTGACAGCGGGTAGCTCGTAGGGATTTGAACCTCGTAACTAGTAATACTTCTATCTATCTATTTAGCCTTATTCGATCGATCTTTGGACATGGGTTTCCCCCAAAATCTTCCACTTTTCTCTGTCTGTTGCCGTGTTCATCTATCTAGTTCCCTCATGTTTCTTCAAATCGTAAGCTCATCTCATTTGAAGTCTATTATTTTCCCAAGGTCCCCAGATTACAATACATTTGTTCCATCGATCGTCTTTCTGTTTGATATTATGACCGACAAATTTCCATTATAATCTTGCTACTACTCCTCTGACATCCCTTACTTTTGTTTTATTTCTTATTCATTCATTCCTTTTTCTATATGTTTTACAAGTAATTTTTGTTTTTTCATTGACCTTTGGATTTTTTTTACCTTGTACATGTTTGATTTTATTAGTGTCCAGGTCTAAAATTAATAGGTAAATACAGGAAGGGCACATTGGTTATGCACTTTCGTTTAAAAAAACTGAAGATATGTTTTATTTTTCAATATATTGCTTAATTTACGGCATGCTGCCCATAATAATTTGTCCTAGGTATGTATATTTCTCTATTTCTTTAATTTTTGTTAGTTTATTCCAATTGTGATATATTTATCTGTGTTTATTATAATTTTAATTTTGGTGTAGTTCATACTCAAAACTATATTTTTACCATTTGTATCCAGTTCTTCCAGCATTTTTATCAGTTCTTCTTTTTTATCTGTTATTAAGGCGATAACATTAGCATGTCTTAGGTTGTTCAAGTAATTTCCGCTTACTTTGATGCCTATTTCTTTTCAATCTACGTTTTTAAAAACATCTTCTAGGGCCTAGTTAAATAGATAGTTTAGGGGATATTGTGTCACCCTCTCTAATACCTCTTCCTCCGATTGCCTTGGTTCCTTCTTGGATTTCGATTGATCTCCTTGCTTCGCTATATAGGTATATTAGCTATTAAGTCTGTGTATCTGATCTATTTGGCCATTAATTAAAGATGCTTTACTGCCTAGTGTTTAATGCTATCGAAACATTTTTTAAGGCCTATAAACGCAATATATAGAGGATTTCAATTCGTTGGCTAGTTCTATTAAAATGTTCATGATTAATAGGTAGTCAACTGTACTGAAAGCTTTTCTGAAGCCTGCTTTTTGTTTTGTTTGATATTTGTTTTCGTGGAAAGCTTATAAATTACATTGAGGAGTGTTATAGGTCGATAGTTTTTTAGGTTCGCTCTATCGCCTTCGTTGTGTAGAATAATGGTTATGGATCATTTTCAGTTGTTTGGAATTATTTTTTCTTTTAGTATTTTATTCAGAGGAATATAATAAAACTTACTATTTACATGTGCACACTTCTCTTACTCATTTAAAACAATATGGGCAGAGAACCCGCCTAGTTACCAAATCGCGCTATTCACCTTAAAATGACTTGAATCTAGGCAATTTTTTGCGACCTTATGAAAAGATCTATCGCGCCGCTGATAGCTTAGTATGTTGCATAGTAATAAACTATTTTTAGAACGTTGCAGTCAAACAGCGCTATTATAACAAGCCAATTATTTAACGTTTTTCCAGTTGAACACGTTTTTATTTGAAGTTCTTTCTCTTTGATTTCAATACGCTATTGCAAGTTAGATTTTATCAGAGTTTAGTAGAAATATGTACAGTGTGATTCAGATTGGACACTTACACTAGTATTTACTAAGATCTTAAAACTTAGCACCAAGGTCTAGTTCTAAAGTCTATGCCCTTGATACCGACTGGTTTAAGTGTATTTTTAGCTCACACATATACTATATTATAGTAGTGTGAGCTATGGTGATCCTAATTTTCTCGAGAAAAAAAAGTTGCTCCGATTTCAAAATTTTTTATATATCTTTGCATTTCAGATGATTTTAAAACTTTTTTATTGTGTTTTCTGTCTGTCTGTAACGACCAACGCGCATAACTCAAAAACCGCTAGCCCGATTTTATTGAAATTTGATACCTAAGCAGGGTTTTGGCTCGAGATGGTCCCATTTAAAAATGAACAAAATAAAAGGGTGGGGGTATATTTAAAAAATTAAGTTTATGTAAAAATATGGCGTGATATTAAACGAAAGGTAATTGAGTCTGGTGTTAAACAAAATACATTTTAGTTTATTTAACAAAAAAAGGGTGGGCGTAAATTTCAAAAATTAGAGTTTATGTGAAAATATGGCGTGTGTGATATCAAACGAAAGGTAATTGAGTCTGGAATTAAACAAAATACATTTTTTTTAAAGTGGGGGTAGATTTCACAAATTAGAGTTTGAGTAATAACATGGCTTGTGTGGTATCAAACGAGAGGTAGTTGAGTCTGGAGTTGAATAAAATCTATTTAAGTTTTTAGTTATATTAGCTCACATGGACAGCGTGTCCCATTTTCGATGGGATTAAATGGGAAACTCGGTTATTATTAAAGATATCGATTTTCTGATTGCACCTTACCGTGCTCTTTTTGGAGCCCTTAAAAATGTTGTAATCAGATTTTTGCTATACCCCGTGGTTTCGCTAATACAGGGAGTTTTTGAAAAAATTGCATTTTAATTAATTCCTTGTATCTCGCTTATTTTGCAAGATATTTATATTCTGTAAAAACCTTTCTATGGCATCTTTTTTAGAGCAAAATAAAGACGTTGTCAATTTTTTAAAATATTGTTTAGTTTTTGAGATATGGTATTTATCATAAAAAAATTAAATACGGACCTGTATTTTTTTTATTACTACTTTGATTAGTTCCATGCTTTTATTATCTTAAAATGATAAAACTTTAATATTTTTTTGGTTAAAAAAAACTATTTAATATTTGAAAAAAAAAATTATAGTCCAAACCTGGAAATTTCCAACGTAATTATAAATTAAAAATTGCAAGACACACTAGTTGAACGATTTTTAGTTTATCTGTTTTGAAATGATAATTAAAAGATTTATAAATAAAGTAAAAAACGTTAAAAAGTTACAAAAATAATATCATACTAATTATTTGATGGTAGCACAGCAGGTCGTGAAATTTACAAAACAAAAGCGTGGAATTAACATTGTCATTTTACTTGTCATTTTTGTGAATGGCTTACAATTATTTTAAACTGGTTAGAAATCGACCATATCCAGATTTTGAAAAATGTGATATGTTTGACTGCTTCATTCAAGCAACAAACCAATATTTAAATGGCAGAAATATTTTTATGCAAAATGCGTTAAGAAAAATTACTCAAAAATGCCAACAATGTCTTACACATAACGGTAATCAGAAAAATTAGTTATTTTTTATAATTTGTTTTTTTTATTTTTCGTAGACTTTGTTTCAAATAAATCTGTAAATTAACGTAAAACCATTTTAATATGAAAAGTATCAAAACAGTTAAACTAAAAATTGTTTATCTAGCAATTTTTAATTTATATTTATGTTGAAAATATCCAGGTTCGGACTATTTTTTTAAAAATATTAAATATTGTTTTTTACTTTATAACAAAATTTTTTAAAATTTTTAATATTTTATAATAATACTAGCATGAAACCAATCAAAATAGTAATAAAAAAAATCCAGGTCCGTATTTCATTTTTTTATGATAAATACCATATCTCAAAAACTAAACAATATTTTAAAAAGTTGACAACGTCATTATTTTCTTCTAAAAAAGTTGCCATGAAAAGGTTTTTACAGAATAAAAATATCTCGCAAAATAAGCGAGATACAAGGGATTATTAAAAATACAATTTTTTCAAAAACTCCCTGTATTAGCGAAACTACGGGGTATAGCAAAAATCTGATTACGCCATTTTGAAGGGCTCAAAAAAAGAGCACGGTAAGGTGCAATCAGAAAATCAATATCTTTAATAATAGCCGAGTTTCCCATTTAATCCCATCGAAAATGGGACACGCTGTACACTATAACTATAGTACCTAGTGTGAGCGTAAGTGCCCATAAATTGGCAGAGTATTTTAATACTTACAGGACAATTAATGCATAGTGATAGTTTACTCTAACGTGCAATAGCACTGTAAACATGTCTCAGTGAGTTTTAACTTACAAAAATTCAAACTAACTTTACAAAATATTGAAAAACCATATAAAAAGTTTGTAACAAAATGTCATTTTTTGGAAATTTAGTCTGTGCAGTCGTAGGATTCCCGTTAAAAATAGTCTCAAAATGTAGTATAGTTTTTGCAAAGTCAGTTGAAAAAAAGTTAAAGCCGACCATCGGCATATCCTTTAAAGAAAGTGACATGGGCGGCGGTAGATATAAACTAAACTAAAGAAATAAAAATAGATAATAAAACTTTTTATTCCTACACCTACAGAAACGACACTGATTTATTTTCTAACTCTGCATACTGCCGACTAAAGGGGTCCCGAAAAGAACACCTGAAAGCAATTAAAAGCACATCTCAAAAAAATCTGCCAATCAGGTGCCGTCTATCCACCTGTGCTAAGTCGGTCAGAAAACAAATACTTTGTGCTCGGAGCGCAAAGAGCCGCGCCTTTTCTCTGTCGGTAGGGTCGAAATTATACCAGGAAGATTTTATATGAATTTGGATAACTTTTGAAGGGCAGATTGAAGCAATATTTCATGAAATCGATAGAACCCCGTATCAGGAGCATTTCAGGTGACTTTGCAAAAACTATACCACCCCTGTGTGGTGGTTTAAAGCTAGAAAAGCGATAGAAAACATACATCATTAAGCATGGTATTAGGAAAAAACTACAGGGTTATATTTTTTCCGTGATCATGCCCACTTTTTTCCCGCAGAACTTTTTTGCAGTAAGTCACTGGCAGATTAAAAATTATATAATAAATTCCGTGTTTTATTTAAGAACTTTTCGGTCTTTTGCAATTTTTTGTATCTCTAATCGTTCTTGAGAAAAAAAAGACAAAAATATAATTTGTATCTTCGATTGCTTTTCAGATAACTCGCATAAAATATTATTAAAATAATGTAATGGGGTGACCGCGGCTGATCTGTCACTTTTAGTTTTGTATTTATGATATATTAGATAAACTTTGTCATTTTTTTTAAAATAACTATATAAATCTATTTTTAAAATAACGTACTATACTCAATAAGGAGTTGTTGGAACTCTTAAAAGTTTGACAACTTTAAAAGGTAAACGAATGACATTTAGTCTCCAGTCAGTAGGCAGTTTTTGGACGACTTCAAAATTTTTCCAACTTTGACAGCTATTGTGGTAGTGGTTGATAACCACTACCACTACCACGGTGCGCTCTTCTCAGAGTTTTTCGAACATGATTGAGACTGCCACTTGAAAAAAGTTAAAATGTTTAAACCTAGCTCTTGTTTTTAGCCTTATTTTACAAAATAAATATTTCGAATGTTGGAAGCTGGTAATATTTTATCATTTTTATTACAAACCACTCAAAAAACTTATGTAAAATAAACAATAACTCGGATTGTCGCTATTTTAATTTAATTTATCTAAAATTATAAAAACACACCAAGAGCGCACGAAATTGCATAACATACTTTCGATCTGTGGGTACGCTTTTAGGATGGCTAGCTAGTTAATCGATTCCCTGCACTTAATGCAAATGGTAAACTCAACTTTTTACACAGAAAAAAATCATTGAATTTAAACAAATATTTTTTCACAAAGGTTAGTTTTAGCGCCCTAGATATAAATTATATAACGGGGGAATTTGGTGGCATAAGGACAAGTAATGAATAAGAAAAATACGATAACAGAAATATTTTATCTCAGGTTGGATTTGAACCAGAGACCTACCGCTTACCAGGCTGATGCCCTTCCAACTGACCTACCGAGGCACGTATTCCAAATCTGCCTATTCCGAAACAGTTTCGTCATCTATTATTTTTCTTTGTTAGTATCGGTGTGCGCTTTCAAGCTTCCGATAGCTACAAGAACACAGTTGTATGAAACCCTATTTATCCGTCTACCAGAGGTACATGACATATAGCGCGCCACTAAAGGTATCAAACGTGGTTCAAATCCGGCCTGAAGTAAAATCTTTTTTTATTTTATTTTTGTTATTTCTTTCTTGCCCTTATGCCACTAATTTCTCTTCGTTTTATAAACATATTGTTTTTTTTGATTAAATGTTATTTAAAACAAACAAAAACTTTTTTATATTAACCAAATAATATTTTGCTTAAATATTTATTTATTTAATACAATACTCTTTAATTAATCAAATAAGTTTTTATGGCTAATCAGGTAAAAAGAAGTTTTTGTTTGTGTCATTTTTTTCCATGGGTAGTCTCAAAGCTTAACCTTACGGGGGTCCAAACTCTAATGGACACCTAATAAGTGTTGACAGTTAATTGTTTCCTTTTATGAGACTCCTCAGAACACCGCTTGGTCAATGTGACACCCTTGCAAAGTTAATCAGACCGTTTTGTCTTTCATTCTACGTCTATAGTGAGAAAACTCTCGCAAGAAGCGCCATCTACTGAGATACGAGAGAAACCAGAACAAGAGCAGGCGAACTATGTAAATATATCGATCGATAAAAAATCGATTGCAAACAAAAAGAAAGGATTAGTGACCTTCGATAATATTTCTGTTTTTCAGGCCAGTTCAACGCTGCGTATAATTTTTACTCACCTTTAGACGTGAGCGTTAATCAGCGGAACTTTTATGCATAATAATACCAACAAAGATAATTTTTAGTACCCGTGAATTTAATAATCAAACCAGTTTTCTTGGCTAATCGAGTAAAAAGAAGAAAAATATGAGAGAAACTAAAACTTCTTTTTACTAAAATTTACGTTTGATACCCATTTCACTTATTTCTTTAAATAAAAATAAACAATAAAGCCGCCTCAGTGCCAAATTGTCTTAAAAAGGAAATTTTTGCGACTATATTTATAAATCCAGCAGTACGTCTAGAAGAGAGTTTAACGCTGATTAGCATTTATACCCACCTTTAGACGTAAGCGTTAATTAGCGGAACTCTTAAGCTTGATAATACCAACAAACATAATTTCTAGTACCCGCGAATTTAATATTCAAACAATTTTTCGTGGCTAATCGAGTAAAAAGAAAAAAATATGAAAGAAACTAAAACTTCTTTTTACCCGTTGTTTAAGTTGTTTGATCTTTAAATTCACGGGTACCAAAATTTATGTTTGATACCCCTTTTTCTTATTTCTTTAAATAAAAACAAACAATGGATCCGCCTCAGTGCCAAATTGTCAAAAAAGCGGCGATCTAAGGAAATTTTTGCGACAATATTTATAAATCTGACAGTACGTCTGGAAGACACTGCACATGTACACCTGATCAAACCATACGTTACGTCAAGATACATATCTCAGCTATTAGTCCCTATTTTCTTAGCAATACTCTTTATGCGGTGTAGAATTATTATAACGGAAAGGATTCTCTTATTTCGCGCTCGTGTCTTAACTTTAAAATAGAGTAGATAAGGAATAGTAGGTATTATTATTTGATTATTTCTCTTTGCCAACATAAAATCTGGTTAAGGTAAAACCCCAGGAATTCGATTTAATTAACCAGAATGTCTGTTGATTCGCTGCTGGCGCAATCACTGCTGCACAGTGATCCTTTTAATAAGAAACATGATTAAAAATATCCCTTCTGAATTTTATTCGTGTCACATAGGTAAAAAGACTGTAAAAGGGATACCAATAAAAATAAATTAATCCATGACGGATCTGATACCTTTCTAGCTAGCCTATTAGCACACTTAAAGTGAATCCATGATATATCAGCCTTAAAAACAGTTTTTTTGTAAATATCTTAGAAACTAAAGCTTTTACGAAGTTTCTGGTTTTAACACAAATTATTGAGCAAAGTATAGTCTACTATATTCCGAAAACTGCATATTGATGGGCTCCATTAAAAATTTAGCCAAAAACTGTCATTAGCATTAATGGATTTTGACCAAAATCTAATCAGCTTGCAAGATTGTCGAACACTATTTTACCAGAAAATTTTATGAAAATGGGATTAACGGTTTAGGAGCTATCGTGTTACGGACAGAAATAATATAAACACACACAGATAGACATCACGACGATATTGCTAGGATTAGTCAAAATACACCCAAATAACAAATTTTCGGCGTTATCTCAAAAAAAAATCGTCGAAAAAAATACCTTCTCTAGCCAATGCTACGCGGGCTAGGAAGGGGAAAATCAGTTCTTTATACGTTCGTCATAGTTAATTTTTCTTCATTAACTTTGTCATTTCTTCGTGTCCAACCAGCAGATAAAAAATAAAAAGTTAGATTGAGTAGTATAATATATTTGTCAGTAAACCAAAACAAAATACGAAGAAAAGATATACTTCTTCCGACAAAAATGTACACAATAGCTTTACTACTACAACTTGTATAACTAAGTATATTCTCCAGAGTTTCTAAGGACACTCATGGTTAGAGCAAGCTCTGATGAGTGTCCTGTTTTATGTTAGGTTTCAGGTCTCTTGGATGTATAAGGTAATAAAGACGACGGATAGACTGGTCAAAGCAAATGTAGTCAATTAGTATTAATACTCGTAGTAGGGGGTGAGCTGTGAGTGTGGGAAGTAGATTAGTGTAGGCTCTTTACGCAATGCTCCATGATTTATCTCTCAATCCACCCCCTGCACTAAGTTTTGCAGTCCAAATAGTGAATTGGGTATTCCTGTTTCCTTACAAAGTCCAGTATATCAGCTAATTTTATCATGTGCAGCTCTTTGTCGCTCGGGGTTGGTGCCAAATGCCTGTTGTTTCATCCTTGCGTAGGCCTCGCATTCTGCCATAAGGTGCCTTGACGTGTTTTCTTCCTGTTCACGTGGTGGGCAAGCCAAGTCGTTCCAGACTTCAATACCTGTCATGTGCTCATTCAATCACCCATTCAAGTACTCTCTAGCCCATCTAAGTCTGATAACTTGTTATTGGTCTATGAATTCTTTGGTCTATCTGCAACCTGTTCTTGCTTCTCTGGAGTCACTTGCATACTGGGCTTAGTTATTCTGTTCGCTCTGTACTTTTCTTTCATAGTATAATATTTAGTTCCAGCTCCGATTCCTTGACTGGTACCTCTGTATGCCCCGTAACACAAACCAGCGTCACTCGTTTGCCATTGCTTAGGGTCACCCAAGAACTGTAAATAGGCAGGACTGCTCAATTCTTTAAGATGTACATTCGCCATTTGTTTACGTTTCAGCACGGATCACCAGGTGATCCGTGGTTTCAGGTTTCAGATTTTAAAGTCTAGGAGTTAATTTTTTTTGTTTCTATAGTATAGTCCTTTTCAGTTCAGTTCAGTTCAAACATGCTTTATTGTTTAAGATATCAAAAAAATCTTATTAACAAAGCCTAACTTAAATCTAACACCAAAACACTTAATCTAGAAAAGATTTAGGAAAAAAGTAAATTGTCCTAAGTACTTAGGTATCAAACAAACAAAAATAACAAAATCAAATTAAATAATTATGAAAAATATTAGGCCAAATAAATTTACACATTTTTAATAGTTTTTGAACCAGTCTAAGTATTTGTTGTTGTTAACCTTTAAAATGAAATTATTATAGGTACCAAATGCAACCTGTTCCTTTTCTTATTTTAGTCAAACTAAATTCATTAAATATAAAAACTAGTTAAAAATCAGTCAAAAACATTAGCCTAAAACAGATTACAGGTAAAGATAAAAACATAAGTTTATACAATGAAGGTTAAAGTAAAAAACATTAAAATTAAAATAAAAAACAAGTCATATTGTAAGACATCAAAAATCACAAAATATTAAAAAATTCATTCAAAAAAGAAACAAATCAATTTTAAAACTTAAAACAATCTAAGTATTTGTTGTTGTTAACCTTTAAAATTAAATTATTATTGGTACCAAATGCAACCTGTTCCTTTTCTTATTTTAGTCAAACTAAATTCATTAAATATAAAAACTAGTTAAAAATCAGTCAAAAACATTAGCCTAAAACAGATTACAGATTATAAAAACATAAGTTTATACAATGAAGGTTAAAGTAAAAAACATTAAAATTAAAATAAAAAACAAGTCATATTGTAAGACATCAAAAATCACAAAATATTAAAAAATTTATACAAAAAAGAAACAAGTAAATTGTGCGTGCAAGTACTGAAAAATAATGGAATTTCCTTCGACAGGTCGCCGGTTTGGCTTTACAAGCACATTTAAAAATAATTGTCGGTATTGACGATTGTAAATGGAAAGTTACGATACATATGGAAAGTTACGATACATATGAAATTTTATATGAAAAGGCACCTACCTCGGACTCTCTTGCGGCTCCAGTCAACGTTTAAACGTCCAGTTTTTCACCTCAAAATTCACTTTTTTGGGAACGTGATTTTTCTAGTGTCTTGTTGTGACGGTGGTTGTTTGCGCACTCATCGCGGCGCTGCTTGTCCTCGCACGTGTGCGGTGCCGTGAAAACCCATATGCATATTAAGAGCGCGAAAATTTAAATTATTTTAAACGCGCAGAAAAGGAAAAGAAAATGAAAAATAGGAAATTCATTGCTTGCACAAACATTTTCCGGCCGCCAAAACACGTGTGTTTTTACTTAGTTAAGAAAAGGAAAGGAAAAAAAAATTAAATAATATTCGCCTATTAGCAATTAAACGATACAATTTAACATTAACCCAAATATGCATTAAAGTATGCATGTAAATTAAAATTAAAAGAAAAGAAAAAAATACTTAGAAAGAATTCAGAAAGAAAAAGAAAATTTTGCCTTATGCGTCGGGCATAGGCAAAGGACATAGTTTCACTACTGGTCGACGATATGTTCCTGTAGCTGTTTTAACGGTCACAACACGAATATGACCGTCTGAGCCAGGGTGTACGTCGACAATTCGCCCAACAGCCCATTTCAATGGCGGTTTTTGTTCATTCTTTACCACGACTAAAGTATTTAGTTTAATATTGTTAGAAGCCTCTGTCCATTTAGAACGCTGTTGCAAGGTGTTTAGGTACTCCAAGTTCCAGCGTTTCCAAAAATTGGACTGGAGCCTTTGCACCAGCTGCCAGCGGGACAGGGTGTTCAACTTGGAATCAGAAAAATCGGGTTCTGGTACGGAATTCAACAGTTCCAAGGTAAGAAAATGACCAGGGGTCAGTGGAAGAAAGTCATTCGGATCCATACTTTGGGTATACAGAGGCCGGCTGTTTAGTATGGATTCGACCTGACACAAAAAACTAAAAAACTCTTCATAGGTTAACCGTTGCTCACCTATTACACGTTTTAAATTTGCCTTGGTGGATTTAACTCCTGCCTCGGCTAGTCCGTTTAGGTGCGGACTACCAGGACTTGAAAAATGCCAGGTAATTTTTAGACTGTGACATGCTTCCTGGGAGTACTGTTTGAGTAAACGATCAGCTCCCAAGAACGCGCTACCACAATCTGAGTAAATGTCAGAAATTCTTCCTCTTCTTGCCACAAATCTCTTAAAAGCCGCAAGAAAGGTAGGGGTGGAAATATCGGAGGTAAGTTCTAGGTGAACTGCCTTTGTTGCGGAGCAGACTAAGACAAGAATATAACCTTTGGATACCTTTGCACCTCGGTACTTTCCCATTGTAATTGGAAAGGGACCACAATAATCTATGGCAACATGTGAAAATGCCTTTACTTGAGAGATGCGTTGAGCAGGCAAGTTGCCCATGATTTGTACGGAAAGTTTAGGATTTAATCGATAGCATAAAATGCAATGAGAAGTTATACTCTCGATTGCATAGCGAGGGGAAAGGATCCAAAATTGTTGTCTCAAGAGGTAATGCAACGTGTTTTTGACCGGGATGACAGTACCTTTTGTGAGTGTACTCAATGACAAGTTGAGTAAGACGGTAAGAACGTGGTAAAAGTAAAGGGTGTTTTGCTGAATAAGAGAGTTCGGAAGAATGTGGTAATCGACCCCCCACTCTTAAGCAGCCTTGTGTATCTAGAAAAAGTGAAAGTTTACGAAATTGTTTAGGAAGTAGCTTTGCGTCATTCAAACGTGAAATGAGATCAGCAAAGATGGAACGTTGAACATGCCGAACGAGAACAATAAGAGAATGTTGAAGTTCTACTTCGGTAATATTTTCGTTAGGATATTTAGATTTCTTTTCGGTAAGGCGAAAAATATAGGAAATTATGCGTTGAATTTTCTCTAGGGAAGAGTAACGAGAAAGAAAAGTATCAAGCATGTGTGGTTCAACTGTGCATGTTTGAAATACTGGTTTGCGTTCTTCCAGAATAACCTCGTTTTCCGGAGGGTCTGGACAGCGAAAATCATCAGGCCAGCTCTCTTTTGGTAGCCTAAGAAAACAAGGACCTTCCCAATACAAGTCATGTTTGACAAGTTGATTAGGCATAAGACCGCGCGAAGCACAGTCGGCTGGATTTAGCGCTGATGGAATATATTTCCAGGCCGTAGGAGAAATGGTTTCTTGAATGTGACAGATACGGTTTGCCACAAACGTTTTAAACCTGTGAGGTGAAGCCGCCAACCAGCATAGAACCACTTGGGAATCACACCATGCACAGATTTGGTTGAAGTTAAGAATATCTGAATAAGTGTTTTGAATAAAGGAAATTAGGTCGCAAAGTAAAGTGGCACCAAGAAGCTCCAGTCGCGGAAGACTGACTGTTTTCACTGGTGCGACCTTAGATTTGGCCATTACAAGAAAGGTATGGATTTCTCCGGAAACTGACTCCATTCTGAAATAGACCGTAGCCGCGTAACCTATCATAGAGGCGTCTGAAAAGCCGTGAAGTTCAATGCTACGTGGTTGATCAATGGAAAGGCGTCTAGGTAAATGAATATTTGAAAGATTTGGAAGTTCGGTTCGAAATTGATTCTAAACATTTACGATATGCTGCATGCATGAGATGCTTAGCAAGTAAAGAAACGGGAGAACAGAAACCTAAGGGATCAAAAATTTTCATGATTTGAGATAAGATACCTCGCTTGGTGCATGGTTTATCTTCTGGTACGACCAAGTAGGTAAACGAATCTGAGATAGGATTCCATTGGAGACCTAATATTTTTACAAAATTAGGTTCGGATTTGTCGAAACGAATGGACATTTGTGTTTCTGATTCTGAGAATGAGGAGAGAAGTTCCGGCCTGTTGCTCGCCCATTTTTTAAGTTCAAACCCTCCTAGGCGCAAAAGGGAGATTAACTCCGACTGAAGTTCTTTGGCAGAGGCCACAGAATCCTGCCCAGTGAGCACGTCGTCGACGCAAATGTCTTTAAGAAGCACCTTGGAAGCATTAGGATACCTTTCAGACTCAAGTTTAGCTAGTTCTTGTATAATACGAATAGCTAAGTAAGGTGATGACTTAAGTCCATAAACAACTGTTCTTAAGGAGTAGGTTTGGACAGGATCATCCTCAGAAAATCTCCATAGAATATTTTGATAACGCGTGTGCTCAGGAATAATTAAAATCTGTCGGAACATTTTTACTGTCAGTAACAAAGGCTACAGCATGAATTCGAAAATTAAGTAGAATTTCACGGACATCATTATGCAGTTTAGGACCTGCGCACAACGTCTCGTTGAGTGAGACACCTCTGGGACTACGTTGAGACCCATCAAAGACCACTCTTATCTTCCCAGTGTTCCAGACACTGTGATGAGGGATAAAGTAGGAATTATCCAAGACATCTTTAGATATAGGCGTAGGAATAGGTATCATGTGACCAGTGTCTAAATAATCTTGCATAAAATCTTTGTAAGCTTGATAATTAGCTGAGTCTTTGAGATGTCTAGCTTCCTGAAGCTTGAAACATTTTAAAGCGATTGGATAGGTGTCACCCAACTGGGGTTCTAAGTTTATGAAAGGTAATGGAACGACGAATCTACCTGATTCGTTGCGTGAAACTGTTTGTGAAAATAATTTTTCGCACATAATATCCTCAGGACTGTGATGAACCTTATGTGGAACCTGCTCTATCTCCCAGAAGCGCTCTAGGCAGATATCCAGGGATGGTTCGATGGAAGTGCAACAGCTTATGAGTGATTGTGGATTTTGTTGCTTTGAAGTTTCAACTTTACCAATCAGCACATAGCCAAAGATGCTATTAAAAGCACTAGGTTGTCCACGCTCTCCGTGGATAACTCCCTCTTGTAAGAGATGCGGAAAAAGTTCACAACCTACTAGAACATCAATGGAACTTGGTATATGGAAGTTTTGATCAGAAAGTTTGATATTGCGAATGTGATTCCACTTGCTCGAGTCGCCAGCGCAAGAAGGAATCTCTGTACAAAGTTTTGGAAGTACTAAAGCCTCAAAATCAAAGGTAGGTCCCGCTTGACCTTGAGGTTTGATAAGACATTTCGTCTTACCTTTGGTATTGGAAGATGTCATTTGATTTAAGCCTTGAATAGAAGTAGAAAAGAAGCTTTTCGAAAGACCTAAACGATTTAGACATTTTTCTGAAATAAAGTTTGCCTCTGAGGCAGAATCGAGTAAGATACGAACTGGTTGGTAATGTCCCCTTGAGTCTAACATGTCAGCTACAACGGTAGAAAGTAGAAAAGTGGAATTTTTGGAAATCATTGTCGCATGACAGTTTGTGGAATGGCTTCCTGACATAGGGGTGCTATTGGAATTGGAAAGTGGAATATTAGCGTTCTTTGGAGGATATGAATTAACACTCACAGAGGGCGCTACTGGTTGTGGAACATGGAGAAGACTATGATGTCTGGCTCCACACGTGATGCAGTTGTAGGAGGAGGGGCAATTCACGGTCTGGTGAGCAAAATGTAAGCAATTTTGACATAGATTCACCTGCCGAACATAACCCATCCTTTCCTGTGGACTTTTGTTTTGAAATTCGATACATTTCGATAATCCGTGATTCGAAGAACATAGGTAACATTTTATTTTTGGATTAAAAGTTCTGTTCTGATTATTTTGTATTTGAGGGTTGCTGCGTTGATTGCTATTTTGTAAAGTATTTTGTTGATTTCTTGAATTTGAACTTTGATTTGAAATAGTTGTATTGAAAGCAGAAGGTGAATTAAAATTATTAAAACTGTTTCTCTGAAAACTGTTCTGTTGAGAATTACGCGTAGTTTGAGGTTGTCTAGGGGTTTGATTTTGCCTACTAAAACTGGGCATTTGCACTACAGATTCGAGCGCAACGCAATGATTTTCTATAAACGTGTAAAGATCAGTGTAGGACGGAATTTCTGAATTGTTTTTCTCTCTACTATAGTAAAGTTCGAAATCAGTCCTCATCTTGACTTCAAGTTTTGAGAGCATTATGTTAAAAGTAAGAAAGTCCCATTCTTTTGTAGGAAAACCAAGCTCATTTAAGATGGCTAGATTCTCAGAAAATGTATCCAACATGGAACGTAATTCTTTCCCAGAACTTGAAAGAAAGTTAATAGCATTCAAAGCGGTAGTAGCAATAATTCGTTTATTTTGATACCTCTTTACTAAGGTTTCATACGCAATGTGATAATTGCTATCTGCGAGGGGAATGGTTTTTACTAGAGAAAGGGCTTCATTCAGAACAGAACTCCGCAATTGTTGAAATTTCTCTATATCACTTAAATCAGAATTTTGATGTACCATGACTTTAAATAAGTCAAACCAGTGTTGCCAGTTTTTATAATTACCATCGAAAATTGGCAACCTTGGTTGTGGAAATGATCTTGTATTTGACCTCTGAACAATATTTTGTTGGCTAGAGTTGCCTACGTAATTGACAGGGTTGGCCCTAAAAAGGTCGTAGTAAATACCCTTACATTCATAATAAAGGTTGTCAAAGTCTTTTCTAGTTTTATCCTGCTCGTCAAATGAAAGTTTAAACTCTTCGAGAGAGCCAATAATTTGATTTAGTTATGAAAATTATAGAATTGAGCATGACATTCTTCGACGTCTTCATATCTGGATTTAAACAAAAAGTGAAACGCTGTATCCGAGTTCGCTTTCAAAGCTACCTCGTGAGCTTCCGCCATTTGGTTGAAGCTCAAAAGCCTTTTGTCGCAAAGTTTTTTCTGTTTTTGCGTAGACATTTTTGTTTTTGAAAGTTAATTTGTTTTTAAAATTACCCAAAAAAAATGCTTAAAATATAGCTTAAAATATAACCCGAATTTTAGCAAAAATTAAACAATTTTATTATTTTAATTTTATTAACTTTTTTCGAAAATTTTGAAATGAAATGTTTGTAAGTTTGTCTGTATGTTATTATTTGAACATATCCTTTAAAAAAAACTTTTATGTCTCACCAAGGATTGAACCCCGTACCTCTCGATTCCAAGTCGCACACTCTGTGCATACGACTAGCGGTCCTGTTTGAAAATTTTTAAGAAAAGTCGGTATTCGAAGAAACAACGAGCGCGCAACGTGAGACCCACGTCACTATTCAAGCGGGATGACCCTGGTGACGGCGACACTTGCACCTGCGCGTTAACGCGACACCTGTAAAATCGATAATTAAAGAAAAGTAGATGGAAGAACCGCCTTAAAATTTCACTTTCGGCGTATTGACGCCACTTTTACTGAAAATGTAATGAACAAAGCGATCAACTTTGAAAATATGCACATTGGCGATAGTTATTTTTGAAACGTAATGAAAACTTCGGTGAACTTTTAGGAAAATATGTCCAACCGGTGTGAATCAATATGGCGTGATTACCGATAAGAAAATAGCCGACTCACTTTTGGAAATGAAATTTTGAACATATATGGAAATTTGGAATTTTTGTAGGAAATTGGTGAACCACAGGAGTCTAGGTAGTTGGAAAAACTATTATTTGGGTGGAAGGACCATTAAATGTGCGTGCAAGTACTGAAAAATAATGGAATTTCCCTCGACAGGTCGCCGGTTTGGCTTTACAAGCACATTTAAAAATAATTGTCGGTATTAACGATTGTAAATGGAAAGTTACGATACATATGGAATTTTATATGAAAAGGCACCTACCTCGGACTCTCTTGCGGCTCCAGTCAACGTTTAAACGTCCAGTTTTTCGCCTCAAAATTCACTTTTTTGGGAACGTGATTTTTCTAGTGTCTTGTTATGACGGTGGTTGTTTGCGCACTCATCGCGGAGCTGCTTGTCCTCGCACGTGTGCGGTGCCGTGAAAACCCATATGCATATTTAAGAGCGCGAAAATTTAAATTATTTTAAACGCGCAGAAAAGGAAAAGAAAATGAAAAATAGGAAATTCATTGCTTGCACCAACATCAATTTTAAAACTTAAAACAATCTTAGATTTATAGGTACTTTTATCACATAAAAAACTATGAGCTATGTGGGAAGCAATTAATATAATTTAAAAAAATATAGGTTTTTATATACCATAAATAATAAAAAACAAAATTTAAAACGAAATTTAAAACGCAGGGACAAAAGAAGAGAAAGAACTAGAGGGAGAGAAGAATAAGAAGACACAACGAGAATTAGAGACTCAGAGAAGAGAGGTAACATAAGAAAGAAATCTCGAGAATGACAAAGAACTTAAGAAAGTAGGTGGAAGTATCAAAAGAGAATGGCGACTGACAACAGGACTAAGAAATATAGAGTTGGAACAGGAGTTTATGATTTAAGGGGAATTCTTGTGCTAATAGCCTCAAGTAAAGCGGTCAAACAACAGATTAGAAAGAGTGAGAAAGAAAATCATCAATGGTATAGAAGGCATGTTGTACCAAGATGTTTTTTAATTCTTTTCGAAATTTTGATGAATCAGGAATGCTCTTTATAACTATAGGAATATGATTGAAAAGCTTAATGGCTTTGTACATTATGGAGTTTTGAACTAGTGATGAATGGGGAATAGGAAGTGGTACGTTGTCTCTTTGACGTGTTCTGTATGTAGTTTGCTGAATAGCCAATAAGTCTTTATGTTTATGTATTAATGTAGTTGATTCCAGTATAAAGAGACATGCTAGAGTTAAAATTTTATAGATTATAATATTATTCTTGCCATACGCAGTTACACTATTGTGACTTTGACATGAAATAAACATATATCCTAAGCATAAATATATTAAAAAGTAAATATATCATGTTGGTATAAAATTTAAGGGTAAAACTATCATTGCCTCTGGATAAAAAGATGCTGACTGTAGGTTGACAACAAAATGCACAGATTTTCTATTTGTTGATTTGTATGCATATTATGATAAATAAAAAGGTTGAAAATGTCACAAAATTGTAACTGCCTATGGTAAGGACATAACATATATTATATTCTATAATCTTTGGCAAGGACTATATTTTAAAACTTTTATTTTATGTTTTGGAGACTGACTAAGTACAATTTTGTTGTTATAACTCTTTGTTTGTATAACTAATGTACATTGACTATAACGAGTTTATCGGAGGTCGGTAAAAGGGTGTTGTTGGAATTTAGTACCTTTATTTAGATAGAAAATTTTAATAAAAGACAGGCATTCCCAGGTAAAGGGGGCGGCAAACGCCCACCTTTTTTCAGAGAACTTCAAATTTCTTTCGCATTATTTAAGGAATTTGTATATAAGAAAGGGTCGACGAATTTAAAAAAATTAAGGACATGGAAAAAGATTTTGGGCCCAAAAAATCGTGTTTGTTTAAAAATATTAAAGCTTCAAATAAGCGCTCAAGGTGCTTGTGCAGGTATAAATAATCACACTGTACATAAACAGTGCCAGCAATTCATTTCCTTCGAGATTCAAACCTAACGAAGAGTCATAAAATTTGCCAAACTAAATTGAAATGCACTCTTGCCATAAATCGGTTAAAAAGTTGCATTTGACGTCGTAGGTTTTTGACTATTTAAAGAAGCAATTTATAAGCTACCTCAAACGTATTGCCACAGTTTATAAGCTAATAAATCGAGGCATCTGTTCGAGTATCAAGCACTTTAATACATAGCTATATATATAGCTACTTCAAAAAATTTAACTTTTTTAAAAAGCACCACTTTTTGATTGTTTTTTTTCCTAGGTTTTTTCCAAAACACTCAAAAATAATAAATCGATTTTAGATTTTTTTGCATTTGATAGCCTGATAAGGTTTACCAAATTAGGTAGGCACTACTGATTTTGTTGTCTTATGTCTCTATTTCAAAATAAAGAGCAAAAACTGAAAATTTTAAAAATGTCGTTTTTAAAAACACAAGGTCTGTTTGCTCGACTTTGTAGTGCCTGTGTGAGATGGGGGATCAAACTTTACCCCTCTATTTTGAAAAGGGAAAGTCAGATCACCATTAATGTTAGTTAGTAAATTAATAATCAAACAAATTTTCATGGCTATTTGGGTAAAAATAAGGGTTTTTTGTTTTTCTCGTATTTTTCCGTGGGTAGCTTGAAAGTTTAACCTCACGGGTGTCCAAGATGTAACACCTAATAAGTATTGACACTTAATGTTTCGTCCTTATGGGACTCTTCAGAACACTGCTTGGTCAGTTTGACACCCTAGCTAAGTTAGGTACATGGTTTTTACATTTCTAGTGAGAAAACAAAACTCTGTAAGAAGCGCCACCTACCGAAGTACGATAGAAACTAAAACAGCAGCCGGCGAGTAAAACTGCTATATCATCGATCGATAAAAATACCGATTTAAAGAAAGAATCCATTACGTGACTTACGACACACATTGTCTTTTAGGTCAGATAAACGCTGATTTCGTTCCGCAATTATAACGTCGGCATAGCTTCTGTCAACGGAGTTTAAAGCCAAATACTAAAAACCGTAAAATTTGCTCGCCTGCTGCTGTTTTTAGTTTCTCTCGTACTTCGGTAGATGGCGCTTCTTGCAGAGTACATGATTTTGTTTTCTCACTAGAAACGTAAGGTAAAACACAAAACCGTATACTTAACTTAGCACGGGTGTCACATTGACTAAGCAGTGCTCTAAAGAGTCCCACAAGGACGAAACAGTTAACTGCCACACTTTTTACGTGTCCCTTAGATCTTAAAACCCCGTAAGGTTAAGTTTTCAATCTACCCAGGAAAAAATACGAGAGAAACAAAAAAAAACCCATTCTTACCCGATTAGCCACGAAAACTTGTTTATTAGGAACTAAAGTTTACCTCCCCTCGGAAGGGATGTGTACTACAAATATTTCAAGATGTCTAAGTCAAGTGTCTCTCTCGCAAAAAAAATCGTGTTTTCAGAAACATACTATAATAAAGTATAAGGCCTCTGTCATATTTAAAAAAATTCCCTGTATGTATTTTGTATTTTTCAGAAATAAAACCTTAAAAATTCAAACCACAGTTTCTAGAAATAGGTGCTGTAAGAAAATAAGTTTGAAAACAACTGCATATTTAATACAAATATAATTATTATATGGTAATAATTATAAAAATAATACTTGCCTTTTTTGCGCTCTTTTTATGCTAATTTATACAAATTTGCAAACGTTTAGTATTTAATTTTTAATAAATTTAAAGCAAAACATTCATTATTTACTTACTTTAACTAAAATTATAAAATTAGCCTTATAAACCGTATGAAATACTGATATAATGCATTCTAGTGACACAAAGTATCAAAGAAAGGTGACCTCACAAAGTGGGGCCTACACGGATTCGTCCATTAAGCCAAGGTGTAGTCAAAAACTGTAAGAAAATTGACGAAAGCCATCTCAATAAGCCTGGTAAAACCTAAAAATAGGATACAGCATACAGTGTTAAAAACATGTCGCTATGGCGAAACTGAATTGAATTTATGACATTACAGGCCACTGCCTCTTTAAAGCGTATGACATTTGTTAATATATTGACAAACAGGGACGAGGGAAATGAGGCCGCAGACCAGGCAGGGAGGGAAGAGGCATCTGCCGAATTTTTCGACCCCGAACGAGCCCTGTGGATAACACACAATGCTGCTAAATTAACCATATTGAAATGGATGGAGAATAACTTCCAACAATGCTGGATGAATATACCAGACAGGAGATCCGCATGATGACTGGACCTTTTACGGGTCATTGTCGACTAAGAGTACCCATGCACAGAATGGGAATAACAGAAAACACCGAATGTAGACTCTGTATGTAGAATGACGAAACAGTTAGACATGTAGGTACTGTGCGAATATCCGGCTATTGCAAGTTTACGTCAAAACACTTTAGCTAAACCTCAGCCTGATTCAGAAGATCTGAACAGTGTCTCACCCAAACTGATAGCTAACTTTTTGGAAGATTAGGCATATAGTGGCGAGAAACCACTAAAAAATGAGCCACAATAGACCCACTAGTGGTCGCAGCGGAATGGCTGCAAGGCCCACTCACATATGAATCTTCATCAACGGGGAGGAGGAGGAGCCTAAAAGCGTAAGACATCTACTATATGGTAATACTCTGGACTTGCTACTCTAGAAATACGAAGGGATAAGAGTTAAGCAAACATTTTTGATTTATTTACAGCCGTGGCTGGTTTGCGTAAGACACATCGCATTTTTATTGGTTGATCCAATATACCGGTAGTTTAATGAAGGCCCAAACTTGCGCCAATAAGATTGATTAAGGAACTGAGAAAACCAGTTATATATACATAAATATAAATTTGAGTTTTTGACCACTGTGTGGTGACGGCATACCCCATACAGCTCTAATTTTAATTATCGCATGTAAGCCAATAGATCGTAACTCGATTATTACACATAGAAGCAACATCCTATCAAAACGGTTATAGGCAGGCTATATTGCAGGCATACAATAACTGGCATTTTGTTTTTTTAACGCAAAATATTCAAGAAATACACACGTGTAAGATCTGATCTCTTTTTATATTCACCCAACTGCAGTACAGCGAAAGGAAGGGTAATGTATATATGTATGTTTGTGTCACGCTAGAGGCTAAACGGCTGAACCGATTTTAACAAAAAAGGTGTCGTTGAATTGCTACTGGTCTCGAAGGTGCTATAGGCTATAGTTTTTTTAAATAAGAATGAACATTTAAGGCATAAAAATTACCTTAATTTCAGGCGATTTTAATAAAATTCCTTTGATCACCAATTGCAAATGTCCTCTAATCTGCTGTAATTACTTTGTAGTACAATCTGCTCCCACCCATCTCCTTTCCTGCCATTCCCCCATGCCCCCTTTAGAAACCATATTCGCATAATTTTATCAAATATAGGGGGATTTCAAAAATTATTTCTGCATACGCTTTAAGATTTTTTTGAACACCATTTTACTAGTTCCCCCCTTTCTGTCCCTCACTCCTCCACGCCCTCCTTATTAGTAAAAGTTGTAGCTATAACTCTCACAAATATAGAGCGATTTCAAAAACTCTTTTTGCACACACTATAGTTCTTTCAACACCATTTTACTAGCTCCCCCTCCCTCGCCCCTCCAGAACTGAATGTTTGTAGAAACGCACCTATGTACCCTTTGGGCATAGTTCAATGTTTGACTATAAAGTACATATTTCCGTGATCCAATAGATCTTCATTAACTAATTACTTTTAATTTTTTTTACAGGTCTATGGAATAGTTTATGCCTACTCATAAAGTTCTAGTAAAAGTAAAATTCATACAACGTTTAATACGTGGTGTTTTTCATTTTACGAAATGTCTGCATTTTATCATCAAATTCAACTAAGCAGGAGCAGCGCAGTGGTAAATTTACAGTGCTTTCTATAAGGCTGAATAAGAATTAAACCTAGAAGTTGGACATAAAAATTTGTTAAATAAAAAAAAACACCCAACTGTTAAATCTACTATGAACCGACTAGTCGCAGTTGGGTACGAAACAGTAACGTATATAAGCGGGGCCTGGGGGGCAATTTTGACAATCTTGGATTTATGACATCACACAGACTCTTATTTAAATTTCAAGTAAACACCAGGCGACTTTTTATTAAGTGGTCCATATCCACTCGATTTGGGGTAGTCTAAAACTTACTTACTAGTTCAAATCTCTCTTAGAAACGTGTAAAAAGAGAAAATCCAAATTTTTCAGTCTGTCAAAAACTCCTACATTAGGGCACGTTGATCCCCATAAAGCTTTTAAGACAGCGTACCCCTGAATTAACTCTAAAAAGGATTAAAAGTCAATAAAGGTCTTAAGTAAGGTTACAGTGCACTCACGTTCTGGTTTAAGATGTACCTATATCCAGAGTTACTTGAAATAAATAAGTAGTTTAGCTACTTGGTAGTTAAACTATTTTTTCTTTAATAGCAGTTAAATATTTTAAAAAGTAATCAAAGTCCGCAAAAGTAGTTAAGACTACTAGTAGTTAAGTATTTTTAAAAGATATCAAACTCCGCAAAAGTAGTTAAATTACTAAAAGTAGTTAAATAACTAAAAGTAGTTATATTACTAAAACTAGTTAAATTAATAAAAGTGGTTAAAACACAGTAGTTAAGTACTTTTTGAAGTACTTTTTGCTATTATTTTATGCAGAATAAAAATATTAAAGTATAACTACTAGGATAAAAAAAGTAATCAGAGTACAACTACTTTTACGGAAAAAGTAGTTAACTACGTAGTTAACTACTTTTGCTATTAACTACTGCCCAACTCTGCCTATATCTATAAACCTGATACCTTTCTAGTCAATTAGCACAATCCATGAAAAATAGTTCTTGTAAATATCACAGAAACTCAAGCTCCTATCAAGTTTTTAGTAATAACATAAATTAATGAAAAAGTCGTGTTCTACCATATTTTGGAAACTGCATATTGATGCGACGCTCCGTTAAGAAGTTATCCTATGTTTAATTTTTAAAATGACAAAAAACTGTCACTAGCATTAAAAGATTTTGACCAAAATCTAATTTACAGGATTTTACCTACTAATTTCATATAAATCACTTCAGCGGTTTGGGAGCTTTTGTGTTATGAACAGACATACACAAGAAAATATGTCACGAAAATATTGCAAGAAGATGCAAAAAATTTATTTATTTATACTTAAGTAACATTTGGAGCCTGCCCCCTATGCCTAGCATTCCTTACAAGAACTTTTGCAAAGATAAAACGTTGGATGTCTCAGTAAAATTAACCTTTTTACGAAAATACATTCATGTTGATTATGATTCAGCAATCTGAGGTTTACCGAAAGTGTACAGTACAGGTCTAACTGTTTCGTCATAGAGTCTACATTTGGTCTCTTCTGTTAGTCCCATTCTGTGCATGGGTACTCTTAGTCGACAGTGACCCGTAAAAATTCTAGTCACTATACGGATCTTCTGTCTGGTAAGTCCAATGATGCTCCTGTCTCTCATTCTACAAAGTCCTTTAATGAACTCTTTAGAGTGAGCCAGTTCTAGTATATTTATTCAGTATTGTTGGCTGTTTTCCATCCATTTTAATATGGTTAATTTAGCAGCATTGTATAATATCCGCAGGGCTGGTTCGGCGCCAAAAAATTCGGAAGATGCCGCTTCTCTCGCTGCTTGGTCTGCGGGCTCTACGGCTTCATTTCCCTCGTTCTCAGAATGTCCTGCTATCCATACTCTATATGACATCTTGTTTGCGCTATCAAGCACATTTAGCAAATCCCTGCAGCTCCTCAGGTTTCTCGATGAGACTGTATAGAAATCAAGCGCTCTTAAGGCTGCTTAACTGTAAGAGACGATTTTTATTGTCCTGTTGGTCACACAGTTAAATCGCTACGAGTTCGGCCTGAAATATAGTAGCCAATTGGCCGAGACTATGTTTGATCTTGACTTTTTCTTGGATACGAACAACTCAACTACCAGAAGCTGTCGTTTTTTGAAAAATTAGTCTTGTTTTTTAACCAGTCTTCTCTCACCGGGAGGATATTGTTTTATAGCTTTCTGCTATACACCGTGTTAGGTATGACGTCGGATATCATTCTTAGAGTTGCGTCCAACTTTTGTTTCCTAATTGGGGCTGGCAATATCACTTTGCTTGCCCTGCCAGCCATCCTGGTGGTTGGTCGTTATTCAATATTCGTGCCTCCGCCTCTAAAAAAATGTAAAGCGGAGGTAAGTTTATTAGGCATTCAAGCGCAAGAATGGCCTGTCGTAGTAAGCTGGTGAGTTTGACCCTCGAGGTGCTAAACCTTCTCTAACCAAACTATTGCGCCACACCGTACGCAATCATTGCTCTGATGACTTATATACAGCCATTACATTTGCTTGGGGCTAGTGCCCCAGGTTTTTTCGCAAATTCTTTTCAACGTCCTGTCCTGTGGCTTTGCGGGTTATCTTTTCCAAACTGTCATGGCCAGGTCAGAGTTTTATCTAGGATGACTAGTATTTTACACATCACTTAAATATAGAACGATATACTGTAAACTATAGGTAAGGAAGCGATATTAATATAAAATAAAAAAATTATTCTGAACTGCCAGAAAGGCTTACAAAGATTGACTTATTTGAAAAACCGTTTATTATTTAGATTAAAAGCCGTGATGATTTTGATAATAATAGACATAATTTAATGCAAATCCTTGGAATCCAAATTTTTAAAATCAAAATCTAATAGATAAGGATTTCGATCAAACATTCGACGTAGAGCAAATCCACATATTCCGAACTGTCGAAAACAGGACCTTATTCTTTAAAGAACGGAATAAGAAAATCTTTGGCTTCTATGACTGCCGTCGCCGTTTCCGTATTTTATTGTCAGAGTCAAACCACTGAACTATAGAAACAAGTTAATAACGAGGGTTGTATTTTCAGTTTTGCATATACAGCTGGAATACAGCAGTAGATAACTTATAAAAAGTGTATTAATGCATTCTTGCATCCGCTCAAACCACTTGCGAAAGCTTTAAATCCACTCGTTTGTTGCCACTGTCAAAATTTCATTCATGAAATTTTTGACCACACAGTCCATTCTTCATGTCCAAAAAACATAGAAATCGTTGCGACTTAGGTCGTGACTGTATGGAGGATGGTTCAACAGTTCGACGTTTTGTCGGGTTAAAAATTCAATAGTTTTTTGCGCTTTATGTGAATTTGTATTGCCTTGGTGGAGGATGATTTGTCGCTCGGAGTTCGTTTTTCGAAGCTCAGCGATGACTTTCGGCAAACAAATGATGATGAACCAATCGGCTATAACAGTCCTTTGATTTTCTCTTGAGACAAATGTCGCGACCATCTTTTTGGATACACTTCGAGAACGGATGACTTTTGTTGGCTTTTCTTCATCCTGGAACATATAATCAGACGACTGAATTTTCATTCATATAAGTAAATCCACGATTCATTACCACAGATATTGCTGCACACGTTTTTCGAATTTCCTACCTTAAAGGGGTCTAGAGTTTTCGAGACACCAATTGACCCTAGCTTCTTTCGCTTCTTCGGTTAATCCAGCGCGAAACTAATTATTTTATTATTAATTCTTTATGTAAAATGTTTTGAATTGAGGTCTTTGAAATCCCCAATGAAGCCTTCGTGATGAGTATGTGCACAGCATCGATGTTTTTCTGGGTGACGTCCAGGGTTGAGTTCTCCATATTTGTTATCGCACTGACATTCGATCAGTATCGCCATCTATGTTTCTATATGCAAAATATAAAAGACCGCCCTCGTAAATACTGTAAAGAGGGCAGCATAGCGCAAGGGTTTCCTAACCTCACAAACTATTTTTTTTGTTTTTTTTTGGGTTGTGTTTTTTAAGAAATATAACATAGACGCTAGGGAGTTGCAGGAACATGAATTTCATGCTGAGGATAAGAAAGCTGACTGACTCCAAAAGAGAAAAAGTTGGAATACTTTGGTCATGCAATGAGACGTCCGAAATACAAGCTACTATAAAATAAGGTAATATAAGCCCAGGAGGGAGCAGCTAAAAAATGGTTCTGATTTAAGAATAATTGGGCTGGCAAGTGTCAACATTTCTAATTAATTTTATTAAGAGTGCGTCTTATGAGTTCCTGCTGTCTCATTTTTGACTTTGTCTGTGCGGCCTAAGACCATTCTTTGAGCCCGCTCTGCATTTTTTTGATTATTTCCAAAAGAAGCTTCATATTTGGTATCTGTTCCAGTATCTGCACACCAGGACATTTATTCTTGACGGCCCCTGAGGTGAGATAAGCTACATTTTCACTTTTTTGTGTAAACTTAAGTTTACGGGTGAAGTTAACTTTACTGGTGATCTTAAATTCAACATCTTTACCCACAAGGAAATGAATCCCTGTGAGCTATTGTGGCGTTTTTAACCTTATATTTGGTAACTTGGTAAAATAGGTAACTAATTAAAGGTGAGAATGAATGAACCTTCACATTTAAAAATAAAGCTTTCCAAAACAAAACTGGCATTCAACAGTAATGTTAGAAATATCACAAAAACTTCCGTGAATTTATGACCCCGTGATAAAAGGTTCACCCATGAGAGTGACATACCTCACGAGCCATTAAGAATAGCGTCTTAAGATTTGGTGAGTGCTCACCTTACCTCACCTCACGAACAGTCAATAACAAGCGTCTAGGACCTAAACTAGCGTGACCTGTTTAAATTTGCTTAGGGCCTCCAGCACCTCTGCGTAAATTTCCACTCATCAATTTTAAATTGTCTGGCTGTTAAAATAAATGAACAACCTCTAGTGTTGTCAGTATTTTTATGATGTTTACCTTTTTCTAAGAAAAAACAGTTTTTTATATAAGGTAACAAAGCAGCTCCTTTGAGCTTCTGGGTTTTCCATACATACTCCCGCTTATGCGTTTTTCATCTCGTGTAATTTTGATTTAACGTTGTAACAAACTTAAGCACTTTGCTTAAATATACTGCACCCAATCTGCTTTGCTTTTCTGTTTTTAATATAAAATTTTAAACTTTTTTCAAAACTTCAAACTATGCAGGCATTGCTCCTATCATCGACGCCAAAAACATTTCTATAATAACCAACGTCTCCATGGCTAGATGTTCAGATGTTTATATTTTTTCCATCTCCTAGACGTATGTAGATCACCAACTTCTTTTTAATTTAAGATTCTTATTAGATACTGAAATTCATAGGTGAAAATATAGTTTAGTGGTTGGAGGCCGAATATGTTTCTGAAGTTCATTTTTCTTTATTTTTCCGATAGAAACCTTTTCCCTTTCGGCCAATTACCGTTATCCAATAGAACGTTGTTTCTTTTTTTATACTTCCTTAAGTATGATGGTGTAGGTTTTGAGGTAAGAAGGAAGGATTTGAAAAAAAAAACAAATATCTCGCAGGGCTTAGCACGATATCCCGGCCTTTATAATGTACCTTTTTTCAGGGCTATCAAACCAAACGAGCGCCAATCAGTGATTTCGTTTATACAATGTTCCTAAAATGAGATCTAGGGTTACGATCCACATAAGACAAATAAAAATTCTATATAAATTTTGTGCGGGTTAAAAAAAAAACCGATATATTGTGCAATGCTGCTACTGGCGCTAGTTTTTTTATTTCGGTTGCAATAAAAAGTATAGTAAAATTTTTATACATATCGCTTTCGCCATCTTTGGGATAAAGGACAAACTCATCTAACCAAATTATTATCATACTTATCTGCGCTGAAGCCTGTATAGTTCAGGCAAGAATCGGGAAAATCCACTTTCTAGAAGCATCTTATATTACTTTTTGGCAAATGGGCAATTCCCCCTATTTTGACCCCGCTGAATCCGAATATCCCTGTTGCCAACTCGAAATATTGACAGGGGCTGAGATATTCAAGATGGCGGCCAAAATGGCGGCGGAATTTTAAATAGCCGCTGGAAAGCCCAAATTGTCACAAGTGTACATTCAAAATATAT
This sequence comes from Aspidapion aeneum, assembly GCA_963576565.1. NCBI lineage: Eukaryota > Metazoa > Arthropoda > Insecta > Coleoptera > Brentidae > Aspidapion > Aspidapion aeneum. Next base: position 27,106,573 of record OY755047.1, read on the forward strand.
ATTTGTATAATTAAAAAATAATAACATATTATTTTTTTTAAATGCCTTCAAAAACCTCCAAAACCCCCCCAGACCCCCCAAAATCAAAAAGTTTGGGGTTTTTTCAAATTTTCTTAAAAACTAAGCTTCTAAGAGAAAAATGTATGATATACTTTATTGTAGACAATAAAATTCCCTTTTCAACATGGTGTAACTTAATAAAGTTAGACTAATAACAAGCTCTCCAGTGGCGTCCGTTAATTGAAGTAATTAAAAAAAGTAGAAAAAATACCTATGTTTTTTCCAAGATGTATTTAATTTTTTTTAAAACTAATATCTACAAAAAACCATGTATTGCATTTTGGTATACTAAATTTCCTTCAAAATGACGTATAACATGAATAAATCGGTTTTATAAATAAAACTTCAGGGGCATCCGTAAATTAAATTAATTTTGAAAAAACAGAAAATAAACCATTTTTGTTACACGTTTTATCTAATTTTCTCAAAAACTAAGCCTAACGTGAAAAAACTTGTTCTACACTTTTTTGTAGACAGGGAAATTTCCTTTTCAAAATTGTGAAACTCGGTGGGCTTTGACTTATAGCAAACTCTCCAGCGACGACGAACATGTTTTTCATACGTTTTATTCAATTTTCTTAAAAACCAAGCTCTTTATCAAAAATGTGTTTTATACTTCGTCATAGCCAATAAAATTTTCTTTCAAACCATGTATAACAAAGTGGAAGTTATTTTATATTTACCGCTCCCAGTGGTGTTCTTAATTTAAAGAAATTATTTAAGATCAATCCAAACTAATCAATTTTGTGTCTTATTAGCTTTTCGGTGGATAATAAAGAGCGGCGGATAAAAGGTCGAAAGTACAAAAGGTCGAAAATACAAAAGGTCGAAAGTACAAAAGGTCGAAAGTACAAAAGGTCGAAAGTACAAAAGATCAAAAAAACAAAAGGTCGAAAGTTCAAAGGGTCGAAAGTGCAAAAGGTCGAAAGTACAAAAGATCGAAAGTACAAAAGATCGAAAGTACGGCAGCGGGTCCACATCGACTAGATGGGTCAATTCGACTTGATACGGTAAATTTGTATTTTTTAATATTTTGTTTTGTCGATTTTTTTTTCGACCTTTTGTACTTTCGAACTTCTATGGTTTCGGCGGCGGGCCCGATAATAAAATGTCCTTTTAAACAGTGTGTCAGAAAATGTGACCCATAGTATAGAAAACTCTCAAGGGGCGTCCGTAAATTGCAAAAATTACCAAAAAATATTATTTTTGTTACGGGTTTCATTCAATTTGCATCAAAATCTCAATTTCAAATAAAATATTAAACTCTTCCTAACAGGTTGACAGGTTGTTTGTTGATCCCAATGATCCCAAATCACCAGTTTATTTTTAGTTCCATATGCTTAAAAAAATAACCAAAAACACCTGTGTCAAAGTTACTACTGTTACTTTCTGCACAAAAATATTGCTTAGGGGGGGCCATGGCCCCTATGCCTCCTCCCCTTATAACCACCGGTGTTTTTTTGCTTTAAAGAATTTATTTAGATAAATCAAAATATCTAATCTAATCAAAAAACAATTTATTTTAATTTGGAAACATTTTATTTTAGTAGGTATAAATTACGAACCTTTTTGAAGTATTTATCATAACATTAACCTCACTTTATAACATATCATTTAAAAAGAAATTGACCTGTCCTCAATAAAGAATAAAGGCACATTTTTTTCTAAGAATCTTAGTTAGAAAAGATATTTAAATATGCAAGAGAAACTGATTATTTCAGTTATTTTTGAAAATAAGTTTATATTAGTACGCCCCTGAAGCCTTAAATATGGCAACAACCCGACATTTTAGTAAAGGTTTTAAGAGAAAATGTCATGTTCTACATTAAAGTATATTACATTTTTTTTTCTAAAAAGTGTAGTTTTTGAGAAAATTTTGAAAAACCTATAATAAACATGTTTTTTCTAAATAATCCCAATTTACGTACGCCACTGAAGAGCTACTTGCTTTTCCTAACCTTATTGACCATACATACACCATACATCATTGGAAAGGGAATTTTATTCTCCACAAAAAACTGTTGTTTGCAATTTTTGATAAAAAGTTAGTTTTCGAGAAAATTGCATAAAACTGACAAAAACAGGTTTTTGGGGGATTGGGGGGGATCTTCTCCATCCCTGTCGATTTTTCGAGTTGGCAACAGAGATATTCGGATTAGAGGGGAATTGGTCTGTTGCCAAAAAGTAATATGATTTGCTTCTAAACCGAAAACGGAAAGCCTTTTAAAATAATATGCTCTGACTAGTAAGTAATAATTTTCTCGTTGAGTTCCTTTCTTGGACGGCTGCTTTGTAGAGAAACCAGCCTAAAGTTGGTAAGTAGTAGAATTGTGTAATACTTTTTTTGTTTAGGAAAAAAAATTAATATTGTTTTTATCACCTTCAAATTAAAAATGACTCTTTGCACACGACTGAGACAAAAGCGAGTGTGCAAAGTGGTTTTCAAAGGAGTTTTTTTGATTTATTTTACTACTACTACTATGTTGGCTTAGAACGTTTTTCTACGTTTTTTACCACATCCATTTATCCTGATAATCGTCTTCTATCAGGTATTTTTGACTCATTGATCTTTGGACTGACTGTTGCCATTCCAGTTTAGGATGCCCTATTTTTCTGTGCCCTATTGGTTGCCATTAAGACCTGATTTGGTAATCTTTCGTCGTTCGTCCGTTATGCTTCCTTCGATTCCCATTCTTTTTTTATAGCCTCATTTTTTAAGGTCTGTTCAAGATATAGATAAAGTACCATTATTGCATCCATTTCTACACTTTCATTTTTTGTTTTGTATATTTCTGTTACGCGACAAGTCCCTATTCCATACAACCGCAAGCCTTTTACCACTGTTTCATATATTTCAAATGTTAGAGGCTTTTTTATCTCTCTGCTTCATAAAATACTGTTAAAACGGCCAATAACCTTTTTTGCTTTTACTATTCTTTTTTCCAGTTCTTTACAGTCTTTTCCTGTCTTACCAAATGTGACACCTAAGTATAGAAACTCATTGCATGGAGATATTGTTTGTCCATCGTCTAGTGCTAACTCACTTGATTCGTTTCCAATACATAAGTACCGTGTCTTGTCCATGTTCACTGTTAACCCCCATTTTTGGTACTCTTTCGTTAACTTTCTCATCATATACACCACGTCATCTTTATTATTAGCTACACTAACTTGGTCGTCAGCAAACTGTAGTGTGTATATGGTAAACCGGTTGTTAAGTTGTTTACTTAACGTTCCCAATTGTTAGCTACTGCGATATGTATTTTAAAAAGATTTGGAGAGATACAATATCCTTTTCTTAAGCTTTTCGTTACCAGGAATTCTTTCGAGAGTCGATGTCCAATTTCAGTCTTATATTTGGACCCTTTGTAAAGTTCTTTTAATGGTTTTATGTATGTATGATTCATATTAGTTTGCTCTAACACAGTCAATAGTTTTTCTTTTGAAACGGTATCATATGCTTTTTGTAGGCCCACAAAGGTAACATAGGTCTCTATGTTTCTGGCACTCGTTTATTTGGTTAAGACAAGAAACATTATCATTATAGGATCTGCTTGCAAGAAGTCCACTTTGGTCTTCTTCTTCTTGTTCATAACAATCATTCTCTTAGAGTATTGGTTACTAAAATACCTCTTTAATTGTTGTCCAGCTTGTTTCCTTTTTCTCCAATCCAAAGGTACTGAATGTCCGTTTAAGCACTGATTGATAAAAAATGTAAGACTTTCTAGTAGTTTGTCTGATCCATATTTGAGCATTTTAGCGTATACCCCCCAGGTTCCCTAGATTTCAGGATTCAAGCTTTTTAATACTGTTCTTTGTCATTTATTTTCCGATGATTACTTCCTCTCTATGTACTTCAATGTCTCTCCTCGGAGAGGCCGAAAGATATTCGGATCTTGTTTCCTGCAGCAGTCCTTTCTAGTGCTCTGTCCACTGTTCTGGTTTGATAATCTTAATGCTTACTTTTTCTTTTGTTGTTTTTTTACCGTAGAAATGAATTCCCATGCTTTAAACCTTTGCCTAACTCCTACATGTGTATTTATATCGTGGCATTTGCGCTCGAACATTAAATTTTTTTCCGAGCCTATCATATTTCTTAGCTGTCTTCTGGTTTCCTTGTAGATTTCTGGGTCTCTTTGCTTTTTAGTATTGAACCATTTCAAGTATGTGCGTTTTTTCTCCATGACCATTTTCTGTTTTTCTTCTGTCCACCACATCTTAGTGCTATTCCTAACATCTTGTATCCAACAGCTTCTTTGCTATTTATTATATTTCAAATAAGTTTTCTGTGTTTATAAATTTTTCATTTATTCCTTTGATACAATAGGTTTTCATTTTCTCCATTACTTTCATCTTTATTTGTTTTTCTTGAGGGGAGTAATATTTTCACTTTTACCAAATAGTGGTCAGAGCCACAGGTAACACTACGAAGTGCTGGCGTATATTACCACTTTAATTCCGATTGTTGTCCACGCATAATCAATGATTGACTTGGATTGGATTTTTTGATGGGGATTTCACACAATTGCACCAGTCTCATGCCAGTTCGACTATTAAAATCGCCAACCATAATTATTTCTCTGGTACTGCCGATTTTGGTGGTAGTTTTATCAAGTTGGTCAAAGAACATTTGTTTTGTGACTACTCTTTTATCATCTGATGGTGCGTAGGCTGTTATTATGCTTATAAATAAACACAAATCGTACTTTTTCTTATTTATTATCAAAATCTGTCTGTCGATACATACATACTTTAGATCTAGCCTTAAGGAGCCTGTATACTGAATGAATAGACCACTGCCAAACTTATAATATAAGTATAAATTTTTTCTTTTTATTTCTACCTACAGATTAAATTTTGTAAATTATAAAGTTGAATTTTTATTGCGAATGTTAAATGATAATTAAATATACTTCATAAAAAAAGGATTTTCACTTTTTAGCCAAAAAAATTCAAGCTAACATTCTGCACAGCTAGTTTTAATTTTTTGTTGAAACATTTTAAAATTCAGGCTTATTAGAAACAGTAAAATAAAAATTCTTTACATTTATTCTGCTTCCTCGGTCCCCTTAAAATAAAAGTTATTTCGCAGCCCCTTTATTTGTGACAACACCTAGGTATTAACCCGGAATCTGAAGTACACAAAAAAAAAACTCAGTAAGTGCGTCCCTGCCGAAAAAAATAATCGAAGAAGCTAAATTTTTTTTTATCCTTTGGGAACTAAATGGTGTTTTCGACAGAACGTGATATGTGGATTTGGCCCGGCATCGTATAAAACCCTTTTTGATTGACCTTTCTTTTCTATTAGATATTGATTTTTAAAGTTTGGCTGACAAGGACTTAGTTTAAAATTCAGTGGCGCACCCAGGAATATATCCTGGGGGGGGGGGGGGAGCCAAGGCCTCCAAATGCCTTATTTTATGCTATTTGAATTTTTTTATTTATGAAATCTGTGAAAAGTATGAAAAACATCTTTAGGCTTGGGGGTCACCGGGCCTCCGAAGCCCTCGCGCCCCACCCCTTGGGTGCGCCCATATAAATATTATTATGATTAGAAGTTTACAAATTTTCTACTTCAAAGAAAATAATTGAGTCCTCTAAACTTAAATAACCAAGTAACTTTTGGCTGTAATTTGAATAAGTAATATGGATCAGTTGGCGTCTTGTTAATAAAGCTGGGTTATTACATTTAACCTTGCACTGGAATATAAATGGCTTAAAGGAACACGTAGGCAAAGTTTACACAATTAATATATAAGTTGCTGCATTTGAGCCGGCATGCCGACATCAAACGCCGAGTCGCACACCTGTTTTGCAGCGGGCTAGTGGCTGGTGGATCTTCCCGCGTAGTACAATATGGCTCGCGTTGTCGAGAGGTTGCTTCATCATTTACGAAGAGCGACAGCCTACGCACGGAGGTCTAAATGTAGAAATTACGGGGACATTCAACTTTTTTTTTAATAAACGAAATTATTCTTATTTATAATGATTTTAGGAAAAATTAGTGATCATAAAGACGATTTAGATTTTTACCTATGTACTTAATACATAAATAGAACAGTTATAAAGGATGAGGCACCATTAACATAAAAGGTCTCGGTTAAATTAGCTGGAATTTGGGTATGATCTAGATCTTGGTTGGTTTTAAGAACAGAAAGAAATTAAACATTTCTATCTAGCCATTTTAGAGATACAGGCTGTCCAGAAATTGACGATATTTTAATTTATTTAAAGTTCTGTACACTTAAATGGGTAAAAAAAAATTCAGCAACTATGATACAGCTCACGAAACTAATTTTTTTAAAAATATTTTTAGTCAGCTGATATACAGAATATCCAGAACGTGCTTGTTTTTTATTTTAATGCGTTGAATTAAAAACTAAAAATCTTACAAAAATGCACCTCCCTACAGCTTACTATATTTTTTTATGATAGGCAGAACTACTAGCTTGAAAATAGATTCGATTTCACTTTAGAGAAAAGGAACGTTTTTTACGGGTCCCCCAATCTTGATATTTTAATACCTGTTTAAAAATCAAATAAATGGGAATTAGTGCCACGAAATAAATAACTAAACTCACCTAACAACTGGGAAGACATGCCTCAATTAAAAAAAAAACAAGAGATTTTTACCTTCAGACTACTACCGAACCTAACTCCAAAACAATCAAGAACAAATTCGATATGAATTTTATTTTCATTTTGTTGACTACAATTTTTTGCACTCTAGCCCATCAAAAAAATCTGATAATGGGCATAACGTAGTATATTCTACTTGTAAAAATATAATATTCCCTGAGGACAACTTTTTCATTTTCTGTCCCCGTAATTTTTAAATTTACACACACAGATGCTACATCGGTACGCGTTTAATCTCTATATTTCCATAAATTTTAGACAGGTATAGCAACTTATATTTTAATTGCGTAAACTATGACGTAAGAGCTGTGGAGAGGGTCGGCTCTTTTGTTTGCAGCCAGTTCTACGTGTTAGTATGAAATTATAAGATGTAAACAATAAATATATTTAGTCGGGATTTTTAAAATTATATTGCCCCTGTCCTTCTTTTGGAAGGTCGAAATCGGTGTTTTACAATGTATCCTAAGCGGGGCGTGCCTGGACAGGATAGGATCCGTCCGTTATATGTGATTAGGCCTTGCAGCCCTTCCACTGCGACCACTAATGGGTCTATTGTGGTTCACTTTTGAGTGGTTTCTCACCACTGTATGGCTAATCCTCCAAAAAGGTTAGCTATCAGTTTGGGTGAGACACTGTTCAGATCTTCTGAATCACTCTGAGGTTTACCGAAAGTGTTTTGACGTAAACGTGGAATAGCCGGACATTCGCACAGTATATGTCTTACTGTTTCGTCATCCTCTACATTCGGTCTCTTCTGTTATTCCCATTCTGTGCATGGGTACTCTTAGTCGACGGTGACCCGTAAAAGGTCCAGTCACTATACGGATCTCCCGTCTGGTAAATCCAATGATATTCCTGGCTGTCTTTTGACAAGGTCTTTAGAGTGAACCAGTTCTGTTAATTTAGCAGCATTGTATGATATCCCTAGAGCTGCTTTGGGAACGAAAAATTTGGCAAATGCCGCTTCCCTCGCTGCCTGGTCTGCGGCCTCATTTCCCTCGTGCCCAGAATGCCCTAGTATCCATAGTAATAACACATTATTAGCGCTACCAAGTGCATTCAGCAAGTCCCTGCAGCTTCTCACGGTTCTCGATAAGACCGTATAGGAATCAAGCGCGTTTAAGGCTGCTTGACTGTCGGAGAATATTTTTTAATGTCCTGTTGGTTCACTCGTGGTCAGTAATCCACCGGGCCAAGTTCGGCCTAAACTATAGTAGCCAATTGGCCAAGACTATGTTGAATCTCGATATGGATAGTAACAACTCCAGGATCCAACGCCTGATGGCATTTTGGATCCGTCGGTATACCAGAAGCTATCGTTGTTTGAAAAATTGGTCCTGTTCTTTAACCAGTCCTCCCTCTCTGGGACTATAATCTTGTATAGCTTTCTGCTCTACATCGTGTTGGGCATGACGTCGGATATCATTCTTAGAGTTGCATCCAATTCTTGTTCCCTAATTAGGGCTGTTGATATCACTTTGTTTGCCCTGCCATCCTGGTGGTTGGCCCTTATTCTATAAGTTGCCCTTCGTGCCTCCGCCTCTAAGAAAATGTGATGCGAAGGTAAGTTTAGTAAGCATTCAAGCGCATTCGATGGGCTAGAGATCATTGCACCACATATGGCAAGACTGGCCTGTCGTAGTAAGCTGGTTATTTTGCCCTTAATGTTCTTTGATGTCCCTTCTCAAACCAAACTATTGCGTTATATACAGCCAGTACATTTGTTTAGGGCTAGTGCCCCAGGTTTTTCCGCAAATTATTTTGCACATACATAGGGATAGTGTGGCTTTGCAGGTTACCTTTTCCAAATGGGCATTCCAGGTGAGAGGTTTATCTAGAGTGACCCCTAGGTATTTACCCTCTAACGCAAATGGAATCATTTCACCGTGAAGCTCCGGAGGAGTCAGAAAGTCTAGCTTTCTTTCACGGGTGAACGGTAAATATTTGACGGTTAGGCTAACAGTGATTTTGACTTCCCAAAAAGAGGAAAAGGAAACTATGGTTAACAAAAAAACGAAAAAAATTAAATTAGTTCCAAAAAATTAATTATTTAAAAAAATTATTTCTGTCTCTATACTCGAACACTCACTTCCTTGATAAATTCTTGCTTAATAAACCGTATTCTTTTATACGGCGGCCAAGAGGGCTTAAATTGACATCCCTAAAAATGTTAGTTGACAATGTAGACAAACAAGACCATTTGAAACAAATGAAACATGCCTTTATCATTTTTAATATTACCTACTAAAAGAACTCTGTGCCTATTTATTTCGCATTTGATATTACATTTATGTATATGTTACTGAAAGGACCCAGTATTTCCCATTTGATATTACATTTATGCGAATGGCTGCAAGCATCGAATTTCGAAAGTAAAAAATCCCATTCTCTTTGAAATCGCTTGTGAATCTATTCGGCGCCACCGCTTAGCGAGTCTCGTAAATCACGTGAACGAAAATCAGTGGCGTACGGGATAACTTAAGGTAGAAGGCAATGGATAGAGGTAACAGTTTTTTCTAAGATTACCTACCTTAGTCCTAAAACGTTCCAGAGGCCATCCCATGAATATTTACTTGAAAATCATCTGCTTTAAATCAACACGCATATTTCCATGTAACAGAACGATATAACAATCCAACCTAATTCTATGTCAATTTAGGTTTGATTTTTGCCTTGAAAACCAAGGCCTGGATATCTTATTTAATAACTAGAAACACAAAGAACTTAAGCAAGTATAATTTAATTAGGTTAGAAAATGTTTGTCGAACTATATCAGTTGAATTAGATTACCAGATTTGACCCGAAGTGAGGGTGGAGCACTAGTAAAGAAGACGCAAGTTTTTTATGTAATTTGGCAAAGGCCCACAGGAATTTTTTTAAATTATAATTTGGATATGCTGGAAAATTAGAATATCCAAAATTTCCATTTTTGAGCCGATATGGATTAATTTTAAAATTTAGGGGTAAATATTATGATTTTATGACAACGCATATCGGTTTATACATGGAAAAGTCATTCTGATTTTCCTAAGGTTTAATTTAAAAATCATAATCAGCAACTTTAAACATCCACATTTTGGTTTTATAGGAAAATGTCCGCTATTTTAGATTAGCCATTTTGATTTTTTTTGGTTTAAGTAAAAATTTATATTTTGTACCCTTAACACCGTATATATTACAAGTAGAATTAAAGAAAGAAAAATTATAAAAAGTTTGTCTTTGGCCGGGACTCGAACCCGGAATATCTTGCTCTGTACGCAAACGCACTCTCATTAAGCCACCAAAGACCATACATAAGTTTTCGGAAAACTTCTCTCCATGCATGTGTGTCGTGTCTTAATGCAAGAACGAGAAATTGTCAGGGTATTAACTCGACCAAGCCCTTCAACTGACTTGTTGTTTCAAATTGAAAACAAATTGGTTTATGAATGAATATAACATAAAAAAACTCTGCCAATTTGAATTTGCCATTTTCACCGGAACTCTATAAACCTATCAATTATAAAATCTGTAGCTCATCTATAAGTTGTTGAAAAAACTGTCACAAGATTTTAAACAAAACATAAATAAACAAACAAACCAATATGTTAAATATCTAACAATTTAATAAACAAAATACAAACAAAAACTACCGCGGCGGCGAGTTGTCTCGGCGGCAAGTTGGCATGGCGGCGAGTTAACCCAGCGGCGAATGAGCCGCAGCGAGTAAGTTGCGGTGAATTGTCCTAGAGCCTTATATTTTGAGCTTTGGGGGGGAGGAATTTCCCCTTCCCCCTTCCCCCTTCCCCGTAAGCCCGCGCCTGGCAATAAGCAACGGAACGCAAGTTGGGAATTAGCCCTTTCCAGACTTTACTTTAAATGCTGAAAATACGTTGTTAAAAGTATGTACTTTTTGCTGGTTCTTTAAATCTCACTTTAAACGAGAACCCGCTACCACATGCATATAAATTAAACGAGAATGAAATATTCTATTCTATTATTCTATGGAATAATTTGAGGCGAGGAAGTATTTTACTTGAAAATAATGCCACATGCAGAACCTCCGTAAATTTATCGGCCTTAAACTACATGCAATCTATTAGATAATAAAAGTTGTATTATTTCTTATAAAAACTCTTTGCATACGATTAAAGGATACCATGTACTAGAGTCCCTGTATGTTACATACAGCGACTCTACCATATACCAATGTGAAAATTGGATTGTTTACGATTTGCATTTGATTGACAGCATATTATTTCTGCAAATTTTGCCTTAATAAATGTGACTGCGATCATTTTCGCTACAGATTTGCTGCCAATATTTGCGTTAATAGTTTCTCAGATGTTTAAGGACTACAGGGTACCAGACATAGATAGATATTTGTCAAAAGGTTTTCCTGAGTGAACCCTGCAAACCGATCTGTAGATGATCTATTAATTTTAACATGAGCTAGTTGTAGCAATAGAATTTTGAGTTAGTTCTAGTAGATTATGTGTAGATTTCAGAATGCGTAATGGCATTCCAAAGCACCGCTATCTATTCCCAAGAATTACCGAAATTTTTATTACCATAGCTTATGAGTAAAATAAACAGAAAAATTTATTTATCTCACTCTTAATATACAGGGTGTCCCGAAAAAAGTTACTATATAGGGATTTCGGAAACGGTAAGAGTTACAATTTTGAGTAAAAAAGGAATAAGTTGCGCTGTTCCAAGCTCAATCTCAGGTGCTGTATCGAATTTAAAAATATATATTTTTTTGATTCTCGAAATATCGAAAGAAAACTAAATATTGTATTGTTCAAAAAATTGAAATAGCTCCGTTATTTGCCGACAAATTTCATAAAATATGGTAGATTTGTAAAAGTAGCTACGGCCAATCTAGTGATGTGGTAAATAGATATAATCCAAAGACAAACTTTTTATACATGGTTGGTTAGGTCTTTTTATTCCTTATTTAAAATGGCTACAATAAAAAATAATAAAATTGACCATGGTTTCAAAAAATCAGAAGGCCTGAAAAAATTTGATGATGTCATTCGATTAACCGTAGTCGCTTATACAAGACTGTCAAACTTTAATAAATTTGTAGACAAGATAACGGCCACATATTTAAATTTTTCGAAAACCCTAATTTTTGGATTTTGCTGGATATTTTTTAAACCCCTGTAGACATTTTTTATTTCAATACAACATCTGATTGGGCTTGGAATAGCGCAATTTGTTTTTAAGTTGTAACTTTTACCGTTTTTGAAATAGCTTACGACTTCTGACATAATCACGATAATTTTAAGAATAGTTAATTCTTAAAATGGTGTCAATATATAAACTTAATTCTAAAAAAAAAATTACAACATATACTGACAATTTGAGTAGTCCGAGGTTAGAACATAGTTGTAATGCCATATTTGTCAATCTGTCAATAAAAGTTTTTTTTAAATATTAAATGATTAGATATTTAACTCCTTTAGTTTGCTTTGCGTAAAGATTTAAAATCTTATATTGTAACTCTACTATTAACGATTATTTAATTAATTGAGCATATAAATATTTCTAAACAGAATTGTTTTGAAGCTTTAGAGAAAAATGTTCTTTTGATGGTTGAAACCAAATAATTACTCGAACGATTGTAAAACACAAATATTTGAAAACAGTTTTACAACTAACTGTTTAACTTTCGGAAATCCCAACTTTCCCTTTGCGAATTATTTGCAATTATTTTATATCGGTTGAGTAAAAAGTAGTTATTTTGTATGCCGTGCTTGGGAGTTACAAGAGTCATTCTAAATATCACACGTGGCAATGCCATTCATTCTAAACATCACAAGCTGCGTTCGGTATTTGCATCTCAGACGTGACGGATTTTTGGTCACGTGATTACAGATTAGTCTGAGCAAATTGGAATTAAATCCAGATCAAATCGATCAAATTTTTATAAATGGTTATAACCTTAAATATACCCAAAAATATTATGTACATATTGCAACTTACGCCCAGCTATCATTTTGACAAAATTTTCCTGTGATGTATATAATTTGTTGTCTTCAACATCAAAGAATTCAATTTCAATCTTTTTACATAAAAAAATATTTTTGTGAACAAAACAAATACACAACATACGTCACAATCTCAGATTAATCTGTTTCGTCGATCAAAATGTACGGAACAACCAGATTTACGTCCGACTAGTCTGAGCAGAATTACCGAACGATTCAGATCTACCTCCCCTAGATCTAGATGGAATTAACGAACGATTTCGATCAAAAAAATTAATCCGACGTTAATACCGAACGCAGCTACAATGTTGTGCTTCAGAGTAAACGAGATGTAATGACAAAGATTTGTTCCGAATTAGATGGCAATATTGCATTGTTGCGACGAGCCAAAAATTAATTTTCGGGCTCGTTTTTAGAACAGAGTAGCCACAGCCATCGATATTACCGTCGTATTAGATTTAATCAGTACGCCATGACCAAAATCAAAAGGTAATGAAATCACAAAGTAAAATGATGAAATGAGGATAATGAAAACTGCAAAGAAAAAATGAAATGTGGATATCAGGGCAAAAATGTAACATCACTACGAAGACAGCTAAAGTCATTCTCAGTAGGATTCCTAAGCCCAGATTCAATATTACAAATCATAGGAAATTTTTGGCTCATCCTCAAACGATTGGTGGTAGCCGCAGATTTCAATGTTATTGTCTTATAAGATTCATCAGTAGCGAAAAAGGAATACAGAAAGGCGATTAAATGAACATAATGAAAACTAACAAGGAAAAATAAAATATGGATACCCACTTTAGAAAATCAACTGCCAATTTGCAAAACTAGAGAGTAAGTTTGTTTATTTTTACTTTTCTAGCCCGCACAGTAATGGCTAGAGAAGGTATTTTTTTGGACATTTTTTTTTTCAGATAATGGCGGAAAATGTGTGTTTTGGGTGTACTTTGACCTGTCTTAGCAATGTCGTCATGACGTCTGTCCATGTGTGTATGTCTATGTCTGTTCGAAACACGATAGCTTCTAAGCTGCTCAACCAATTTTCATCAAATTTTTAGGTAAAATAGTCTACAATACTGTAAAGAGCTGATTAGATTTTGGTCAAAATCAAAATCTACCGAATGGGTGTAGTTATGTGCGGTGGCGCAACCGAACCGAACCGAACCGAACCCCTTTGCCCAACAAGCTCAGGTCTCCCCTATCCAGGGTCGAATTGGCCAGAACAGTCGTTTTCTTCGCGAAACGGGGAGTAAAAGTTGTTTGTTACCTTATCCCATTATCTTCCAGCCCTAAGCCAGTGTAGGTAACTTCTTTCTATTTTCAACCTTTAAGGTAAAGCCAGCTACTATACGATTTAACAGCATTAGCGAAGCATTGAAAAGTAAATCCAACATTTCTCCAAAAAGTGCAGGTCAGAAGTCTTTGATAAATGATTATATCAAATTGAAAAAGTGTCGAGAGCTTAAAGGAAAATATATAAAATTAAAAATAATATTTTAAATATACAGGGTGCCCCAAAAGTCTAAGTCCATCCAAATATCCAAATATTGGCCTCTCCAGTTACCATGGATCAGTAAAAGACGATGACGTTTTTTATATGAATAAAAAAAATCCACGTGTCCGAGGATTTCCAAAAATCAATTTCTAGATACGTTAAACTGCCTCTATTTTATTTGTATTAGAACACACTGTGTAATTAAGACTAATAATACCTAATAAAGGTAATAATGTGCCTTCATAAAAATGAAACACAAGTATTTTTAGCGTAAGGCAGCCCTTCTCCTTGAGATTTATGTTTGCAATAAAAAAAAGTTTATGAGAGAGTGCGGACACATTTATGGGTTAATTTGCGGTATATGTGTGTTGTATTTTGATTTATTTATTTCACCTCAGATATTTATTTATTCTTATACCCACTCACGATGTACAGATTGAATTACCAGTAATATCGCACCCTTATTTTTTAGGGATACAATTGTTTTTTTATACCGGGACTTTTCCATCCATTCTAGGATCAATCGCCCAATTTTTGTGAAAGTTTTTACGCAGAAAAATAGCCTTTTAGACATAACAACAAAACCTTGCGTTAAGTGGGACTCGAACCTACAAGTTCGAGGCACGCCGTGATCGTGGCAGCCTGGTCGAATATATGCTCCCACCATAGCAGCAATACATCCAAAGCAGGACCACTACACAAGTGGACACGAGCTCACACAGGGATACAAATGTAAGCCCATTTGATAAAAATGCAATTAAGATATTATGGTTTCTTATTTCTTGTATTTCTTCTGATTTTACAAACTTTTAGGAAGGGCCTTGTTATATTATTAAATAAAGCAAAATAAATATATCATTCATTACATAAACCAAAATAAAAATAAGTTCAGAAACATATCAAAGATGTTTCCACTAAAAACAAAATATCAATAAATTTCATGATAACAGAGAAATCAAGTAAAAGCCTTCCGAAACTTTTCATAATTTAATACAAAATGGCCAATGAACCCACCTTGCCAAATTGTTAAAAAAGCGTCAGAACTAGGAACATTTTTGCGACAATATTCATGGGTTACCCACCTTCAAGACGTAAGCGTTAATCACTGTAATTTTTAGGGCAAATAAACAACAAACGTACATCTTAGTACCCGTGAATTTAAAATTAAACAAGTTTTCGTGACTAATCGGATAAAAAGAAGTTTTTGTTTCTCTTATATTATGATGAGAGACAAAACGGTCTGATTCGAATGTTCCTTTTTGGGGTCGACAGGATTTTGGTTACTTCGCATGCGTCAGTTTAGGTGGTTTTGGAACATACTCCGTTACGTCACTACATTATTTGACAATTGTCAAAAATTTAGGGTTATGGTTATTATTTTTGCTCTAAAAACTAGTTGATTGGGTGAAAATTTATCAAATTATGGATTAAAATTATAGTTTTTCTAAATAAACAAATTGTGCAGATTTATTGTGGACACAATAAAGAGTGTTTAATGGCACCTATAAAATTTTCTTAACTTTATTAACAAATTAAGAAGAAAAATACAAGTACTTTTTACTCATAGAATGGCACTTCCTTACTTCTCCCGGACATTTTTCCACATATCGTGCGTTTTACGTAAATTATTTCCCATTTTACACAAAAAAAAACATAATTTTACACGACAAACGCAAAACACTGCAAAACACAGTAGCTGTGTGTCAACGTGACAAAACACACGCACGCGCACTTAAAAATTCGCGTCTCCAAATTTAAATTTGCCATTGTTTCCAAAGCAAGCTCTAATGTATTTGGTAGTACCTGATAAGTTGTTCTGCGAATATATATATATATATATATATATATATATATATATATATATATATCTATATATATATATATATATATATATATATATATTTATCGGTTTCACAACGCTTCACAACGTTCTACGTCTTCCGATACCCAATCTCCACTCGTTTCTGTTTGCCCGTAATTCATCATCTAGGCCTCTTATTCTTAGTTCACTGTCTATTCCTTCTCTCCAGCTTCTCCTTGGCCGTCCTTGTTTTCTTCGGCCAGTTGGTTTCCATTGTAGTATTTGTTTAGGTCTTTCATCATTCATTCTTTGTACATGTCCGTACCACACCAGTTGTTTTGTTCTTATATCATCCACTAAGGTACGTTCACCCACTGTCATATTTTCTCTTATTCTTTGATTTGCAACTCTTTCTCTTTTTGGTTTCCCTGCTGCTCTTCTCCAATAGTTCATCTCCGTAGCGGAAAGCATTTTTTCTGTTCTCTCCTTGATTGGCCATACTTCTGAGCCGTATGTAATATTACTTTTTACAATAAGCTTTTTGTTATGTTTTGATATACTGTAGTCTCAAAATATTCCATTTAATAAAGTTATTGCTTTTCTTCCTTGTACATTTCGATCTTTTATAGCTTTGTCTAGTGTTCCGTCAGCTGTAATTTTTAGACCTAAGTATTTATACTCATCACAGGACTGAATTCGCTGCCCGGTATTTAAGATTAGATCCTGTTTCGTTCCACCGATACACATATACTCTGTCTTATTGAGATTATGTGAAATGTTCTGCGAATACAAATTAGAGAAAACAATAAGGTCTTTATTTCACAAGGGCTACATAGAACATTCCCATATTTTACTCCAAATGAATACATAAAAAATTTAATATCGCCCATAAAACTCTCCAGGCGTTGCACATGCAAAGATTGTAAGGGATTAATAAAAACCACTGCCTATGCCCACATTGCAGAGATTTTTTAATAAAAAGTAAACACTAGGCTGGCTACACACACGATAAACCTAAACCTTTATTGATCGTGACGTCATGCTGTGAAATGTTTTTAAAATATTTAATTTATAACCAAATAACTTAGAGCATAAATACTGGTTCTGAAAATCGAAAAATGAAGCATTCATAGCTGGCTTTGGAAACAATGGCAAATTTAAATTCGCAGATGGAAATGTTCAAGTGCGCATGCGTGTGATTTAACACAACTGCTGTGTGGGTCGACGCCATATTTTTTCGTTGTTTAGATTTTATATTTTTCTATGAAAAATGTCAATTAATTAACTTAAAACACGTGCGGTTTGTGGAAAAATATCCGTCAGAAATAAGGGACTGCCATTTCATAAGCAAGAACTTGTATTTTTCTTTATTATTTGTTAATAAAATTAAGAGTGGTTTATAGATGCAATTTACACTCTTCATGATGTCCACAATAAATATGCATAATTAATTTTAGAAAAACTACAAAGTTAATCCGCAATTTGATAAATTTTTACCCGATCAACTAGTTTTTAGAAAAAAATAATAGACATAACCTTAAAATTTTGACAAATAATGTAGTGACGTAACGGACTATGTTCCAAAACCACCAAAACTGACGCATGCGCAAATACTGAAATCCTGTCTACCCAAAAAAGGAACACTAAAAATTTAATGGGAACCTGGCGTGTAAGAATGCATAGGTATGCCCTATATTTATGCTTTAAGGTATTTGCTTATACCTATAGACACACAACTGTGTGTTTTGCGTTTGTCGTGTAAAATTGTGTTTTTTTCTGTGAAAAATGGGCACTACCTCAAGTAAAACATGTGCGGTTTCAGAAGAAATATCCGAGAGAAATAAAGTAAAGCAATATAGGTAAGAACTTGTATTTTTCTTTTTAATTTCTTAATAAAGTTAAGAGTGGTTTATAGATGCCATTAAACACTCTTTATGTTGCCCACAATAAATCTGCACAATTAATTTTATAAAAACTAGAAATTTGATTCTCAATTTGATACATTTTTACTCGATCAACTAGTTTTTAGAAAAAAATAATAGACATAACCTTAAATTTTTGACAATTGTCAAATAATGTAGTGACGTAATGGAGTATGTTCCAAAACCACCAAAACTGACGCATGCGCAGTTACCGAAATCCTGTCTACCCGAAAAAGGAAAATTAAAAATAAAATGGGAACCTGGCGTGCAGGAATGCTGGTATAAAATTGAGACACTTTTCAAAACTTAATTTTTTAATATTTTACACTCCTCTGTAGGACTCGATTTTTTTTTTTGATATAAGCGATAATCAGAAAAAGATTGCAAACGTAAAATCATAGAAATTTGACCTATAATATGAGAAAAAAAATTAAAACTCTTCCTCATATTTTACCTTGAAAAACTTCAAAAATGAGACAGGTCAGGTGAAATATGAGACAATTATAAAACTCACATATAAACAGTAGAATCGCCGTCTAAACCAAAAATAAGACATTCATGGTAAAATTGAGACATAAGTTCTTATCTCTCTTTTATTTAAATTCAACAAATAAGTGCAAAAATATTTATTTATAGAAAAACCGATCGACGAACTCACACGACAAAAGTTTAGGGAACGTTTTTAAAAGTTTTATACCACAAATAAAGCTATGGATTTTGTAATTTTAATTATGAGCCTATTTTTTATATAAAAAATTAAATAAATTGTAGGTATAAGTTCCTTACAACTGCTGCTATCAGTTTATAACAGAATCCATCGGAATTTAATTATTAGTATTTTTTATTTAACTGTCTTATTTTTCAATGGGAGTTTGGGTGTCTCACTTTTACACCACCTGACCCTATTTGTTTATCCACAATGTAAAGCCTATACCACCATCAGAACTTCTTCTTTTTCAAGTGGCCTTACAACCCCTAGTAGGGCTAAGCCTGATTAACCAGAGCCCTCTATTCTGCCCTCTCTGGTAGGATTCTTCACCACCTTCTTCTTCCTATATTCTTTGATGTCTTATTCCACATTGTTTATCCACCTTTTTTACGTCCTCCCTCTGACTCTTTACGATCAGAACTACATTTATGAAAATTGAAGGCTTAATTGACTGACGTGTTAATTATACAGGATGTTCTTAAAGTTGAGTCAATTATGTTAACAGGTTGTAGAACTCGTAAAAATAAGTAATTGTACCAAAAATCATTGAAATAAAAGTTGCAGAATAAAGAAGTTATTAACAATTGAAAAAATGTAAAATTTAAAAACTGTAAGACCTGACTTCTTGATATTCTCGATCACTGCGTTATCAATGTTTTGTTTACTGGTGATACTGGGTATGGCTAATTTTTTTGTAGAATACTAATTACTCATCATTTGTGCATTCATTGTACGGTTTTCAGTGAGAATTTCGATTTGACCAGTTGTAAATAATTCGCTAAAGTGCGTGATATTTTTGTTTTTTAGGTTAATATTATGTCCACTAGTTCATTGTTTTCATATACCTGTGCCATTTTCATAGCACAAAATGCCCAAAAAACAAAAATATCACGCACTTAACGAACTACTTACAACTGGTCAAATCGAAATTCTCACTGAAAACCGTACAATGAATGAATAAATTATGATGAGTAATTTGTATTGTACAAAAAAATGAGGCATACCCAGTGTCACCAGTAAACAAAACATTGATAGCGTAGTGGTCGAGAATATCAAAAGGTCAGGTCTTATAGTTTTTAAATTTAACATTTTTTGAATTGTGAATAACTTCTTTAATCTGCAACTTTTTATAATTGATTTTTGGTACAATTACTTATTTTTACGAGTTCTACAACCTGTTTAAATAAATGACTTAACTTTGAGAACACCCTGTATAATTAGTTGAAATGTCACCTTACAAGAGGGTGAAATGAAGGGTTTAAATTTATAAGAAAATTCTCTTAAAAACAAAACGCAATAGAGGTCTGAAAATATGTACAGTCAGGGACTTTTTAAATTGTCGGTGTCATTTTTTAATCAAAATTAATCGTTTAAAGTTGTCAAAAAATAGTTTTTTTAAATATCAAGATACTAATTTTGATACGTCGTAACCCACAAAAAAAGAAAAATTCGTATTTTTGCGTTAAAGGTTAGTAATTATGCATATGCAACAAAAAATAAAAAAACGGCCATTTCCGCGATTTCTAACAAGTCGTATAATGCTTACGCTGTTTCACTTGTCTTATTCTTGTAAAATTTTCTTGATTTGGGTTACGACTTATTTGGTTCAAAATGTTTTTCCTAATTTCAAATACGAATATATTTTTTATTTTTGACTGCGGCAATTTAAAAAGTCCCTGACTATACCTAAAATGAGCAAAAATTTGCTTTTAAATACTCTATACCTTTTCCTTTTATCCTCTCTGACGAATAACAAGACATTTTCAACATCATTCAAAAAAACACTGTTACCCAAACAATAACATCTACATTGAGTAAATTAAATAAAATTATTTATTTTTATCAACTGTTTAATTTACCTAATATTAAACAGTAATATTTGGTTTGGTATGCTATAATAGTTAAAAATACCGAAGCAATATTTTAAAACACTGGAAAACCATCAAATAAAAAGTTATTATCAACTTTAAAAGTTAAGATCAAAATATGAACAATAAAAATAATAATTTTTTATCAAGTTAAAATAATTGGCAAGAGTTTACAAGAGCCCGCGGACAGTTTTAGACCTTGCGGGGAATTGGTTAATTTGTGGTCCATTTGCGGAATTTCAGTTCTTTATAATTCGTAAATCTTGCAATATTTCTTTTTTGATTGCAAATAGACTTTAGATTTAATATTTATTAATATTATTACATCCCCATTTAAAAAACCCCTTTTGAATAAAACGAAGTGAAGCGTGCCATAATCAACTAAAGAATGATTTAAACTCTTTCTAACGGTATTCTCGTCTCGGTGAGAACTACGTCGCTTTTTACTTCCAGCTTGCCGTTGATTGGCCTGAGCTCTAAGGCTATCGGGCTCTGCAGAAAAAGACCAAAACTGTGCTTTAAACGCTCTAGACAAAGAGGCGAGGCACCAGAGTAAGCTAGAGATACCTCGACCTTGAAATCCGTTACTAGTCAAAATGACACTGTGTGTTTTAAAAATTGAAAGTACTTTGTTAAACAACTACGCACTGGACACTCTTGAAAATTGGCGCTCGGTCGATTTCAATAAAATTTTATTTTAAGTGCTAGTTAAAAAATATGCAATTTTCATTCCATTGCTATAACTAGTTTCAGAGATATTTGGTATAATTAAATAAAAAAATTACATTCTTCTCTCGAATAAATACAACACAAAAGGTAAAATATCTATTGTAGTTATTGACGCATCCGTAGGACGGGTCAGTCAAAAATAAGATGATTTTGCTATTTTTTATGTATATTTATGGCGTTTTTTAACGTAACGTTATTTCTTGCTAGAATATTTTAATTTTGGTCCTTTTTGGTTAAGGATAACATGTTTAGTTTAGGATAGTTAATAAACCTTACAAGTAAATAATTTAATTAGTTAAGGAGTATTGGTTTTAACTAAAAACCGAAACCGAACCGAATCCCACAAATGTACTTAAAAAATGAGCAAAGTCATTTTATTTTGGACTGCCCCTCGTATAGTGTCCCTACAAATGCGTCAGGAATTGCAATAGACTTTTAAATACATGGTATCTTTTAGGTACAAGCGTACACCTTTTGTGTTGTATACTTAGGAGGGGACTGTTTTAAACTAATTTATACCTATGTTTGGCATATTTTGAAACTTTGATAGCGAATATCTCAGAAACTGGTGATAATAACTGAATAAAAATTACACAATTTTGCTACTATTACACTGTCTATAACATACTAAAAATATATTGAAATCGACCGAGCGCCAATTTTCAAGAGGCGTCCAGTGCGTGGTGCTTTATTTCTGTTAGTGACTGAAGGAAAGAATAACCGAATACAACTTTTACAAAATTACAGTGAACCTGAAAATTCGCCTAAAAACAAGTCGCAATAAATTTAATTTTTTCTGTACCTAGTCTTACGTGTAATTCCCTTTTTTTACAGATGGCTTTGGCTGTCAGGGTCATTGGATAAAAATTACTATAAGTTTATAGTAATTGCCAAGATACTAAACGGACCTGACGGATGAGAGAGAATTTTTAATAAACAAATTGCTGGTTTTATTTTTTCAATTTAGAGTCGCTTTTTTAAGATAATAAAAGCGAATACCACATCGATGAAAAACGGCGTTGATTAGATTTTCTTTTGAATTTCCTGTTTTATTCCATCACTTTTTTATTGGAAATGATAATATTCGCATTTAGGAGAGTAAATTTTACACTGAGTGCTTATGTTTTCGATAAATGTTTTTATCTCTAAAGTGCAGAAAATTTATTAACGTGAATTACGTATCTACAGGGTGTTTAATCCCTCTTTGCGCTTGGCGCTTTTACGTTTTTAAATTTTAATTTATTATTAACTTACCATATATTATACCATATAAATTATTCAATTTATCTTACAGGCAAGGAGTATATCCATCATCATGGAAGTCTGCCGCAGTACAACCCATTCGAAAGAAAGGAAAAAAGACAGATCCGTTAAACTATAGAACAATTGCTCTACTTCCGGTGATATCAAAAGTAATGAAAAGAGTTGTGAACAATCACCTAACCAAGTACTTGGAAAAGTACAAAATTATCAACGATACGGATTTCGAAAATATAGGTCAACTGGCGATTTACTTACATACCTCACTTACTTATGGCAAAAAGCGATTGAGTTGTGGGGTGAAACAAGAAAAATTGCCTTAGATATATCTAAAGCATTCGATAAAGTCTGGCATGAAAATCTGCTCAACAAACACAAAGCAATGGGATTTTCGCCGAAACTTTGCACTTGGTTTGAAAGTTACCTTAAGGATAGATCCATTTATATTGCACTGGATGGTCAGAACTCCAACACTTACCAAATAAATGCTGGTGTGCCATAGGGAGCAATCCTTTCGCCAACACTTTTTCTGATTTACATAAATGACCTCATAGATAAAACAGTAAATGCACTTTATTGCTTTGCAGATGATGGCAATGTAGTCTCTTTAATTATACCACCCACATGTCTCTCCGCACGTGAATGCCATCATCTTAGACTAACTCAAATATCGCAGATAAATAACGAGCTGGAGATAATAGAGGACCGGGGCAACCAAAACCTTGTACAGTTCAACGCGCAGAAAACCCAAGCAGTCCTGTTTTCAAAAAAGACCAGCACCGGTGAGCCAAACATCATGCTATCTGGAAGTGCTGTCACATTGCAGAGCCAGTTGAACATCTTAGGAGTCACTGCAGAGACCAACATGTCTTGGCACAGTCACGTGGCAGATATAGCTAAAAGGGCGTCCCAAAAGCTTGGGGTGCTATTTCGTACAAGACATCTGTATACACCAAGCCAACTGCTGACACTCTACAAAGGCCAGATTCGACCAACTATGGAGTACTGCTCACACATATGGAGTGCGGCACCCAAATATACCTTAATGCTTTTGATCACCGTGCAAAAACGAGCTATCAAGTTGATCAATGACTACGCACTTACCCGTAGCTTGGATAGTCTTGAACATCGAAGAACTGTGGGTGATCAACCTCTCTTTTACAGGTATTATCACGGAATCTCTGAAGAGCTGGCACGTATGATCCCCCGGGAGTAGCACCTACTAGGCGAGCACGTCAATTTACTGTCACAATAGAGGCACCAAGAGCCTTATTATATCAGAATTCATATCTCTGGAGAACAGCATCGCTGTGGAATGGACTCTCTGCGACAGTTTTCCCTGCAGATTACAACCTGAACCGTTTCAAAACCAACATACACCAACATTTCCGCGCACTTGCCGCTTCTCGAGCGTGATAGGGATCTCCTTGCAAGTGCGCATAACCGTAACAAAAATCACAAAACGTGAATGTACAAATCTACCGTAGTGGCGATGGTGGCACCCTTAAAGGATCTAACCTGGCATGCCTTTCTGGGCCCATTGTGCACCACGTACCTACTGTTCTGGACTCAGATAATAATTTAAATACTATCAAGTAAATAGAACCCAATAGACTTCAAATTATATTTTAGGCCAGAAACTTAGTCATCATGATATACCACATAATGCCACAGTTGTAGCCTTAGACCACAGGTGGGTCATAAACCTTTTGACATAATCAACAAAGTACAGAGAGCCACAATGTGCCCGTACTAACTGCTAGCTCCAAATAGGCACTTCATATACCCTGTCCCATGTGGTGATTTCCTGAATGACCATAGATGTTATCTGGTGTGATCCAAAAAGTTGTCAGGTTTGATTGTTTTCTAATAACATACTGGTCAATGCTCGTCCGTTACCAGACTACCCATTTGCGCATGGGTCGAGGCCCCTTTAGTCGCCTCTTAGGACAGGGTTACCTTGTTACAAATCACAAATAACAACATTTTCTTGCCATAACTAAGGGCACGGCATTGCCCCGCAAAGTTTGCACATCTGCTGTTCCATCTTTTCTTGAAACATTTAAGCCCATATGTGACCTATATAAAGCTCTACTTTGGAATGAGCTAAACAACCCATCCAAGTTTCATGGACTTTCATAAAGTAGTAAAGTAGTTACAAAATTTCAAAAAACGTTGGAATTGCCACTCACTCATGTATAGATCATCAAAATTCTACTGTACTTCCAGACATGCTACAAAGCTGAAATTTGGCAGACTGATACAAATTATGACCAAACCCTTGGAAAAAAAAATTCTAACTTCACTTTTGCCTTTTTATACATATCTTGACATTCGGAACAATAATTATGAACACAAAAAAGGTTATTAAATCTAAAAGAAATAAAAAAATTGTGCTTTTAGTCAATGGAGTTAAAATGAGGTGGGGTTTTCAAAATATATTTTACATACATTACAAACAGAACTAAATATTCTAGAAAAACGTCAAGAAAAATTAAATTAAATATATTTTGAACAACCTATTAATTTCTTCAGATCCCTAACTAGCTTTCTCAACTGGCAATAATTTTTTTTTTAGGTTTCCAAATAAAGTGGTTGTTATGTTATATAACTCTGTTTCCAATTAGGTTACTATAGGCACACTATTTATAACGATTAATTAAAATAACAATTTAATGTATATAACCAATTTATTTTAAAACTGTAGATTGACTTCGCTTAGACCAAAACTTAATAATAACCTTAAAAATCCCAAAAATGGTTGCTTCGAGCGATACTTGCAACAGACTTTAATTAAAAACATATTGGTAAGTAGGTACACTAGGACATAAAAAAAAGTTACTGTCTTTTATTGTTATTAGATTGACGCAGAGGGCTCCCTCTACAATATATATCAAAATTATTAACAAATTCAAATTTCTCGTCCAAAAACCCATACATACAAATTTTTTTGCAAAAATATTTTTTACTAGTTATTTAGAAAAAAAATTTTCCACACCCTATATAAAATAAATACACCTAATCTACACAATCACATATATAATAAAAAATTATAATATATTTCAGGTATTTATTCATCTTGCAAAATGCAAAAAAATCTTAAAAATATTATTGACCAGGTTTCCAGTCCAAATGCCCCATAGTGCACTCGGTTGGCACCCATATGGGCAAATTTGTCTGTTGGACCGACTTCACGACAGCTGTAAATATTTTTCACGTCACCACTTAAGGGTTAAGTGCCCTTTGGTATCTTTGTATCTTTCTCATTCTTGTAATCTTCATTTCTCTTTCAGGATTCTCGAGATGCTTGCGACAGTTCTCTTAAAAGCAGGTAATGTATCAACAATTCCTCTGGAAGATCAATAAACCGTTAGTGCCGGTGTTTTGCTGTCTGGGATTGGTATCTATGTATCTTTCTCATTCTTGTATTCTTCATTTATCTTATAGGATACTTTTTGAGTTTCAAATTAAATTTTATTTACCATTAATGGGACGGTGTCTTTAGCAAAGTTTAATCAGTAGCAAGGACCAATATGACTTATAGATATTTGTCAATAGCCTGCTAAGTAATGAGGGTTTAAAAGAGATTTTATTTAAAAGCTTATTTTACCCACGGCTTGAGTCCCCTGTTTTGCCTTAAATAAAACCCATTAGGTGGAATTTAATGAGGTTTAATAAGGGGTCATTTAATACCGGAAGTAGGAACTTTATTTACCTCTAAAAATTAAGGGTTTTTATTAATGTCTTTTATATTTTGCATATAGAAACATAGAGGGTGGCACTGATCGAATGTCGCTAATAAAACTCTTAATCTTTACCTAACCTAAATTCAATCAACGCGATACAATAGTTTTTTGAAGTTTTGTAGCTACAGTGAATTTTTTAAGTTCAGTCGAAAAATCAAATTAAACCGAGAACACTTTTAGGCTATAATTTTTTACAACTTTCAAAGGAAATTATCTCATTAAGAATGCCTTGCCGAGTTGATTTCTGTTTTCAGTAATAAAGCACCACACCAGTCGACAGTTTCGCGTTGGTACTAAGAATTCAAGCGTAGACGAATTAGCCTTAGCGACGATCCAAGGTCAGGTGCACCCAGGAAAACATCGATGCTGTGCGAATGTTCATCACGAAAGACTACCATGTGACAAGTCGCGAGATTAAGGTTTCATTGGGGATTTCAAAGACCTTAATTCAAAAAAATTTGCATGAAGAATTAGGGTTAAGAAAATTAGTTTCCCGCTAGATACTGAAGAACTGAAAAAAGCTAGCTCAATTGGTGTCAGAACCTCTAGACTGTTTTGAGGCAGGAAACTCGAACACTGTGTACAGCGTTGTCAGTGGTGATGAATCGTGGATTTTCTCATATCAACCCGAAAATAGACGTCAGTCGTCTGTTTGGGTGTTCTAAGATGGAGAATTACAACAAAAGCCATCTGTTCTCGAAGCGTATCCAAAACGATAGTCGCGACATTTGTCTCAAAAGCAGATCATGTAGCATTACTGCCGATTGGTACATCACCATTTATTTGCCGAAAGTAATCGATAAGCTTCGAAAAACGAACCCTAAACGACTAATCATCCTTTACTAAGACAATGCAAACGCGCACAAAGCACAAAAATCCATTTAATTTTTAACCCAACAAAACGTCGAATTGTTAAACCATCCTCCATACAGTCAGTGGCGGCTCATAAGGTAGTGCTACGGAGCCATGGCACTACAGTAGTTTTCTGCAAAAATACGTTTTTTTTTATTTTTAAAACATCTTTATTGGTTTTTATTTTATTTTAGGCATTTCTTTTTTATTATATATATATATATATATATATATATATATATATATATATATATATATATTATATGAAATTCGATAGCCCTGTGCAATGCAGTGGATCACACTCCAACTCGATGCGACGGCGACGCAATGAATGGTCCAGCGAAATCCAAAACAGCGCAGCCTCGAACACGCTGTCACTTTTTTCTTGGCTCCTTCGACTAGAGATAGATTTTATCTGCAGCCTATATAAGCGACTGTGACAGGGCCAATCTTGGGCATTTTAGCGTTGTTTAAATAGGAGAAATCAAAGAAATTTTGTCCCTGGCACAGGCCATCAAGTAGCCGTACTACTCGCATTGTTTTTCAGCGTGGAGCATGGCTGTTTTTTATTTACTTTTATTATTTCATGGCGGAATTCGGGTGGGCATGAATAAGTTTCTATAAAAAAATAGAATTAAAAAACCAAATACTAGGTATGTTTTGTGGTTAAACATTTGGGGGCAACACACCGAATTTTTTTTTTAATGACTGGCACTACCATGTTTTATTGACACGATCCGCCGCGGCATACAGTTTCGACCTAAGTCTCAACCATTTCTATACTTTTTGGAAAATCTAGAATGGACTGCGTGGTCAAAGATTTCAGTCACCAGAGAAAGCAGTTCTTTAATTTTCGTGAAGAATACTTCGAGCAACAATAAAGGCTAAAAATCAAAAATTGTGTCTGCTTAAGACCACACGGCAGAAGTGTAAACTTCAACAAGGCGAAATTAATAATACGAAATACAAGATTTTTTGCGTTGTATATTGACAAAGTAATATACAAACTAATAACATTTACATTATTACAATTGGGTATAAATTACTCTGGTAAATTTTGCTCTGAGTGGCCTTCATCTGCATCATCATATCGCTCTGCTGACTGTTCCTCTCACAGTTAGTCGACTCGAGCCGAGCGTGACGGCTCAGTTCAATTCAGTACCCACAAAAAGTGCTAAACTTACCTAAAGAAGTTTACACTTCAAAAAGTCTCTTCTATTTCAGGTGTATATGCAAAACTGAAAAAACAAGCCTCGTATTTGTAACTTTTATATTCTTTGCTTTGAATTTATTAGAATAGAATTTTATTTTTCGTTCTCATTTTACATAACATGTATACCTATAAGGTGGAGAGCTCGTCATTTATAGATCTAAAAAATAGAATCAACACAAAGTTTTACAATATACAAGATTGCACATCAACATTTTTACAATAGGTACATTTAAAAATTTTAAAAGTAATAAGTAGATACTATCTTACAGCTCTAACACATTAAAAGGAAAACAGAATTAGCTTAGGTATTTATCACAGTTCTATATCACAGATTTTCTACATTAATCTTTTGTCATCTCTAAAAAAATCATCTAAGCTATAATAGGCCCTCATTTTAAGAAAATGTTTTATTTTGTTTTGAATTTGTCTAGGTGGAAGTTCTCTTACAGTTAGTGGAAGGGTATTCCAAATTTTTTGGATATTGTGAGGAATATTTTTTTGAATATAGTTATAGTTAGCTTTTTCAGCTTTAAGGTTATCTTTAAATCTGGTATTGTATGAATGAGAAGTTTGGTTTTACTCAAAGAGGTCATAGTTTTTTGTGACAAAGTTTACACATTCCAGTATATATAAGTTAAAGACTGTGTGGATTTTTAATTTTATAAAATTATCTATGTTCTTTAGTTTCAGCAGTACCCTGATGCATTTTTTTTGTATTTTTAGGATTGTTTGTGCCTCTGTTGAGTTACCCCAAAATATAATCCCATACCTTATACGAGATTGCACATATGCATGAAACGAGGATAGTGCTGCTTCCGAGTCAACATTATCTCTTATCACTCTCAAGGCATAGCAGTATTTTCTTATTGAGGTTGCCAGTTCCTGAATCTGATCATCCCATTTCAAGTTAGAATCCAATGTAACTCCCAAAATCTTTATTGTCTCTGTCGACTCTATTTTCCCTCCGTCACACTGCACACACAAAATTTCATCATTTTTTGGTCTGAACTCAATTAGCTGGGTCTTGTTAATATTCATTTTGAGGTTGCTTGCTGCGAACCACTTATCCAGATCAGTTAAGGTAGTTACTACTTTGGTTTTTATTCTATCACGACTCTCCTCACTGATCAAGACGTTGTTGTCATCTACAAACGTGAACACCTCGTTGTTTATGACGCTTTCGACTTCGTTTGTGTACACAATGTAAAGGAGAGGACCCAGGATCGACCCTTGAGGCACACCTTTTTTTATTATTTTAAAATCCGACTTAAAATTTGTACCGTCCATTGATGTTTTAATACACTGCATTCTTCCATTGAGATAAGACTCAAACAGTTTCCCAGCAACGCCCCTAATCCCACATCTTTTAAGCTTTGTCAGTAGTGTTTCATGGTCTACACTGTCAAAGGCCTTGGACCGGTCGATACACAATGCCATAGTCTGCTTTTTAGAGTTCAGTGACTTAAGAATATTTGAACCGGAAAACGCATTGCTTTTGCTACTATTCTTAGTTCTTTAAATTAATGTATTAGATCTCTATTTCTTTTCGCGATTAAATTAAAGTCATTCACTAATGCAAGAATTTTTATGTTTCTATTAATTTTAGTTTTTTTAGTCTTTTTACCCGAATCTTATAGCTTTTTCCAGCGCAGTGGTAAAAAGCGGGCAGAAGGAGTGTCACCCTAATTGCCGAGAGCAGAAATTTTTTGTCGTCACTCCCTCGACTGCTAACAGAAATCTTTTTATTTTCAAAAAAAACCTTCAAGACTCTTTAATAGTTTTTCCTATTTTATATTAAGTAGAAAAACTTGAAAATGTATTGACAAAAAGCAATCTCTACTGGGTTACCTAAGGACACTTATCGTAAAGACAAGCTTTATAGGCCTGACATTGATTTTCTACTTTTTGGTTATTATTTTTGACAAGTTTTCTTCGGTTTTGCATTGGCGGATCGGTTTTATTTTAAACATGTTGTTTTTCACAGTCTGAAGCAAGACCAACAAAAAAATACAGGCCACGACTCTGAAAAAATCAGCTGTTCTCGGGGAGCTGACTTTTACATTAGGTCTTATGGGAGGTCAGACGTTTTTTTATGATATTTTCAAAACAGATTTCCGCAAAATTTCAGCGAAAGATTCTCAGACACCATCTCGATTTTTCACCAAACTTTTGTAAGGATGCAAGATGATTAAAAGGTTAAAATCTTTAAGATTTAGCATTCCTTATTTTGAATTCAAATTACCCACCATGTACCGCATGTCAACTGTTATATTTGACCAGGGCTATCAAAATGGACGGGCCACGATCCTCCACTTTGTTGACGTCACATCCGGGGCTGATTTTTTTTTTTGATGGTCACGTTACGACACAGCTGATTGTCTTTAAAATATTGAAGTTGGAATGACGGTTCATGGATATTTAATTTTTTTTTAATAAAGCCGTTTTTGAGATTGTTTTTACTTTATTCTGGCAGAACAATTTTTTTTAAATGTATAGTAATCCCTAATTTTTTATAGCCGCTTCATTAGCTCACCCAAAAATTAAGTTTAAAGCAGAAGCGAATGTGACAATCACATATGACAAAGTTAAATAGATGTCAAATATAACAGTTGGCATGTGGTACATGGCGGGTAATTTGAATTCAAAATAAGGAATGCTAAATCTTGAAGGTTTTAACCTTTTAATCATGTTGCTTGTTTACAAACCTTTGGTGGAATATTGGGATGGTGTCTGAGAATATTTCAGTGAAATTTTGCGGAAATCTGTAGTGCCATTTTGAAAATATCATAAGAAAACGTCCCACCTCCCATAAGACCCAATGTAAAATTCAGCCCCGGGAGAACAGCTGATTTTTTCAGGGTCGTGGCCTCTATTTTTGTGTTGGCCTTGATTTGACATGTCAAATATAACAGTTGACATGCGGTACATGGCGGGTAATTTTGTCATCTGTGTTTGTCACATTCGCTTCTGCTTTAAATTTAATTTTTGTGTGAGCTAATAGCTAATGAAGCGGCTCTGAAAAACTAAGGATTACTATATTTAAAAAAATGTTCTGCAAGAATATAGTAAAAACAAGCTCAAATCCGCCTTTATTTAAAAATAAGTCAAGTATTCATGAACCGTCATTCTAACTTCAATATTTTATAAAGGCAACCAGCACCCGATGTGACGTCAACAAAGTGGAGGATCGTGGCCCGTCCATTTTGATAGCCCTGGCTATACCTAAACTCAGTGGCGCACCCAAAAATAAGGCTTGGGGGGGAGGGGCCCGAGAGCTTTGGGAATGGGGGGCCCGAGGCCTCACAATGTCATATTTTATGCGATTTTTTCTGTTTATTCATGAAATATGTCGAAAATATCTAAATAAATCTTAGGTTTGGCGGGAACCCGGCCCCGAACCCCACCCCCCTCCCCCCCGGGTGCGCCCATGCTAAACTATATAAATGTATGTATTTTGAAATAAAGTTATGCAGCAACAAAGTATCTTGAACTCTATAATTATTAAATCGATCTTTAGACTGTGTAAAAACCACATTTTTAAATGTCAAGAATTGTAACCCAAAAATAGAAAATCAAAGTCAGGCTTCGCTACCTGAAAAGCTTGCTTTACAATGAGACCTTGCTTTACGATGAGTGACCTTAATGTTACCAGCCCAGACTATTGTTTTCGCCCGTGCACCCTCCAAATTTATGTACACCGAATTCCAACAATATTGGACGGGTCTGTGAAAATTGGCACAAGCAGTTCACGTTCTGGAAACTAATAAAACTTGAATAAATTCTAACCGGGGAGGATTATTCAAACGAATGCATATTAGCACCCTTATTTGTTGAATTTCATTTTGCCACTTATAGGACAAGTTCACACTGTCCATTTTGCCGTACGAGTAAGGTCACAAAATAGCCTAGCTCTAGGCAATTGCTCGTCGATATACGGTTTGATTTTAGTATGTTTCATTGCAGGGTATAAAATTTTAAATCTGATACAGGAAATCAGAAGACATAAAAGAGAACGCACGCATAACGAATCGTAACCTTTTACATACATTTTCTGCCAATAAACAAAAATATTGAATCAATAAACTCGAAAATTCATATTATGAAATTTTCTTTAAAAGTTCATTATAATATTGTTTGTATACATTAAATCAATGAACGGAAGTCTGAAAATTAATGTACACCGTACATTTTGTTTTTCTCTATTGGTGTAGATGCAGATACCAAATTGCAAATAATGCAAGGACCTAAAATCATAAACAACAAGTGACATTAAAGAAAGAAGAACTATAAAAAAGTTTCTCTTCGGCCGGGACTCAAACCCGGATCCCTTGCTCTGTACGCAAACGCTCTTGCATTAAGCCACGAAAGATCATACATAAATTTTCGGAAAACTTTTACCTATGCATGTGTGTGGTGTCTCAATGCAATAACGAGAAATCCTCAGGGTATAACTTTTCCTTTGCAATTTTGTAAAAGAGCCAAAAAAACAAACAGATTAGGTATGTCTTTCTTAGGCAAAAAAGTCAGACGTTATCGATGGAGCCTTTAAACGGAAATTGGCAATAGCATGGCTGGCTCATAATTATATTTCTGGAGTGTTTATTAACACTTTGTTGTGCACGAGTGGCTTTTAAGCATTTTACTAAAAAACCTTCAAGCAAATCGGGTATATTAGAGAATAGGGTATTTGACACATTTTAGAAAAGAGTTTAGAATGATACTGTAACGTGTCATTTTTTCGTTTAAAGCAGCGTTACATATTTGTTTATTTAGGTAAATAATCAAGGCTCTTTGATTCGTCTTTCTGTACACAAGTAAGGGTATTTTATAGAGCTAGGTTTGGAGGTTATATAGGGTCTAGGAAGTTACCTTAAAAGGAGGCATTCCATCGAATTACTGTGGACACTACGCACATCGCATTATCTGGACATCGTAATTGGAATTTAAGATCACAGGCTTCGGGAGAATCACATAAAAATTTTGATTGTTTTGTTTTTATCTGTGGAATTTTCTGATGCTCTTTGACGCTCATAAAGTTAAACAGCTGTTATGCTGGGGAATGGCGGCGTTGCCGCATCACAAATGGTTTCAGTAACAGGAAGGAAACATTTAGATGAACATTTCATTCCCTTACGTTTATTTCGAGGATATTGGGACAATCCGAACCTCATATCCTTCACGGATTAACTAGTTTTGATAGTGCAAAAACATATTTAGGTTCACGGTTTGACCAGTAACAACCGAGGCTCCGCCACTTTGATATCTTTATTAATTTGATAGGGAAAGGATAAAATAAATACGAGTTATGCACTGTTGTAAATGGGAGATAAACGAGGGATAAAAACCAAGACTAAAAGAATAAACGAAATCGTGTGAGTTAACATCTGAACACTCTTGTGCCTTTAAGCAATAGTTCAGTGTGTATTTTTGGGTTCAGGTTCAGAAACAACTTTATTACTGTAGAAATGTTTTACAAAAATGGCGTTAAACCATATGAATATTAGAGAAAACATTTATAAAGAGCGAAGGAAACTTTTGACGAAGACTGTAACTGGAGTGCAACTAAATTCTGCGCTCAGTATAGCTTTACTCATATGGGAATTGGTTGAGTGTTCGAATATTAATAATGTGTATGGAGGGTGTCTCGACGTCCTTGTTATAAAAATTTCAACCGTGGAAATAGATCCGACAACACCTCAAGGTTTGTTTTACGTACTTCCTATCCCTAGGTCGGTGCTGCCCCCTATATACCTGTATAGAACTATCGCTGTATCTCCTCATTGGTTACTTTGAAAACCCCGGGTTTTTCTTCCAGGCTTGCCACTGAATGTAGAGATTTATTTTTGGCGGAAAAGTTTTTTATAAATAGGTTATTTGAATTTCACCGGGAAGATTAGGTTGGTACTATTGCGTTTTACCGTCCCCACTCCCCACCAAATTTACAAAACGGTTTCCGGCCACTGCATTATTCTGGTATTCTCGACTAAGTGCTTTGTCTCTCTTTGCTAACAAATTTGGTTGGGTCGACAACAGTTTCTGGGATCGCCTTTGTTTTTGGTGATTGGCACTACAGCGATTGTAGGAGATATCCCAGAAACTGTGGAAGTGAGTCCGTCGTGTCTAGGCAATCTGGAGTGACGCTCGCACCCTGTTTTGAGGGGAATTTAAGTCGGCCTACGCCATTTGCACGGAAAGAGCAGCGGTAAGTTCGATTTTATTTTTTTTCCATTTTTTTTATTATTTGGGTACTCTTCAAGATAATATTTGCCTCCCAAATTGTAATTATTTTTCGTGGGAAATGTACTTTTTTTGACAAAGGACGTGGGGAATTGTTGGCGTTTTTATATTTTTCTTTTAACCACGTGTTGGATAAAAACTATATATTGTTTTTCTCCTTTGTCTACAGCCCTGTCAATTCCAGCGACGGGACAGTTGGGCTGGACGCTGGTGGGAAGCCGGACGGGCCAGTTATAACCCTGGGAGAGGTACGTTAGGATTATTTTAGTTCATCTGTTTAAATCTACTTTGTTTTATTGAGTCGACATGGGGTCCTCGATTTAAGTTACTGTGTAGGGGAACTTCGTGCAACATTGACGAATTCCAGGAAACTGAAACATTTCATTTTCCACAGGGTTCTACGCTCGGGCAAGGATCCCACAACTTTTCGAAACCATGTGCTGCCCTAGTACCATGTGCTAGTTAGTCAGCAGGGGAGGCGCGGACAGAATAGGACAGGACCCGAAGTAGCAGGAAGAACAACACCACTTCCAGGTTTAATAAAACACATTTTTTTTTTTTACAATATAATCAAGGACCAAGGTAGGAGCAAGCCTTAACTATAATTTTTTTCTCATATATAACTTTCACAATATAATTTAGAAGTGATCTTTCCCTATATAATTTTGCACAGCTTAATTTTAACACTTCTTGTAAACGCAAGGTAACGGTATGACGTCATAACCACAATTTTGCGGTGTATTTACTAAGTTTTCCTTCATTTCATTTATTTAAGACAATTTCTCGTGTGAAATTTGGATTGTCTTGCTACTTAGGCCCTGACTTGTTCCACTACATTTCATTAATTTTTTTTCTATTCCATGTTTTTGGTAATGCTCCAGTTTTACCTTTTAAAATAAACAAGATGAACTAATTTTTCTTGTGTTATTTGTACAACCCGATGACCAACTTTGCGGAGACAAAAGAGAGAGGAGATTATATTTTTTTTTTAGCGGTTTCGTTACACATTTTTACCTCATGGGGTGGATCTCGGACTGGGTTGCTGTCTGTCTCATTCTACCCAATGTAGAATGATGACAGCAGATATTTGGTCTAGATCTCCCCTATGATGGAACGATTTTGGAAGTATATATTTTTTTTAACAATCATTCATATAATTGAGTCCTACGCTACTGACTCAGATGTAGGTACACTATGACCTGTTAAAGGAGTCCATCTACCTGTAAGGTATTTCTGTTTTGTCATCTGAATTCAATCTTTTAGAATTTTATTCTGTTAATTTTTTTTGGTTATTCTTAATTACACAAATACTCTGGAAGCCTCGGAAGTAAGTAGAATTTCATTGTTTGGCTGCAACGTTTGGGTTGAACTGTATTTTATTTAAGATCTTCTTTGTAAAACATTGGTATTAAATAATGTGGCGCACTTAAAAGTTTCTTATTTCTGAACCCCCCCCCTTCTCCACTGTATAAAAGTTACCGGGCATATCAATGTTTTACCTAGCTGGAAAATACAGTTCTGCTTCCAGATATTTGTTTAATTATTCAGTGGGTTTCAGTGTCACAAAATGGCGGCGACGTCTTTAAGCTGCCACAAATGTCATACAACGCATTTATAATAGGCCGCAAATTGGCGCCCAATTTTTTTTTACTTTTTTAAGGCCACAAATTGGCGCCCTACGTGGTTTTTGGCTAGTTTTTTTAACATCTGATGTAATTTTTTGTTCTTTTTTTTAATTTGGAAAAAAGATAAAACTTTTTTTGAATTTTTTTTGAATTTTTTAAAAAAAATTTTTTGTGGTACAGCCAAAGCCAGGTTAAAGGCTTTCAGTGGCTGTGGGTGGTTTTGACACTCAATCATTTTTTTTTCATAAAAAACAAGATCATTGGTTTTTGGAAATAACACTTTTTTAAATATTTTTTTTTGTAATATTTGAACGTTGATTTGGAACTCGGTTTGTTTTTTATTAGCTTATCTTCACAGGTTTTTTCTGGGAAAATAAAAGATTCATTTTTATTTATTAAGGAAGAATAAGTAGATAAAAAAACATGGGAGTTTTTATTGAATGGACTCCAATTCATGTTCTTAATTCTTTAAAGTTTTTTTGTAGGAAAAACATGTTTTAATTTTTTTTTAAGAAAAATAAATACAACAATGTAAATTTACTTCAATTTTATTTAATTTATAGGTGGATGGATTTCCAGACATGGTCTTTTTATGTTTTAAATATATGACATAGGTAGTGTGTTTTTTCTAACAATTTTTTTTTGCAGGTTCATTTATTTATATGTTATTATTTCCTGCTTGTGATAAGATAGAAATTGTTTCACCGATTATTTTTTAGTGCAGTCAATTTATTTAGGTCAACAAGTTAATTTTTTTTTTGGCGATTTTAATTTTTTGTGGGATATCACCACTTGGTATTTGGAATATTTTTACAGGGTTTCACACAAATTTTTCTTGGCTGAGTTGTTTTAAAGTAAAAATAGCTTAACAGCTGGTAGCTTTGTTTAGTTGAAAGTATTAATTAGTAATGAAAGAAAAGGAAAATGAGTTTATTTTGCTTTGTCATTTTCTTTTCTTGGTTTTTTGGTGGTAACTGTTGGATGACAATTAAGATCTTACGTCACTCAGTTACATCGGGTCAGAGGAGGGTACACTACTAGTGTCGGCTCGGGAGGTTAGGAAACACAAGGCTAAAACCCCTAGAGTGACACCTTGGCTGAAGATCAATGCCAAAAGTCCAGTTGACATTTTTTTTGGGGTATTTTTTTTGAAAGACAGTTTTTAGGTCTTTGGTTTAGTTGTCTAGTTGTGTTTCATGACTGGTCAAATTTTTTTTTGTAGAAAATACAGCGTAGGGCTTTGGAGTGCATTTTTTTTAAAAAATGACCTACGGGTATTTCTATCAATTAAAGTTTTCTGGTACACATTTATTTTTTTTCTGTATTTTTTTCTGTGTTCAGGTCATAGCTTGGTCATGGCCATTGGAGAGCAAACATTTATGTTTGAGCCTTGAGAAGTTTTGCCTGCTCCAGATTGAATACAGAGAAAATGAATTTGAAGCCCAACTAGATATAATACCACAAAAGAAATGTTTAACTGAGACAGATATAGATATAAGTTTTTTTGATTTTTTTTAGTTCATTTGTAGAGTTCATTTGTAAAGTTCAGTAATTTTTTTTAAGTAATGTCATTTTGAGTAAGTGAATTTAAGAGAGACTTTCAACTAAATATAAATGCTAGGCGGGGGTAATTGGTAAAAATATTTCCAAATTTTACTTTTTTTTTAAATGATTTAATTTTTCGTAAAAAATTATTTCCTTTCTGTTAACATAACTTCTCGAATTTTTGTTTTGGTCAAAACGGTTTGTATCGTGGTCGTGTTTTTAAGGGTGACCAGACAGGTTATATTTTTTTTAGGGGACCAAACGGGAACTTCTTGAGTTACAAAAAGGTGAACTTTTTTTGTCTTAGTTGATCAGGCAGGAATAAATAAATCTTTTTACTTCCGAATCATAATTTTAAATAACAAGATTTATTGGTTAAGTGTTTGGGTCTTATAGTAAAAAAAAACGTTTTGTTTTTGGAGGGGACTGGTATGATATGAAATTATTTTAATTTCATGCCAAATGTTGTTTGACGGCAGATATGCTAGTCTTCAGTTTTTTTGTTAGTTTGCAGTTCAGGACAGTGGCGTGTACTTAAAGGGGCCTTACATCTGCGCCCATTGTAAAGCAACTTCCAACCTACTTGCTTAGCTTTTCACTTAATCTTCGTTTTGTTGCTTCTGAAATTAAAGCGTTATGTTGGATAACGATTGATGGTGTTAGACTGAGAAAGTACCTAGGTATTTAGGGATGAAAACTTGGAAGTTGTGGACAATTGGGAAATATTTTTTTTTATTTCATTTTTTTTTAATTTTAAAATAGTTTCATACTGGTGACCTCAAATAATGAAGCAAATTTTTAAATTACAATACACGGTTGTGGAATAAATGGGAAAGTGTTCAGGTTAAACAATAAATTTAAGATGATTGATTTTTAAAAAAAGATTTCAACCTAAGAATAAATTTAAAAACAATAGGTTTTCTTTGATGTGACTAAACCATGATGAGGGCATATACTTTTTTTTTGTTATGCATAATATGATAGTAGTACCTTTTGTATTGCAATAATTAGGGGTTTTCCTCCCGCGAGCTGGGTGGAAATGGAAGAAATGTTTGGTTCGGAGTGTAGAAATCGAGGAACGAGGACTTACCTGCTAATCTTTTTAGGATTTCGCAACTTCGGTTTTCGCTAAATTAAAATACATCCAAATTTGGCCTACAGGCTGAATCTCACATCTTCCAGGACCTTGCAGATTCGCGGAGAAAGACAATTTTTGTGATCTGTTTAGTTATGATAGGAATTAATAGTAACATGCACATGAGGGAACTAGATATATTTAGGTTAAAAAGTAGTAAGAACACTGATCTGAACAGCTTTCCATAATAGTGTCCTATTTTCACAGGGTGCTTCAAAATATCTTCACCCTTTCTTTGAAATAAGATATTGTTTCGCCTGTGGGTGTTTGACCGTTTAAAAAATATATAGGGTCCAGATGGGATTGGAATGGAAATCACAAGTTTTTGGGTTTTATTGACATTATACTTAGGGAATAGGGGAAATGTCTAATAAAAAGTTTTTTGGTTTTAGGCCGAGTTTTGTTGAGATAACAAAAGTTTAATTGGGGCCGGGAGTTTTATTATGCTCTTTTAAAATTAATGTAATAGTTTTTGGTTCTTGATTTTGTTCTCTGGTTTTTACGCAGGATTATTCCCAACTGTTTCATTTCAAAATATCATTTGTAGGTGATGGGGTCTCATTAGCCCTTGGACATTTGGTAGATTTGCTTTGACTGATAGTTGTGGAGTGGGCCCAACTTAATTTTATATCTCGTAAACACCAGGAATAGGGATCTGAGAATGCATTAGGGAGTAAATTTTTTTTTGATTAGATGTTGTGTGTAAAGACACTTGAGTAGGCAGATTTAGTTTTACAACGTTATAGGTGAACCTTGAAATTGTTTTCATATTTGTTTTTTGAAAGTACACACAAGATAATTCTTTACGGAGTTGAGTGCAAAGTTTAAAACTTAGGTTCACACTATTATAGTAGTACAGTAAATAAGTGCTCACGTTGTTTATTTCCTTTAGTGATAATTTTGAACAAATATACTAACATCGTTTGTTTTTTTTGAACATAAATACTTTTTTTTAACTTTTCCTAAACTGATTGGTTTTTTTGCAATTACGATTTTTATACCTTATGATTCTTAAGTAAATTTAATTTTCAAATTTTTTTTTGTATAGTAAATTAATTTTTCGAGCTCATTTACTTTTCACATTCACAGTTTTGGGAGAGGAAAGGAAATTGACAACTGTTTTTTTAAAGGAAAAGAACAAAAACTGTTGCATGACAACTCGAATAAGATTTTTCTGGTGTTAATTTTATAAAAAAAAAAATTTTAAGGTTCACTAATAGGAGCTGCAACCCCACTTAAATATTTTTAATTTTTTTTTTGAAAATATTTTTTTTTAATATTTTTTTTTAATATTTTTTTTTAAAAGGGAGACTTGATTTTCTTGTTGGACATTTTTTCCTTGGTGCATAGTAGTACCTTGTCCCTACAATGGTTCTACCAGTTTATTTAAATATTTTTTTTTCTGAATTAAAATATAATTTTATTTCGAACCCTCACGTTTTAACAACCTATCATCATTTGTTTTAAATTTTTTTTTCTTCTCCCTACTCCAAACCACCTATCAGAGTGGAGTAACTTTTGAAAATTTTAGTGAGTCACTAATTAATTTTTTTTTTACTATTGGACTACTGTGGTCGACACCAAAAATTTTTTTTTAATTTTTTTTTGGACACCTTTCGGTACGATCCTAGGGTCTTTTTGACCATGACCATAGTTTGCATCAATTTAGTTTAAGTTTTGGGAATTTCATTTTAATGAAGATTAGAGAGTTGCAGTCCTACCAAGATGTTATTTCTGTAATTTTTTTAATAACATCGGTATTTTTTTTTAATTTTTTTTAATTACACACAACATCCTTACTAGTCTAATTCGACGCAATTTCAGCGAGCGGATTTTTTTTAATTGAGCATATTTTACGATTTCTATAACATGAACATCTGTTCCGACGTTTATTGCGTTCACTTATATATTAAGGGATGATGTGACCTTAAGCAATGCATGTTTCGTGTAAACTCAGAGTAGGTAAGCAGGTTAAAGTGGGTTTTGATTTTTTCTTTTTAGAAAAATCATTGTATACGGCGATTTGGGTTTTTTGAGGAGTTTATTTGTGGAGCCGTTCTGCAATAGCAGGAGTATACCCTAGCTTTAACTGTGTACAACAGCTTTGGGATTTTTGTTATAGGTAGTCTGTTGTACGTTCCATTTAGGGATAAATTTACCTATTCGGTTGCTGAGGTAAACAAACATCACTTAACTTTAATTTTAATCCAGTTCAGCTAGGATAAGCGCAATTATTTTTTTTTGTGGTTTTACTCACGCAGGAGTGAAACATAAGACCTAAACACTGCCAAAACTCTTGTCTCTCTTTTATTTTTTTCTCTGCGGGGTTGGACGTCATAGTTGGTTGTACAAATACTTAACATAAATTATGATTACATTTTTAAATGCAAATAAATTTTATTTTCTTACTGCTCCGGTGTTTTTCGGTTTTGTTCGCGTCTGCCCGTATTTAAGTTTTATATTTTCTACATTTGTGAGAAAATTTATAGTGATTTTCACTAGTGAATTTAAAGTGAACTTTGTGTTTGTTATTGCGTTGTTTAGTTTTTATAATTGGGAGGTATAATTAAGAGTTTTGAAGTTTAAAGTTTGAATATAAAAGGCACTATGGCTGTTTCTGTGAGTCGGTTGTCTGACATAAGGTACTTAGTCAAGGACGAATTAATCTATGAGTTAACATGGAGAGGCATAGCCATTGGATCGGTGGAAGAAATGAAACAACAGCTTATGCTGATTAAGCAAAGAGAAAAGACTGATACAAGTATGAGATACCCTCCGTATCCCTTTAAATTTGGCCAAGATGCTTTTAGCTGCATGAAGAAGCTTGATAGTCTGGTACCGCTGGTAGAGAAGTTCTCTGGTACGAGCAAAGGGGGAGAGTTTAGGAAAATCGCTGTAAGGTTGGAACATGTGTTAGCCAGGATAAATAACATGAATCCGTCGAACTTTGAAGAAAGTCAAACAAAAGGCATACTGGTTGCGGAAACCTTGAGTTTGATTGGGAGGTTGCAGAGCCAAGCAACAGATTTATTAAGAGTTGGCGTGAACTCAGATGATGATGAAGCATCTGAAACCCAATCAACGAGTCGAAGCTCAGATCACTCGACAAATGTTGGCAACATTCCCAGCCAGTCTCAACTCCCGCAACCACAGCACTCGAGCACACAAAGACCAGCTCAACAGCCCACAAACCAACCGTCGGCCATGGCTCCATTGCAAATGCAAGTGCTTACAAACCCAACTCAAGCACCAATACAGGCACCAGTCCCTATGCCGATTGAGAATTACGGTACATCAGCTTTTCATTATCAACAACCGTCTACCGTTCCTTTGAGTCTAGCTGCCCTCCAAAGTAGCATTGCACCAATTGCTCAGTCACGACCATTTTCATGTTCGTCGCCAGTACCAATGTCAAGTGATCCTGGTACCTCATATCACGTTGCACCTGTACCTCCGCATAAGTGGAACTTAAAGTTTACAGGCGAGAGGGGTACAATCTCCGTCACCGCATTTTTTGAGAGAGTGGACGAGTTGAGTCAGGCTAGAGGAGTCAGCAAAAAGGTTTTACTGAATTCGGGCATTGATCTTTTTGAAAAGTCAGCTTATACTTTTTACAAAGATGTACGTAGAGAAGTCCATACATGGGAACAGCTGGAACAGAGGTTCATGGCAGAATATCTTCCTTCTTCATATGGCGAGAAGCTATTGAAGGAGATTCAAAAACGTAAACAAGGCCCTGGAGAGTCTATAGGGACCTATATTGCTGTCATGAACACATACTTCCAAAGACTTGGCTGTCCTGTTTCCGAAGAAGCAAAATTAGCTATCGTCTTCAGAAATATCGCGGACATTTATAAGAAAGGGTTGATTGCCACTGAGGTCAATAGCCTATCACATTTAAAAGATTTGTGTCGGAGAATAGACCAGAGATATGGGTTAGAGGAGGAGAATTTTACTCCTAGAAGAAACCAATCTATTGAACCTGACTTGGCCTACGTTGACGTAGAGAGCGATTTTGACGATTTTTCAACAGGGGTTGATGCAATTCAAATATCAGGTGCCGGGACATCGAACCAACAGAATTTAAATCATCCTGCTAATAGATTCGACAGAAATAGGCAGCAGCCAGCAAGCAATTTGGATGTTAGGGCTGATAGAGATAGACAACAACCAGCTAGTGGTCAGTCTAGTGTAAATGACAGAGATGGACAACCACCACAAGGTGTTAGACCTGGTAGG
Source organism: Aspidapion aeneum (assembly GCA_963576565.1). Lineage (NCBI taxonomy): Eukaryota > Metazoa > Arthropoda > Insecta > Coleoptera > Brentidae > Aspidapion > Aspidapion aeneum. The sequence continues at coordinate 27,149,632 of OY755047.1, forward strand.
GCGAATAGGGACGTGGTATGTTATAGATGCAACCAGACAGGGCACATGGCAATCGGGTGCGCATTACCTAGAGGCAAACAGTGCTATTCGTGTGGTCAGGTAGGGGTAACAGTAAGAGAATGTCGAAATTGTAATCGTCAGGGAAACGGACCCAGGCGCTCGTAGGTGGTCGACCTTCGAGTCAGCCTGAACAAGCATCGACCGATAGGCTAACGTACGTTTTAGATTATGTGATAAGTCATGCTCGTAAAGATGAGAGACCTTATTTAGAAGTGGATGTACTCGGAAATAAGTTATTAGGTTTGTTGGATTCCGGGGCTTCACGGACCTTTTTAGGGAATCATGGTTGGTCAATCATCGAGAGGTTTGGTTTTTCACTTGATACGACAAAGAAGACGAGTTGTATTGTGGCAAGTGGTCAAAGCACGAGTAGTATTGGGACAGTGCAGCTTCCTATGCGAGTTCAGGATAAATTTAGATTAATAGAGGTCGTCGTCGTTCCTGAGTTGCCGCACACTTTGATTTTAGGATTAGATTTTTGGATTTCGATGGGGATAGTACCGAACTTAAGTACTAATGAGTGGCATTTTGCCGATAATAAAGATGTGATTTGTTCTTTAGAAACATCAGACCAACAAACAACTCTTACACCTTATGAATCAGAACGACTAGAGGAATTGGTCGTTAAATATAAGAATATGATGGGTGACTCACTGGGATGTACAGACAGAGTAGAACATAAGATTACAACAAATGCAGCACCGATAAGACAACGTTCATATAAGGTCTCACCGGTCATTCAAAAACTTATTGATGACGAAATCGACGAAATGCTGAAAATGGATGTGATAGAACGTAGTAGTAGTTCATGGGCTTCACCAGTGGTAATGGTACAAAAGAAAAACACAAAGAAATATCGTTTCTGTGTAGACTACCGCAAATTGAACTCAGTGACGGCGCGTGATAGTTATCCTTTACCACTCGTATCCGAGACTCTTGACAAATTGAAAGATGCTAAGTACTTGTCAACTTTAGATATTAAGAGTGCTTATTGGCAAGTACCAATGGAAGAATCATCGAAGCCACTAACAGCATTCATCTGTCGACGAGGTCTCTTCCAATTTAAGCGGTTACCATTTGGTCTTCATAATGCACCTGCAACTTGGCAGAGACTCATAGATAGCATCATAGGAAACGATTTAGACCCCTACGTGTACGTATATCTCGATGACCTCGTAATTGTCACACAGAGCTTTTCTGAACATCTTAGAATTCTTGAGGAAGTCCTACGAAGATTGCAGAATGCAAAGATAACGGTAAGTTGGGAGAAATGCCAACTGTGTAGGCCAGAAATGACTTATTTAGGTTTCGTAGTGGACCGTCGAGGCATCCGAGTGGACCCTAATAAAATTAGAGCCATGTTAGAGCTCCAGAGGCCAAGAACTGTCAGGGAAGTTCGTAGAGTTGTAGGTACAATATCCTGGTACAGACGTTTCATAGAGAATTTTTCAGCGATAATAGCTCCGATTACAGCTCTAACTAAGAAAAATCAAAAGTTCGATTGGACTCCAGACTGCGAAAAAGCATTTGTTAAGATTAAGGAACTTTTAGTGACTGCACCGATTCTTACATGTCCAGATTATACCAAAGAATTTGTCATTCAAACAGACGCATCAGGATATGGAATAGGAGCATGTTTAACGCAGCCTTATCCTGAAGGAGACAAAGTCATATGCTATTTGAGTCGATCTTTGACTAAGCAAGAACGTGTTTACACGACCACCGAGCGAGAATGTTTGGCATTGGTTTGGGCGATAGAGAAGCTCCGGCCTTATATTGAGGGGATCTCATTTAAGGTCATTACAGATCATTTTAGCTTAAAATGGCTTCATAGCTTGAAAGAGCCCAGTGGAAGACTTGCTCGTTGGTCTGTAAAACTGCAGCAATATGATTTTGAAGTAATCCATCGGAAAGGGAAAGATTTAGTTGTCCCGGACATGTTGTCTCGTGCGGTACCTATGATTGATACAATTTCGCAGCCCAGAGATGTTTCAACAACAATAAAAGATCGATGGTACCAAAAGATGGTAAAGAGGGTCGTAGAATCACCGTTAAAATTTATGAATTGGAGATACACTGATAATAAGTTGTATAAATATGTCAAACAAGAATACCCTCAACTTTCACCATCTAACGAATATTGGAAAGAGGTAGTCCCCAAAGATCATAGGCGTAGAATTATTGGAGAAGCTCACGATCCTCCTACCGCAGGACACATGGGTGTGTATAAAACCTTCCACAGACTGGCAGAAAAATATTATTGGCCAAAAATGCGCCAGGACGTGGCAACTTTTGTAAAGAAATGCTTTGTCTGTGCAGCTCATAAAGGTGATACACAAGGTGTATCTGATCAGATGATATCTCACCCAAAACCAACTCGTCCTTGGGAAATTATTTCGACTGATTTATGTGGACCTCTACCTCGTTCAACAAAGGGTAATTGCTGGATTCTCGTCGTTACGGACTATTTGAGTAAGTTTTCCTTAGTTTTTCCAATGCGAACAGCCCCTACTCAAGCTGTTGTTAAGCATCTTGAGGAGCAAGTATTTATGGTCTTCGGAGTACCCCGTTTGATACTTTGTGATAATGGCCCTCAGTACAAAAGTAATGAGTTTAAGCGTTTTGCTGAGAGTTATCAGGTTAAAATTCAGTATAATCCGTATTATCACCCCAGAGCAAATCCAACAGAAAGGACGAATCGCACGTTAAAAACCATGTTATGTTGCTATGTGAAAGACAACCACAGGAAGTGGGACGAACAAATACATAAACTTACCTGCATGATTCGTACTGCAACCCATGAGACAACCAGGATGTCTCCTTTCTTTGTTAATTTTGGTAGGAATATGTGTTTGTCAGGAAAAGATTACTCCAACCCAGTTTTATTATCTGAAGAGAATGGTGTACAAACTGCAGCTGAAAGTAAGAACGAAGGTTTCCGGAAGCTCTATGCGGATGTTAAGAGAAGGTTAGAGGTGGCGGGAGAGAAAAACGTAGTTCAGTATAATTTGCGTACAAGGGTACCCAACTTTGTTGTGGGTCAGCGTGTTTGGAAGAAAAATTATGTTTTGTCGGATGCTGCGAAGTTTTTCTCGAAGAAGTTAGCACCGAAATTCGTTGGTCCTTATGTGATTAGGAATAAAATTTCTCCATGGATATTTGAGCTTCAGGAACCATCGGGTAAAGTACTACCAGGGAGTTGGCATGCCAAAGACCTTAAGTCGGCAGCGGACCTCTCCGATTAACGTTTTTAGGTTAATCGTCTTGAAGTTGGGGGGGGATTATGTAACGTGTCATTTTTTCGTTTAAAGCAGCGTTACATATTTGTTTATTTAGGTAAATAATCAAGGCTCTTTGATTCGTCTTTCTGTACACAAGTAAGGGTATTTTATAGAGCTAGGTTTGGAGGTTATATAGGGTCTAGGAAGTTACCTTAAAAGGAGGCATTCCATCGAATTACTGTGGACACTACGCACATCGCATTATCTGGACATCGTAATTGGAATTTAAGATCACAGGCTTCGGGAGAATCACATAAAAATTTTGATTGTTTTGTTTTTATCTGTGGAATTTTCTGATGCTCTTTGACGCTCATAAAGTTAAACAGCTGTTATGCTGGGGAATGGCGGCGTTGCCGCATCACAAATGGTTTCAGTAACAGGAAGGAAACATTTAGATGAACATTTCATTCCCTTACGTTTATTTCGAGGATATTGGGACAATCCGAACCTCATATCCTTCACGGATTAACTAGTTTTGATAGTGCAAAAACATATTTAGGTTCACGGTTTGACCAGTAACAACCGAGGCTCCGCCACTTTGATATCTTTATTAATTTGATAGGGAAAGGATAAAATAAATACGAGTTATGCACTGTTGTAAATGGGAGATAAACGAGGGATAAAAACCAAGACTAAAAGAATAAACGAAATCGTGTGAGTTAACATCTGAACACTCTTGTGCCTTTAAGCAATAGTTCAGTGTGTATTTTTGGGTTCAGGTTCAGAAACAACTTTATTACTGTAGAAATGTTTTACAAAAATGGCGTTAAACCATATGAATATTAGAGAAAACATTTATAAAGAGCGAAGGAAACTTTTGACGAAGACTGTAACTGGAGTGCAACTAAATTCTGCGCTCAGTATAGCTTTACTCATATGGGAATTGGTTGAGTGTTCGAATATTAATAATGTGTATGGAGGGTGTCTCGACGTCCTTGTTATAAAAATTTCAACCGTGGAAATAGATCCGACAACACCTCAAGGTTTGTTTTACGTACTTCCTATCCCTAGGTCGGTGCTGCCTCCTATATACCTGTATAGAACTATCGCTGTATCTCCTCATTGGTTACTTTGAAAACCCCGGGTTTTTCTTCCAGGCTTGCCACTGAATGTAGAGATTTATTTTTGGCGGAAAAGTTTTTTATAAATAGGTTATTTGAATTTCACCGGGAAGATTAGGTTGGTACTATTGCGTTTTACCGTCCCCACTCCCCACCAAATTTACAAAACGGTTTCCGGCCACTGCATTATTCTGGTATTCTCGACTAAGTGCTTTGTCTCTCTTTGCTAACAAATTTGGTTGGGTCGACAACAGTTTCTGGGATCGCCTTTGTTTTTGGTGATTGGCACTACAGCGATTGTAGGAGATATCCCAGAAACTGTGGAAGTGAGTCCGTCGTGTCTAGGCAATCTGGAGTGACGCTCGCACCCTGTTTTGAGGGGAATTTAAGTCGGCCTACGCCATTTGCACGGAAAGAGCAGCGGTAAGTTCGATTTTATTTTTTTTTTCATTTTTTTTATTATTTGGGTACTCTTCAAGATAATATTTGCCTCCCAAATTGTAATTATTTTTCGTGGGAAATGTACTTTTTTTGACAAAGGACGTGGGGAATTGTTGGCGTTTTTATATTTTTCTTTTAACCACGTGTTGGATAAAAACTATATATTGTTTTTCTCCTTTGTCTACAGCCCTGTCAATTCCAGCGACGGGACAGTTGGGCTGGACGCTGGTGGGAAGCCGGACGGGCCAGTTATAACCCTGGGAGAGGTACTATTTATTTTTTTATTTTTTATTTATTTCACATACTTTATATTACAGATAGTATAATACTTATTTGATTAATATTAAATCTTAAATATATAAGCGCCTAGATGACTTAACACCTGTATGCCCTTTTTTTTTACTTCTTAAAAATAGTAATATTGAAATCTGTTCAAGTTAATTCATAACATGCTACTTTAGAGTTTTATATTTTAAAAACTAAACAAAAAAAAACAACAAAAGAACACCATTACAGAAAAAAAACACACACTCACACACATACACAGACAGGCACAAAGAGTTTATCAGATTTAGGTTTTGAACAGCCTTAGAAATGTTGTTCTGTTGTTCCATATATATATTTTTGTTAATTTAGAAAAATGTTTGTTTTTATGCTTATTTTGAGGTTTACTTTTTATGTTAATAGGCATCATGTTGTACACTTTTGGGCCCAAATATTCTAATGATCTCTTAAAAAATTCGCTGCGGCAGTGTGGTATACTGAGCATATTGTTGGCTAAATTTCTAGTTAAATGCTTATGTGATAGTCTTTTTTTGTCTTCCTTTTTATGCATAAAACATACCAGTGAATGGAGGTATAATATTCTTATGTTGTTAATCCTAGAATTATAAAGAAGATGCGTGGGATATAAATAATCTTGTTTAAAAATAATTTTTAGTATTTTGTTTTGAATTATTTGCAATGGTTTCAATGTATTGTCATACATTGCACCCCAAGCCAGTATACCATACCTTAGCAAGGATTCCACCAAGCACTGATATAAAGATGTTAGTAATTTTTTTGACAATATATTTCTTAAAACATAAAATCTATAAATGAGAGATTTTAATTTTTTAGTTAGATGTTCAACTTGATTTGTCCACTTTAAGTTCGAGTCAATACAGATCCCAAGATATTTTGTATATGGTACTTCCATTATTTTCTCTTCAAAAGTATCTATTTCAATATAACTGAAATCCGGACGTCCCCTATCGATTTTTGTAAAAGCTATGTAATTTGTTTTTTGTAGATTTAATGACAATTTGTGAACATCTAACCAGTACGTTAGGATTATTTTAGTTCATCTGTTTAAATCTACTTTGTTTTATTGAGTCGACATGGGGTCCTCGATTTAAGTTACTGTGTAGGGGAACTTCGTGCAACATTGACGAATTCCAGGAAACTGAAACATTTCATTTTCCACAGGGTTCTACGCTCGGGCAAGGATCCCACAACTTTTCGAAACCATGTGCTGCCCTAGTACCATGTGCTAGTTAGTCAGCAGGGGAGGCGCGGACAGAATAGGACAGGACCCGAAGTAGCAGGAAGAACAACACCACTTCCAGGTTTAATAAAACACATTTTTTTTTTTTTACAATATAATCAAGGACCAAGGTAGGAGCAAGCCTTAACTATAATTTTTTTCTCATATATAACTTTCACAATATAATTTAGAAGTGATCTTTCCCTATATAATTTTGCACAGCTTAATTTTAACACTTCTTGTAAACGCAAGGTAACGGTATGACGTCATAACCACAATTTTGCGGTGTATTTACTAAGTTTTCCTTCATTTCATTTATTTAAGACAATTTCTCGTGTGAAATTTGGATTGTCTTGCTACTTAGGCCCTGACTTGTTCCACTACATTTCATTAATTTTTTTTCTATTCCATGTTTTTGGTAATGCTCCAGTTTTACCGTTTAAAATAAACAAGATGAACTAATTTTTCTTGTGTTATTTGTACAACCCGATGACCAACTTTGCGGAGACAAAAGAGAGAGGAGATTATATTTTTTTTTAGCGGTTTCGTTACACATTTTTACCTCATGGGGTGGATCTCGGACTGGGTTGCTGTCTGTCTCATTCTACCCAATGTAGAATGATGACAGCAGATATTTGGTCTAGATCTCCCCTATGATGGAACGATTTTGGAAGTATATATTTTTTTTAACAATCATTCATATAATTGAGTCCTACGCTACTGACTCAGATGTAGGTACACTATGACCTGTTAAAGGAGTCCATCTACCTGTAAGGTATTTCTGTTTTGTCATCTGAATTCAATCTTTTAGAATTTTATTCTGTTAATTTTTTTTGGTTATTCTTAATTACACAAATACTCTGGAAGCCTCGGAAGTAAGTAGAATTTCATTGTTTGGCTGCAACGTTTGGGTTGAACTGTATTTTATTTAAGATCTTCTTTGTAAAACATTGGTATTAAATAATGTGGCGCACTTAAAAGTTTCTTATTTCTGAACCCCCCCCTTCTCCACTGTATAAAAGTTACCGGGCATATCAATGTTTTACCTAGCTGGAAAATACAGTTCTGCTTCCAGATATTTGTTTAATTATTCAGTGGGTTTCAGTGTCACAAAATGGCGGCGACGTCTTTAAGCTGCCACAAATGTCATACAACGCATTTATAATAGGCCGCAAATTGGCGCCCAAATTTTTTTTACTTTTTTAAGGCCACAATACATAGATCCCTAATTTGCTACGCAAAACTATTAAAATAGTATATTTTATCATGAATACATTTAAAATCAAGTTTTCCAATTTCTAATTTGAATTTGCCGCTAAAACGCTCATTTCAAGCATGACGTTGTAATGACATCACAGCACAGTAAACCCGCGGATAGATACACGGCATTCAAGTGTTTACTTGTTTTGGTTTGTGTTTTGACTGTTTTTTATGTAAAAAAAAAATGTCCTATAAGTGGTGTGTAGGGCCTCAGTGTTCGAATACTAGCATGAAAACACCTGAAAAACTATTTGTTCATGTGCCTACAGCAGTAAAAGAACGGAAAAAGTGGCTAGAACTTGCTCGAAGAGACCCAAGGGCCTTATCTAATACATCTTCACTTTACATTTATGAAGATCACTTTGATGTGAGTATAACTAAATTGTTTCTATTAATTTTTCTCACATTATCTATAATATATATATATATATATATATATATATATATATATATATATATATATTATATATATATATATATATATATATATATATATATATCTATATAACTATTTCGTAAATGACGATGAAATTTTTAAGGTTATGTTTATTACAAGGGGTGAACAACTATAATAGACAGAAAGGTGTACAAATTTTAAGGCGGTGCTAGGCAGTTATTAGGCAGGACTAGGGAGTACCTCTCAATGCAGGATTAGGCAGTGCTCATGCAGGCTAAATGTAAGACTAGGCAGTTCAAGGCAGGACTAGGCAGTACCTACGCAGGACTATGCAGTGTGACCTATGCAGTATGTTTAAGCTGCACATAACCCATGGCCGAAGACCTATAAGTAGAAAGATACACCACCAATTAATAGACATTCTTTGAAAAAAATGTATTTAGAAAATTTTGTTTTAAAAAAGCAATTTTTGATTGCTTCTTAATGCTTAAAATAATAATGATTGGGTATTTAATTGAATCTATTGTAAGCGGCATATTAAACAAAAAAGCAAAACATATAACCTAACCTCAAAATCTAAATGAGTAAAAGTAGGCGAAGAATATCGTAAAAAAAGTTTCAGTTATATACAAAACAACTCATCGAATACTTACATCAACATTTTAACGTTTCTAAATTCCGCAGAACAAAAATCACTGTTGTTGGCAAAGAACCCTGCCACCATAAAGGAATTCAGCATTGGCAAGTTGGAGCTATCGGCTTTGGAGAATCCGTTTTCCATTGAAAATGTTTTTTATAAGCAAAACACAAAATCAAATCTAATTTAGGACGATAATTCGCATTTTAAACCAAAGCAAACATTGCCATCCATAAGAAAATAACACAGAAAATAGGTTCGTTCGAGGCGTTTACTGTTTTGTGACATCACTCGCAGCTGATTGGTAGACCACCTGTTGTGAATCAAGTGGCTAATTGTTTTAATTCAATGAATTAATTTAATTAAAAGAACTATGAATTTAAGAAAAAATTAAACAAAAAAGTTTGTTTTTAGCATTCCCAAGACCTAAAAAGATATCTAAAAATAAATATATATTTATTTTTTACCACTGTCTAACACCCTATTATTGAAATACATTAGATACAGCCAGCCTTAACCCGCCCTAAAAGTGGTCGAAATAAGAAACTCGTTCTATTTCATAAATTTAGTTTTTAACTTTTTAACATACATTCGTCCAAATCAAGAGATTTATACATTACACACGTTGCCTACAGAATTTGGCAAGTCATGTGAAATTATCTGGACGACTGTACCTACGTCATCTCATTGACTTAAACAAATACTTAAAGCAACACGGTGACGTACAATTGGCCAGTTGAGTTCAATGACCTTTCAAATTCTGTATATTACCTGTGTAAAGTATATGAACCTTGCGTCCAAACCAAGCCACATTTCGCCGTTGAAAATACGTAAAGGCTTATCTTAAAATTTGGCGAATATTGGTTAGATATGCCAAGGCACATATTATTTGAACGTTTTTTAGGTTATGACGTGAAGTCATATCTCAAAAACTCACCATATTCCAAAAATTTAAGGACGTCTCTCAAGATACGCTTTCCTGCAAAAGTGTTAAAATCTAAGATACACCTTTACGTATTTTCAACGGCGATTTGTTGCAACATGAGACAAAACTATTTGATGTTTTGCTTGCTATCGTGTCGTTTTGTTGCTCGCATACACGTCAGGAGGCAAAACATTTTGTTTTTCTATATAGGTGTAAATGCAGATTGCAGATAATTGCAGATGCTTTACATGCTTTATTTCGTGGAAACCAAGATAACCTGACTCGAATTCACTTTTACATTCATACTACATGAAGACCCAATAGGCAGGCCCGCCAAGCACTCCGATAGTAGAGGTCTTGTCATGTTGGCGCTACCTACGCTCTTAACACGGGACCATCTGCTTAACGTGACTTCCGAACCACGGCCTTGTAGTGATTATCAACTTTCTCTACTTTGTTAATGCCCAAACTCGGCCCAAGACAGGCGTTACACCACCGCCAGTAAATCTGTATTCATTGAATCGAACCCACCGATAGAGAAATAGATAAATCCGCGTACTTATTAACTTACAAACCTTCTGTCCACTCACTGCGCGTGGCTTGATGTGTGCTGGCAACCCTGGTCCTAAGAAAGGAATTTGGTTGGTGTAACGTCGCAGTAACAGTTTCTGTTCGCTAATGAGTTTGCTGCTTAATATGATGGATAGCCCGGACCAAGAGACAACCAGCACAAAAGAATAGTGGCCAACGCTTCCTTGAAGCGAACTTTATTCTGTGTAATAATTTTTAAGCCACGTCCCCACGTAGATCATTCAATAGATTTTAAAATAAGCCCACTCTATCGAGGGATGCGTGCTAGTTGTCTATTATATCCAATCAAACAATTTTAATGGACTAGGCCCTGGGGCCATGCAATGTGCTTGTCTGACATAAATGATTCATGTCGTGTGCAATGCTTATTTCCTTTTAAGTATTAAAAAATATGATTTAATACAGTACGATAACTTTTCCCTTCCAATTTTGTAAACGAGCCTTAAAGGCAAACAAACTAGGTATGTCTTTTTAAAGTAAACAAGTCAGACGCTACCGATGGAGCCATTAAGCTGAAGTTAGCAACAATATGGCCGGCTGACAATTATATTTTTATAGTGTTTTTTAACACTTGGTTGTGAACCAGTGGCTTTTAACCATTTTTATAAAAAAGCTCCTAGCAAATCGGGTATATTAGAGAATTATTGAAATACAACCGTCCTAAATACTGCCAGCCTTAAACCGCCTTAAAAGTGGCCGAAACCAGAAACTGGAACTGTAATTTCGTAACTCATGTGAACTTAATTTAATTTCTGATGAATGTCACTTGTCATTCGAATCAGCTGTATATTTTTCTGCACAGTACACGTGGTGATGTGTGATTTTTTTTAAATCTGATTTATATTTAAAGAATAAATGCAATTAATCAGAATGTTAGGAATAGTTAGCAAACTCCCTAAATCTTCTTAATGATTCTGATTCCCAGCTACATAAAAATTTAAAATTGATTCTTGTTCAAAATCAAAAAATTTGAGAAAAAAGATAGGTTTGATTTCACATGATTTAATCAGGTTTCTTTTTATTTTAGCTCATCAGCACACCGTCGCTCAATATTAGATGGATGTCACTTGAAGGGATCATGCACACTTCTTATGGGATTTCTGTAATCCATCAAACCTCATAAACCAGGTTTTTATACTTTACACAGGTTCCCTACAGAATTTGGCAAGTGATGTAAACTTAACTGGACGACTGTACCTACGTCATGGCGTTGCCTCAAACTAATAGTGAGAGTCTGCAAATTCACCGATGAGCATGAGAACACTCGTGTTCATAAATGTATTGGTAAAACATCGGTGAAATCCATCAGGTTTCGGTAGTTCTGATGGATTCCACCAATCTACCAATCGATTGCACCATAACTTACCGACTCTGGGAGCCAGCCGGTGAGAAATTCCTGATGAATGTTTATGTCATTCGAACCAGCTGTATATTTTTCTGCACAATACACATGGTGATTTGTGATTTTTTTGTAAATCTGATTCATATCTAAAGAAAAAATGCAAATAATCAGAATGTTAGGAATAGTTAGCAAACTAGCCCTAAATCTTCTTAATGATTCTGATTCCCAGCTACTCAAATGAGAAATTAAACATGATTCTGGTTCAAAACCAAAAAATTAGAGAAAAAAGATACGTTAAGGTTTGGTTTCACAAGACTTCATCAGGTTTCATTTTAGTTTTTGATGGCTAATCAGCAGACCTTTGATGAGTACCCGATGGATGTCACTTGTCATTTCTCAACATTGATGCCATTCATGAAAGAAACTCGACAAATTTAGAGACTCTCCCATACTTAAAGCAAGACGGTGGTACAGTTTGCCAGTTAGGTTCAATGACCTTTTAAATTATGTATGTAACTTTTGTAAAATATAAAGACCTTGTGTCCAAACCAAGCCACATTTGTTGGAACACGAGACAAAATCTTTTGATGTTTTGCTGGCCACCGTGTTGTTCAGTCGCTCACATACAGTTTTGAAGGCACAACATCTAAATAATTTTGTTGGGTGTTTTTTGGTTTGGACGAGGCTTGGTACTTTTATACCAAAAAAGGTTTGTCTTAACACGCAACAAAATTCTTTGATGTTTTGTCGTCCAACGTGTATACGGGTGCTTGAACAACACTCTGTCTCTCTCTCTCTCTCTCTCTCTCTCTCTCTCTCTCTCTCTAGGTGTCAACTCCACGGCGAAGATTGACAATTATAATGAGTATCCGTATTTTGGATGCAGCTGCTCTGAAAACCTCTATCGAGGAACAATCGAACCACTTCCTGAGATTACGCAGCTAGGAAATTCTTCTTCTGTCTACATTTTGCATTCCTTGAATTTTTCCTTGTATGATCAGTTGGAGCAGGAAATCTTGGTCCTCGGGCCACATGGCCAAGATATTAAAGTTTTCTGCTTTTAATTGTTAGCATTAATTCTTTTACGATGCACAGTCAAAGAAGTATTTCTCCGTTTGTTATTCGATCTACCCATGATACTTTCAGCATTATTCTGTACACACTAATTTCAAAGGCTTCGAGCCTTTTAATTATTTCTGCGTTTAGTGTCCACACCTCAATGCCATAAAGCAGAGTGGTAAAGACATAACATTTAGCAGTCATTTTTAATCATTTCACCTGGCATTTTCTATGCGTACTTATATTTATTTGGTGTAGCTGTTATTACAATTAACTGTAGTTCCAATATAGGTGCACTGTATGTATATTGTTTCCACTTCCTCGATAGGTTGTCCCTTGACTTAACGCTGTTCGTTGGTATTTTGTGTTTTATTTGTTATTTTTAATAAACTTTGTTTTTTTTTGTTAAGTGTAAGGCCATACTCATCGCTGTATCGCACAAGTTGGTCAATGATTTTATGTAGATCTTCAAGGTTTTAGATAAAATCAGAGTGTCATCAGCATATCTGAGAACAATTACAGGAACTCCATTTAGTTTCGTACCTGCATTATTATTTTCTATCACTCTTTTTCGGATTTCTTTGAAGTAGGCATTAAATAGAATAAGTGAGAGAACACAACCTTGGCAAACTTCTCTTTTAATATTGAGGGTTTCTAAAGTTTGTTGGTCTACTCTGACGGTTGCATTCTGGTTGTTATAGAAGTGTGACATGATCTGCAGATCGTGGAAGTCTAAGTTTTTACAATGTAATACCTCCATTAGCTGGTTGTTGCGCACTTTGTCAAACGCATTTTTATAGTCTATAAAACAGACGTATATGACTTGGTTGACATCCAGACAACTCTGAACCAGCACATTGTATGCGAATAGTGCTTCTCTTGTACCTAATCCATTATGAAATCCAAACTGGCTGTCACTTATGTCACATTCAAGCTTTTGGTGGATGCGTTTGATTGCGTTTGATTTTTTTGGTAAACAACACGTTGGCAAAACATAAAATAATTTTGTTTTGTGTTGCAACAAATGTTTTTTGGTTTGGACGTAGCTTTAGATTTTACGTGATATCGTCTCGACGGACACACCGCGACGCCAACGCCAACGTCGCGTCGTCGTTCGGCAAGAATTATAACCCCCGATCACGGATTTATTTTGGCCAGCGCTTGGCGGTTTATGTTGCACCCTTGAAACAGCTATTTGTGTCAAGTTTGTAACTTTCCGCGTAACTTTATCTTAACCGAGATTTACATCGTCATCATTTTTAATGTGTATCCGTAGTAAATCATTTATCATTTTAGGTCAACTCCATTCATGTATCGTGTGTTTTGTTGTTTTTACCCACTTGTATTAAAGGTTAAGGTTATTATATGTGAATTGTTTTGTCCTTAGAAGGAAATAATAAAACAGACGAATGGTTTTGCAAAGTATCTATTGTTGATAAAAAATTCGCTTCACAAATTTGTCTTGCTATTTGAGTTGCAGTTCGCCAAATTTGATTAAATATACATTTTAAAAACTGTTGTTGCATTGATTTTTGCTAATTGGCTCTCCTGCGGCAAGAAATAGTATATGAATATCTACAAATTATATTCAATTCAATTTAATTTAATTCAAAAGTCCCTATTTATGATTTTACAAAGATCTAGCAAAGCAAACCCTATTACAAATTTAAACTAATAATTTAATTATGGATTCTTTCATAGTCTTTCGAAAGCGCATCAACATGACAAGTAGGTAGCTTGTCTATAGTTTGTAGAAATGCAGCAAGAATTTAAAATTTAGGCAATAATATAAATTGATTTTAGATTCCATTCCATTAACAATTTTCATTATATATTATTATATATTATATTATACATAATAATTTTTTAAATGTAGTTTTAGTGTTAGCGGACTTAGTTTTATATGATATTGAATTATAGCATTTGGTTGCAGCATAACTAAAAGATCTACAGAATAGAGCTGCACTTATGCCGAGAGGGTCTAGTGTGTATATCAAACAACTTGACCAACTTTTGAGAAAGATATTCTGGTTGGGAAGTTCTATTTATTGTATATAATGTACATATATAAAAAAAGAACGATTGTCAAGTCAGTCTAAGCCACCCTGACCCTATATAGCAGTGTGAAATGTGATCATATTTTCGCACTCCATAGGCAAACCGTATACAAGAATTTTAAAGCATTTGTTAACTCTCTTGGTCTTTTTTTAAGCGCTGGCCAAAGTATCACAATATGATAGTTGATAAAGACTTAACGAATCACATAATCTAAGTTTTACTTTTGTAGATAAATACTCTTATTGCAGATATAACAATTTGAGTTTATCATAGTTTTTTTCAATAATTTTTCTGCATGTGATTTATATCTTAAATCAAAATCAATAATACCAAATTTTTTTCACAACTCGTAAACAACATACTTAGATTTCTATTAATCAGGTACATTAATAGAAATCTGAATCCCAATCTCAATACATTCCATCCTAGAGCTTCCAAAACGTATGGCTTGCGTCTTTGATTTGTTTAATATAAGCCTATACTGGTGTGACACCCTGCAAATTGTTAAAACATCTTCATTTATTTTATTCCTCGCATCAGCGGCTTCCGATTAGTAAAAAGAATATTGTAGTTGGTAATCGTCCACAAACTGATAACCAATCATATGTTTTCAGAATTTTTGAGTTTTAGTAAAGATTGTAAAAAGCAAAGGACCCAAAATTTCGACACCTCTAGTTAGCTGTGATAAAAATAAATATTCTTCAAAAGAAGCAACCCTCTGCAACTTTCTGTTAAAATAGTCAGTTGTCACGTCAAGCGCATCACCACTTAAACCAATATATTTAAGTTTGCTAAATAGTATTAAATGAACCCAGGTATCGAACGCCTTGCTAAAGTCTAGTAGGAACAAGCAAGTGTTCTGGTCTGGTCCACAGCCTTGATATATATTATCTGTGACCTATAATTCAGCAGTAGTGGTGCTGTGGTTGGAACGAAAGCCTGACTGTGTGGATGGTAAAATATTATTTGTTACTAAATGATTAGATATTTGATCACATAAAATTTTCTCCAATATTTTTGACATTGTGGGTAAAATACTAATTGGCCTAAAATCACTGAGTTCTAGTGATAGGTTTTTTTGCAACCGGAATAATATTAGCCGATTTCCATTGATAAAGGAATTCTTTTAATCGCATTTTGAAAAGTTTTCAGAACTTGAGCTGGGCGACCAAAAACTCATCCAGCTTCTTTATTTTGAATTATATTTTTTGCGCTAACATAACACAAAAACTAGTGTTATGTTTACTGTTTTGATACAAAACCCTTGATTCGTTTCAGGACAGAGAGCAACCGAGAACGATCTGTGGAAGATTTAAAGGCAAGCGTTTTGCCCAATCGAACAATGAAATGGCAGCGGAGCGACACTCCGCTTTAAATCAAAAAGAACTATTTTTAATCGTTGATCGAAAACGATATTATATTTTTTAGATATTTCTTATAATAAATTTTCACATTCAAAGTAAAAAACGTAAATGGGGCTTTACACAAAACAAACAAGCTTTAACATTTTCTGATTTGGGTTATCAAATGGCGGCTATAAAATTCAACCCCGTTTTATGAAGATAATTTTTGTTGCGGAGACCTAATTTTATGTGTAACGTTAATCCATTTTTGTTGGAGTCTGTTTTTTTTTCTTTCCAGCCAGCAAGCTTTATACTCTATTTAATCATTTTTTATCCAACTTTTTGACAAACTTGATAGCTTTTAAAACAAAATTTACACCAAAGGCCTGTCCTCTTTTTAAAGCTAATGTAGCCTTGACTTATATATACATGGTGGCTTTAAAGGGAACATCCCTCCAGCAGGACAATATTTGGTTAAAAAAAAAATTAACTGAGTTTTTTACTAGATTTTTTTCCAATGTAAAAAATTTTGTTTGGACACCTGAAAATCTGATAAATAATAAGTTTATTTCATTAATTCAATAAACACAACACATTTTGAAATACAAAAAAAAAAGAAATAGTTAACCACAAAAGGTTAGAACTTGTTAGTGCTGTGTTTTTAGTGATACTTCCTAATACTATAAAAATAAATACAAAATTCTAATTTTACTACAACTACGTAGCTAATTCACAAATCGGGGAGTTTGTCATATTCGAGAGTATGTCAAAATCAAATGCACCAAAGGATGTAATTTTATATAAATTTTGTAAATATTAATCTAGTTGCGCCTTTTTTTAGTCATATCCAGCTTTTTGTTAGTCAGGTGATTGTCGACATCCATGATAATGGCTCATGCTCATATGTATTTATGCCTCAGTTGGTTTTTATCTATTATTAATTATTTCATGGCATTTTGTCCTAGAGTTAGACATTAGATATAATTTTATTTTATTTTTTTGTAATTTTCTGGATTACCAACTATTTATGGTGTTAAAATTTTTAGGCAGTTCTGCATGTAATTTAGGGCTTATAAATATACAGGAACGTTGGGCTAGCGTAGTTTTTACTTTTGGCAAATAACCTCTCTTAAACGTATTTTATGTGAGTGTTCTATATTTGTCAGAGTATCTTTTTTCTTAAACTGCCGTAAGGCTATACACTGTAGAAATAACTGTCTGATATCAAGAATTTGACTTTTTCTATAATGACCATCTATTGGTAGTTTCTAATTTTCCCTAGGATTATTTAGAAGCCATTTTTGTATTATGTTCAGTGGTTTAAGGTGTGCATCTAGAATGCCACTTCATGCAATTATGCCATAAGGTGTGGTTGAAAAAGGGCGGCATAAAGAGTTTTTAGATAACGTACGTCAAAATTTTTTTTTAATTCTTTAAATTTATTGATAAATGATCGGAGTTTATTCGTGACATTGTGTGTGTTTATCCCACTTAATATGAGGGTCTATAATTACTCCTAGATATTCAATTTTTGGTGTAGCTTTGATATGTGCAGTACTGCTGTTAACTTTGACGTCTAGCTCTTTGAATTTGGGTAATGAATCGGAATGGCAACCAACTGGCAAAAAAAATATTTTCTCAGTATTTATAATGAGTTTTTGTATTGAGAACCATTGGGAAAGGCTTGCTAAATCTAATTCCACTTCCTCTTTTGTTTAAGTTTCCATGAACTACGTTTGTCAATGATTACAGAGTCATCAGTGAAACAAATGATATCGCCATTTGACGAAACGTGAAATAAGTTATTGATGTAAATGTTAAGGACCGGACCTAGTACTGTCTCTTGAGGGACACCAATTTCAACTTGAATTTCTGAACTAGATTCTGTATCGATTTTCACGGACTGGTATCTTTCTGATAGGTAGTTTTCGAAAAGCCCAAGTGTTAACCCACGAATTCCCAAGCTATTTAAACATTATATCAATACTTCATGATCAACGGTGTCAAATGCTTTGGCGAAATCTAGGAAAACACACAATATTTTTTATCCCTTGTCCAAAAATGCGTAAAGTGTCGTTACCAGTTTCGCCAAAGCATCCTCCGTTGAGACGCCCTCACTAAATACGTATTGGCTAGGCTACAGAATTCAGGTTTTCTTTAAGTAATTTATTAGACGTGCCTTGATTACTTTTTCAAAAATCTTACTTATGGTACTTATGGTATTTACCAATGATATTGGCCTATATTTATTTAGGTTAAAGTGTTATATTTTTTATAAAATCTACTCACCAATTTTTTTTTCTTTAGTTGAAATGACACCAGTTGTGGTACCTCGTTTGAAATAAGGTCACTAAATCACGAGCTCCTCAAAGTTTGTGATCAAGTGGCCTTAGTTTAAAAATTATGAAAAATAAAAAAAATATAATAATTTTTCTTGACATTGTTGTACATTTTTTTTTCTTAGTTTTTCGCTTTTGGTACCTTGTTTGAAAGCCTAAAAACAACTTTTTAGTTTTTTACGACATATGTCAATAAGAATATCCAAAAATATTTTTTTTACCTTTTTGACTTTAGTTTTTTGGAATTTTAAAGCTCATTTAATAAAATGATAATAATCCGTTGGGTGTTATTAACATTCCATATGTTCAAGAGATTTCAGAAAACATAAGACGAATTGCCAAAAACTATAATATAAAAACAGTATTTTCATCGGGAATTACGATAAGGAGTTTTGTGACTAAAACAAAACCAGAAAACCCCTCAAATAATAAGGAACGTATTTACCGAAACCCGTGTGAATATGGTAAATCATATGTAGGTGAAACGAAACATCTAAAAAGTACCCAATTAGGGGAAGTTGAAAAATCCGGTTTAGCGGATCATGCATGGTCAAATGATCACAGGATTCAATTGTATGAAGCTAAAGTTTTGCATAAGGAGTCACATTGGCGAAAACGAAAGTTTATTAAAGCTGCGTTTATAATGCAGAATAAAGAAATTTTCAGTCAACCAAGCACGGACATACCAAATATTTTGAAACCACTCCTTAAGGAAAACAAGCGTCTTAGGAATAAAAACGGGGGCGGGCCGTCACACCTGACTGCACATCAAGTAGTATCAGTCGATTACACTTGATAACGGTTAGAGATACTTACTAACCGAAACGTCGTGTTTAAAATAAATAAAGACAATGGAAGTCCGAAATTTTATTTATTTATTTCTACTCATTTAATAACTTAGTTGACTTTTTTTTATTTTTTCCAAAAAATTGAATATTAACTCGCTAAAGGGCGCGTTCCATTTAAAGTTATTAAGTACAGTTAAATTTAAGAAGCGGCCTCCAAATAAACTACCCCAATTTACAGTTTTACACTAATTGGATGTCCGTAATCTCCCATAACCAGCCGTTTTATATCTTGTTTCATATCGATTAATAATAAACTATATTTAGTTCATATTATAGAAAGAATTATTAATCCAAGCTTGGATTTTAAGTATAGTTTAGTTACTGACGAAAATGTAGTTCAGCAATTTGATTAATTGGATAATAACTACAACATACTTGATAAAAAAGTTTTTGTTTCTCTCATATTTTTCCATAGGTAGCTTGAAAGCTTAACCCCACGGGGGTCCAAGTTCTAATGGACACCTAATAAGTGTTGACAGTTAATTGTTTCGTCCTCATGGGAGTTCTCAGAACACTGCTTGGTCAATGTGACACCCTTGCGAAGTCAAAGCTCTTTAATTTTGCAAAAAACTTGCGTTTTCTTACACTAAAAAATTTGATTTTGTGATCCTAAAAATCAAGAAATTAACTGTTTATAAAATATGTTATAATACTATTTTCTACGAGCTTGCGGAAACTGTAACTTTTCCGAAATCATTTTAGTTTTGAACCTGCCACTTTTGCGCACTGCGTTTTCCACACTACTTTTCTGCTCGCTTCAAAAACCCTTACACCAGTATTTACTAAAAGGTCTACAGTGCTAAGTGCTACAATTCTAGGTCTACAAGTCTAGATTTTCGCTGAAGGTTTAACTTATTTTTCATGTATATGCAATAGTCTATAATATCTATACAAATTGTTCATAAATACCTTGCGATATGGATCATCTTTTTTCGTTGTAACAAAGACATTATGTCCAAAAAAACTTAAAAATAAATAAAATAAATGGATCCATGACGGATCTGATACCTTCCTAGCTAGCGTATTAGCACACTTTTGTAAATACTTCAGAAACTAAAGCTCTTGGTTATAACGCCAATTATTAAGCAAAATGTAGTCTACTATATTCCAAAACCTGCATATTGATACGACGCTCCATTAAAAAGTTAACATTTTTAAAATTTTTTACTTATCACAAAACTGTCATTAGCATTAATGGATTTTGACTAAAATCTAATCAGCTTGTAAGAGTGTCAAACACTATTTTACCTGAAAATTCTATGAAAATTGGTTCAACGGTCTAGGAGCTATCGTGTTACGGACAGAAATAATATACACACATATTTTTTTCTTCCGAACAATTTTTTTAAAGGTTAAGCAAATATATTTTCTAAAAGGAGGGTTATTTAAGGAATACCCATACAGTATGCACTAATTTTAAAACAATGATAAAAATATTTAATTAAATTTTTATTTTTTAAATCAAAATAGTTTTTAAGGTTTTCTTCCTTTTGGGTTGGAGGGCCCGGATAGAAAAAACAAGGAGATCAACTTGTTAGGTTTGCATACATTGAGGTAAAAATATGAAGCTTTAAAATGTAGGTGAAATAGATATAAACAGTTGTTTTTGCGATTTTATTTTAACTGGTTTTTTCTTTAATTAGTAGATTAAAAAGTAAAGCGGGCTACAAAAATTAATCTTTAAACCAGATAAAGACAGTTTAGCAATTAGGTAATATACCAAAATTTCACAAATTTTGCAAGTAATATATAGGTACTCATTTTTTTGCTACGTATCGTTCTTTCAGTTTTTTCCTTTTCCTCAAGTTTTTGCCGCCTCTAGGACTTGCCGCCCGTGGCGCTCTGCCTTCCTCCTTTCGGATTCTTATTGTGTTAGTATGAATCCTTTTGCATGTGCATTATTGCAAACACTGCAACTTTTCCATCTTTTTCTTTCACAAAAACATATTAGGTCGAAAATCCACTAGCGAAGTGATTGGAATAAATCCGCCTTTACTGAGCTTTATCCGAGCCCAAAAACTATTTGGCCTTTGCGAAGAAATGAACGACGGACATCGAAAAAGAAAATCCGTCTGGATGCATCCGAGCACAAACTCGGCAGAAAGTAAAAACCGTAGATTTTTCATTCTTAATCAATTTTTAACCTAATATTTCCACACTTTTATTATATATAAACACTTTATTAGCTATCAATTTAGCTCTTAAGTTAATTACATCATCAAGTAGTAAATACAACTAAACTATCTAACTCTTATTAAATAGCAACAGTCTCAAATACATATTTTCTACATTTTAACTTAAATGTATGTATAGATTGTATGTCCTTAAGTTCACCTGGCAAACTATTAAATAGGATCAAGCCCTTGCTAAAAATTGTCTCAACTGTATTATCCAAAGAACTAATGTAAAAGTCATTTCTGGCATGAGATCTAGTGTTATATGAATGAATATTTTGTGTTAAAGTCAATTCTTCACTTAGGTAAGAAGGTAACATTTTATTTTTTAACTTATAAATAAAAACAATCATATTGTAGGTCAATCTCTGATTTATACTCATTAACAAATGTTTACCTAACATATCTTTAACAGGCGTTTTTCAAGTACAGCCCTCAAAGCTCTATTTTGCATCTTTTGAAGAGATTTTATTTCTTCAGCATTTTGAAAATACAATAATGTTGAACAGTAGTCAAAATGGGGAGCTATAATTGATTTATAAACAATTAGTTTGGAGAAAAGAAATTTTTTTATCTAATCGGTACAAAAAGTAAATTTTTTTGCTACTTTTTTCTTAACATATGTACAGTGTTGTTTTAAATTTATTTGTTTATCTATAATAATACCAAGATATTTGTGATTGCAAACTTCTACGATTTGACTGTTACTTTTATGTTAAATTTAATATTTTCTTGTTTTAATTTAGTTAGTTGATGTTTAGATGAAATAACTATAAATTTTGTTTTGTCTATGTTAAGAAATAAACCATTATCACAAAGCCACTTAAAAATACATGGTGTTTCACGAACATCGAAACCTTTTTGGGTATTTTGGGTATTTAGAGTGTGAATTTGGAGAAACGCTTTGACACGTCGATTTTGTTTTGCGAGAGGGGCACGTTTTGGCTATCTTGAAATTTTTGTAGCACAAACCTTCTTCGAGGGGTATACTTTTACCCCTATATTTTAAATAGGGAAAGTGGCTCTAGTGATACCTTGTTTTAAATTTTTAAATTTCCTTACAACCGTGAAAAAATTTCAAAAATCTATCTATCTACTATTTGATTTTATCATTTTATGTTAAATTTGAAAATTTAAAATCAAATATCTCAAAAACTAAATGATGGATTTTCGAAATGTTTACACGGTTGTAAAGATATTGAAGAGAGCTTTACTTCTAGGTATTACTGGACGCAATTTTCCTATTCAAAATATAGGGCTAAAGTATACCCCTCGAAGGGGGTCCGTGCTACAAAAATTTCAAGATAGCCAAAAAGTTCGTAAAACATCGTGTATATAAGACTTTTGTAGCTCAATGATTTTAGATGTTTTCAAAGAAGAAATAAGCAAATGGTAAATGTCCGCTCTTTTGAATTTTCTGTTTTTACCCATTTTTACCTTTATTATTTACAAAAATGGTTAAAAATAAATTTGTAGGTATTTTTTTTGATTTTTGGTTCTATCAATATTTTAAAAAAATATATTTATTGCTAATATTAAGCAAAATCCTATTCTAATAGAACGAGCCAACGAATACAACATTCCACTATATATTGCCTTTATAGACTTTAAAAAAGCGTTCGATAGCATTGAGCACTGGGCAGTAAAAGCATCTTTATTTAATAGCCAAATAGATTACAGGTGTCAGACAGGGTGACAATATCCCCTAAATCATTTAACCAGGTCCTAGAAGATGTTTTCAAAAACTTAGATTGGGAAGAAATCGGTATCAAAGTAAACGGACAATACTTGATCCACCTAAGATATGCTGATGATATTGCCTTAATAACAGATAATAAAGAAGAACTGATAAAAATGCTGGAAGAACTGGATAAAGCAGCTAATAATAAAGGCTTGAATATTAACTACACTAAAACTAAAATTATAACAAACCAACATAAAATAGAACAAGGGATATATATACCTGGGACAAATTATTAAACTAAAAAAAGAAAACCAAACAGCTGAAATCAAGAGACGAGTAAGATTGACCTGGGCAGCATTCGGTAAAATAAGCTAAATATTAAAAAACAAAAAGTATCCTCAGTACCTCAAAACCAAAGTGTACAACCAATGTATCATTACCTATGGATCCCAGACCTGGGCACTTACAAATTCAAACATGGATAAGGTTAGAAAAGACCAACGATCAACAGAAAGACAAATCACATGTAAAGCTAACAAAAAATTAATGGCTGGATAAGAAATAAAATAAAAGTAGGGGATGTCAGAGGAGAGGTCGCAAAATTAAAATGGAAATTTGCCGGTCATATTGTAAGATAAAAAGAAGATGAAAAGAACAGACGTATTGTAAACTGGAGACCTTAGAAAGATAAAAGAAGGAGGAAAATGAGACGGGCGGCCCATGGTTGGAAGACATTGGGAGAGGCCTATGTCCAAAGATGGATTTAATTGGGCCAAATAGATAGAGATAAAATGCAAAAAGCGCCTCAGCCAAAAATTTTGCAAAACATTTATCGATGTTGAGTTTCAAATCCATCGGGGGATAATTACCCTTCCGATCCTTCTTAAATTCGCGCTTCTGGTGATATTTATTTATTTATCCTGTTTGTTCTGTATAGTTTTTAACCGTTTCGTCATATCGCAGAGATAACCGGCTTTTATAATTAACCTTTCACAAGAGCTATTCTCCAAAAAACAGTTTTTGACGTCAGATTAATTATTGATAATTTTACAATTTAAATATAAAAAGTTTCTTTAACTCAATGATAATAGAGCGATCTAATAAAAACCAAAGAGTAGTAAGGCCAAAAACACCATATAAAATAATAAAGAAATCTATGGATTTTGCTTGTTTCAAAGCAGACCATTCGATACAGAAAGCTGCAGTATCGAGAAGGCCATATTATCAAAGATGCTATCGGAAAATAATTTATCAGAGTTGCAAAAGCGCACTTCTAGTAAATAAACTTCTTATCAAAGGGCTATAGAGCTATAGAGAGAGCTTAAGAAGAGCTAAGCAAGACGCAAAAATTGAAAAACTTTCTTGTTCCAAGTTTATTAATATAAAAAGTTATTACAAATTATTACTACTGCAATATAGGTAAGATTTTTTTACTATTAAGTGTGTGCGTTCTTATAAGAGAAATACTAATGAGAACTGCTGTTTTTTTGGAATTGAACACATTTTAAGAAGTAACTGTATTTTTTTATTGATTTAGATTACAAGCCCCTAGATGTGTTTGTCGTAAACAAGCATAGTAAATGCCGCCACCCCTAGAGGTCACCTTGGTGAACAAACAGTAAAGACTGACGCATGGACTGATGTTCTACCAAATGTCTTCTGTGTCATTAGACTAGTGTTGTAACGATTCGGATTAAAATATTCGTTGAAACCGAGTACTAAAATCCTCGGATGCATCCGAGTATTAAAATAATTCGGAATCGGAAAACGGATACGGATTGGCTAATATTTATACGAATACGAATTCAGAGGTAGAATTTATTGTACGCGGATTCAAATTAATTTTTACCTAGTATTCCTGGAGAGTTTTTTTTATACGATTACGAATACAGAGCTGAAATTTATCAAGGTGAAATATATTGACCATCGGAATTCATTTTAAAATTAACGTTATAAAAAATGATTCAAATTCGGACATATCTACATTAAATTAAAAAATGTTAAATTTATATTTATTTTATTATTACCACAAAATTCAGTGGCATACAGGGATTATTTTAATAAAAAAATAAAAACAGTAGGTAGTTTAACTCTTAAAACAGCGCATTAAAAAACAAAAATATTTAGAAAAATAAACCGTCGCGTCGTGGGAAAGAATTATAAAAATATTTATAAATTCTTTATTTTATCATATTAAAATAAAGAACTACAAAAAAATTAAATCATGTGACTATGTTTTTCTGACAATTTATTTCCATCTTAAATTTGTAACTGACCCGGCCTTAGAGAATAGCCTTTCATAGTGAAAAATTTACCAATACCAATTTACAAAATTACCTTTGCAGTGAAAGTTTCACTGGAAAGGTAATTTTGCTACATTTCAATTTTTACATAGGATTTTTACTGGCAACATAAAAAATAAACACCATCGCAGGCACATTCTTACAAGCTCAAAGATGAATTCGAATTTCTTCTTCCGAGTCAGAGATCGTTTTTGTAGCAACAAACAAAGCATCTGAAAAATCGGAATAATCGGAATCGGACATGTATGTGGGTGCAATTCGAATTAATTTGGATACGGATGATTACTCCAAGTATCACTTTAATCTGATTCAATATATTCGAATATTAAAATCATCCGAGTATTTACAACACTACATTAGAGAGCTGGCGCCTAAAAGGGCAACGGTGTTCCTATTTATTGGCTATGGCTATTTATTTGTAACAGCTCTCCTATGAAGCAACCCAATAAGTAGCGTCACCAAACTTACTACTATTATACCGGGTGGGCCAAAAAAAACCGGACAATTTTTTTTTTATTATAATTTTTGAACTATAAAATCGATTTTAATAACACCAACTGTACAAGGCCGTTATTAGGTTTGATTAAATATATTTTTTTGTCCGCCATCTCAAAATCCAAGAAGGCGGACAAAATTAAATTATACCCTTAAAACGTGCTCGTTTATTCTTGTCTTGCGAACATGTTTTTATTTTTTTTTAAATCAATAAAAAAGTTGCATTCTTGGCACGGAGAACAAGGTGCGAACCAGCAAAATCGGTTAGGCGGCTCTAGAAAAAAATATTTTTGTTTCAACTATTAGAAATTCATTACTACTGAACCGATTTCGTTAAAATAAAAAACATCCTGGTGAGAATTGATTGCCTTTTAAAGATGTGTTCAAAATTTTTCGATATCTTAAAATTTAACGGACAGAATCATATTTGCTTCTTAAAATTGGCGTGTTTATTCTTATTTTCTAAAAATGTTTTAGTTTTTATTTTAATTTATAGAAAAACATTAATTTTTTCCCGCACAACGAGTTACAAATTGGTGAAAGTGGTTTCAACCATTGTTTTACGGATTATACGATGGTATTGCCAATCCTGTCTACATTAATTTCCTTATAAATTCGTTATTACTAAACCGATTCTAGTGAAATAAAAAAAATCATGGTGAGAATTAATTGTTCTTTTAATATTATAATCAGAATTTGCTGCCATCTAATTCAAAATGGCGTGTTTATTCTTATTTTCCGAAAATATTTTAGTTTTTTTGAATTTATAGAAAAACAATACTTTTCTGTTGCATAAAAGGGTACAAAATAATAAAATCGGTGTGATGGTTCTAACAAAATCTGATTTTGTGAGAACCGTCACACCGATTTTTATGCGAGAAAAAAGTAGTTTTTCTATAAATTAAAAAAAACTAAAAGATTTTTGGAAAACAAGAATAATCACGCCATTTTGAAGAATCAAGTATGATTCTATCCAATATATTAAATTCTAAGATGGCGGTATATTTTGATTATAAACTTTAAAGAACAATTGATTCTCACCATGATTTTTTTTATTTCATTAAAATCGGTTTAGTAATCACGAAATTATAAGGAAATGAATGCAGACTGTTACACAATGGTTAAAACAAAAATAGATTTGTTGAGAACCATCACACTGATTTTACTAATTTGTATCTCGTTGTGTTGGGAAAACGTAGTGTTTTTCTACTAATTAAAAAAAGACATTTTCGAAAAATAAGAATAAACACGCCATTTTCGAGAATCAAGTATGATTCTGTCCACCATCCTAAATTTTAAGATAATAAGAAAATAAATCAATTCTAATCAGGATGTTTTTTATTTCATTAAAATTGGTTAAGTGTTAATAAATTTACAAGGAAATAAATGCAGACATGATCAAACAGAGAACGAAATGTCAAACTAAAATCATAGCCGGACGGCGGCCATTTTGCCTTTGCCGCTTTAACTTTGGTCAAATTCAGTATTTGGACAAATTTTTTAACCCACATTTATTACTGTCCTGTGCAGAAGATAAATAAACTTAGCCCATTGGCTGGCAAAAGGTCATAGATTCAGTCCCTGCTACATTTCTGTATAATAAAGGTAATAAAATATGCAAAACCTTATCCAAGTGTCTCATTACTTTTGTGCCAACCCGATATATTTTATATTCAAAAAATTTATGAGCAAATGATCGCGGATTTCATAATTTATAAAAACTTTTGGCGGATTTCAAAAGCAATCATGTAAATTTGCCGCCTTTGACGAAAGTAACGAGATAAATTTTAGATCCCTCCTTTTCGATGCTTGCTTGTTATGTGTGGCATCCTCTGTCATTGACAAGGGCAATAACCTTTCTATTGAAATAATTTAAAAAAAAATTAGGAAATTTAGTCTACATTTAATAAATAAAGCACTCTTTTTTTTTTACGGGTATGCGCACTCGCAAGGAGGTCCCTATCACGCTCGAGTAGCGGCAAGTGCGCGGAAATGTTGGTGTGTGTTGGTTTTGAAACGGTTCAGGTTGTAACCTGCAGGGAAAACTGTCGCAGGGAGTTTATTCCACAGCGATGCCGTTCTCCAGAGATATGAATTCTGATATAATGAGGTTCTTGGTGCCTCTATTTTGACAATAAATTGATGGTTACCGTCTGTTTGACGTGTTCGCCTAGTAGGTGCTACTCCCGGGGGGATCATACGTGCCAACTCTTCAGAGCATTTTCCGTGATAATACCTGTAGAAGAGAGATAGATCGCCCACAGTTCTTCGATGTTCGAGACTATCCAAGCTTGATAGCTCGTTTTTGCACGGTGTTCAAAAGCATTAAGGTATGTTTGGGTGCCGCACTCCTTATATGTGAGCAGTACTCCATAGTTGGTCGAATCTGGGCTTTGTAGAGTGTCAGCAGTTGGCTTGGTGTATACAGATGTCTTGTACGAAATAGCACCCCAAGCTTTTGGGACGCCCTTTTAGCTATATCTGCCACGTGACTGTGCCAAGACATGTTGGTCTCTGCAGTGACTCCTAAGATGTTCAACTGGCTCTGCAATGCGACAGCACTTCCAGATCGCATGATGTTTGGCTCACCGGTGCTGGTCTTTTTTGAAAACAGGGCTGCTTGGGTTTTCTGCGCGTTGAACTGTACAAGGTTTTCGTTGCCCCAGTCCTCTATTATCTCCAAGTCGTTATTTATCTGTGATATTTCAGTTAGTCTAAGGTAATGGAATTCACGTGCGGAGAGACATGTGGGTGGTATGACTGAGGAGACTACATTGCCATCATCTGCAAAGCAATAAAGTGGATTTACTGTTTTATCTATGAGGTCATTTATGTAAATCAGAAAAAGTGTTGGCGAAAGGATTGCTCCCTGTGGCACACCAGCATTTATTTGGTAAGAGTTGGAGTTCCGGCCATCCATAAATGGATCTATCCTTAAGGTAACTTTCAAACCAAATGCAAAGTCTCGGCGACAATCCCGTTGCTTTGAGCTTGTTGAGCAGATTTTCATGCCAGACTTTATCGAATGCTTTAGATATATCCAAGGCAATTGTTCTTGTTTCACCTCGCAACTCAATCGCTTTTTGCCATAAGTGAGTGACGTATGTAAGTAAATCGCCAGTTGACCTATATTTTCGAAATCCGTATTGCTTGTCGTTGATAATTTTGTACTTTTCCAAGTACTTGGTTAGGTGATTGTTCACAACTCTTTCCATTACTTTTGATATCACCGGAAGTAGAGCAATTGGTCTATAGTTTAACGGATCTGTCTTTTTTCCTTTCTTTGGAATGGGTTGTACTGCGGCAGACTTCCATGATGATGGATATACTCCTTGCCTATAAGATAAATTGAATAATTTTGCGAAAGTTGGGGTGAGTTCGCTAGCACAATTTTTGAGTACTATCGCGGGAATGCCATCTGGGCCCATTGCTTTGTTTGTATCCAACTTTTTAAGGGATTTTCGTATTTCTCTGTGACAAAAGGGTACCTCTGGCATACTGTGGGAAACCCTTTCAATGAACGGTGGAGTTTTTCCATTTGGCACTGTTAGGTTTGAGTTGGAGGAAAAGATTTTGGCCAGCATATTGGCTTTTTCCTCTGATGTTGTGGCTAAGTGAGTATTTTTATCTGTAAGTGGTGGTATGGATGACTTGGTGAAGTTTGATCCAACGGCTTTTGCAAGAGACCAAAAGGACCTAGAACTACTTGGACAATTCAGCAACCTGTTTTTTATTCTTTGATTGTATGTTTCTTTGGCGGCGTCAATAGTAATTTTACAACTATTTCTGGCTTCTATAAATTCTGTGTGGTTTTGAGCGGTTTGTTGTCGTTTCCAAAGGTTATATGCTCTGTGTTTTTTCTGTACAGCCGTTTGACACTGGCTGTTGAACCAAGGTTTTGCATTAGCTCTGCGTTTTATTGTATGTGGGATATATGCATCCATTCCAGATAAGATTACTTTTGTTATTTCATTACAGCAAATAGTGGGATCAGCTGTTTTAAAGCAAACCTCTTGCCATGGAAAATCCAGGTAAAACTGTTTAAGGTCATTCCATTTTGCCGATTTATAGTGCCACATTTTACGAGGAAGTGATTGTTGGCTTGGCGGTATGAACATTTCGCATTTTGTTCTTATAAGTTTATGATCGGATGAACCAAGTGGGGGATCTACTTGAATTGTGTACAAGTCAGGATTTGTAGTTAGGAACAAGTCTAAAAGCGCTGCAAATTCACCCCTTTCTGAGATACGGGTAGGTTCATCGACAAGCTGCGTTAGACCACAACTTATGGCAAAAGCTTCTGCTCTCCTGCCTTCATTATCTGTTTTGTTGTGGTGTTTTAGCCAGGGTATATTGTGGACGTTGAAATCGCCTAAAAAAACAATTTCCGCATGTGGATAGCTAGACTGTATACTATCACAGTTTTCGGATAATGTCGCAAAAAAGTTTTGATACTCGGTGTTACTTGGCGGTCGGTAGAGGCAGCAAATGAACTTGGTCGATGACTTTGAGGTGAATTTCAGCCATATGATATCGAGGTTCGCTGGTTCTAGCTTCTCCTCTCGATGACATGAAAGGTCATTTTTAATGTACACACAGATCCCAGAATTATGTCGAAATCGGTGGTGTAGGTCATAGCCGGGATAAAGATAGTTCACAATAGGTGTTGCAGAACTGATTTTAGTTTCAGTGAGAACAAGGATGTCAGGTCTTTGTTCTTCAAGATGTTGGTGAACTGAATTCATGTTGGTACTTAATCCTCTTATATTGCTAAAATCAATTGACCCCTGTCTACTAGCCAACGGGATATTATGATAGGTAAATTTTAAAATACAACTAGAGAGCAGGCGCTTTTAGCAAAGACCTACTTTGACAACGTTGCGACTGCTATCACGGCAGCAATCGGATATTAAGGCAAATCACATATACAGGGTGTCTCTAAAACGTCTGTACAAAATCTTAGCACATATTCCTGAGGTCAAAATAAATCGATTTAAAGCAACTTACCTTGGTCCGAAATTGCTCCATTTCAGAGATACAGGTGGTAAATTTAAAAATTAAAAATCGAAATTGGTACTCGAGGGTTCTTTGGGATGCAAAACCTAAATATGGATACCTTTTCAATGTGGCCGTTAGAGGGCACTTCACAATGCTCTTTTTATAGTTTAAAATGACTATAACTTTTTTCTCAGTGTAACTTTTAACTTTTTTTGTTAAGAAAATATTTTCCCGAATCTTTTTAAGCCAAAAATGTACTCTTGTTAACATGCGCTAAAGTAAGTCGTTTTCGAGATATTTCCGTTTTTAGTGTTCGATGCCGCAACGGAATACTGAAATTATTTTGAATGACTGTTTCACTAGAGTATTTTACACTGGCAAAATGTCATAGCAACGACCAGTTTTCTACTGACTATTATTCTCAAAGCTTTATTCAAGTTTTCATAAATTTTAATAAAATCGAGTTTTAATTTTTAAATTCATCTCCCTGTTTCTCTTTCTGAGCAATTTCGGACCAAGATAAGTTGCTTTAAATCGACTTCTTTTGAACTCAGGAATATGTGCTAAGATTTTGTGCAGACCTTTTAGAGACACCCTGTATAAAACAAATGCTAGGCTGCTAAGGTTTAGCCACGAAGTGTCATAAGCTTTGCTTTGTTCGAAACCAATTGCATTTACAAATAGAGGCACCTACCTATGTTCTATAATATTATTGTCCACCTTGCCCAAAATAGCACCACACAAGTCTTCTAAAAATATAACACAATAATAAACATAGAATAACATATCTGTATTGTATCTCTTCAAATCTTTTTAAAATATATATCAAAGTAGCTCTAAAAAACTAGATACGTAAAGTACACGGCATAGAAATATAACTTAACGACCGATTTACCATATACACATTACAGTTAGCTGAAGATCAAGTAATTGTAGCTAATGATAAAGAAGACACGGAGTATATGATGAGAAAGTTAACGGAAGAATACCAAAAGTTAACAGTGAAGGTAGGCAAGACACAGTACTTATGTATTAGAAACGAATTAAGTAAGTTAAAGTTAGACAATGGACAAACAATATACCCATGCAATGAGTATGTTTACATTATTTGATAAGGCAGCAACAGAGTGTAGAAAACTGGAAAAAAGAATAGTAAAAGCAAAAAAGGTTATTCGATGTCTTAACAGTATTTTATGGAGCAGAAAGATAACATATATAAAACAAGGGTGCAAATCATGCTGTTGAATGGAAATAGAGACTTGCTGTGCAACAGCAAAATACAAAACAAAAATGGAAAATGTCGAAATGGATGCAATAAGAAGATCAGTGAGAATATCTAGAACAGATCATATAAGAAATGAGATCATAAAAGAAAGAATTGGAATCAAGGGAAGCATAATGGATAACATCATTAAAAAACAACTGGTATGGTACGGCCATGTACAACGGATGAACGACGAAAGACTACCAAAGCAGGTCCTAGAATGGCAACCAATAGGGATCGGACAACGTAGAAAAACGTTCTAAACCGTCATAGTAGTAGTAGTTACATAAAAAACAGCCTCAAACACGAAAATAATTATTAAACATTTAAAAGGGTTTAAAATAAGAGACGGCTGCATAGCCAAGAAGCGCTGGAAGGGGTTAGGGGTTTAAATCCGTCCATAAACTAAAGAATTGTATGATTTAGTAATAAAATTGTTCGAAAATCCATGTATAAAATGTTTGATATATACATTTATAATACATTTAAATCCTTCCACCTTAGTGGACTGCTGACGCTACGCTAATGCGGCTATAGGCAAAGCATGTTGCAATAAGTTATTTGTCTCAGATGCGTTAAGGTCTAGCACAATTTAAATTACTGCTAGCCGTAATTTCGAATTTCCAATAAGTCGTCTCTAATATGTTCGTTACAGACGATAAAACAGCACACGCACACATCCGTTTAAAAAGTTTGAGATAAAATAGAACTTCTATTTTCAAATGCACTTGTAAAAACGTTTCTGCAAAGAGAACTTTATTTAATTTGTACTTTTGTTCGCAATATTTCGTTAAAATCCCCAAGAGGTGCGGTAAATAAAAAGCAGCTTCCGAAAAAAAAGGCCTGATTTTTAATCTCAAAAATTGATCTTTGTCACAAGTTATGTATCCAAGGATTTGTTAAGTAACCTACTTAAAAATTGAACTAGGTAACCTATAATGTTGACGAAAGTAATTAAAATTTTGAGAAACCACATGCAGGGTAAATTTTGAAGGCCGGAATTCCGATTTGTTAAAAACCTTTATGCATTTTACAAAAAAGCTGGGATAAATCCAAAACTAAGATATTTAAAAGAGTAGGCTAACATTCTAAGTTATTTAAGATTGAGTGACGTTAAGATTGTAAAATAAATCTAAAACCTACATAGAAAAACTATCTTATCTTCATATGTTTTCGTATCCTTATTGAAAATATTCCTCTGCTTTTTCAACTGACATTATAATCTCCAGTGGGTTTTAACCTGAACAAATAGAGCCCTTCATTTTGTTCTTTTGGTATGATTCTTTGCCACCTCCTAATTCCCATATTCTTGATGTCATCTTCGACATCGTCTATCCACATATTTCGTGGCCTTCCTCTTACTCTTCTTCCTGCTGGTTTTCAGTTAGTTATTTTTCTTGGTATTCTTGTCTCATCCATTTTCTGATCATCTCCGAACCAGGCTTATATTCTACTTTTGATGAATCTTACAACGTTTGCCCCATCTATTAGCTGTTCTAATTTATAATTATCCGTTTGCTCTGTTTCAAAGACTTCACAAAGGATTTTCATTTCTAGTATTTTAAGTTGTTCCTCATTTGCTTTTGTAAGTAACTGTAGATTGTTTTTTGAAGAATCTCGAATTCTTTGGCATTTTTGTTGAGGCTAAAATACTTTGTTTCCAATATGGAGTGAGCATCAATCTCAGTCACAGTGGACTCACGACGACCACGACTGTTGCGCTTACAAGAAAAAAAGCAATGTAAGATAGATGCAAGTCTTACATGTAGCAGGACCACCTTTCTGAAGGAGTGTAAAAGCGTGAGGCAAAAAAGAGGTGCCAGGTAAAATTAAGTTGTTTTAGAGAAAGAAAACTTGCATCCTAAAGGGCGCGTGCATCAGATATATGGTGTACGGACAAATCGGGGTTTGCGAAAAGGGCGCGCCGTGTGCCTGGTCGCTAGATGTTTTTAGAAGTTAATGTATTTGTGTTTTTGCTCATTTTCAGCCACATAGTCCTCTATCTGCCTGATTTGGTGTAAATATCTCAACAGGAGCTTCAAGGACCCAGTTAGCAGTAATGAAGATAACGCATCGTCTTGCCTTATTCCTGAATTCACACAAAAGGGCTATAAGAACTGGTTATTTATTTTCATTACAGCTTTGGAACTTTGAATAAAAGCATTCATGAGCTAAAACCTGCATCATCCTATCCTGATTTGATTTATGTTGTCAAAGGCCTGTTTAAAGTCTACATAACTACTATATATATTTAAGTTGTGTTCATAGGCTATTTCTGTAATTTGCATTATCTGATGGCACGGCAGGCCAAGTTCGCGCGACTGCTGTACCATCTTTTCTTGAAACAATTCGGCCCATATTTGACCTATCTAAATCTAAATGAGCTACGAAACTCAAACTTTGCGCAGTCGTAGATCTTCATAGAGTTAATAACAAGGGCGGTTCTGGAGCCAAATTCTGGGAGGGTAATGGTCAAGCGGTGACTGTAAATTAGGGTACAGGAAAAAAGCTTATATGACAAAAGTATACGGGAAAGATCCTCTTAGAAAAAGAGCGCACACTTTAAAAAGCGCACACCAAAAAAGCGCATACGGAAAATAGCGCACACGGAAAATAGCGCACACGTAAAAAAACGCACATAGTAAAACAGTGCACAATGAAATAAAGTTAAGCTTCTAGAATTCGAATGTTCTATGTCAAAAAGTAACAGGTCAGGTTATTAGACAATTTCGCCACAAAAAAGACGAGAGTATTTATAATAAAACTTTCAACTTCACTTTAAATAAGCAGTGCAAGCGAGTCATTTGCTTCGAGATTCAAACTTAACGCAGAGTCATAAAATATAGTTATTGATGTCAAAATAAATTGAAATGCACTCTTGTCATTTTGTTAAAAATCTTGTATTTGACATGTCGTTGGTTTTTGACAATTTAAACACGCAATAGTTTTGACTCAATTTGTAAGCTTATAAATTGTAGCATATGTTTGAGTGTCAGAGCACTTCAATATCGTACTTCGTAAGACGTAGAGTTTCTGTATATTGAGAGACTTGGATATAATAGAGTCTCTGTATTTTGTTACTTTTTAAATTAGCACTACTTTTTACCAAATTTTTGTGGTTTTTTCTGAGGTTTTTGCTTCAAAACTCAAAAATAGTAAACCGATTTATTATGTACTGATTTTGCTCTTTCATATCTGTATTTCGAGATATACAACAAAAACTGAAAATTTAAAAATACTGCTTTTTAAAAACACAAAGTCGGTTTGCTCGATTTGCAGTATTTGGGTAAGATAGAAAGAAGGTGACAATTTTGTTTCTTTTTGTAAGAAAATAAAAATACAAAACTTTATGAGCCATTTCAAGTTTAAAAGCGATCTAAATTGGGTTTTACTTTTTTAATAAGATGAGCTGTACCGTGACTTCGGTAATAAAAGATAGTGGAGGTACCCTAAAAACTCGGTTAAAAAGAAAATGGTTGACTTTTTTGAACTTTTTTCAATAACTTATTACTTTGTTTTGAGGTAAATTCACTTTTTCGGCTCACTCGCTTGCACAATTTATTTAAGAAAGTAACACCAAAACTTGCAGAGGGGAGGAAAAAGGCGTGGGGATGAGCTGCATATTTCCTGTGTTGTTCCAGGCAGTCACTAGTCTAGCGTCGGCCCTGATCAAAGCTAGTTTGCATAATAATTTATTAAGTTTCCGTTGAGTATTTTCCGGGTCGCAATTTACGCAAGCTGCGGATATAGTTTACTGACCAGTAAATTTCGCGCGGCGTTTTGTCAGAAGCTCTTTCAGCTCTTTATTGTTCCCTGTTGGTTTAAGCTATTTTTGTACATTTATGTGCGGCTTTCTAAAACAGTTTTGTTGTGTTTCAGTTCCAGTCGACGCATCGCAGCTGTAATCCATAGAGACAAAGAAACATATGTATCAGATGCCCGTTTAGAAATCAGGTCAGCAAGAGGCCTTGTTTTTTTTTTGGTCCACCCATACCAGAGAATATAGAACAGCTAGAGAGAGATTTTACACCATGCGTTTGATATTAGCATTAAAAAAGCTGAAAATTTGGTTGAAATAAGATTCGTAGGCAACCCGTTAAGCGGGGTCTACACATAACGTTTTGCCTGACGTTTTACTTGATCAGGTAAAACGGATCAGAAAAAACCTTTCGTGTAGACAATAAAACTTACGTTTTGCCTGAACTGAACAGGACTGAAGTCGGACCTGTTGAACTGATTGGTAGAGGCTTTGTTTCCGGTAAAACGTCAGTTTTAGCGGCATTTCTTGTGGTCGTGCATACAATTTTAATTCCTTTCGAGTGCAACTTAGAAGTTGGTATAGGAAACGTCCGACATTAGAAAGATAATTTTGTCTTCCTCCACTAATTTTTAAATTGTTTTAAACAAATAGTCCCGACATGTTTCGTAAGCAGAAACTTACATCTTCAGGGGACATTACCAAACTAAATCAGCACAATATTTTGAAAAACTGGTTAAAAAACTATGTTTAGCTACTGAAACGGTTAAGTCATAGACATTTAAAACCAAAAACATTATTGACAAAAGCAGTGCTTCCTCCAGGGTGTATCAAGAACTGATCCATAGGCGAATAAATAATTAGTTTACTGTGAACTGATCTAAAAACGTACGTTAAAACTATCAAGTGTGTACGCTAGTCTTTCAACCTTCATACTTGACACCGCCTTTTCAAAATGGCAGAGAATGTCAGTTGTTATTTTTATTGTGTTATAAATGTTTTTTCAACACTTTTACACTTATGATATTATATAGGTACCTACCTATTTCATTAGGTAGGTGCGTACGAATCTAGAACCCTAAAAAAAATATCAATTGACTTTCTAAAAATTGCAAAAATCCAAAACCATTAATTATATCTTCAAAACTGGAGCTCCACACAGTTTTATTAAAAAATTAAAACAGTAAATGATACGCCACTGTTTCTTTTTGTTGGTCTAGAATGTGTATGAAATGTGTCATTTTATCCTGTTTTAGCCCAGCGATAACAATAGAAACCCAATAAAAGGGCGTGAATTGTGAACGGGCCGGAGTCGAGTTGAGTCAGCGGTAACAATAGAAACCCAATAAAAGGGTGTGAATTATGCACGGGCTGGAGTCGATTTGGTTAAACGTACCAGACGAGTATCGTTTTTTCTTGTAATATTAAAAAAAAAATTATAGTAAATTTGCTGAAGAATGAAGACCACCCAGTAAGACAAAGGTGCTGTAAACAGAGAGGTA
Source organism: Aspidapion aeneum (assembly GCA_963576565.1). Classification (NCBI taxonomy): domain Eukaryota; kingdom Metazoa; phylum Arthropoda; class Insecta; order Coleoptera; family Brentidae; genus Aspidapion; species Aspidapion aeneum. The sequence goes on from OY755047.1 coordinate 27,186,976, forward strand.
TCTCCCCTATTAGGCTGAGCCATTTCTTTTGCGCCTGATTTTATTCTGGCCGGAGAGTATATGGTTAAAACCAGTGGCGGCGAGTGATAAGAAGCTTTGGGGGTTAACACCAAAAAAAAATAAAATTTTTGGGCCTTCGAGTGGGCCGTCATATCATATAATTTAGAGCAAATAATTAAAAAATGAGATATTTAGTTAGATATTAGTTACCTACCTATTATTATTGTTTTTATAAATAAATTTAATTGTCTTTAAATATTGCACGCTAATGCTATCAGAATTAGAAACTTCCGCCAAGTTGTCTAAGCGCTAGTGCTGTGCAAATACTATCTGCTCATCTGCTCGATACTTTAATAATATCTGATACATGGACGGATTCGAAGTAATCGAATCCTTCGACGTCAAATACCCGTTACTCGAATCCCGAATGGGACCGAAGCCGAAGTGTTACTTTCGTATCCATCATATCTGCAACGGCCGTATGAGTAACGAGTTTGGAGTACTTGTAATCATTTGGACCGATATTTATTTACTTAAATACTTGATTATTTGATTCAATAGCTGTTGATGTGTTATGTCTAGGGGGCGGCTTATCTGGCGCAGTGTTGCCAGGCTCAGAAATGTATTTTCCCCAGAATGTATTAGAAAAGTTGCCAGATCTTGAACAAAATTCCCCAGATTAATATATCTACATTTTTGTAATTAAAAAAAAATGTGTGTGCTTAAGACCACACGGCAGAAGTGTAAACTTCAACAAGGCGAAATGAATAATACTGGGCCATAACATATTCTGCAAAGCGGACCGAACCGAACTCTTCTGTGTACTGGCCTTCATCTGCATCATCATATCGCTCGCTGAATGTTTCTCACAGTTAGTCGACTCGAGCCGATTTCACCCGAATGAGCGTTACATAGCCGAGTTTGACGGCTCAGTTGAATTCACTACCCACAAACACGGCTAAACGCGCCTAAAGAAGTTTACACTTAAAAAAGTACAAACATGTAAAACATCAATATTTTTATTTTTTGCATACTTAGTACTTAAAATTTCAACTCTGCTCAGTATTTATTGGATTTACCGATAATATAATTATTGCTTAGTACCAAATACAAAATATCTGATACTCGAATTGGAAGTATCAGTATCTACTCGATACTTGGAAAAGTAATCGTTGCACACAAAACTACTAACCGCACGAATTAAAAGTGCCCGTGATCTGCTCTAAAATGCAACGCGAACCGATGACGCAGGGGTCAACACGGGGGTGCGGGCGGCATCGAGGCTGGTTTTTGTATACGCGCTGTGCCGAAGGAAGGTACAAATTCTATGTACTGTAAAATTCTTTTGGGACATGTCGTCCTCTCTTTCTATATTTCGTAATTAGCATGGGACATAACATCTAGGGTGCATAGAATTTGGTTCCAGTAAATAAAAGCGTTGTTTGATGGAGAGTTTCTTTTGGGATAATTATGAATTAAATTAAGGAAAGATCAAAGTTTAATATTTTTTTTAGTAAAATTTGGGAGTGCACGTGCACATGTTCACTTATGAAGAAACCGCCACTGGTTAAAACCATTGATAGTTATCGAGCCGGATAGGATGCTGTAATGTAAAAATCTTTGATTTATCTAAGCTGGTTTTTACGGATTGTTTTATTTATTGCCATCAGTTTTATGTTCTAATATTCAGAATGACCACGATTTTTTCAACGCCATGTCAGGTTTTATTGCTCATAACTACAAGCTACTAACATAAAGGCACAGTTCACTTTTGTTCTAACGAGTCTGATCCCTTCACATTTGGAGAGCACAGGGAAAAAACGTGCAAAGTCATTTTTTCTAAGAAAGTGGGTTATATATGCCAAATGATGTGTATTCTTATCTGGAATATTCAAACTGGGAAAAAACAGGCCGTGTCACAAGATATTAATATTAATTCATTTGGCCAACAGAGAAAGAACGTGCCAGTTTTAAACTTTCAAAATGTTATATCTCCAAACTAACTGAGAGTGACTTTGCACGTTTTTCCCCGTGCTCTTCATTTGTGAAAATATTTGATTTTATTTGTTACCTTTGAGATGAATAAAAATTAAATAATGAAAAACGAAATGAAACATTGTCAGGAATGTAAATTACCCTTGGTTGTGCCACTGTACGAAACCAGCTTAGAAAAACAAAAAGCGCAAAATATGATTCTGCAGAGATAAGAAAGTGGTTCCGCCTCCCTCCAAAATGGTAAACATTTGGTTGCCGCCTACCACACAGCAGGTGGTTGATGCGAGAAAGACTACTGAAAACTGAAGAGTGAGAGTTGTAATGGTTAAGCGTGGAGATACATCAAGTAGAGAGAGGGTTATCCTTTCAAAGTGACTGGCTATGGAAAAACTGTGAGATTAGAAAGTGTTGTCTATAAAATGTCATTTTATCTCTGTTTTCGTTTAGGTTTTCTCATTAGCTAGAATGTAAAGTAAACTTTAGGATCAGGGTTACTGGTAATTCGATTCATTCCTTCGGGGATATGATAACAGAAGTGGTAAGTAGTAAAATTAACCTTAATATGCATTATGCATAGGTTAATAGTTTTTGAGATTTTTGAATTTTTTTGTTTTTCTTCAAAATGTAGACCTTCAGGGCTTGAAACTTAGTTTTCTAAAAATCTGCTCTACATATTTTAACTTTTAAAGTTTATTTGAAAAATAACCGCTAGAAAGTGTATTACACTGCTATAAAAATAAAAGAATTATCACTTTTTATTTAGAAATTATTTATTTTGTAAATTTTTCCCAAATTTTTTAATTCCAAACATAAGGTGAAAATGTGTACAGCCGATTTTCAGCAAACAAACTTTTAAAACTTTAAAATCTATCTTATGGAGAAAAACCGAAACATTTTAATATCTCAAGAACTATTTACTCCTTGAGTTGCCGTTTATACTTTGTTAACTCATTGTTTTCGGTTCCGAACCGACGCCGTGGGGACGGTGATAGCATGGTCTGGTTGAACTGTGACGAAACGTCTTTCTTCCATATAGACTAATGGACGTTCTGGTCCTTCTTTGGACTTAGTTTCCTTGGTTCTCTCTTGTTTCACTCGTTGAATGAATTAATAGGTTTTTTTCATTCTTTTTGCTTTACCTTGTATGTTGTAGTCAGTTTAATTTACTGTAGTCGGACAAGCCACGCTGAAGATGGAAATGCCTTTTTCAGAAACACCGGTGTACGTGGTTGACTTTACCCCTTTAAAGTTGCCTTTTATACTATGTTAACTCATTGTTTTTAGTTCCGAACCGACGCCGTGGAGACGTTGATAGCATGGTCTGGTTGAACTGTGACGAAATGTCTTTCTTCCTTATAGACCAGTGGAGGTTTTCGTTCGGCCATTAACTTAGTCTCCTTTGATCGCTGTCATTTAACTTGTTGAATGAATAAATAGGTTTCATCTATTTTTTTATTCTTTTTTATTTACAGTTAGCTTAACTGTAGTCAGGCAAGCCACGTCTAGGATGGAAATGCCTCTTTCCGAAACACCGGTGTTAGTGGTTGACTTTACCCCTTGAATGAATGAATGAATTTTATGCGGGCGGGAAAAGTCCCAAGCACTTAAGCCACCTTGCTGGGCCTGTTGTACCACACTATCTACTATGTTGCCGCCTTGGCAAAGGAGCAGATTTTTCTGGGTTCAAACTTTCTGACATTGCCAGGGCTACGCACACAGCTTCCCTAAAGCGACATTCTTATCGCGGCGAGTGCAGGGCACTTCTCCATCTTCCATACACCAATGACACACCGAATCTTCAGAGTTGCTCAGAATGCCAAGGTGTTTATTAAGGCGACAGTGTCCTGTCAAGAGCCCTGTCACCAGTATCATATCTTTTCTCCCGAGTGTAAATAACTTTCTCTGGAGGTGCTCAACTTCCTGATAAGAAGCTTGGCCCGCCTCATTCCGTCAGTGTCTTCCAAAAAAGCTTGAGGGCGCCTGTTCCAGTCGCATTTTAGGGTCGTCATGGTAAGATACTCTGCGATTCACACCATGGGTTTCAGCCCCACTGAATTAGCTGATAACCCCATTCTAGCTAGTTGGTCAGCTTCTTCGTTGCCAAGAATGCCCTCATGTCCTGGAACCCAGAGGAAATTAACCTTGTTGTGTCCTGCCAGGGTCTTTAGTTGGTACATCCCTACACTTAACTACAGTGCAGAGTTTACTCTGGCCGATTTGATGGCAGACAGTACAGTTCTACTGTCCGAGCATATTTAGATGTCTTTTTTTGATAAAGACACTTCTAGACGTTTATTACCACATATCAGAACGACGTATACCTCTGCCTGGAAAACAGTGGCATACTGCCTAGAGCAAAATGAAATTTCATTCCTGTGGTTATGCAGTACTCCTGCTCCAGACCTTTCCCCCCTTTTGGAGCCGTCGGTATACCAGACTACCCCATTCTGGGTACAAGGTATACACTTCCATTGCTTCCATGCTTCCCTTTCGGGTACAAAGATCCTTACAGAAGGCTTCGGTTTGATTTGTAAAGGTATCTTTTCCCGGTTAATGTGAAGAACAGGACAGATCTGCAATACTTCTCTATATACTTTTATGTGGCTCTTAGGACTAAGACTAATCCCAAGATCACCGAGGCTTTAAAGTCTATACATAGTCCTCAATGCCATGTCCCGCAAGTCTTTCTATAGCCCTGACTTTACCCCTTAAGCTGCCTTTTATACTTTGAGAAATATACTTGTTTTAAATAAAACTTACTTGATTCAGCAAATTATGTTGGACATAAATACTGTGCTTAACTACCGGAGGTTGATTTTTTTATGCGGTGACTTTACAAACTCGCGCATTGTCGTTATTCTTGAAATCTGCCCATACGAGTACTCCTGGAAATTCGAGTAAGGACCAATAGAGATGCGGAAATCAAGTGAAATCACATACGCAGTTTGACTTTCACCCGATTTTGAGGGAGTACTTCTTCTCACTCGTTCAAGAATAGGGTATTTGACAAATTTTAGAAAAGAGTTTAGAATGATACATAGATCTCTAATTTGCTACGCAAAATGAATAAAATAGTATATTTTATCATGACTATATTTAAAATCAAGTTTTCTAATTTCCGATTTGAATTTGCCGCTAAAACGCTCATTTCTAGCATGGCGTTGCAATGACGTCACAACGCAGTAAACTCGCGGACAGATACATGGCAGTCAAGTGTTTTTTTTTGGTCTGTGTTTTTTTTTGTGGTCTGTGTTTTTACTATTTTTTATGTAAAAAAATGTCCTATAAGTGATGTATAGTGCCTCAGTGTTCGAATACTAGCATAAAAACACCTGAAAAACTACTTATTCATGTGCCTGACAGTAAAAGAACGGAAAAAGTGGCTAGAACTTGCTCGAAGAGACCCAAGGGCTTTATCTAATACATTTTCACTTTACATTTGTGAAGATCACTTTGATGTGAGTATAACTAAATTGTTTCTATTAATTTTTCTCACGTTGTCTATAATATATATAACTATTTCATAAATGTCGATAAAGTTTTTGAGGTTTTGTTTATTACAAGGGGTGAACAACTATAATAGGCACAAAAATATACAAATTTTTAGGCGGTGCTAGGCAGTTATTAGGCAGGACTAGGGAGTACTTCTAAATACAGGATTAGGCAGTGCACATGCAGGCTAAATGTAGAACTGAGCAGTGCATATGCAAGACCAGGCAGTGCATAGGCAGGAATCGGTAGTACCTACGCAGGACTATGCAGTGTAACCTATGCAGTACTTCAAGTATTGTTGGTCGTTGTATACTTTTTGCCTACCTGTCCCCCCCTCGGCTTATTACATAATTTTTATTTTTGTTTTTTTTTTCTGTGAATTAATTTATTATTATATATATTATAATTTTATAATATATTATAATTTATTATTACAGAAAATTTTGTTTTAAAAAAGCAATTTTTGATTGTTTGTGTTTTTTAATGCTTAAAATATTAATGATTGGGTATTTAATTGAATCTATTGTAAGTGGCATATTAAACAAAAAATCAAAACATATAACCTAACCTCAAAATCTAAATGAGTAAAAGTAGGCGAAGAATATCGTAAAAAAACTTTCAGTTAAATACAAAACAACTCATTGAATATTTATATCAACATTTTAACGTTTCTAAATTCCGCAGAACAAAAATCTGTTGGCAAATAAGTCTGCCACTATAAAGGAATTCAGCATTGGCAAGTTGGAGCTATCGGCTTTTGAGAATCCGTTTTCCATTGAAAATGTTTTTTTATAAGCAAAACACAAAATAAAATCTAATTAAGAACGATAATTCGCACTTTAAACCAAAGCAAGCATTACCATCCATAAGAAAATAACACAGTAAATAGGTTCGTTCGAGGCGTTTACTGTTTTGTGACGTCACTCGCAGCTAATTGGCAGACCGCCTGTTTTGAATCACATGGCTAATTGTTTTAATTCAATGAATTTATTTAATTAAAAGAACTATGAATTTGAGAAAAAATCAAACAAGAAAGTTTGTTTTTATCATTCCCTAGACCTAAAGAAATATCTAAAAATAAATATATATTTATTTTTTACTACTGTCAAACACCCTATTCATACACTGTTACGTCAAACAATTTACACTATGGTACAAGCATAAAAGTCATGATAAATGATAGAAGAAACTCTGCAGTGTTGGCCCGGTTATATTTTTTGTTGCTTTTCCCTTTTTATTTTCTTTTAATTGCCTTTGTAAGTACACGGCTTTGCGGCTAATCCCTTTTAAATTACCAACAGAGTTGAGTCAGAATCTAAAGAGCGTTTTTTCACACTTATTCCAGTGTAAAGGAGTGAAAGGTTTTAAGCCACTTTTATTAACGCTAGACTATAGAATATTACAATTTTTTTTTCTGTAATTAGTATATTGGATTGTTTGATTTAATATCATACTTTCACAGCAAAAAAAGTCTCCAAGCCGACCTATAAAAAAAACTATAAAAAATTTATTAAAAAAGTTATTTTTAGTTCACTTGTAGCGGGTCGTGTCCATACAACATGGTATTGCCATAATTTTGAGTCAGTAAAAAAAAATCGGGGTGTTGCGCCCAAATGTTTACCTACAAGTCATTAAAAAACATACCTACTAAGAAACCAACCCATGCCCACCCAAATTCCGCTACGAAATGACTAAAAATGTATCCAAAAATTCTGCTGAAGTAATTGAAATGTATTGTAAAAGGCGTAAATTAAAACATCCATGCTCCACGAACAAAAACAATGCGAGTAATACCACTAACTGATGACCTGTGCTAGGCACAAAATATCTTTGTTTTTTCCCATTCCAACAACTATCTCTGTCGCTCATATAGGCTGTTGATAAAATCTATCTCTGTTCGAAGGATCCGACAGAAACGTGACATACAATCTTCATGAGTTCATGTTGATGCTCGGCTGCTCTTCCTCTCTTTTGAATGTGGTGCATTGAAGAGAAATAGCAAGCCTCTAGGGCGCCCCGGTGTGTCTACTCGAACTCACCATCTGTTTGCAGCATGTTCTACGCTGCTTTGGGTTTAAATTCATCGCATTGCGTCGAGTCGGAGTGTGATCCACTGCATTGCACAAGAGTTACCAAATATAATTTATAAATCAAAAATAAATGCATAAAATAACTCGTATACGAGCGGCTGTTCCAGATAAAAGTAAAAATTCTTAGAAAAAATTGCTTAGGTTAATCGATTGTCCATGGTTGCTAAAAAAAACCTACCAAATTTTAAGAGATTTATTTACAGGATGGCAAAAGTACTTCCATACAAAAAAAATAGTTTTTCTCGATATTTTAAAAATCAAGTAAAGGCAAAATTTCGGACTTCCACTGTCTTTGTTTATTTTAAACTCGACGTTTCGGCTATTAAACATCTTTAACCGTTTTTAAGTGTAAACTAAACAATCCAGTCTACAGGCTACTACTTATACTAGTTTGTGTGCAGTCAGGTGTGGCGGCCCTCAAATGCTTGTTTTCTTTAAGGAATGGTTTCCATATGTTTGGTATGTCCGTGCTTGGTTGACTAAAAACTTTGTTCTGCAAAATGCAGCTTAAATAAACATTTGTTTTCGCCAATGCGACTCCTTATGCAAAACTTTAGCTTTAGACCATTGACTCTTGTGGTCATTTTACCACGCATGACCCGCTAAACCTAATTTTTCAAGTTTCCCCAAATAAGTACTTTTTTTGTGTTGTTGTTCCTTTTCTCTAACCTAAAGAGGGCTTTTCGTTTCACCCACATATGATTTACCACACTCACACGGGATTTGGTTAATGTAAATAAAGGATTTTCTGGTTTTGTTTTAGTTTTAGGACCTCGGTACGGTGATCATAGCGTAAGTGGCAACCCTTTCTTTTAGGGATAGTATAAAAGAATACAGCTGTTGCCTTACAGTATGGCGTTGGATCGTCAAAGGCTAGAGGAGAAAAACCTTGATAAAAATCCTGGCCCTCCAAGTAGGGGGTTGAGGCATTAGACTGGTTCTCTAATACTTTTAAAACAAAGATATTACCAAAAAGCCTAAAGAAAGCCTCGGAGCACTGGACGGAAACTCTCAAAGACGAAAAAAGCAAAGACAACGGACTCTGAATATAGCTACATGGAACGTACAGGTAATAAACCAAAAGTTCGACATTATTGCAACCGAAGTGCAGAATAGTAAGATTATTGCACTTACAGAGACAAAAAAGAAAGGAACAGGTACAAGTAGTGTCGGTAACTTTGTTCACTTATTCACTGGAGTCCCAAAAGAACGGAGAGCAGCCAGAGGGGTATCCTTATTAATAAAGAAAAACCTCAAACATAAGATTACAGACTACGAGTGCATTAACGAAAACTTACTTCGAAAAAAAAAGGGCTTGAAAATGTGGAAATTGTCCACGAAACGTCGCCAAAAACCAGTGTTTTCTCTACATCTACCCCTATAACCCACGAATCTAAACCTTTTAATAAAATGCAAGGGGACGAGTCTTATGAAAAAATGGATAAACAATATCTCCATGTAATGAGTTGGGTGTCACATTTGATAAGACGGGAACAGACTGTAAAAAACTGGAAAAAAGAATAGTAAAAGCAAAAAATGTTATTGGTTGTCTTAACAGTATTTTATGGAGCAGAGAGATAAAAAAGAATGTAAAATTTAACACATATGAAACAGTGGTGAAAAGCACGCTGTTGTATGGAAAAGAGACTTGTCGCGTAACAGAAAAATACAAAGCAAAAATGAAAATTGTCGAAATGGATGCAATAAGAAGATCAATTAGAATATCTAGAACAGATCATATAAGAAATGAGATCATAAAAGAAAGAATGGGAATCGAGGGAAGCATAACGGATGATATCACTAAAAGGCAACTGATATGGTACGGCCATGTACAACGGATGAGCGACGAAAGATTACCAAAGCAGGTCCTAGAATGGCAACCAATAGGGCGCAGAAAAAGAGGGCGTCCTAAACTGGAATGGCAACAGTCAATTCAAAAATCAATGAGTCAAAAAAACCTGACGGAAGATGACTGTCAGGATCGAAGGAGGTGGAGAATAGGCGTCGGACAACGTAGAAAAACGTTCTAAACCGACATAGTAGTAGTGTTTTATTTACAAAACTCCTTATCGTAGTTCTCGATGAAATTACTATTTTAATATTGTAGTATTTTTCTATTCGTCTGTAAGGCGCGTACTCAATTGAGGGAGAATTCGCATGCCTTGCTTCGAGAGCAAACGAATTCCTCATTTAAACATCTAAAATGTTAATAATATCGAACAGATTATTACTTTGAGAATTTGCTACATTTGGTTTGTTTCTAATTTTTAAAGAACGTTAAGTTTATTCATTTTTCGGAATAACCTTTCTGCTGTAAGACCTTTTTAATGTTGTAAAGTTCTGTGGTTAATTCTTCAGAATACTTGATTTTTTCTATGGTTGTTGAGTGGCCAAAGATATAATAGTAGAGTAACAAATTATTAGCAAGAAAATGCATAAAAATGGTTCCTACTGAATAGGGCAAATGGAGGGCTTAAATAAACGAACTTCCAGCGATTTTAGTTGCCGAGGGATGTTTGTGATTGGATTCACTCGGGACTTAAGCCGGTTTTATCCGTATTATGTATAAAAATCACTCGCGAGTTTTTACTTTTAATATATCGCACACCCGCTGAAAAAGAGTCACAACTCAAAAATCGCCCTTATTGAGATAAACCTGCCGCCATCATCGAAATAACTTGTACTTTCTTCCATAAAAGCGTCACATTTATGTTTCGGCAATTCACCGCGAAATGGCGATGTGACTTTTTTATTTTGTCCAGTTTAGCTGAGGATGCGTTCCTTTACAGTGTCACTTTTGACTTTATAACAGCGTGAACGTGGAGTTTCATCCTGAAAAGAGTCATATTTCGAGTTGTGAAGGTTTGCTAAGTAAAATACTATTCTTTCTTGTGTTGTGACTGTTTTTTCGAATTGTTCAGTGTACTTAGAATTAAGGAGAATAAGAAAAAATCTTTTGAATTTATTAGAGAATAATCACATTCCCAGTTGTTATTCAGCATTTTATAACACGTTGTAAAAATTAATACAAAGTTTCTTCTTTATTTGTTTTCTTTTTTTATATAATTTACCATCCTGCGTGACATCCTGATTTACAACGTCATGATGCCTTGTTCTAAAAAAGTGTCACAATATCGGGCTTTTGTCTTTTTTTTTAACTAAAAACGACAAAAATTATTTTTTCTAAGAAACGTATTGCACCAATTACATTGAGTTAATAGGTTCCTGTTGATATAAAATAACATGTTAACTCGTAATTTGTCATGTAAGTGAAAAATGAATCTCTCTAGTGAACTAAATTCTTTAACAGTGATTTGCTCAAAACAATGTTTTTTGAGTTGTGACTATTTTTTAGCGGAAGTGCGACATGCAAATTGCAGTAGGTGACCACAGGCGGTGTTTTGCGACCTTGGTGTTCGCTGTTACCGCGACGTGCTTACTTTCATTGAGTTGTACGAATTAAGGTGCGGGGGCATCTCTACATCTCAACGGGCATGTAGAAGCGATACCCGCTTGTTGTCCTTGGTTCCATGGTGGTGGGGTAAATTACATAAAATGCATGGAAGCAAGGATTAAAGGAAAAATTGGCTTTGGTTAAACAATGCAGCTTGTCAAGTGCCATTAACATTAATTTAAATTTTAATACTTGACGTATAAGTATAAATTTGAAGTTAAACAATAAAAGTGTGAATGCGTAATTTACAAAATAAAAGAAACAAACGAAAAATTCTAAGCCCAAATTATATAAAACTATGAGCGCAATAACGGCTCTTAAATACAAACTTCCTATAACTTCTCGTTTCATAGTAACAGAATGATTAGACTAAAATTCGTTATCTACAAGTTTCAAAAAAACGGTTTTAAAAATCTCTGCAAATATTATTATTTTTGGTACAGCATCTGATTGGGCTGCTCCAAAATTATAGTGTTATAGTTTCCAAAATTTGTCTCAAATAAAAGTAACTACATGGTGCTTTATATGTTTTGATAGACACATTAATACATATTTATGTAGGTTAACTTTGGTTTAAATTGGCACTCTTAAAATATCTACACGGGTTTTAAAAATACCGGCCAAAAACTAAATATTTTTTTAATAAATTGAAGTATTGTCGCCATCTTGTAAAAAAATTAAATAACATTTGGCAGTTTTGTATTAACGAGAACGACCAATCAAACGTCAACAATTTTTTTAGATTTCTGTTTTTTTGTTAAAAGTTTCCGAACGCCCCATGTTGTTTGTTTTATCTGGGACACCCTATACAAGCTATCCCAAATTCGATGTTTTTGAGTCATTTCTAGGAGACAGAAAACAACCGACCTCCACTTGCTTAATGCACCAAATTTATATAACAGATATCACGTGATATTGTCTGCTATGATTTTGTTTTAAATCGAACCTTTAAACGAGGGTACCGTATTATATCTATTGTGTATAAAATAAACATAAAACAGTTTTAAAAACGTTACAAACTTTAATAATACAAAATAAAACTCTGTTGCAATTTACAAATTGTTACAAGACTTTTCTTATAACCTATAAAACAAACAAGACCCAAAATATTAAAATAAAAACTTTAACTTATCATAATAACAAACTGCAAAATGTTATTCAAATAGAAAAATCTTATGATTCCCTACTGACAATTAATTTAGAGGTTTTAGTTTAAGTTCAACAAAAGTTAATGTGTGACTAACGACTTATCTCCTCAAAGTTTGAGTTTTTATTAACGGTAGGTTGTACCTAAGTAATTCATTATCTCCTCTTTGAAATCTTGAAGGAACCAAGTCAGTGGAGTTGCTGATAATCTTGAAGTTTACTTCACATTCTCGCTAATGAGCTAAACAAGAAAACCTAAACGAAAGCAGAGATAAAATGACATTTTATAGACAACATTTTCTTATCTCACAGTTTTTGCATTGCCAATCACTTTGAAGGGAAAACCCTTCTACTTGATGTATACCCACGCTTAACCACTACGACTCCCACTCTTCACTTTTCAGTAGATTGGCACCAACCACCTGCTGTGTGGTAGGTGGCATCTAGACGGTTATTATTGTGAAAGGAGGCGGAACCACTTTCTTATCTCAGCAAAACCATGTTTTGCACTTTTCGTTTTTCCAAGCTGGTTTCGTACAGTGGCACAGTCAAGGGTTATTTACATTTCTGACAATATTTAGAGGTCCAACTTTTTCCATTTGCATGTACAATTTTTATTTGGGTAATTCTTCTTTATTCCTCTATTTATATGTTAAAAGCCTTTTTTTAGTCTGTGGTAAAGTTAAGTGACACTAATTTGTTTTTGCTTGAATTTTCGATTTCTGTTTTTTTTAACTTAATTCGGCTTTTGACTGTTATTAAATTAATTGTATGTCAAAAGCCTTTTTTTGATCTGTGGTGAACTTAAGTAACGATAATTTATTTTTGCTGTATTATCGATTTCTGTTTTTTTTTTCTTTCACTTAATTCGGCTTTTGACTGTAATTAAAAATGGAAAATGCATTAGGTAGAGGTTAATAAGAGGAGTCTTTTGGTTAGTTGTAAAATAATGTTACCAAACATATCTCCAAGTTTTTATAAAAAAGTAAGTTTTATGAATTAAATTATGACTTAAAACAGCTTGTGCATATCGCAAGATTAATCAAAAGTACAAGATTAGCTTGGATGGGATATGTACAGAGAATCGATAAGACAAGAACACCAAGAAAAATAATGAACAGGAGACTGCAGGAAGAAGAGTAAGAAGAAGACCACGAGAAAAGTAGGTAGACGCTGCTGAAGATGTCTTCAAGAATATGGAAATATGAAGGTGGCGAAAATCATATCAGAAAGTAATTTTAGTTTATAAAAAGTTATATTTGGCAACACTTTCTCTAAATCTAAAAACTCAGTAGTCTGCGTTATTCTGTCACAAGTATCGTCAAGCAGTATCCTTTAGTAATGGACAAAGTTATAACCGGGTAACTGCGCTGCGCATGCCTTAAACAATTGATAATCTATAAAATGGGACATGCAAAAGATCCTTATTATCTCAAAAACTAAAAGTTATTCAATCAATTTCAATTCAATTTATTGTTTCTAAGAAAAATACATTTTTTCTATAACAAGAGGTTCCGAACAAACTAATGTGTACAAAAAATAAATGGAACAAGTGAAGATAAACCTAAAAATTAAAAATAATAATAATAATAATAGCATTCTAAATAACTATCTTAGTAAAAAATAAACTAACAAGAAAAAAGTTTTATAAATGTTTACACTAAAGTATGTTGTAGATTGGAATTTGAATAAATGCATTGTAGTACTAATCTCCAAACATTAAGTAGTGCCGTGTCGTTAAAATGCCAATAAGAGTGTAAGCTAAAGACTTGGCGTCACGTGAACCCAGGCGGTCAGCAAAGTCAACAAAATGGTTTAAATCTCTAAGACAACTTGCCCGGTAGCATCGATACATTGGGCACTCGAAAAGAACATGGAAAATTGATTCGTTTACATGCAGATTGCATACCGTGCAGTCTTCATTAGGGTTTATGCTGTAGGTTATGCCCTTTACATTGAATTTCATAAAAAATTTGTTGCTGAGTCTCAACTGGGCTATGAGCCTAACTATGAAGAGCGGCAAATTAAGTGTAAGGTATTTAGCAGGATATGGAGAAAAAGTAAAGAACGTAAAGAAGTTAGTGTAACCTGAAGCCACGGCAATAGAACAATCTGATTCAAAAGCTTTTTTTCGGTATTTTTCAAGTATTTGTGGCTTAAGTCGTCTTAGCTCACATAAGTTCATACCGTTCCATACTTCTTCGAAGCCAAGTTCAATAAATTCACTCCTCATCTGTAGTGCACAGTTGAGTCTAGCGCACATATTGGAGAGTTCTGATTGTCGTTTAAAGCAGATTTTAGGGTACCGATAATCCTCCATAGCCAGTAGTTTTAGCAGAAAATTAAAGCAAGATTTGAAGATTATGTAACCCAAGTGAATCGAACCAGTTTCGACTCTTATAAGGGCTGACGAGGTCGTTCTGGGGAGAAACAAGAGCCTTTTAAAAAAAGAACTCTGAACCCTCTCCAGCTCATCCTTATAGCGAAGGCCCCACACTGGAAGACATCCCGAGAATACATTTTAAAAAACTAAAAGTTATGCTAATGGTGCCCATGAAATGGCAGAATTTTTTTCATAATTAATAAATCTATAGCTAATGTTGACGACAACGAAGGCCAAAGATTTAAATTAGGAATAAATGAAGAAGTTAAATTAAAAGCAGCAGGATTCCTAATTAGGTTTTTATCAAGTTACTTTAAGATAATTTGGAAAAAAATACACGTTTTTAACTTTTAAGTAGGTAATTTAGAAAAAGGAAAAACAAGTTTTTATGAAGTTTATTTTGTTCTTGAAACTTTTTACCGCATATTTTTTTTTGAAGTTTAATGAAAAATTGAGTAAACTGCTTAAAGGTATTTTTTTACCAATATTCTGTACCTACATCACGTGGACGGTGTTATGCAACAACCGTTTAAGCCACAATTGGGAGGTTTCGAGATAATTAGCATAAAATATTAAACACACTTAAAAAAACACATTTTTACAAGGACGATTTATTTTTATGTTTTTGGTTGTGGGTAAAATCATTTTTGCGTATCGTTCTATAACTTATTTGAACGTTTTTCAACAAAGAATATAAATTTTCAGAGGTTGTGGCTTAAACTGTTGTTGCATAACACCGTCCAAGTATACGCAATAAATTTTTACTTCCTTGTCTATCCGTTTGATGTGCAAAGCAAGAATCTCTATACAGGGTGTAATTTAAATGATGAACCAAACTTTATGGGGTGGTAGAGAAGGGCCCTGTTACAGTTTGTAACCAAACCTCGTTGTTTTTTAGGCAGGGTGTCAAACTCAACAATTTTTTTTGAATTCTTCCATGCAATTTTTTTAAAAATTACAACAAACAATTAAAATTTTGTGGAATTATGTAATTAAAATAAAGGTAATAAATAAACAATATGTAACCAGTCACTTAAGATATATATTTTTTTAATTATTGGGTTTAAGAATGGTATAATTAATGTAGAAAAAAACAATTATTTTTTAGCGACCTTTCGTGTTTAACTAACATTTTCTTAAGCTCTAAAACTTTACACCAGTATTTACTAAAGGGTGTACAGTGCTGAGTGCTACAATCTTATGCATACAAGTCTAGAATTTGGTTGAAGGTTTAACTTATTTTTCCCGTGAATGCAATAGTTTTTAATTTACATAAATTGTTCATAAATACCTTGCGATATGGGTCATCTTTTTTCGTTGTAACAAAGCTATTAATTATTTACACACAAAGGTTAGAAATAAATAAAAATAATATAATATTTTGATTTAAAAATGGTAGCCATATTTAAACCTCCAAACGTCAGGAGGTGTGTAATAAAAACGGTGTCATTGTCAGCTGTCCGCTATCTTTTACATGTCAATTTTTTAGACAAGTTACCAATGTTCCATTCTTTTGGTGGATGTGTAGTTGAAAACGGATTCTAATATATCTTGTGCTTTTTACAATATTTAAATATTGATACGTATTTAATACGGTGAAGCATCTACAGACATAGTTTTAAGTTATTTACGTATTATTTAGCTTTGAAAATTTTTGTATAAAAGTTTTTTTATCAATCATGGATTATTTCTACTGCTTTTCCAGGGGTGGGGGTTACAAATATTTTATGTGGTTTTTCTTTATTACTAAAGTTAATTTGAATTTATATGAGATGAAACCCCCTGAGAAATGCTTAGTATCATATTGCACATTAGGGTCCGAATCGTTGCAGTTATTTAAACTGTAAGTATTAAAAAAATACACTTAAACCAGTCGGTATGAAGCCTATATAGGCTTGGTACTTAAGCCTAATCTAAAATGCTAAGTTTTAAGGTCTTAGGAAATACTGGTGTTATGCTTTAAAAGGAGACAAACGATTTACACAATTAATATCAATGTCAAAGCCAAACATATGCCTAGAACAAAATATTGGTTTATTAAACTTACTTTCAAGCGTAATTTTCTTGATGTTATTGTGTCTTTTCCATAATGATCAACTTACACCATATAAAATTTAACAAAAAATGTTTTGGGGACAAATTTGTGTTTAAAACTGTAATAAAACAGCTGATTCATGCCAAAGTTTGATTGGTAGTTCAATCGCACAATCAGAGATAAGGTGACTGAATTGATTATTAAAAACCGTTTCTGTTGGACAAGGTAACAAATAGTGAAAATGAAACAGTGACTGAAGTGAAACCTTCGAAAGTAATCCCAAGAAGAAAGACAATAACAACTTTCAAAGTTTTGAATAAAATTGAAGTCTAACCAATCCTTATTGTAAAAAAAAAAATATAATTTAATCCTTAAAAACAATTCCCAAAAGAAAAAATTTTTAAAGACATATTTTCTTATGCGCTTCCCTGTATAAATCCCTTTTTCCAATCTAATCATCATCAAAGCTTTTAAATAAGATAAACAGACATCGTGCTAATTTAAATAAGCTCACTAAATTAGGTCAAACGCAAAGTATCTAAAAATCGTCATGTAATTTATCTTGGAAGCCCCCCGATTTGGGGCAAATAAATAAAAGGAAGCTCTCTCTTCTTACTCGAACCAACCACTTTTCTGGCTGAATACTCCTTAAGAACACTTAAAGTAGAGGATATCCTTTAAATTTTTATTTTCCGTTCGCTGAAATCTCCGGTAATTTTTCTTGCGTTGTGAACGATCATTTCCCGAAAGATACATTTGACAGGTTATTTCTTTTAAAGCTTTTTGAAAAGATTACTTGTTTTGAAATTTAGGTACTCAATCAATAACTATCTAGTAAATTTTATGCCTATAATAAACTAGATCTCTGACCTAGACGTATGCATATTGAGGCAAAAATAATAGAAATAGAGAGTGCAGGCTGCACAAAAATGCATCCTCCCTCTTTCTAATTTTAACCCTTTAAATTATGTGAATTTAGAGGTAAAATAGTGCTCGACCCTCTAACGGGATGATTAGATTTAGGTCAAAATCCATTATTATTAAGTTTTTACGAATTATTAAATCAATATGCGGTTTTAGGAATATAGTAGACTACATTTTGCTCCATATTTTGTATTATAACCAAAAACTTCGTAGGAGCTTTGTTATAATATGCCGTTTCGGACTATAGTCGAAAGCGTTTTTCCAATAATTTAAGTTATTACAAAAAACTTCGTAGGAGTTTCTGTTTTTGAGATATTTACAAAAACTGTTTTCAAAGCTGTCACACTTGGAGTGTAAAACGATAAAATGAAGCGATTAAACCCTTAAACTAATATTCATCTATCGATTTTAGTTTTTAAGATATAAAATAAATTTGTTATTTCTTATGGAATGTCATGGTGATAATTTCAATTTCGAAATCAGCCTGAAAAATTTTTTGGTATGCAAATGTTGTCAAGGCAATGTCGGCTCATCCTTCCGTGTCCTATGTCGTCCACGCCCACTCAGCAAGTGTTAATCGTAGGTTTGCATCAGTAGGGAACATTCGTACAAGGTGAAAATAATTTTACGATGTGATATATCAGTATACTTTTTTCTAATGCTTGGTTTATTGTACAAGAAAAAAAAAACCGATATTTAAACCTATAACTTAAAATTTTCCCCCTTTAAAAATGAAAACTGAAGAAACCCCCTGTATTTTTAAATTTATGATTTATTAAGTTATCTATGGTTTTTACCTTTAAACTTTTTTTGAAACTCTTTTATTTTTTCTCAATTTTTTGCTGTAAACCAATTGAATAGAGAGTGCAGGCTGCACAAAAATGCATCCTCCCTCTTTCTAATTTTAACCCTTTAAATTATGTGAATTTAGAGGTAAAATAGTGCTCGACCCTCTAACGGGATGATTAGATTTAGGTCAAAATCCATTATTATTAAGTTTTTACGAATTATTAAATCAATATGCGGTTTTAGGAATATAGTAGACTACATTTTGCTCCATATTTTGTATTATAACCAAAAACTTCGTAGGAGCTTTGTTATAATATGCCGTTTCGGACTATAGTCGAAAGCGTTTTTCCAATAATTTAAGTTATTACAAAAAACTTCGTAGGAGTTTCTGTTTTTGAGATATTTACAAAAACTGTTTTCAAAGCTGTCACACTTGGAGTGTAAAACGATAAAATGAAGCGATTAAACCCTTAAACTAATATTCATCTATCGATTTTAGTTTTTAAGATATAAAATAAATTTGTTATTTCTTATGGAATGTCATGCTGATAATTTCAATTTCGAAATCAGCCTGAAAATTTTTTTGGTATGCAAATGTTGTCAAGGCAATGTCGGCTCATCCTTCCGTGTCCTATGTCGTCCACGCCCACTCAGCAAGTGTTAATCGTAGGTTTTCATCTGTAGGGAACATTCGTACAAGGTGAAAATAATTTTTCGATGTGATATATCAGTATACTTTTTTCTAATGCTTGGTTTATTGTACAAGAAAAAAAAATCCGATATTTAAACCTATAACTTAAAATTTTCCCCCTTTAAAAATGAAAACTGAAGAAACCCCCTGTATTTTTAAATTTATGATTTATTAAGTTATCTATGGTTTTTACCTTTAAACTTTTTTTGAAACTCTTTTATTTTTTCTCAATTTTTTGCTGTAAACCAATTGAATCGGTCATTTCAAAACCGACATTAGTCCACTTTTTTCAAAAACTTAGTTTTTTAGTGGAATCGACTTCCTCTAAGGTAAATGCACGTTCTGAGCAAAAACGACAACAGTCCGCACTGAATCTATTGATATATGTAATAACCGAATTTTTAAGTCTGTGCAAAAATAACACTAGTCCAGGTTTCCAGGTAGTTTTTTCCCTCTCCTGTAAAATTAGAGAAATGTGACTGGTGTTGTTTTTGAAATGACCGATTCAATTATTAAAGCGAACGCCGCGCTGTCCAATTCAAAGATTCTAAATTGAGTCTGCCACTTGGTTGGTAAGTAGGCTGCCTAAATCCTCCAAAGGTACCCAAATAATATCAGTTTTTAGTTACCTCTAAATAAGTTACTTGTAACTTCATAATTCATCTTTTGGCCTGTCTGCAATTACATTAAATTTATTTGAGAGTAGGCGTTCTAGAGTGCATATCTATGATGAGAACTGATATTAAAAGGCACTTTAAATTCTGTTACAAATTCCTATATTACCTTCTAAAATCTCTACTCCAACAGGCGTATATCACAGGGTTCATACTGGAATTGACCCAACACAGCCATGTCACCAGCGCCAGGACAATCTTCTCTTGCCAAAATAAAATACTAATAGCAGGTTTACAACAAAAAATGGTAACGAACACATTATAAACACTCTCATCACAATTTCTAATGTTTTGGCCGCTTTTTTTACCTTGACGAATTTTGCCAGTTTTATACTTAATAAAAAGTTTTTATTGTGCGCCCCCAGGCGACTAGATAGCACATGAGCCAGTTTATTGTTTTCCAGGACTACTAACGGTTCATCTTTTGGATAACTAAGTTGTATGCTGTTTTTGTTTCATATTTGGTTTGGTTTAATGTAAACCTTCTTGTAACTATGTCTCAATAAATAAATTGTTACTTACCTTCTAAAGTCTCTACTCCAGCAGGCGTATATCACAGGGTTCATACTGGAATTGACCCAACCCAGCCACGTCACCAGCGCCAGGACAATCTTCTTTTGCCAAATACACTTTTAAAAAAATCCTGATAGTAGGTTTACAACAAAAAACGGTAACCAATACACTATAAATACTCCCATCACGATGCCTAATGTTTTGAGCGCTTTTCTTTCCTTGGCGAATTTGACAAGCTTCCTACCTAACGAAACATATTTGTCGTGCGCCACGAGGCTACTAACGCTTCACCCTCTGGATAACTAAGTTGTATGTGGTTGTATGCTATCTTTGTTTCGTATTTGGTTTGGTTTAATGTAAACCTCCCTGTAACTGAGTCTAAATAAATAAATTGTTACTTACCTTCTAAAGTCTCTACTCCAACAGGCGTATATCACAGGGTTCATACTGGAATTAACCCAACCCAGCCACGTCACCAGCGCAAGGACAATCTTCTCTTGCCAAATGCATTTTAAACAAAATCCTGATAGTAGGTTTACAACAAAAAACGGTAACCAACACACTATAAACACTCCCATCACGATGCCTAATGTTTTGGCCGCTTTTTTTTCCTTGGCGAATTTGGCTAGTTTTCTACTTAACGAAAAGTTTTTACTGTGCGCCCCCAGGCGACTAGATGGCACACGAGTCAGATCGTTATTTCCCAGGGCCGTTAACGGTTCGTCCTCCGGATTGCTGAATTGTATGCTGTTTTTTGTTTCGTGTTGAGGAACTTTGCAGGTGCCACCTCGGTGAATGCGCAAGGTTAGTTCCAGTTCACCTAAAAACAATATTTATTTAAAAACCTAAAACTTAGTACCTGTCAAATAAACATCAAACAAGCTTTCGTCGCTATCGGATTTTTTGTTTCTCTCATATTTCTCCGTGGGTAGCTCGAAAGCTTAACCTCATGGGGATCCAAGATCTAATGGACACCTAATAAGTGTTGGCAGTTTACTGTTTCGTCCTTATGGGACTCCTCAGAACACTGCTTGGTCAATGTGACAGCATTGTTAAGTTAAGTATACGACTTTGTCTCTCACCTTACGTTTCTAGTGAGAAAACAAAATCACATATTCCGCAAGGAGCGCCATTTACCGAGAGAGAGTGAGTACGAGAGAAACTAAAACAGCAGTATACCGATTAGGCACGAAAACTTGTTTGATTTTTAATTTACGGGTACCAAATGTTGTGTTTTTCAGTACATTGCTTTAAACTCCGTTGACAGATGCGACGCCGATGTCTTAATGGCGGAATGAACCAGCGTTGATCTGACCTAAAAGACAACGTGTGTCGTAGGTCACGTGATGCATTCACTCTCTCAATTAATATTTTTATCGATCGATGATATAGCAGTTTTACTCGCCTGCTGCTGTTTTAGTTTTTCCTATACATCGGTAGATGGCACTTCTTGCAGAGTATATGATTTTGTTTTCTCACTATAAGAGTTTTTTTGTCAATTTTTGATAATACGTTTCTTTACAAAGCTAGCATTGAAGTTGTAGAGTTTTTTGAGTTTTTCTTTAAATAACTCCTGCGGTTTTTGAGGATCTTAACTCCACTCTGACACACATACTTTGCTCCACATAATTAAAAAGACCAACTGCTTTAAAAATGCTACAGGGTGATATTTTTTCAGGGGTCATGCCCCTTTTTTATATCCAGAACTTTTTTATGGTCCGATACTGATAAATTCTAGCAAAATAAACTCTTTTACTTATTCAAAAATTTTTCCGGTTTAGCAGAATTTTTATATCTGCTATGTTTGAGAAAAAAAAAACGATTCGCTAAAGAAAAAATTAAAAAAAATTGCAAATACCACAAAACTATGAATTACTAAAACAAAAAAAAAATACTTTTAATGTAGGAATATTTTTTATATTTTAGAATCCCACAGCGGAGCCGTAAAAAAATAGGAATCAGGGAAAATATCGCCCAGTAGTTCGGTAACGAAGCATTTTTTTCAAAAATTGTAACCGTGTAAATATTTTACCAATATTTATGAAACACCCTGTACATCTCTGGTGCCTATCCTGCATATACCTAGTTACGCTACTGTGTACACTTAGCTTATTGTATTCCAGAAAGGGTATCTGCCCCGGAAACATTACACTCAGTTTTCCCGGTTGTTATTAAACTTAATTAGGGCAAATCTTACCGAATTTTGTTCGCGTCTCTTATTATAAAGGGTTTCTTATTATAAGCATAATTTGACGAAATAAGAAACCATTCACGCCACCAACGCGAAGAATAGTCGGTAAAGTTGACTCCAAAATTTGAAAAAGTTCTTTAATTAGTTTAACAAATAATTTATCCGTCATTGTAATTGCCTTAGGCTAATTAGAAAAATTTCATGTTACAGATTGGCATATGAACGTACTATGTAAAAAAATTGACAGATGAACGTACTATGTAAAATACTTAACATGAAACTGTGTATACACCAATCTGTTCTGCTCCGTATATGCGCCGCTCGCTGACTTCGTTTCAACGAACTTTTTGCGATTCACGGAAAAACAGCAAACACGCATTGAAATAAAAACTCGACAACACACTGCCGATGCCGTCCCAAAGGATCTGCGAACACACAAAGAGGAGCCGAAGAAAGTTGGTTGGACTCCGTGTTTCCGCGGGAAGTGTAAGCAGCCCGCGAGCGGCCCACATACGGCGCGTTCGCGAATCAGTTTGGTGTATACGTACTCTAAGATTGCTCTGAAAGTCCCGGAGAAAACTGACTAACTGGTTAAAATTGGAGCAGTGTGTATATTCTTGAAAAAAGTAAGAACAAGTAAACTGAGAAAAATTTCTAACTGCGCATGCGATCTCACATGATTTATGCATCTTGATTGGACCTCACATGATGATGATGAGATCCATTTCAAGGATTTATACACGGGTAGCTATATTACTACAAACCACCTTACTAGACGTACCTGAGCCAACCAAGATTTGTTTAGTGCCTAGTTTAAGGGATCTGGTCTGCGCAACCGCAGCTCTGTAGATTCTGTAGTAGGTAAAGACCATCACGAACAATGGCACGTAAAAGGAAATAGTGGAAGAGAATATCAAGTAGCCTAGGTGTTCCGTAAAAGGACATTTCCATTGTGGCACAGGTTCTGTTCTTACTGCTCTCCACCTGAAATATTCATATATGGGAACTAGAAGTGCTAGAGGACTAATAATAGGGACTTATTGCAATAAAGCCAGGCAGTAATAGTGCCGCGCAGTATTCTGACAGTTTCGCATTATAAGAACAGCTGTCTGGTTTTAAAATTAGGCCTTTCTGTCTTATAAAGGTCGGAGTTAATAGTGCCGCCTTTATTAATGGAAAAGTAACGACTGGATTTATAAATTTGACTGGTATGTCAATTTCGAAACAACAACTGTCAGTGTGTAATGGAAATTACATTATTACTGCCCGGCTTTATTACAATAAGTCCCTATTTAAAAGAAATGATAGATGTAAAATACCTTATGAATGAACTACTACTAATGCCTGATCCACAATTTCACTACTTCCTCTGCCTCAAAAAAAAGCAAGCAGCTTTTTCTTTGTCGTTCACAGTTTGGAATTAAAACAGTCAATAGAATTCCATATATTGGCGGACACATGATAACATTCAATCAATAGGAATCTAAATTTTTATTACTTCCTGCATTTCGCAGGCTTGTTTAGAGGATGGAGAGAACTTTTTCTATGTATTTTAATTTTTCTACTCTGCAATATCCTTCTTAATATGAACCATAATATTACTGCCTTTTTAGTTTACTGTCTTCGACTCCACAAGCTTAATCGTTGGCTTTTTCACTTTTTGTCATAAATTAAAACAAAAACACAAAAGTGTGGTTAGATCTTTGGCGTCTTCAAAAAAAAGCCATCAAAAAATTTGGACAGCATCCGATTTTTTGGCGGCAAAATTTTTCAAATCCAAATTTATATCTCCATCCCTTCTTATTAGAGAGGAAGAAATATAGAAGTGAGCGGCTATAAATAAAACTGTGGATCAGGAATAATTTAAACTACCACAGGTTACCCAAGGGTGATCCTTGTAAAGACACTTATCTTAATGGAAGCCCACAGTATACTAATTATTTATAGTAAGGAAAGCACCCCGGTCTTGTCATTATACTGTTATACATACCCCCTGTATACATTAGTTCGGAATACAAAGTTCGAGAGGCGCTTATTACAGACCGTCACCCCTGGTATAAAAATATTATGTACAGACTTCTGCGCTGTCGCCATGGACATTAAACGCTACTCTCAGTATATGTTTTTGATTATGACTGACATTGGCAAAATAGATAAAAAGATGATGGTAATGTAATTCGGTATTTTTCATTTGTGGTTGCAGTTTTTCGTGATTTTTAAACTTTTTACCTTATTTTTAAAAGTGTTTTTTGCTAAATTGTGGCCTATCGATATTTAAGAAATTTAAAAGAAAACAATTTTGTGTTCGTGGGTGCGAAGACTATGTTAGCAAGCGCCATCGCATTCCCAAACGGAACCTAAAGCTATTTGATGGGTGGCTAAAAATACTTCGCCAAGAAATAACTAACTTTGACGAAAGACGAAATTCACGTTAAATATAGAGTGTGTGATGGACACGTTGAACCTGGACGAAGTTTTAAATGTTTAGTTTTAAATTTTAATATTTGGAAAAAACATAGATTATTTCACTATACTTATATACAGGGTCTGGCAGAATGATCTCCCACATTAAAAACGCCATTGTAAATGCTATTTATATTTAATTTTTTTTACTGAAATCGTATTTTAGTAGTCTTTTTAAGCAAATTGAGCTTTTACAAAAAATAACTCATTCTTATTAGCGCGCATCGTCTAAATTTAAAACTATGTAAGTGACGAGTGGAATGAGTTTTTTGGTGCTAAAATTTAATTTGATAAGGACTGTTCAATACACTATATTATAAGATGTAGCCTGATTGGAGAACGATTTCATTGATGACTATGAGCATCCGGTATACAATAATTTGAAAAGCCATCCTGTAGCTTAGAGACAAACTGCGCAAGCGTTATATTGTTTCAAATCCCCCTGTAAATGTTTAGTACAGAGTACAAAGTTGGAAAGGCGCTGACTCGTGCACGACACCCCGGTATACTCCGCCAATTTAGTAATACAACTCCAACCGTGTAAGTGTCTGGTCTATCTATGTCATTCGTCTATGGGCAAGCCTTAAAGGAAGCGAAGCCAATGTCAGGTTTTCTATTTTTTGGTTATTATTTTTGACATGTCTTCCTCGGTTTCGCATTGGCGGTTCGGTTTTATTTTAAAGATGTTGTTTTACACAGTATGAAGGTACCTAAACTATACATATTTATGTAATTAGAACTAAAAAGTTATGCTGCAAACTATCTTGAAACTGTATCATTATTAAATAGATCTTTAGACTGTGTTAAAACTACATTTTTAAAATAGGAACGAGTCGCCAATGCGAAACCGAGGAAAACATGTCAAAAATTATAACCCCAAAAATAGAAAATCAGTCAGGCTTCGCTACCTGTAAAGCTTGCTTTACGATGAGTGACCTTAGATCCCTGACACTACTATTTTAGTGCTGTTTTTTGGGTGAGTTTATAAATTGACCCATGACAACACTCGAACTGTTAAACTAAATAGTGAAAATAGTTGATATGCATAGCGCTCGTAAACTATTTGATAAATTCTCAAAAGTCACCAATTGATGTCATCGATGCTCATAAAGTCAAAATCAGCTGTTTTCTTGTGAAATTTGTTCTAATTTCGCCCTCTTCTTTGTTTTGTTAAAATACTTTGCAATGTAGTAAGTAAAATTGGGATGCACATTTTGGAAAATGCAGATATAGTCTAACATATACGCATTTGTAATGACGTCACCAGTTGAGAAAAAAACGTATGGCGTAGATATTTTTGCCAATCAATGTTTTTTGATTGACAGTGACGGATACTTCACAGAACGAATTACCTACCTATTTGAATCATAGACACTACTTTTTTAAAAAGTTTATTGTCACCGCTGTTTATAATATATTAAACAAAGATAAACAAAAATGACGTCATTACAAATGGGTATAAGTTGGACTATAGTGACGCAGATGATGAAAATCCAGAAATAATTTTGGTTTCAACCAGACAGCGTAAGGTCACTCATCGTCAAGCAAGCTTTGCCTTTACGATGAGTGTCCTTAAGACAGCGGCATGCCAGAACTGAACGTAACAAAAAAAATGTTGCTTCCATGTACGGGACTCTACCCTTTTAGACAAAACAAAAAAAAATAAACAATCGAGGTTAAGAACTTAATTTTATTTGAATTCATTGTGTACTTTCTTTTTTGTTGGTAACTGGACTCACCGAAAGAAAATGTCTGATGAACGTCATATCAGAAACTAACGCAGGCCTTTGCACATTTTGAGATTCAAAATGTGCAAAGGTCTGCGTTAGTTTCTAACTAGTGTATACTTGGTTTTAGCCAAAGGTCCTCTCTCAAAATTCATTTATTTCTCTATAAAACTTACAAAACACATGGCCCTATCTGAAATTTTCACGTATTTTATTACAACATAAAGGCCAATCTTAAGGTAATATAGATTGTACAAATCGAGATATTGCCTTATGTCATGAGACCGACGATATGTCATATGTTAAAAAACCGATGTAATCTGTAAACGTAATTCGATTATATTACAAATCTGCCCTTTAAATCAAAGGCACTTAATTTTCCCCGGAGCACTTCTTTTAGCAGTCGATAATAGTCGTCGGTTTAGTAAATCGGAAATCACTCTGTTTCGAAGCTCTAAATAATTATATTGTATTGCGTCCACTTACCAAAGGATTGCAGGAAATGAAATTCCACTGGAGCAGACCCAAACGGCAGCAATTAGCAGGACCGACCTAACTCGCGTCATACGCATCGGATACGCGATCGGGTCGGTAATGGCCCAGTATCTGTCCAAGCTTATCACGCAAAGGTTTAAAATAGAAGCCGTTGAGAAAAGTACATCAAGCGAACGCCAGATGTCGCACCAATCGGTTCCGAAGAACCATGTATGTCCCAGAACCTCGTAGATGGCGCTAAATGGCATCACAACAAGGCCAACCAAACAGTCTGCGACTGCGAGTGACGTAATGAAATAGTTTGTAGGCGTGTGTAGGTATCTTTCACGAATGACAGCTAGTATGACAAGCATATTTCCGAACACTGTACACATGGAAAACAAAAGAAGTAAGGAGACGACAACCACGCGATCCTGAAATAGCTCTGTCCACTTTTCCCAGGCATCCAACTCCGTCTGGTTAGTTACATTTAAAGAGAAGTCATCTACCCATGTGATGTAGGTAGGTGGCCAATGGGTGGCGTCGTAGAGGTCGCTACTTATGTTCATGATGATTCGATGGTGGAAGACCGATGATAGTTGTTAGCTGTCATTTCTAAAAAAGAAAGAAGAAATTAGTTTTAAAGTATAGATCTACCGGAAAGTACCCATGGCTTAAAAGTGGATTTTGGTTTGTACTTTTTTGTTGCAAAAAAATGCTATAGCATTGATTACACAACCCCTAGATATGCAACCCAACAAACTTAATAACAGCAGCGGACAGATGGCTCTGCTGTATATTCATGTAGTTCCAATGATGACACGGCAGAGCCATCTGTCCGCTGGTGTTATTAAGTTTGTTGGGTTACACATCTAGGGGTTGTGTAATCATTGGTTATAGGTAGGCAAGATTTTCTCTGAAATAATGCACTTTAATAAGCACGAAAATAGTCGGGCGCTGTTCAAGGAGAGTGCCTGACTTATGTGTAGCTATTCTGGGTCTTGAACGACGTGATAGTTCCCATCACATGCTTTCGCCAATGGCAACTTTAATTTAGCTCCGAGCCGTTACGTCTTATGCGAAAAGACCTCCATTGCGCGAGCTTCTCCTACGATCCGACCGACAAACGTTCAGTCGGTACGGGGCAGGAGAACAGATTTCGCTTCAAACGCGTAAAATTCACTAACTCTGAGGAGCGGGCGACTATGGAATTGGTCGGGATAATTCATTTCGCTTAACACGCGACTGCTCAGAGTTTGCTATTTGTCAAAGCGAGTGATGTGGATGGTCACATCGTTCAAGACCTAGAATAGCTGCCCTACAAGCATTGAGAATTATGTTATTGCATGCGTAGAAACACCATAAAACTTTTGAATGTTACTTGTATTTTCATATTTTTTTATTCCTAAATATCAAAACCTTCGGCCTTGTACGATTACAACGCAGATAACACTCGTTAAGAACCTTTTGTTGAGTCGATGTCGATGAAAAAATTATTTTTTCCTTATTATACTAGCCTAATTTATATAACGATGGTCTTTTTTTCTGTAGAATAAATATTAAAAAACGTTGGTATAAGCATTTAAAAAGTTACGAAGAAAATATTTAGCCTCATGATTTTAATGTTTTTTTATATTTCCATATAAACGTCAAGTTTAACTTTTAGATCATTAGGTTGTTTAATTTATATACCAACTCAAACGTAACTCCAAATCATAATTTTTAAGATAACTTTTTGATGGTTCCAAGCTATTTACCATAACAAATAGCATAGGCCAACGAAAAAAGTTGTAAAAAGTAGTCTCAAAAATAATGATATATGAACTGTATTTATATAACAAGTGCGGAATTCGTTTGCCGACCCGCTGTATACATTACCCGACGGCAGTTACACGAAGCATGCGAAACAAAGTTTGGGTAACCCATTAAGAACGGTAAAGGCCCTTTCGCACTTGTTAGATATTACATTTTTCCGTTGAGTAAATGAGTTTACGTCAAAAATCGTACGTATGATAAAGACATAAAAAAATGTCTACTGTAGCTACTAAAAACTATAAGATGCATTTACATAAATTGTATTTTTTTTTGGCCCGGAGCTTATGGGAGGTGGCTTTTGGTTGGATTTCTTTTAAATTTCAGTATGTTGTAGATATCTTGATGGTTTGATGAAGAAATATCATTATCTAATTGTCGTCCGACCTACTGTTTCTAAGATTCAAACGTTGGGTCACAAGTATAGCTTAATATCCAAAAAAAATTATTGTGTATGCTTAAGGACACACGGCAGAAGTGTAAACTTCAACAAGGCGAGATTAATAATAGTGGCCCATAACATATTCTGCAAAGCGGACCGAACCGAACTCTTCTGTGTACTGGCCTTCATCTGCATTATCATATCGCTCGCCGAATGTTTCTCACAGTTAGTCGACTCGAGCCGACTTCACCCGAATGAGCGTTACATAGCCGAGCCTGATGGCTCAGTTCAATTCACTACCCACAAAAACTGCTAAACGCGCCTAAAGAAGTTTACACTTCAATAATGCTACATTCAGTGGCGTTCCGAATATAACAATTATTAAAAAATATTTATTCAAAAAACGAATTAACTATAAATAAAAAAACAAACGGTGGAATTTTTTTCGGATTCTCCTGTTTCTTAGGAATCTTCCAAAGAAACCAGAATATGTATATATGGTTCGTAAAGTTTTTTACAAAACGCTGTAAAACTCTATGCTTTTTAGGATTTTAATGTCAAATTGACAGATCATATTGTTAACCTTTTTTTTTTACTTTTAATGTCGCAAAAAAATCAATTTCAATAGAAGTTAGAATTTCAAATATTTATCTTAGTAAATTGCACGCCACTGCAAGGAGACAGAAAAAAACAAAAAGAAATCCACTGTTTTTTTTTATAGTTAATTCTGTAAAGCATCGTTTTTTGAATAAATATTTTTTAATAATTTTTATGATCGGAACGCCACTGAATGTAGCGAAATGTTAAGAGGACCAATTTTTTTATTTGGATATTAAGCTATACTTGTACAAGCGCGGATCTGGGTCAAAATCTAGGGGGGGGGTAATAGTCGACAATTTTTTTTTGTAATATATTTTGTTTTCTAGGGGTGGGGTAATTTTCCTGCTTTCCATTATTTTATTAGGAAAAAGTGCATTTTCTTTTCTAGAGAGGGTAATTACCCCGTTACCCCCCCCTCAAATCCGCGCTGGTACTTGTGACCTAACGTTTGATATATAACAAATAATAATATACTTTTTTCAGAGTAGGTATCAATGACTTGAAATAGTTTTTTGTGAAAAATGCACAAAAGCTAAAAACTGAAATTTTGAACCCCTGTATCTTAAAAACCATAGGGTGGACGACGATGGAGCCATAATAATTTTTCATCAGGACATCAAGATCTATAACATACTAAAATTTAAAATAAATCCAACCGAAAGCCACCGCCCATAAGCAGGATCTTTTATATTTAATCTTAAGTATGATAAAGATATCAATAAAACAAAATGTATTTGGCGCCACACGTAAAAATTTTTAATACCGGGAAGGAAAAAAACAATATTTTCCTTATAATTACTTTTTCACACTTTGTAATTTTATAACAACTGAATTTTTAAAGTAAGTCTTGACAAATTAACGAAAATCAGGATACAGTTATGTTAAAAATCGGGACAGTTTTTATTAAAAGGGTTTTGGGAATATTTAAATTTACCTTACGCAAAATTTCAGGATTTTTGACCCCTAACCCCTATTTAACAATTGCAAGGCATTTCTAAGAAAAAAATTAATTAAAAAACATTAAGTGGAATACTAGGCTAATATCTAAGGTCACTATATAACGAAGTTCCTTATATAGTGATCTTACTATAGCCCCCCTCTGCTAAACATTTCCTACCAAATTTTATTTACCCAAGGTTCACCATGATAAGTTTATACATCTTTTCGCATTGCCATTATTTTAAGTCTGATACCCTGAATATGGGAATAATTTGAGCTAAGATTAAGGTAAGGTAAAATCACTTTTTAATATACCTCTCCGTCTTAAATCAACAGATTATTTTTGTTTTGTTAAACATCAAGTAAATTAACATTTTACTTGCTCCATGGCTCCCATTTAAATTTCTGAAAAACTACCCTACAATTACTTTTTCTGAAGATAAAAATCACACATAAAAAACGCAAAAAATAGACGAGAAACTTGATTAGTAGCAATTGGCTAAAAGGGATCAGTTATCCATTACAGAAGCTGAATCGGCTGTATACGCAGAGTTCGGATTCCAAAGGGACGGCAAAATGGGAGCCAGAGAAAGGCGTATAAAGAAAATTGTTAAGATGCCTCAATCTGATAAAAACTAATAAATGACTTTTGACATAGAGTATCTGCAAGAAAATTACAAAATAATTTAAATTTTGTGACTGAAAATATACTTAAATTTTTAGTAAACATACAGTGTAGATTTTTTAAACTTGTAACGGCTTTCGAAGTTAGGGTATCTCTAGCCCAAGGACTATAGACATAAAGGACTGCTTAGTTCCATTTAACCTGTGTTAACAAATTGTGCGGGATGAGCAGAGCGGCGTGACGTCACCACTTATGCTAAATCCTTTGTTTACGTTCGTTGTATATGATGTTATTCGTATTTTCAAGAGAGTTTTGTTGATATTTCGCTGAATAGTTTGTGGTTTTTGGATTGTTTCAGTGCAGTGCTACTAAGAAAAGACATAAATATTTTCACGTTTGGTTTGTTAACAGTGTGTAAAAATTCGATTCAGGACAGAGAACAACGTTTGTTTACAGGGTAAAAAAAACTTGCCACGATTTTCTCAGCAAATGGGCTTCTTGTTTATATATCTATCAAGAAAATTATAAAAGATTGTGAACTGAAAAGGAATATTTTTCTAAATTAAATATTATTATTTATATTAATATTTTTAATTTATTGTATGTATCTGTACTTTTTGTAAAAATGTAATAATAAATACTTTTTTTATGTTCTATATTCCTGTTTTTGAATTATCTAATTAATAATCTCTAAACATGCTTTAAAAAGCGGTTGTAATAATTAAACTATACATATATGTGCTTTTTTTTCTCTTTGTTTTTTGTCTATTAGTTAAGAACAATATTTGTGCTTTTCCTTTTTTAAATAAATCAATAAATTTTTCGTCTACCTAGGTATATTTCCGTTTTTAATTATTATCGCAAAATAATTTCTTTACATACTTTTAAAACAATTGGACAAATTATACAGGGTGTCCCATAACTTGGGGGCCATATTGCAGCAGGTGATAGAGGTTATTTCCGAAAAAAAAGTTTATATAACATGGGGTCAACACCTGTTTATAAGATATAGGATTTTTAATGTTAGAGGAGTGGGGGGAAAAGGGTTTTGCAAAAACAGAAAATCTATCAGCTGAATACTCAGCTAATTGTGATTCAAAAATGTGATACTCCTTTTTTTAGTAAAATTGCAAGTCAAGAAGATACAGGCTGTCAAAATTACCTCCAAAAATGTATAAAAATTAATTTAAAAAAATTTAATTAATTTTTGCTTACTTATTCTTTTAAAAAATATCAATAATATTTTATTTATTATTATGTGTCGCTAAAGGCTTGTTTTTATTAACAAAAAATATTAAAAAAAACATTGCGTTTATTATGGCATTTATAAAAGTTTATGCCAAAAAAATAGTTTTTTCTAAAAAAAATTGACCGACTAATTTTTTTCAAAGTAAGTTTAATTTCAATTTATTGCTCTTGTTCTGAAACACGACTTCACCCAATTTCATGTTTTTACTGCGTTTTTTAAAAGTTATTATCAAAATTGCCAACTTTGATGCTATGTATCTCTACCAAGAAAGAGTTTTGACCCATGCATTATAGGAACTTTTTAATCAGACATGACCTCCTTTATTACCTGTTGGTCTATGGCCCCTAAGTTATGGGACACCCTGTATAGGTACTACGACATTATGTGTAGCTTTTTTTTTCACTTTAAGTATTTAGATTTAATTTATTTAACAGATCTTTCAAATTTAAAATCATTTATCATCCCTGTAAAGACAATATTTTTAAATGTACAATGCCTCAATTTTGCATAATATTTAATTTTTATAAAGAAAATAGCTCTAAAGGCACATAAAATCCAAGACAACGATAGGCGCGCTTTCTGCCCAGCACAAGTGGTGACGTAACAGCGAGTTTGACCTTGAACATCGATTTCTGACAGATTCGGCTAACTGAGCAATCCTGTCTAGTGTATAATCGTTGTCTCTAGCCTACGCTGGTGTCTTTTCTCTTTGTCTAGATCGTTTTCGTCTTTCTTTGTAGAGCGCTATAGCCTATAGTTCAGACCAATCAACGGTAGACTGGAGGAACAAAGTCGCGTAGTTTTCAACGAGACGAGAACGCCGTTGTTCAAAATTTAAACATTCTTAAGTTGATTTCTGTACGCTTTACTTCGCTTCATTTGGCGGCAAGGGGTTTTCTACTGGAAAACTATAATCTTTTAGTATTATTCTTATATATTAACTGACCTAACCTGAGAAAATTGAACAGGTATGTCTGATGTTCTTATATTGTTCATATCGTTGAAAAAAGCTGTTATAGTAGTTCTTTCTTCAAGAATCGCTGGATTCCCTTTTAAAATCTAAGTAATACATTTAATAACATTTGATGCTTTTATCGGTCACTTAAGTTTGTTTTAAGCACAAATTGGTAACTTGCAATAATTAAGTCAATGCCATTCGATTTGACAGCACTACTGTCAAAACGCTCATCTGGTACACCGTTAATAGCGACAGAACATTTTTACAAAGGTTAGTTTTAGCTCCCTAATATAAATTAAACAACGAGGAGAATTGAGTGGTTAAGTGCCAGAGTTGCCTATGCCACATTTATTATTAACTGAGATAATGCAAAAGAAAGATAGCCCTTGTTTTAAAAATGCAACTATTATATAGCGTCTAATAGATGGCGCCTCTTTCGTAGTTAAAATTGTGGAATAGGCATGTTTGCCTCAGATAGAGCACCAGTTTGGGATATTTTATTAGCAATAATAACGGTTTTTAAAAAAATATAATTTAGGCAACTCTGGCACTTAACCACTCAATTTAGTGGCATAAAATTGTTCTCGTTGTTTAAAACATTTTTATTTTATTTTATGCAATTTTATTGCAACTCGGTGTTAAGAATAAATAACACTCGGTAAATTGAAATAAAAAACCCAAATATGTTTTTTGCACATGTCAACTGGAAATATTAAAATTCACATACTCAATTTAAAAAAAAAACTACACTCCCCCAGACCCGTTACAAGATGGTTGATCCTTGCCGTCCTGTGGCAGGAACCCACTGCCCTTAGCGAACTAAATCTACTTGCTAATTAGTGTCAACCTAAACCTAATTAAAAACTAAATCGTTAGGCCGCGATCGCGAAAAACTTAACAGTGCCTTAAGCCGCTAAAACATAAATCCTAAGTGAAGCTAAAAAGAAGTTACGCTCAAAGAAGACAAACCACGATCGGATTACTCAATTTTCATGGTACCCATTTCCTTTCCGAACCAAACTCTCTTTTGCTCATTTTCTTTCGTTTTAATACCCATCAAAGGTCATTTCCCCACATCATTGCCTCAGCTTAAATTACGTTCTGTTGTTCTCGCGCTCCCTATTATTAACATAAGGTGTCTAATTGACTGGTAGCTTCACAGGTCTTCAGCAAAGAAGCTATTATGCACTCTGACCGTTTCGCCGATGCTAAATTTTTTTACCGAACCGAACCGAACTGCCAATCCTTGCGTCTAAAGTACAGCCGTGTAAATAAGTTTAGGTCCTACCTAAAATTTTGTAAAATCATTTACGCCCTTTTGAGGTATAGTAGGTACTATACTACAAATTAGAATGAAGGATTAACCGATAATGTCGAAATTGCATTGTTGTCATGTGGCCTCCAATTCGTATCCCTAAAAATTTTAGTAACGACATTATTGGTGAAACCGTCTGTACATTGTGGTTATAAACGCGAATTTGCGATACCTATTAGCGCCGGTTACGGTTTTATCGGCTATTGTCAAAGCCACTACCGTGTCAACAATTCCATTAGACAAATACCAATGGTAAGTCTTTTAAAATCGCGAATATGAAGGTACATTTTCTAATCGTGTTTGTGTACAGAGTGGGAATGGGAATCATCACGAATTTGGCTATTTATAATTATGCACCATGCCAGCGTCAATGTTGTTGTAACGTCATATGCGTATTGCAACGTCTTTATATGCATAGTAAACAAAAATATTTGGTAGCGTTTGCAATATATTTATTTAAAAATGAAAAACTTACGCTCGACTAATACAAAGGAAAAATATTTACAACATTTATGAATATTTTTGTAACACAAGTTATAAGGGATATAAACAGTGGTATTGCGAATTTCTGATACGCAACATGGGTGGCAGCACGGCCCGAAGAGCTTGCTACATGATTGTAATGAAGATATTTTCTTGTAATGAAATGGGCCACGTGCGTAATAGCTTCTTTGCTAAGGAGTTCTAAAGCTACCACTCAAACGGGCACTGACTGTAAACAATAAGGCGCGCGAGAACAGCAGAAAGTAATTTATGCTGACGCAGTGAGGTGGAGCAACAAACCTTAGTGGGTATTAAAACGAAAAAAAAGACACCAAAAGAGATATGTAAAAATAAGACTTACGTCAATTGTTTTCTATACAAGGAAATGGGTACCATGGAAATGGAGTAATCCGATTATGGTTTGCTTTCTTTGGGCGGTCTTAACGATTTAACAGCAGTTAGTTATTTTTAAGGCACTGTTAAATTTTGCGCGATGGCAGCTTACTGATTTAGCTTTTCAATTAGGTTTAGGTTTTAGTTCGGCAAGGGCCATGGGTTGATGCCACAGGAAGGCAAGGATCAACCCTTGAGTCTGCGTGGGACTGGGTCAAAACGATGAAATGCATACTATGTTTATTGTTGTAATTAAAAATGATTAGGTACATTGATTTCCATATGCATACTTGTTGTGTTAACACTCTGCATGGGCGGCAGGATCGTGCCGTGGTATTGTCGTCGGCTTCACATGCAGAAGGTTCGGTTTCTTCTTATTTTATATTATCACTACTTCCTTTTCAGTGTTCAACAGCCGTCATCGAGTAAGCATGCGATGCGATGCACACAAAAATATAAGTTGACCTTTAACATCGAGAATATACGCAGGTGTAGTCCAGGAGCCGACACGCAGCCAGCCGAGGAACCAGGGATAATAACCCTGGAACCTGCTATGTAGTCGGAACCAGGATGGCTCAGCATAAGTCTCCTACAGTCAACTCACGACGACCACGACTGTTGCACTGAAAAGGAAAGAAGTCTATCGTCTATAACCAAGTTCTGCTGGGACGATAGCGGTGTTAGATAGATGCCAGTCTAACATGTAGCAGGACACCTTTCGGAAGGGGTGTAAAAGCGTGGGTCCACCGTGTATACTTGCTACGCAGTATAAAGATCCCGGCCCTCGACAAATAGGTATCAGGCAAAATTAAGTCCTCTTAGAGAAAGAAAACTTGCATCCTAAGGGGCACGTGCATCAGTTTGATATATGATGTACGAACAAATGGAGGTTTGCGAAAAGGGCGCCGTGTGCCCATTCGCTAGACCAAAAATGGTCTCCTCACCACTACTACTACTACTACCACCGTGAAAGTAAATACGGTTAGAAATGCAGCTTAGCGAACATCCTTAAATTACGTAACACAAAAACTCAGGATTTTTGACGCCCCTCACCCCTCGTAACGCATTTTCAGGAAAAAACACGTCAAAAAAACATTGAGTGGAATGCAAGGCCAAACACCCCCTCCCCCCCTAGAGCGTTACGTAATTTAAGGAGAGTCCTTTAAGTGTTTTGGCTATTATGACTATGTGCTAATGGATTAAAAGGA
Organism: Aspidapion aeneum; assembly: GCA_963576565.1. Classification (NCBI taxonomy): domain Eukaryota; kingdom Metazoa; phylum Arthropoda; class Insecta; order Coleoptera; family Brentidae; genus Aspidapion; species Aspidapion aeneum. Next base: position 27,223,981 of record OY755047.1, read on the forward strand.
ATCACGATAGGCACTCTACGAAAAGAATTGACTTTCGCAAACAGATATTTTCTTGTATTTTTTCTTGTATCTGTTTTTCAAAACTTTGCGAGGGCGACAAAAGGATTTATTTCTTTGTTTGGTCAGAAACAAGCTTGGAACAAATAGAGGCCCTAAACATGACAGTAGAAATAAGTGGCGGCTTGTCTAATTTTTAGTTTTGTTACGTCTATTATTGGCCTTATCTTCTTATTGCCGTGTTCTTATTTTCATGTTCTTGTTCTCAGTTTTTATATTTATATTGAGGACCTCTAATCTAAAGTTTAACGTATTATGAAAGTCAGTAACAAATGTGGAAATACATCCATCTTGGACGAAAGCGACAAACTTTTATTATCAACAAAACGTCATGTCAGTAGGCTTAGAAATCCAATAAAAAATATAAAGCGCAAGAAGTTTTATGTCACGAAGTTGTTTTGTTCCTTTTTGTTGTTTTACAGATTCCATAGAAAGAGGTGATAAATATCAGCAGATTGATTTTTTAAGGAGGAAATGACACAGATGTCTTAACCTGAAAATGGATTGCTAACATATTGATGTTCTGGCTTCGCTTCTGTTGGCAGCACTGTTTTTTTTTGGCTTGCGCTGTTTGCATCACTAAAATAGAGGCAGGCGCGACGTTTTTTACTAGTTTGACCAGGGCTATCAAAACGAACGGGCCACGATCGCAGCCAACGATAAAGACCGGCCATGGCGCGTTATAAGCAAGTCGGCGGTCACGTGATCTTAGGAGTTCCAGGATTCTTATTGTATTCCTTAATATATTATCTGTTTTTACACAAAAAAATTAATTGACAAACTTTTTTTGTTCTCATATAGGCAAAAATTGAAAACAATATTTTGCTGATGTATGTATTTATTACAGATAAAAGAACTGATTTTATAAAATAAAAAATTATACAAAATTTGCACTCTAATATCTATAGGTACATATATTAGGTACATAATATCGTCAGTTACTTCAAATCTATACAAGTCTTTTAAAATTGGTCATACCTATCAAACCTAAGCTTTTAGTTTTTTAATTTTTCTTTTAGTGTCATCATCTTTGTCTGAGTTCATATTCAAAGATTTATTAGCAGACACTAAATCATTGTGCTTTTTAATAAAATTATTAAAAAAAACTTTACATGCCCTTAAACTAATTTTTTCAAGCTTTGACAATAGTTTTTCTCCACAAAAACACTGGCTAGAGTTATTTAAAGAAAAATTTTCAATATAAAATATTTCAAAATAATTTATTAAAAAGAAACAAGTGATTTTGTGAATAAGTGAAAGATGGTTTTCACATTCAATGAACTGAGTGTAGTAGTCATCAATAATTTTTTGAAAAATTACCCAGCACAAAGTTTAATATATATTTCATCAATGTGTAAGTTAACTACCAGCTCATGTTCTTTTAAAAGCTGTATCTTACTTTTTAAATATTGCACACTGCCAGAGGGATTACTATCTGTATTTTACAAATCAGCTTTTTAATATTGCGAGGGAGCAGAAGACATATTACCTTAGTTTTGTAAATTGACATGTATGCACTGGATGATTGGATAAAAAAAGATGAAGCCAACATTAAAGTGTATCCACAATATCTTCGATTCTCAGGTGACCTATTCAAGAGACCTAATTGTTCAATAAGAAATGACAATTGAACAAATTTTTCACTCTCACTTTCGAAAATGTCACTAAGGATGTCTATTACTTGATCAATCTTATCCAAGATCTTATTTTTACCACTTCTTTCCCATTTGCAACTTTTATTTCAATAAACTGCATTAGCTCTTCAAGTGTATCGGTGCTGTCCAAAAATAAAACTCCTACCTACTTTTTTGGCAGTTTGTTTTTTGGTATGGATACATATTTTAACATTCACAAAAACTGACAGATCTTCCTCAACAACTAGAGATGCTAACAGTGATGAATTGTTGTTCAAAAATGTCATCAGGCACAGGCAGACTGTGTCACGTTCTTGTGTTAAAATCCAATTTTTGTTTATTTTAGAATTAGAACAATAAAATTTTAAAATGTCGTCAAGTCGTCAATATTTGATAAAACTTTTGATTTCTTATGAGCTTGAAGTGTTTCAAGACTTTCCTGCATTGCAGTTTCCATTTGTTGCCTCTCGACATCAGCTAATCGAACAGTAGATACAGGTTTGTCTACTTAGGTATTTTGGGACATTTTCAAAAATCGTAGGTACAGCATTTTCTGTTAATTTGGGTCTTTTTGATGCAAACTTGTGGATGTTTGAAATTACTTAAATCATTAGGAATTTTTCAGAACCAAATTCCATGCATTTGTTTATCCACTGGCAAATTAAAAGTAGACACATATTCGGTTTTAGTTTTATAGTTGGACCGACAACGAACCACACTACACGTTCACGGATCACGGCATTGTTTATCTTATAGGTATTTTCTTTATAATTTACTCATTAGCCATTAATTATTTTAACGCAGCCCACGATAGTCTTTTTCGTGGGCTGCATTATTTTAATAACTTTGATAAAATTCATATCAAATTCGTGCCCGAATTTAAAAAAAAATCGACGTAAACCAATATACCAAAACTGAAAACACATGTTTTATAATCACAGCTGGCCTGGAGGCGTTATTTTGTGACCCTCCTACGGTCACGTGATATTCCCGCGCCCGGGCCGGTCTTTCTCGTGGGCTGCGGCCACGATCTACAACTTTGTTGATGTCACAGCGAAGGCTGAATGTATTTTTGATGGTCACGTCACGCCACAGCTGATCTGATGTCTTTAAAATATTAAAGTTGGAATAACAACTCATAAATAATTGATTTTTTTTAATAAAGCCTTTTTTGGGACATTTTTTTGTTCTTCAATTTTTCAGATCCGCTTCATTACCTCACACAAAAATTAAATTAAAAGCAGAAGCGAATGTGTGTTTGTTTTTTCTGAGCTTCATCTTGTTCGGTGTTAATCAGCTAATCTTTCTCGTATTTTCTGAAGTTAAAATTTTTGTTACTCTTACTGTAATTTTTAATTGTATGTGAGGCAAATTTTACCAGCAATAGCCGAAAGTTCAATAATTTCTCACAAAAATAGGATTCACAACGTCAAACGCATGGTGGGAGTGGATCATATTGTGATCGTACGATATGCCTACATAACTTATATAAGGTATATCAATGTGATTTCAAAATTCAAGATAAAGGACTATTTTTGTCTTTTGATTTTTGTAAGGGAGTTTATTATTAAATAACTGTACATAGGTATATTTAGATTGGAGGCGTGCAATTGCTTAATACTCCCGGTTGTAATGCTTTATTTAGTACCAGCACAAACTAGTTTAAGTTAGGATAGGTTTATTGTAAAAATTGGTAAAAAATACCTATAAAAGTTACGAAAAACATAATCCTCCCGCACGCTCAAGTGCTCTAGGCTATTTTTTACCGTATATGGATTAAATTTAAATCTTAACTAAGAAATAAAAAATGGATACAGACAAACTTGTTTTTAAGCTGGTTTTCACGATCGGTGCATCTTAACTACATTTGTATTTGGCTATGTATTTATTTATTTAGCCTTCTTCCATCGATCTCTGGACATAGGCCTCCCCCAATATCATCCACTTTTTCTGTCTGTCGCCGTGTTCATCCACCTAGTTTCCGCGTGTTTCTTCAAATCGTCCGGTCATCTCATTTGAGGTCTTCCCCTACTTCTATTATTTTCCCAAAGTCTCCAGTTTACAATACATTTGTTCCATCGATCGTTTTTCTGTCTGATATTATAACTGGCAAATTTCCATTCTTAATTTTGCTACTTCTCCTCTGACACCTTATTTGTTTTATTTCTTATCCATTCATTTCTTTTTTTATATGTTAGCATTACATGCAATTTTTTTCTTATCCTTGTTTGATTTTGTTTGAAAGTGTCCAGGTCTGGGATTCATAGGTAAGTACAGGAAGGATACATTGGTTATACACTTTCGTTTTAAGGTACTTATGATATTTTTTATTTTTAATATGTAGTTTAGTTTACCGAATGCTGCCCAGGTCAATCTTACTCGTGTCTTGATTTGTTTGGTTTTCTTTTTTCAGTTTAATGATTTGTCTCAGGTATATATATATATATATATATATATATATATATATATTCCTCTACTTGTATTTGGCTATATATATATACAGTGTGTCCACGTAAGTTGGCGGCATATGGGAAACTTTTTTATTATTAGCTTTACGAAAAAAAGTTATTCTTCATAAAAAGTTCTGCATGGTCCAAAACCTAAAATGCAACCATCAGATGTTAAATTTTTTCAGTCATATTACGAGGTTTGTCAAAAAAATTTGATTTTTGCTCTAGAGTAAAGTACCTTTCTTTTTGACAATATCGAAAATTGTTATAAAGAAAAGATGTTTATAATTAAAAATAACTTTCAAATATTCAACATTGTTTATTTACATTAAAGAAATATTTTTTTCTACATTTTCTCTACATTTAAGTTTGCACATTAAATAAAAAAAAATATTTTTTTAATGTAAATAAACAATGTTGAATATTTGAAAGTTATTTTTAATTCTAAACATCTTTTCTTTATAACAATTTTCGATATTGTCAAAAAGAAAGGTACTTTACTCTAGAGCAAAAATCACATTTTTTGACAAACCTCGTAATATGACTGAAAAAAATTAACATCTGATGGTTGCACTTTAGGTTTTGGACCATGCAGAACTTTTTATGAAGAATAACTTTTTTTCGTAAAGCTAATAATAAAAAAGTTTCCCATATGCCGCCCACTTACGTGGACACACTGTATATATATATATATATATATATATATATATATATATATATATATATATAATAATGAATATTTTTTTACTTTTCAAACCTATTTTTTAGGGATGCTTTTATACGTACCCGGAACCAACCAACTTATTTTCTCAAATCACATAAAGTTTCGTTTTAATACTCTGCACTTTGTTTGAGAATACTGCAGACCCTTTATGTCCATTCCGAATGCCCATTCAACTTTGATAATCAGAATGCTTACTAATTCGTTAGAACTAACATATACCATGTGAGTTGTTAGACTGTAGGGGTAAAGCTATGCTGTCAACAGCAAAAAAATCACTGCTGCAAGCAAGCGAACTTACCTAAACCCAAAACGCGATTTACCACGTGGAGCCTTTTTTACGACCACGTTTATAAGATATGTGTATACTTTATACGTTAAAGTAAGAAAAAATAAAGTCTACTCATCAGCCGGAACCTCATCTAGAAGTAGTGTAGTAGTAGTGGTGGGGAGAGTATTTTTGGTCTAGCGACTAGGCACACGGCGCGCCCTTTTCGCAAACCCCGTTTTGTCCGTACACCATTATACCAAACTGATGCACGTGCCCCTTAGGATGCAAGTTTTCTCTCTATAAGGACTTAATTTTGCTTAATTCCCCTTTGTTGAGGGCAGGGATCTTTATACTGCGTAGCAAGTATACACAGTGGATCCACCCTTTTACATACCTTCCGAAAGGTGGTCCTGCTAAATCTTAGACTTGCATTTACCTAACATTGCTATCGTCCCAGCACAACTTGGTTACAGACGACAGACTTCTTTCCTTTTCAGCGCAACAGTCGCGGTCGTCGTGTGTTCACTTTTAAGAGATTTTTGCTGGCGCGCGCCGTCCTGGTTCCAACTGTAGCAGGCTACTGGGTTATTAATCCTGGCTCTTCGGTTGTTGGCTCCTGGACAGGGTCAACTTTTGTTTTTGTGTGCATGTATATCGCACACCATTTCGATGTCGACTGTTAAACGCTAAAAAGGAAGTGCGCGGCAGGACTAGGTGCCTTTTTTTTCTTTAGGCATCGTTGTTTGGGACGCGAACCTGGGATCTTCTGCAAGTGAAGCTGACGACCATACCACTGGACTACCCTGCCGCTCGGAGCCTCATGTAAATGTCCCTATTGTTGGCGGTCATTCCTTATAACTTAGAATTTAAGCAGCCCCGACGACAGTAAAACGGACGCGTCGCGAGAATTTTCTTGTAAAAACCAAACTGGGCTGAATTTTCACAATAAATTCACAAACATAGCACCTATGGTTTATTTTTACGTCCAAATAAGTTATTTTTTGTAAAAATAAAATCCAACGCACAGTAAAAAAACCAATCATTCAAAACACCAACTGCGAGAGACAATGCAACATTGCATTTATAACAAACACATGTTGCGATCAGTGTCGACCTAAGAACCTGAGCTAACCGTTCATTACTTGGGACCCACCTAAATGAATTTTTTGCAATTTTATAAGTAAACAGATGAAGATATTACGATCAGAATAAACGAAGAGAAAATAGAACAAGCAGAGGAATACCTGGGACTGTACCTGGGACAGATTATTAAAGTAAAAAAATAAACCAAATGGCTGAAATCAAGAGACGAATAAAATTGACCTGGGCAGCATTCGGTAAATTAAGCTACATGTTAAAAAATAAAAAATTTCCTTGTTAGCTCCCGCTAAATTTCGCGGTTGTTTATATATATTTTTAAAAACACACAACTGTATGAAGGGCAAAGCGCATTCCGCGTATTTGGACATGCGCACCAACAACCAGTGAGATCATTGTCAATCGCCAAGAGAAAAAGGCGTGTTAATTTCGTTCTCCAACTATTTTAAATATCTACACCTGAAAGTGCTCGATTTTTGTGTACTGAAGCATAGAACTGGAAACTTCAACCCTTCAGCTACGTGGTGACATCATTAGATCCAATCGGGGGCCCCTGGGAACGAGGAGAACTTGAATGCAAAGGAGGTGAGTGCTTGTCTATGATTACCGTTGTGTGATATCAATATTTTACCTATGGACATTTTGATTATTTCGTAATTTCATATCAATCTTTATGTTTGCTCGCGATATCATTAAAAATATTTACAGTCCATTCATTGCTTTTAACGTTTTTCTATCCGCGAGTTACCATAAGTGTTCCTCCGAACCGAATTATTTTAAATAATAAATCCATACGACGGTATTAATAATTATTTAACAATCTGTGGCCAAGCCAGACAACGGCCTTGAATTTTCAGCAGCAGCGTCGTTGAAACGCCGAGTAGAGAAAGTCGGCCGGCGCAGTACGTGTTTTTGGTCCGCTGCCATAGTAACGGGTCTACTCCGCGTGGTGTAAACAAAACGAGTAGGATCAAAACAAAACAAAACAAAAGTTCAGTGGTGTATCATATCATTTCAATATTTAAAACAATTTTTATCAATTGGCGATAAATTAGTGCATATTTTCGACAATTCGTCATTTTTCTATTTCAGAAGCATTAATTTAGCGTTAATTGTATATTTACCGACAATTTCGTCATTTCAAAGGTAAAATCATGTCTGTCAAAAAAGCCGTACAAAAACGCAAGGGTTTTTTATCTGCGATCACCGAGTGTTATGTGTTGTCGCAGACTGCGGAAAAAGATGAAAGAGCGAGAAACGAGTTTCAAGTGAGGTATGCCGATTTGGATGAAACCTTCGATAAATGCATGCTGGCACATAATGACGTCATTATGTTGCTAGACGACTCGGACGATGAGGAATTTAAAACGCAGGATGCGATCCTTTCAGAAGCTCGTAAATATTTTTATGCGTGTAAGGGGGTTTACTCTAAAATATTTCCGGTTGAGGCCCCATCTTTTTCGGGATCATATGTTCGACAAAACGAATACGAAACTCCAAAACTCAAAGAGTTAGGTATTCCCATATTTCGAGGTGATAAAAAATTATGGCCAAGCTTTTTCGATCTTTTTAATAAGATTATAGATCAAAATCAAAGTCTAAGTAACGTTCGAAAACTTCAATATTTATTTTCATATCTCGAGGATGAGCCTTTAAAATTGATATCAGGGATTAGCTTATCTGATCAAAATTATAAAATTGCTTACGACAAATTAGTCAATAGATATCAAAACAAGCGAGACCTCGCAAATGATGCTTTGAGCTCAATTATGAACTCCACCTTAAAAAACGAGTCAGCTAAAGAATTGCGTAATTTAATTGACACCTTTTCTGAATCCCTAGAAATTTTAAAATCACTTAGCTTTGACGTTGACAGTTGGGACTTTATTATTTTTTTCATTTTATTAGAAAAATTGGATATTCCAACGCGTTCAAATTTCGAAATGAGTCACGCCAATACTAATACCGAAATTCCCACTTTTCAGTCACTTTTTCAATTTCTAGAAAAAAGATGTAAAGTTTTGGAATCACTTCCTCAATCAACAGCACCCAAAAAGGTGCCTATCTATCAAAAATCAAATTCTATGCAAAATCAGTCTGGGCAAAAGCCTACCTATCAAAATTCAAATTCTATGCGAAATCAGTTTGGGCAAAAGCCTACCTATAAATCATCCAACTCGCCTTTTATAGGACTGGCTGGCACCTCAACTAATTCGAGTACGGGAATAAAATGTTTCCGATGTAATCAAGGTCACGTGCTTTCGAAATGTCAAACATTTCTTGATCTCTCACCTATCGATCGCCTATCTTTCGTCAAACAGAAAAAATTATGTTTAGCGTGTTTTCATCCCTTGCATAATGTAGATACGTGCAAATCAAAATATTCATGCAGGACTTGCAATAGTAAAAGGCACCACACTTTAACTCATATCTTAGAAACTAATCAAGAGTCTGGAAGCCAAGATACTAGTCCTGTCATTCACACACCACCTGTCAATAATCTTCATGTGTCATTGAATGCCTCAGGACCTTCAGGTACCTTTCTTTTATGCACCGCCATAATAGATGTTATGGACGGTTGCGGAAATTTTCAACCTGTAAGGGCACTGCTTGATTCTGGATCACAGACTGGATTCATCAGTGAAAAGTGTATTCAGCGTCTTAATCTTCCTAGGCGAAGTTACACCACTGAAATATTCGGATTAAATCAGATGTCTTCTTTTACTTCCAAAGGGCTCGTTCAATGTCACATTAAGCCACAAGGACAAGTCACTCCTTTACTTAATTTCGAAGCAATTGTTGTTCCACAACTATGTTCCAATATGCCTACATTCTCCTTGAACGATAATCAGTGGAAACACTTGGGAAACCTTAAACTTGCCGACCCATCTTATTTCAAATCTAGACCTGTGGACCTGGTTATTGGTTGCGAGCTATTCGCACAGATTTTCAAGGAGGGCAGGGTTCTTGGACAGGTAGGGCAGCCTTCAGCCCTTGAAACTATCTTTGGCTGGGTCGTCATGGGAAAGGTTGACGAAGTAGGTAGTCTTACGGAACGAACCAGTTGTTTTTTAACGAGTCATTCACCTCCTTTAGAGGTCATTCTCCCTAGGTTTTGGGAAATCGAACATTTGCCTAAAAAACAAATCTTATCAAAGGAAGAAAAACAAGCAGAATCAATTTTTACTGCTAGTGTATTACGGCAACCGAGCGGTAGATTCATGGTAGATCTTCCGTTTAAAGATAAAATAAACCCTGACCTAGGAAATACTTATCCGCAAGCTTATCGTAGATTTTTACTTCTAGAAAATAGATTAATCAAAAATCCTGATCTGTACACTGCCTATTCAAATTTCATGCAAGACTATATCGATTCTAATCATATGAGTTTGGTTTTATCTAGTCAACCAAAGGTCGACGTATCGTGTTTTTTAGCACATCATTGCGTTTTAAAGCCGGAAAGCTTGAGTACAAAATTAAGGGTGGTCTGGGATTGTTCAGCAGTCACCCCAAAAAATATTAGTCTCAATGACACATTGTTATCTGGACCGAAACTTCAAAAAGATATTGCTTCTTTACTCCTTACATTTCGTCTTAATCCTATTGCCTACATTGCTGATATCAAACAGATGTTCCGTCAAGTCCTTATCAGTCCTTATCACCGTCCTTATCAAAGGATATTGTGGAGGTTTTCTCCACAGGACCCACTTTCAGTGTGGGAACTTTCTACTGTCACTTTTGACATGACATGCTCACCTTTTCTAGCCATGCGTACCTTAAATGAGCTGGCAGAGAGAGAAAAGGAACGTTTTCCTATGGCTAGTACTGTTCTAAAAACGTCAATCTATATCGACGATATCTTGGGAACTAGCCCTTCGCTTTCTGAAGCTCTCTCCCTTCAAACAGAACTCAATGATTTGTTGAAGTCGGGAGGATTTGAACTTAAAAAATGGGCAAGCAATTGTCCTGAGTTATTGGCAACATTGCCAGAGTCCGATCGTCAAATGCCTCTCTCTTTCGACAAGGAGGAACCCCACTTTATCAAAGTTTTAGGACTTCAATGGCATCCAAAAAACGACATTTTTTCTTATCAATGCCGAATGAAGGACAAACCCCCAACCAAACGTTCTATTTTATCTATCATAGGAACAATCTTCGACCCTTTAGGTTTTCTTTGTCCCTTGTTGCTACAAGCAAAATTTATTTTGCAACAGTTGTGGATATCGAAAGTAGGCTGGGACGAAGAACCAGATTCTTCTATCATCGACTCTTGGAACAAACTTCGTTCTGAATTCCCGCTTCTTTCCAATTTTCAATTACCCCGACAAATCAAACTGTCAAAAACCAATACCTGTCAAATCATCGGCTTCTGTGACGCTTCAATTCGAGGCTACGCAGGCGTCGTATATTTTCGTGTAGAAGAGGAAAACAATATATCTGTTTCTCTCATATCTGCAAAATCTAGGGTCGCGCCTATAAAGTCACAAACTTTGGCTAGGCTAGAACTCCTAGGCGCATTTCTTTTAAGCGAATTAATTGACTTCGTTTTATCTAGCTATGAAGGAAAAATAACTTTTACAAATATCGTTACTTTCTGCGATTCGCAAGTCGTATTGCACTGGCTTTCATCCCCTCCTAATCGCTGGCAAACCTTTGTTGGAAATCGCGTCAGTAGAATCCAAGAAATCATTCCCTCAAACTCGTGGCGCTACATTCCTTCTGCTTTGAATGCAGCCGATATTGCGTCACGAGGGGCCACCCCTTCACAGCTCATGTCACATGACATGTGGTGGAACGCACCGTCGTTTTTGTGGTCTCCCGAAAACGAATGGCCCGATTTTCATAAACCAAAAATGCCGATTGATTTCGGAGATATTAATCTGGAGGAAAAGCCAAAAGTCTGTTGCAATGCGATAATTGATGTCAACTTCTTAGATCAGCTTCTTATCAAATATTCATCTATATCCAAAATTCAACGTATCATTTGTTATGTCCTTCGAATAGTTAACCTTTTTCAAACCCATTCCTATCAAAAACCCACTAAGCCGCCGGACCAAAAAGTTATTTTGGAGAATATTGTTTTTCCTACCACCGGTGAGATGCAAAGTGCGTTACACCTTCTTATCAAACGCGTTCAAGGTTCTTGTTTTTCTGAGCTTTTTTCTGCGTTATCTAAGGATAAACCAATACCGAAACCTTTGCGAAAACTTTCACCTTTTCTTGATGAGAATAATATCATTAGAGTCGGTGGCAGATTACAAAAATCTGACCTTTTGTCTTATTCTGCAAAACACCCCGTCTTACTTTCGAGTGACCATCGTTTAACTACACTTCTTATCGAGTCCGCTCATCGACAATATCTTCATCCTGGGTTTAAAACATTACATAATCTGCTTTTACAGCAATTTTGGATATTATCTGCCAGACGGGCAATTCAAAGAACCATATCCAAGTGCTTGCAATGTTTTAGAATCAACCCTAAACCCTATAGACCGCCCATAATGAGTTCACTTCCCGCTCATCGAATCAATCAGCTTAAACCTTTTTCGAGTGTAGCTATCGACTTTTGTGGACCTTTCTTTGTGATTCCTCATCGTTACCGTGGTTGTAGAGCTTTCAAATCGTATGTCTGTGTGTTTGTCTGTACGGCCACACATTGCGTGCATTTGGAATTAACCATGGAACTGTCCACCGAAGGGTTCGTAGGTGCATTCCATCGATTCATTTCTAGACGCGGAAGCGTGACGCAATGCTGGTCAGATCAAGGCAGTAATTTTATAGGGTTTCGTAACCAATTACTGGATTACGCAAGAAGTGCTGCCACCAGACTTTCTATTCGTTGGCATCTGGGACCTCCTCTCAGTCCACATTTCAATGGCCTGGCAGAAGCTGGCGTCAAAAGTTTTAAAACTCACTTTGTTCGAGTTGTCGGCGACCAGAAGTTGTCTATCATGGAGATGTCCACCCTTACCTGTCGCATAGAAGCCGTACTTAATAGTCGCCCTTTATCTCCTGCCTCTTCAGACCCACACGATCTTCAACCTCTTACCCCTGGGCATTTTTTGACACTTGAACCCCTTAACTCTGAAATTCCGGGGTCAGATTTGTCCGAGGTTCCCCTAAATCGGCTCTCGAGATGGCAACTAATCCAAAAACTACATAATGATTTTTGGAAACGGTATTCTATAGAGTATTTGCATACGCTACAACAGCGACACAAGTGGGCTGATTTGTCCCCAAATATCAAATTAAATGATTTGGTTATCATAACAAGTGATCACATTCAAACGCCTTTGAAATGGCCGGTCGGTCGGGTCATCGAACTGCATCCCGGCGGGGACGGTCAGGTGCGTGTTGCGACGGTAAAAACGGTTACCGGTGTTTATAAGCGGCCAGTTGTAAAACTGTGCCTCTTGCCAAATTAAAAGTAATTTTAATTTTCTACCTTTTACCGGGTATTACAATAGGTTTTTTATTTTTAATTTTTTTTTTTGAATTTTTTGTTTGTTTGTTTTGCCTTTATTCGGGATTACGTTATCTCTAAATAAACTTACGATACTTATCTATTTTCAATCATTTATATTTATCGGTCGATTCTTTTTCTTATATCTATATCTGTCCGGTTGAGATTCTAAATTTGTGTGTTTTGGAGGGCAGTTATGTTAGCTCCCGCTAAATTTCGCGGTTGTTTATATATATTTTTAAAAACACACAACTGTATGAAGGGCAAAGCGCATTCCGCGTATTTGGACATGCGCACCAACAACCAGTGAGATCATTGTCAATCGCCAAGAGAAAAAGGCGTGTTAATTTCGTTCTCCAACTATTTTAAATATCTACACCTGAAAGTGCTCGATTTTTGTGTACTGAAGCATAGAACTGGAAACTTCAACCCTTCAGCTACGTGGTGACATCATTAGATCCAATCGGGGGCCCCTGGGAACGAGGAGAACTTGAATGCAAAGGAGGTGAGTGCTTGTCTATGATTACCGTTGTGTGATATCAATATTTTACCTATGGACATTTTGATTATTTCGTAATTTCATATCAATCTTTATGTTTGCTCGCGATATCATTAAAAATATTTACAGTCCATTCATTGCTTTTAACGTTTTTCTATCCGCGAGTTACCATTTCCTCACTACCTCAAAACGAAAGTGTATAACCAATGTATCCTTCCTTTAATTACCTATGGATCCCAGAGCTGGACAATTACAAAATCAAACATGGATAAGGTAACAAAAGCCCAAAGATCAATGGAAACACAAATGTTACATGTAAAGTTAACAGATAGAGAAAGTTATGATGATAAATAAAACAAAAGTAAGGGATGTCAGAGGAAAAGTAGCAAAATTAAAATGAAAATTTGCCGAACATAATATCAGACAGAAAGACAATCAATGGAACAAATGTATTGTAAACTGGAGATTATGGGAAAATAAAAGAAGTTGGGGAAGACCCCAAATAAGATGGGCGGACGATTTGCAGAACACGCGGGAGCTAGATGGATGAACACGACGACAGACAGAGAAGAGTGGAAGATGTTGGAGGAGGCCTATGTCCAAAGATGGATCGAAAAGGGCTAAATGGATAGATAGATTGATTGATTTATAACAGATAAATTGAGACGTCACTGATTAGCTGTGTTGCTTTTGGTTAAAACCAATCTTAACCATACTTTCGATCTAGGTTCTAGTTTGATAATTTTTTAGTAAGGTTAAGTGATTTTTTTTAAACTTTAGCTTTCACACGCTCCTCCAGACAGTTTTTCTTTAAATATAAACGTTGCATTATGGCTAGTTTTTGAGTCCCACTGGTCTCATAAAAGAATTTTTTTTATAATTAAAGCCTTTTTCTCCCTTCAAATTTAAATAAAACCATCTAATAAAGACGCTGCTCCAGCCCTTTTTGGACAGAGGAATGGGCATGGTGTATAATATGATAATCCAAAATTTATAGCCTAATAATTCTTTACCCAATAAATTACCGCCTATTTCGCGTGGTTTTCGTAATCGTTTTCGCCATGCGTTATTAAGTATATTTTTTGTGGGGTGGGAAATATGTCGTATATACCTATATCAAAAACACAAAATATCGAAAAAATAAAATTTAAAAAAATGTAATACGCGGTATGCAATTTGCGAGAATAACAAATACCCACTTCTCACCTGTTTCGCTGCATATGATGGAATGACGAAAAATACTGATCTAAATTAGCGAAAAATATTTCAAGGGGAGATGGATGAAGAGAAGAATTTGTTTATATTTTTATCAAAAAAACTGCTATATTAGTTTTTCTCTTTCTAAGCATAATCTTCGTGGTCACTATAGCTTTTACTCTAATAGTATGTTTTTTTTAATAACTACAAGCTAAAATACCCACAAACAATTAATGAGAGATTTTGTGATCCACAATTATTACGATGCCAAAGATAGTTGACGTAGTGCGCCACCTAGCGGCAAATTTATCTTGATTTAGTTTGTATTTAGTAAATGTCACGTTTAAAGATGTAGGTACATATTTCCTTAAATTTTCCAGAAAAGATTGTGTAGATATCTTTGGTAAGATCTCTTAGATAGGTATGTGGTATATAAGTCGCAAGATGTTCAGATGTAAATACGATACAAATTAGATATCTCAAATATTTCTTTTGCTATCTGGAATTAATTGGAACACGAACGTTGGAATAAGAATTTGGGGACAGACTGTGCACTAAAGAGAAATTAATGGGGTTTTGATAAATCAGCCTTACCTAAGCCTAGTGCTGCCACCGAGACGAGAGATTCTCTCTCGACGAGACGAGAGAGATATTTTCTCTGGAATGAAAGCTCCAGACGAGACTAGAGAAAGACCATTTCTCTCGTTTCTCTCGTTCTCTCGAGCAAAAAAGGTTAGTTTTACAATTTTTTATGATTTACCATCTGTTTGACTTTGTATTGACCTATTATAGAGTATTTAATATTTTTTAAATAAAAGATATGCAAAATTGACATGTATTCCTTCCTTGACAACATGTATGCTTTAATAAATTCATTAATTATGTCAATAATGCGTTATATCTGAAAATGATGTAAATATTTTTAAAATAAGAAAGAAACAAAAATCTAAAAATGTAGGGTGTTTCGATTAAAAAAGATCCCTCCTATCAAAATTTGACATTTACCAAATGAGTTATACATTTTGGCCAGCAAATTAAGAAATAAAACGTATTAATCATCTTTTAGTATTTATTGGAAAAAAGGTGGGTTGTTAAAAATGTTCGGAAAAACCCAGTAGATAAAACTCTTATATCAGCACTTCCATAGGACTTAAGAGCAGGTGGAAAGGCCTTGTTGTTCTTGGGTTAAAAATTATATTTACTGAATAAATAAATTTCACCCTTAATTGGAAGTTAAATATAATTTTATCATGGGCGCACCCAGGGGGAGAACCTCGGAGCCCGGGCCCCCCCAAGCCTAAGAATTGTTTAGATATTTTCCACATATTTCATGAAAATGGCACAAAATACGGCATTATGGGGTCTCGCCCCCCCCCCCAAGATATATTCCTCCTGGGTGCGCTACTGAGTATAATGTTAAAACCGGAGACCGTAACTTACTACCTGCAAACCAATAGTTCTATGTAAGCGTATAGCGATAGAAAATTTAATAATTTATTGCTTTATTTTTAAGGATTTTTATCATACACTTAGGATTTTAGGTGCAGGTTTAAATAATATATTAATTTCATCTGCATCATCTGGTATTTTAGTATATGTATTGTATTTACTTCTTTATTTATTGTATGGGTATGCATATACAGAGTATATCCCAGAATGGATTTTATTTTGGAAAAAAGTGAGTACCATAAATAACAATATTCACCTTGAAAATACACTTTTACACAGGGTGCCTCAATAACTTTTTATAGCTGATATAAATCACGAGACACGAGAGACGAGAGACGAGACATGACAAGACGAGAGAAAGGCTCTCTCGAACGATAAAAGGGACCTATCGTCGAGACGAGAAACCGATTTTCTCTCGCATAACGAGATGATACTCGTCTTGTCTCGTCTCGCGGCAACACTACCTAAGCCTTTTAAAGGTCCAGGGTTGGATGGGACAGGCGGGCAACCGGGCAAATGACCGGTGGGCCGGTATAATTTAGGCCGGTTCGGTTCGTTTTGGTTCGCAGGCCCGATGTACCTATTTCAAATTATTAATAGTTATTTTTGTAGACATATTTGACAAACGAAGTAATTAAAACATTAAACATTTAAATTTAAAAAATCTGTATGTAGTAACTCCAGGCCTGCGTTACTCGTTTGATTGTTATAGGTACTTTTGTATGAAAATAAGTATGTATAATGTATCAAGGAGATAATGTGATAATGGCACTAACTTATTAAAAAAATTTAATAAAAATATTGTCCAATTTCTTTACTTATTTGTGTTGCTGTTGTGAAATCTCTTTTAACACACTTTGGTGACTTCGGTACGGCCTTGCCAATATCTCATATCTTAGTTGCGAAAGGTCATTTTTCGTGCTAAAATACATAAAAAATCTAAGAAATCGGTTAACCGATTGAAAAATCGGTATTGGGTCCAATTCAAATTATGAGATCATAGATAAAATTGCAGCATCAACTTCATTATTATAAAAGTCGTTACCATATGAAAAATTAGCATAGGTACCTTCTCTGTCCCCGGTAGTTAAAAGGGCGCAAGTGACGAAAGTGTGGGTCTGAAAAAAACGACTTCAAAGTTTCAATTGTTCTACAGTTACTTCTATTCGTTTTTTGTTGTTTTTTTTAAATTTTATTATATAGGACATGATCTAAAATCCGTCGAGACCAAAAACCTAAAAAAATTACATGCAGCGTTTTAAATAACGGGGGCAGTGCTGTTGTATGTTGAAATTTTGTGCGTGTTTGGTTTTTTTTTGAGTTTTCATTTTGTGAAAAGATTAGATATTAATTATGTTAATAGGTACTTAGTGTTTAATATAGGCATACAAAATATAAAACTTTACAAAAATATCTAGAGCAGTATCACAGATATTAATAAAAAAGGAGATTTTCTAGAAGTCTTTAAACACCTTGTATCTCACAAGTTAGGATGTTTAGGACATGCAAATTACATCCTTTAAAATTAGCATGTTATTTAATAACAAAAGCTCCATAATATCAGGAACAAAAATAACACAATATGAGTTCGTTTTCTTTGCCGTAAAATTTTTGTGCCGAAGCAAGGGCAAATAAAAAAAATATGCCAGGGCCGGTTTGTTTGAGCCCACGAACCCTGTAGAAGTTATAACATTATTAGATGAAAATTAAGAAGTATATCCTTATTAAGGTTTTTGGTCAAGTTAGGTGTATTCATAGAAGAGCATCCACGCAACCGAGTTTGCAATTATTCATAGAAATGCTAATTCCATTCAATAAAGTTTCCCCATAGTCAGCAACGTATGGGTCAAACATACCTATACATATACCTAATAGCCTTTGGTTTCCTTCAAATCACTTGAGGCAACAAATAATTATTCGTGGCTAAGCGGGTGTAAAAAGATTTTGATTATCTTGTATTTTTCCGTGGGCAGCTCGAAAGCTGTACATTCACGGGGGTCCAAAATCTAATAGACATCTATTAAGTGTTACAGTTAACTGTTTCCTCCTTATTGGACCCTTCAGAACACTGCGTGGTTAATGTGACACCTTTGTAAAGCTAGAGAGACGGTATATACATCTGATCTTATGATATTGGTAAGAAAAATGATAAATATTGCATCATCATATCAGGAGATTACAAACGTGTCTTAATCTTAAACATAAATCGTTTGCACCACACACTTCCTAGGTTGACGTCCTAATACCCTTACATCATGTCAACCAACCAAGTTCCGGCTAGCATGCCCAAATTATAAACATGACAATATATCATTTTGTATTTCATTCTAACAAATAAATTAAAATTATGCAACATGCCAAAATATAATACGGTAGTTAACGATGTAATTTCAAAAATGCCTATTTTTAGTACGTACCACTTTTATAATGCCGATAGTATAAATTATTTATTTCTAGAAATGGTAGAAAAAAGAGATCTAAGGGTACAAACACCGGAAAAGATAGCTGTCCTGTTCATGAAATTTGGCGAAAATGGCGGGTAAAATAATTAAAAGAAAACAGCTCCTAAATTTTCAGTCACAATATTGTAACCAAAAATTGAAACAAACTTAAAAAAACAATGTATTTGTATATAGGTTCAGTGTCCTAAATATGGCCTTAAAAACTAGGATTTGAGTCTTAACGTTGGTCTCATGACAGTATTGGATTAGAAATTTAAAACCTATATTTATCACAGGTCAATTTCAGCCAAATTCCAATGTGGACCATTTCCCTTTGATTTTGTGCGTAGCAATTTTCAGTTCTTTTTTGTGCTGGTTTCTTCTGGGTTCGGTAAAGAATATCCTGGTAGCCGATTTACGTTTCTGTGCTCATTTCGCAGCAGCGCGGTTTTAAAGTAGGCACGCGGAAACGACCGACAGACGCCGACGCGACATGTTATTTACTTTCAAACATTTTTTAAAGTGCGCATACTCCACTGTCTCATTTCTACATACACAAATTCTCTCCTTCTTACGCTAAAAGGTTTCATGGAAGTTCACAAGAGTCTAGAGGGAGGCCGTGGCCTTTTGCACCGATTGAAAAAAATGTAGTTAACCGGTGTGTAAGGTTAGGTAAGATTAGGTTTCAAGTTAATATCCCTAGGCTTTTGCCCTCAAAACCGGGATTTGGAGAGGTTTCTACAGAAAATTATTAAATGTCAAGTATATCTAACCTAAATAATTAGCTACTACCAAATTTATTTCATTAATTTTTTACTTTAATTGCATAATCGCGTAAACTAGAAAAGCACAATGTAAATTTAATCAAAAGCCCTCGAGGACTCAAGAAATTGTTCAAAGTTGACGTAAAAGGGTTTCCTCAAAAGAGAAATTTACTAGATTTACATATTCAAAAAATTTCGTGATTTATTCTCATCTAAATACAATTTAATTAGCTTGTCTTGTTAATTAATGTCTTAAGTCTTGTAACTGCTAAAAGTAAGATTAACTTTTCATCAAACATTGACATTTTAGGATATACCTACCTACTAAACAGAAACGCAACCCTAGGCATTATATAAAGTCTCTCAACTTTCCCGTTTTAGTCGTGTCATAGTACTCTTTGAGGCTGCATTTGTCACCATTTTTGACGTCGTTGAAAGCTTTTGCTTATTTTTATTTGTACAAATAGTGGCAGATCTAAAAGTACAAACAGCTGAGAAGATATATCAAGGCCAACACAAAAATAGAGGCCACGACCCTGAAAAAATCAGCTGTTCTCCCGGGGCTGAATTTTACATTGGGTCTTATGGGAGGTCAGACGTTTTTTTATGATATTTTCAAAATGGCACTACAGATTTCCGCAAAATTTCAGTGAAATATTCTCAGACACCATCCCGATATTCCATCAAAGGTTTGTAAGGAAGCAACATGATTAAAAGGTTAAAATATTCAAGATTTGGCATTCTTTATTTTGAATTCAAATTACCCGCCATGTACCACATGCCAACTGTTATATTTGACATGTATTTGACTTTGTCATATGTGATTGTCACATTCGCTTCTGCTTTAAACTTCATTTTTGTGTGAGCTAATGAAGCGGCTATGAAAAATTAGGGCTTACTATACATTTAAAAAAAATTGTTCTGCTAGAATAAAGTAAAAACAATCTCAAAAACGGCTTTATTTAAAAAAAAAATCAAATATCCATGAACCGTCATTCCAACTTCAATATTTTAAAGACAATAAGCTGTGTCGTAACGTGACCAACAAAAAAAAATCAGCCCCGGATGTGACGTCAACAAAGTGGAGGATCGTGGCCCGTCCATTTTGATAGCCCTGACCTACCTACTAAACAGAAACGCAACCCTAGGCATTATATAAAGTCTCTCAACTTTCCCGTTTTAGTCGTGTCATAGTACTCTTTGAGGCTGCATTTGTCACCATTTTTGACGTCGTTGAAAGCTTTTGCTTATTTTTATTTGTACAAATAGTGGCAGATCTAAGAGTACTAACAGCTGAGAAGATATATGTATAACTCATTGAGTTGTATATGGCCCTGAAAGCAGTGGCGACTGCTACAGGGAGGGTAACGGGGCAGTGCCCTCCCAAAACTAGAAAACAAACAGTATGTTTTATTTATTTATTTAAAAAAAGTTAAATCTTCCTTTACGACATGATTGTCTAGTTGTTTTTATTAGCTGTGGTTAACAACAAGCGATTAATTGGGTAAACTTTTTTAGCGTAAATAATTACAAGCCGGCAGCACCGCGTGGGATAAGATTTTAATTTCACTCATTTTTCAGCGGTGTATGGGTGGCTGTTCTCGCGCGGGGAAGGGAGGTATGTTTGTTTTAGTTAACGTCGGCCATATTCATCGTGCTAAAACGTTCTTTGCCCTTCCTACATGTTGCCGGTTCTATCCTTAGTGAAGACGTATAAGTTTGTTTTGATTTAAGGTAGGTCAGCCTTGCCGGTCGCGTGTCACTGTTTGATTTTGTTATCGTTTGTTTATAAAATGGAAATAAATACCGTCGATTAAATAATTAACTGTGCAAATTTAAATATGTTGACATATGAACTTCGATTACAAATAAAATCTTTAGGGCCACATAGACCGAACCTAAAATTAACCAAAATTTTAGTGCATGTAATAAAAAATTATACGATGCTGAAAACTGTGCGGTTGTGAAAAACAAAATGCTTTTTTTTTATTTGATTTATTATGAACAATCCATGAGGTGATCATGCGTGGGTAGCAAAGGGAATGTCTGATATCAAGCATTTTAGTGAAAAGTTAAAGACACAAAGTAAGTGCTACTTATTTAAATCTCCACATAGAATTTTCTATGCTAGGCAAGACTGATATTTGGTGCCAATTGAATAGTGCCTATAGGCAAAATATTACCGAACAAAATGAAAATGTGGCAAAAAATAGACATAAACTTAATAGCTTAATAGACTGTTTAAAATTCTGTGGGATTTTTGAGGTTGCTGAGTCTGAAACTGGTGCAAAACCGGCTAAAGGGCGAATAGACTTTATCTATAAACAAATAAACTAAAAACTACACCAAGTAGCTACTTGTTTGTAAAATGCTAAAATAAAATTGTTTAGGTAAGTTTTTCTATTTCCTTTTCCATGCAATATAAATTTCTGCCCCCCCAATTTATAACGTCACCGGCCGCCACTGCCTGAAAACCATTTAAAAATGAACAAAATCTACCGAACACAAACCAAATAAAAGGGTGGGGATATATTTCAAAAATTAGAGTTTATGTGAAAATATGGCGTGTGTGATATCAAACGATAGGTAATTGAGTCTGGAGTTAAACAAAATACATTTTAATTTATTTTAAAAAAAGGGTGGGGGTATATTTCAAAAATTAAAGTTTAAGTGAAAATATGGCGTGTGTGATATCAAACGAAAGGTAATTGAGTCCGGAGTTTAACAAAATACATTTTAGTTTTAGTTCTTTTTAAGGGTGGGGGTGGATTTCAAAAATTTGAGTTTAAGTCAAAACATGGCTTGTGTGGTAGCAAACAAAAGGTAATTTAGTGTGGAGTTGAATAAAATATATATATATATATATATATATATATATATATATATATATATATATATATATATATATATCAGTTTTTAGTTATATTAGCTCACACGTACACTATAACTATAGTACCTAGTATGAGCTTGGGGGCCCATATATTGGCAGAGTATTTTATTGGTATTGATTCCCAAAACGAGGCACTGCACTAATTAGTCATTAGCTTACTATTTTACTTGCTTTTTATTTATGTCTTCTTTTAAACGATTATATTAGAAAGGAACATATATACTCTTGTGTGGTTGTTACGAACATATTGAGTTAGCTGGAATTTGACGTTGTCTATTCGTTGTTGTTTTGACTGTTTCAATGTCAAACAAATTGGGACCGACTTTTTACAAAACAAATTACCGTTTTTGCAACTAAATCAATATTTGCGCATATTTTAATATAATTTTAAATTCTCTTTTATGTTTCGGATCTTTATTTATTAGGCAAGTACCTATTTTATCTCTCCTTTAAAAGGCCTCGGTGTTTTATTATAGACATATAAAGCGGCACACTGCAGGTACAAAGTGAAACATCAATTTTTTGAGACTGCTTTACTTAGATTTTGCCACAAAATTTGGTTTACCATAGCTATGACTTATACAGGGTATCCCAGAACTAATGGTACATAGTTAAACTGTAGTTTCCCTGGTTCAAAATATTACGAATTAGCCATACTTATTATTTAATAATTAAAATAATATTCTGTTTAAAAACCTGCTAAAGTTTACGGCTCCCCATCCAGCCCCGGACAAAATCCGCTCCCGGCCCAAAAATCTACTGCTCATAAGGCATAGGCCGATAAGGCATCTGCCCATAAAGCTCCTGCCCATAAGGCTCCTGTTTATAAGGCAGCAGCCCATACGGTTCCGGCCCATAACGACCGGCCCATAATTCACCGGCCCAAAAGGCACCGGCTCACCGGGATTTTTTTAATTTTCCCATACACCCCTGGGTACAACCAAAGGATTAAAAATTAAAATGAAATTAGGGTAAAATGTAAAGGCAGAAAGGAAACTCGTCTTGTTACTTCATGCACTGCAGTTTAATTTAAATGCAAGGGTTTTCTTACACTGGTCAGTCCTATCCTACCCTTACCGCTGTACCCACCAGGGTGTGAACAAAAGTTAACCCAAAAATCGGACGAAAATACTGTAATAAAAATTAAATTCAACTATTTTTTTTCCTTACAAATCTTTTTGTTATCGATACATGGGTATATTTTTTCACAAAAACATTGTGCCAAAAAACCAAAAGATCTAGCCGTTATCTTGTGCAATAAAGTTTTTCAAAATAATTTTTATTTATAAAAAAAAACATAAGTCTGCCTTTAAGTTCGGTGCAACGAAATTTTATGAAATAAGGTATTCTTTAGGCTAAGAAACGAAAAAAAAAGTCGGTGCGATGTGCCCTAAGGGCAAATTGCTAAACCTGCCCTCTTAACGGTGGGTCAATTTAACTCAAAGTTACATCAAGAGTTAGAGCGAACCTGAGGTGGTGAAACATTTAAACTCGAGTTATGATTAACTCGAATGGGAAACCGGCCCTAATAGTTACATTTTGATAAATTCTTTCTCAATACGCGTCTAAACAATGAAGCGAAACAATCCAATTTTCAGGAACGTAGCTGACGTTATAAGCTATGCGGATCGATCATTAACACACACTGTGTTTATTGTACCGTGAGCCACATTGTTCTTTCTTGTTAACATTTTCTCCATTTCAAACAGGATTTAAATTTAAATCAAAACATAATTTACCAAACATTTAATAAAGGCTTGCAAACTAACTTAAACTAAACATCCTCGTTCGTCTCATCCATTTATTCGTCGCGGCGGTCGCCACGGCTTGCTTGAAAATTAGTAAATCTAGACGGGTAATTTGAATTTTGATTTACTTTAAAACTACGGTAAACCATTGGTTAAGGTAATAACAAAGAAAGGTCAACTAAGAATAAAAATATTATTTATTTATTATATGGAGGGTATTAACTACTAGTTCAGGCAAGATTCGGGAAAATCCACTTTCTAGAAGCATTTTATATAACTTTTTGGCAAATGGGCAATTCCCCCTATTTTGACCCCGCTGAATCCGAATATCCCTGTTGTCAACTCGAAATATTGACAGGGGCTGAGATATTTAAGATGGCGGCCAAAATGACGGTGGAATTTTAAATTGCCGCTGGAAAGCCCAAATTGTCACAGGTGTACATTCAAAATATATATTTGTATAATTAAAAAATAATAACATATTATTTCTTTTTAATGGCTGCAAAAACCTCCAAAAACCCCCCCAGACCCCCCAAAATCTGAAAGTTTGAGGTTTTTTCAAATTTTCTTAAAAACTAAGCTTCTAAGAGAAGAATGTATAATATACTTTATTGTAGACAATGAAATTCTCTTTTCAACATGGTATAACTTAATAAAGTTAGACTAACAACAAGCTCTCCAGCGGCGTCCGTTAATTGAAGTAATTAAAAAAAGTTGAAAAATATCTATGTTTTTTCCAAGATTTATTTAATTTTTTTAAAAACTAATATCTACAGAAAACCATTTATTACATCCTGGTATACTCAATAAAATTTCTTTCAAAATGAAGTATAACATGATTAAATCGGTTTAATAAATAAAACTTCAGGGGCATCCGTAAATTAAATTAATTTTGAAAAAACAGAAAATAAAAATTTTTGTTACAGGTTTTATCTAATTTTCTCAAAAACTAAGCTTAACATAAAAAAACTTAATCTACACTTTTTTGTAGACAGGGAAATTCCATTTTTAAAAATGTAAAACTCGCTGGGGTTTGACTTATAGCAAACTCTCCAGCGACGTCCGTCAATGGGGGTGATTTCAACAAATCATTAAAAAAAACATGTTTTTCATACGTTTTATTCAATTTTCTTAAAAACCAAGCTCTTTATCAAAAAATATGTTGTATACTTCGTCATAGCCAATAAGATTTCCATTCAAACGATGTATAATAAAATAAAAGTTATTTTATATTTACCGCTCCAGTTGTGTTCTTAATTTAAAGAAATTATTTAAGATCAATACAAACTAATCAATTTTGTGTCTTATTAGCTTTTCGGTGGATAATAAAGAGCGGCAGATAAAAGGTCAAAAGTACAAAAGATCAAAAAACAAAAGGTCGAAAGTTCAAAAGGTCGAAAGTACAAAAGGTCGAAAGTACAAAAGATCGAAAGTACAAAAGATCGAAAGTACGGCCGCGGGTCCACATCGACTGGACAGGTCAATTTGACTTGATACGGTAAATTTGTATTTTTAATATTTTGTTTTATCGATTTTTTTTCGACCTTTTGTACTAATGGGAAGCTAAGTTAGCCGCCTCTAGAAGATTACTGCAGTGTGGCGCGGCGAAGCCAGTGATTTTTAATACTATGGGGGAATGTTCATAAATTGTAAAAGTAAGTAAAAGTATAAGGCAAAAAAATATCAAACTCTTCTTAACAGGTTGACAGGTTGGTTGTTGATCCCAATGAGTATCTAATTATGATTATTCCCCCCCCCCCCAAACCGTTGCATAAGATTCACCACTTTATTTTTAGTTCCATGTGCTAAAAAAAATAACCAAAAACACCTGTGTCAAAATTACTACTGTTACTTTCTGCACAAAAATATTGCTTAGGGGGGGCCATGGCCCCTATGCCCCCTTCCCTTATAACCACTCGGGCTTTAAAGAACTTATTTAGATAAATCAAATTATCTAATCTAATCAAAAAACAGTTTATTTTCATTTGGAAACATTTTATTTTAGTAGGTATAAATTACGAAACTTTTTGAAGTATTTATCATAACATTAACCTCACTTTGTAATATATCATTTAAAAAGAAATTGTCTTATCCTCAATAAAGAATAAAGGCACATTTTTTTCTGAAAATCTTAGAAAAGATATTTAAATATGCAAGAGAAACTGATTATTTCAGTTATTTTTAAAAATAAGTTTATATTAGTACGCCCCTGAAGCCTTAAATATGGCAACAGCCCGACATTTTAATAAAGTTTTTAAAAGAAAATGTTATGTTCTACAATAAAGTATACTACATATTTTTTCCTAAAAATTTTGAAAAACCTATAATAAACATGTTTTTTCTAAATAATCCCAATTTACGTACGCCACTGAAGAGCTACTTGCTTTTCCTAACCTTATTGACCAATACATCGTTGGAAAGGGAATTTTATTCTCCACAAAAAACTGTTCTTTGCAATTTTTGATAAAAAGGTTAGTTTTCGAGAAAATTGCATAAAACTGAAAAAAAAAACAGGTTCTTGGGGGTATGGGGGGGATTTTCTCCGTCCCTGTTGATTTTTCGAGTTGGCAACAGAGATGTTCGGATTCAGCGGGGTCAAATTAGGGGGAAATGGTCTGTTGCCAAAAAGTAAAATGATTTGCTTCTAGACCGAAAACGGAAAGCCTTTTAAAATAATATGCTCTGACTATAGAGTTTTTCCACCGTACTTGAGCATTTCTGCCGTTACTCCGTCTTTTCCAGGGGATTTGTTATTTTTTATTTTCTTTAATGCTCTTTTTATTGCCGTTTTGCTTATTTCAGGTTGTAGCTCTGAGTTTACGTTCTTTATTTTTTTTTGGAGTTTCTTCATGGTTTCTCGCGATGGTTCCCTTTTTGTTTGGTATAATTCTGTATAGAATAGTTGTGTGATATTTATAATAGATAGTTTATGTTGTGCTACGTATTCTTACGTAAAACTGCACGTTAAGCGCTCTACGTTTTGTTCCAAATTTGAGTTTAAGTTGTTTTTACGTTACCATAACAAGTCTACTAATAGCAGAGAATATGGAATTCGGCACTGTGTTTTTTTGATGTAACAATTTTGTTTTTTGTCTTTTCATCTACAGTAGGAATATATTTGCAAAGAATCGTTTGTACTGGAAGCGGAAATTATCGTCTAGGCCTCATTTTTCGATCGGTCAATCAACCAATTCTATTCTTTGGTTACGTTAAGGTGCCCGCAGACTGCCGTAAGCTAACGTAAATACGTAAGCTCCTAACGTGACCTTGACGACAGTGTGACGAAGTGCGCTTGTGTAACTGTCAAATCTCATGCTTACGTAAAAATACGTAGCACAACTTAAACTATCTAATATCCTCTTTAACGTTAGTTTCTATGCCGTTCATATCTTTTATTTTAATTATTTCATATCTACCTAGAGTCGGCCTTAAACATTTTATATTTGTATTATTTCTATTATTTCTATCCGACCTGGATAACCTTTTTAAATTAGCTCCGAGCCGTCATGTGCTAAACGATAAGACCATCATTGCGCAAGCTTCTTCTAAGATTCGCCCGAAAAAGATTTAGTCGGTACGGGGCATTCGAACTGATTTCACTTCAAACGCGTAAAATTCACTAACTCTGAAGAGCGGGCGACTATGCCATTGGTCGAGACAAGTCATTTCGCAACACACGCGACCGCTCAGGGTTTGCTATTGGTCAAAGCGTGTGATGTGGATGGTCACATCGTCCAAGACCCAGAATAACTACTTTATAAATATAGCTATTGCTTCAACGTGTCTTCTTATAACCTAGTCAAGGCATAAATATTGTTTGTGATGGTTTATGCCAGGTAAACTTTCTTTTATCGGTAAAATGAAAATACATATTTATAACCATTCACCACTGCCGCCAAAATAATTGGCAAAATCAAAAATGTATTTTATGCATCTTTGGCAAAACACTATCTTGGGGTATTAAAAGGGCCCATCGCACCGACTTTTAAAATTCCCTTTCTTAACTATGGATTGCTTTAATTTTAAGCATGCCTTATTTTTAAATTTGTTGCACCGAGCAAAAATCTCCTCTTCTTTGTTAAGATGCGGCCACCTTGTGACCCAATCAGGCAACGCCGCTGTTTCAACCAACATAATTTTTAAACTAAGAAAAAACAACAACAACAACACCCAGTACGTCCCAAAATAGTTTTGTCAAAACCCATCAATTTTATGTCAAAAATAGAAAATTCTTGAATTTTTGGGAGAATATTTAGAAGATGATGAAATCAAGATGGTGGTACTCGATTTTGTGGAATTTGAGTGTCCTTGTCGCCGTATCATTACAGTCGCGTATTTTTTTCCGGGCTGGTTTACAGTTCCCCATCCAGCCCGGGAAAAAATCCGCGCCCGGCCCAAAAATCTTTTGCTCGTAAGGCAGAGGCCGATAAGGCACTTGCTCATAAGAGTTTTATTACACTGGTCGGTCCTGCTATCCCTACCGCTGTACCCACCAGGCTGTGAACAACAATTAACCAAAAAATCGGACGAAAATACTGTGATAAAAATTAGATCTAACTTTATTTAAATAATTTTTCTTCCTTACAAATCTTTTTGTAATCGATGCATAGGTATATTTTTTCACAAAAACATTGTTCCACAAGATCTCAAATCTAGCCGTTATCTTGTGCAATTTATCTTGTGCAAGTTAAGCTTTTTTTAAATTTATTTACTTAAAAAACACAAAATTCACTTTAATCAATGCAAAAATCTCCTCTCCTTTGTTAAGATGCGGCCACCTTGTGACCCAATCAGGCAATGCCGCAGTTTCAACCAACAAAATTTTTAAACTATGAAAAAACAACAACAACAACACCTAGTACGTCCCAAAATAGTTTTGTCAAAACCCATTGATTTTCTGTATCAAGTCGCCTTTAAAAATTTATTTACAAAAATAATAGTTCTTGAATATTTGGAGGAATATTTGGAAGATGATGAAATCGAGATGTTGCCACTCGATTTTTTGGAATTTGGGTGTCTTTGTCGCCTTGTTGGTACAGTCGCGTATTTCCTCCAGGGCTGGTTTACGGTTTCCCATCCAGCCCATGACAAAATACGCGCCCGGCCCAAAAATCTACTGCTCATAAGGCACAGGTCGATAAGGCATCTGCCCATAAGGCAGTGGCCCATACGGTTGCGGCCCATAATTCACCGGCCCAAAGTTGCTCCGATTTCAAAAATTTTTATATATCTTTGCGTTTCAGATGATTTTAAAACTTTTTTGTTGCGCCGTCTGTCTGTCTGTCTGTCTGTCTGTATGTCTGTCTGTCTGTCTGTCTGTCTGTAACGACCAACGCGCATAACTCAAAAACCGCCTGGCCGATTTTAATGAAATTTGGTACCTAGGCTGAGTCTTGGGTCGAGATGGTCCCATTTAAAAATGAACAAAATCCACCGAACACAAACCAAATAAAAGGGTGGGGAAAGATTTCAAAAATTAGAGTTTATGTGAAAATATGGCGTGTGTGATATCAAACGAAAGGTAATTGAGTCTGGAGTTAAACAAAATACATTTTAATTAATTTTAAAAAAAGGGTGGGGGTTTATTTTAAAAATGAGAGTTTAAGTGAAAATATGGCGTGTGTGATATCAAACGAAAGGTAATTGAGTCCGGAGTTTAACAAAATACATTACAGTTTTTGTTTTTTTTAAGGGTGGGTGTAGATTTCAAAAATTTGAGTTTAAGTCAAAACATGGCTTGTGTGGTATCAAACAAAAGGTAATTTAGTCTGGAGTTGAATAAAATATATTTCAGTTTTTAGTTATATTAGCTCACACGTACACTATAACTATAGTACCTAGTGTGAGCTTAGGGGCCCATATATTGGCAGAGTATTTTTTAGGCTAAGAAATGGAAAAAAAGAGGGTGCGATAAGCCCTAAGATGTTGCTTTATTTTTTAAATTATTTAAAAGATTAGCTTTTGCACAATCTACAACAGGCTGTGAAGTGAGATTTTACATACAAAGCACTAATATAATGAACAAAAAGGTTGTAAAATTACTCTGTACACGACAACACAGTTTGATGAATACAATACATTACCTACAATTTAACGGATTGAGCCGAATGTAAGATTCACAAGTTGAAAGAGTATGAAGAAAGGTTTTCTACATCATCATCGTTTTGTATTTTTTCTCGAAGCTGCGAATAGATATTTAGCAAAAATAATAATTTTTAAAAATCATAAATTATTATCTTTCAAATAGTATGGGATAACATTCTTGTTGACAAAGTTTTTTGCACAGAATATTTGCAAAGTGCCAATCGAGGGTAAAATTTGTACGTGTATTTTCGTAATTTTATAAGCTTCTCGCTTCGTAACAATTTTTTAACCGATAACAATTTTATCGGAATAATATTTTATCAAATTAAAATTTTGTCGAAAACTTTTTTTATCAAATTTAATTTTAACCGAATAAAATTTTTAATGAAAACTTTTTTGAAAACTATATTTTAATAGTTTTTTTTAATCGGAAATGTTTTGATCGAATTACACGTTTATTGAATTATATCGAAAAGGATATTATAGTCTTCAAGGTCAGCTAAAAATGTAATTCAAATCTGACTTGGTAGGGTTAGTACCAGAGCTGTCACAAGGACGTTATGAAAGTATTTAAGTACCAAGTTTATTAAGATTTGTAAAAGTACATCAAGTACTTAGTACATTTTATTTTTAAATGTACTTAATCACTAAGTACATTATAGAAGAACTTGATTTTCCCCAAGTCTTTTACATAAAGTACAATACAAATCTCGAATTTTCATGTTATTAAAATTAGCATCGATTATTTACATAATAGAGAACAAACCTAACCCACTTATTTTTCTGTTGGAAAACGTCTGCTGCTCGGTGAGTAGGTGGATCCCCAAAAAACTACCATACCACCGACACCCCTCAATAGATAACATGACTGTGTTGTAGTGGTTTCTCATACTCTTAACTATTTTTGCCAAATACATCTACGAGCATTTTTAGTGGCGGCTGATGACGTTATAAATTGGAGGGCAGAAATTTAAATTGCATGAAAAATGAGCTGAAAAAACTTACCGAAACAATTTTATTTTAGTATTTTCCAAACAAGCAGCTACTTGGTGTAGTTTTTAATTCATTTGTTTATAGACAAAGTCAAGGCGATGGACTCTTTTTTATGGCCCCGTATAGCAACCTCAAAAATCCCACAGAATTTTTAATTCTATTAACCTACTAAGTACATGTCTAATTTTTGTAACATTTTCATTATCTTCGGTAATGTTTTCCCTATAGGCACTATTCAATTGGCACCTAATATCAGTCTTGCCTAACATAGAAAATTATATGTGGTTATTTAAATGAATACCACTTACTTTGTGTATTTTTAACTTTTTACTAAACTGCCTCATATCACACATTCCCTTAGCACGCAGGATCACTTCGTGGATTGTTCATAACAAGACAAATAAAGCGAAAAAAACAATTTCTTTTTTAACAACCGCACAACCAGTTTTCAGCATTGTTTAACTTTTTAATAAATTTTCTATTATAAGTTTTTATGGAACACCCCTAGGCATTACACACACTAAAATTTTGGTTAATTTTTAGGTCCGGTCTATGTGGCCCTAAAGATTTTATTTGTAATCGAAGTTCATATGTCAACGTATTTAAATTTGCACAGTTAATTATGTAATCGACGGTATTTATTTTCATTTTAAAAACAAACGATAATAAAACAAACAATGACAAGCGACCGGCAAGTATTTTGACTACTGACAAACATACGTCTTCACTAAAGATAGAACCGGCAACACTGGAAAGGGCAACGACAATTTCCGCACGATGATGATGGCCGACGTCAACTAAAAAAACATTCCTCCCACCCCCGCGAGAGAACAGCCACCCAAACACAGCGGAAAAACGAGTGAAATTGAAACCTTGCCCCGCGCGGCGCTGCTGGCTTGTAATTATTTTTGCTAAAAAAGTTTACCCAGTTAACCACAGCCTAAAAAAAAGAACTAGACATGTCGTAAGGAAAGATTTAACTTTTTTTAAATAAATAAATTTAAAATACTGTCTGTTGTCTAGTTTTAGTAGGGCGTCGCCCTTCCTGTAGCAGCCACTAAGCATTCTGTGAAATTTAGCCTTTCAACAAAAAAAACAATTATTTTTGTTTGAACTCAGGCACCAAAGTAAATTTTGAAGGCCGCTTATTTACTAAACCTATGAATTTAAGAAGCGGTTTTTTATAAGTTTAGTTTTTTTTTATGTTTTTCGCAGGCTTGAAGAAAAAATTGTGTTCTTAACTCTTGCGGAAAGCTTCTTTTCTACACTTGAATGCTGGCCGAACTCGGCGGAAAGGTGACACTCTCCGCACGAAAATATACTGTTCTGCACTAATTAGAAAAATATTTATTTTAGAATTTCGTTGCTAAAATAATCCTTCCATTTTCTCGGCTCCACATCCGCTTATCTTTTCATTAATTTCTATGTGATGATTTCACCGCGTGTGTTGTTAAGATCGCCGGCGCGGCGCCGGCGGCGCCAACTATACCTTGGAGATTTGTTGGAGTGTTGTCTCAGAATATTAAACAAATAAGAAGCCATGTGGACTAAATTTATTAATTATTTTTTTTACCTTCTTAAATAAGTGATTTCGTTAAAGCCTATGTTTGTCACTCGATAGCTCTTAACAGCTGAACCGATTTTATTGAATTATTTTTAGAATATAATAGAATAGATATTACAATGTATTATCTTACAAAAAAGCAACGTCAAAAAAAATACCAGAAATTCCACAGCACTCAGTACAGAGAAACTCACCCTCCCAAAAGCTGTGACATTTCATGGTTCACAAGTTACTTGTGTCTTTTCTATCTATCTATTTAGCCTTCTTCAATCCATCTTTGGATATAGGCCTCCCTCAATATCTTCCCTGTCTGTCGCCGTGTTCATCCATCTAGTTCCCGCATATTTCTTTAAATCGTCCGCTCATCTCATTTGTGGTCTTCCCCTACTTCTTTTATTTTCCCAAGGTCTCCAGTTTACAAAACATTTGTTCCATCGATTGTCCTTCTTTCTGATATTATGATCGGCAAATTTCCATTTTAATTTTGCTACTTCTTCTCTGACATCCCTTACTTTTGTTTTATTTCTTATCCATGGAAAAAGGAGATCCTAAAGATGTAACTAACTAACGTCCAATTAGCTTATTAATTTCTTTTTCCAAAATCTACGAAAAAACCATGTATAACAAACTCCACGCGTTCTTGAAAAAATATAACATTATACCATTATACACTCATCCCAAAATGGTTTTGTTAAAGGGAAAAGTTAAGAAACCGCACTTTTTTCTTTTTTGTATGAAATAAATAAAATTATAGACAGGAAGGAAATTGGACTTGCGTTGTATATTGATTTAAGTAAGGCTTTCGACACTCTTAGTTACGATATTTTACTCAAAAAAATGAATCTCTACAGAATTAGAGGCGTACCGCTACAGTGGTTTGAAACTTATTTACAGGGTCGGACCCAGAGGGTCAAAATATCATCAGACAACAGTCGAGTGCTATCAGAAGTAGCAGATATAAATGTAGGAGTTCCGCAAGGATCTATACTTGGACCTTTGTTGTTTAAATTATATGCCAACGATTTACACAATACTCTTAAAGATTTGCCTGTTATTTTGGTGTCCTACGCTGATGATACAAATTTAATAATTAGAGTGTCAGAACGCTGTGACATCGACAGGGTAGTTACTCTGGTTTTTGACAGAATGCAAATGGATGTTTAAAAACAAATTAGTTATTAACAGCGACAAGACAGCTTGCATGTTGTTTAGATCAGTGAGGTCTAGTTTAAACATTCCAAATATCCATCTTAAAGGAATCAAACTAGATTTTCTTAATAATATCAAACTCTTGGGTTTTTATGTTGACTGTCATTTAAATTACAATACACATATTGATAATTTGAGTAAAAGATTGGCATCTCTATGTTTTGGTTTAAGAACAATGTCAAAAGTTGCAATATTAAAAAATCTATATTATGCCAATTTTTATTGTCATCTTAAATATGGCATCATTCACTGGGGTATGGCAACTAATGTCAACAGGGTTTTCATTTTACAAAAGTATGCTATGCGTATCCTTAAAAGCATAAAATTTGGAGAATCCTGTCGACAAGCATTTAGGGAATTAAATTTTTTAACTGTTGATGGTTTGTATATATATAAGTTACTTTGTTTTGTCAGAAGTAATATACAATTATTTCAAAAGAACTCAATAAATCCTATGAGACAAGAAATAAACATTTATTAATCGTCGACCAGCACTCGACAGCTCTTTATCAAAAAGGTGCTTATTATAATGGGTGCCTGTTTTATAACGTTTTACCCAACGAAATTAAATTAGCTTAGTCATTTGCAATATTTAAAAATAAAACCAAAAAGCTACTTATTGATATGAGTCCTTCTAATGTCTCCGAATTTTTTGACAATATTTAATTGGAATTTATTTTGTTAACTTTTTTTTTGTCCTAAGTTTCCTTAGTGTTTTGTTGTTTAAATATGTTTTTCTTATTGCTTTAATTATTAATCCTTGTGACTCTTATCAATAAATATTGATCTTGTTTTAGCAATATTTTATTGCAGAGTTTAAAATCTTTTTAGAGAAGTAGAATTCTTATATCTATATTGTGCTCTACACTGTTCTTAAAGCGCTTTTTTTAAACCTAATTAACTTTTGAAAAATTTTTAAATTAGATGTTTGTTTATTTTATTAGCATTAAGATTTTTTTGACTCACTTTCTATATAATTTTGCATATGAAAATAAAGACTATTTCTATCTATCTATCTAGCTATCATTCATTCCTTTTTCTATCTGTTAGCTTTACATGTAAAATTTGTCTTTCCATTGATCTTTGGGCTTTTGTTACCTTATCCATGTTTGATTTTGTAAGTGTCCAGGTCTGGGATCCATAGGTAAGGACAGGAAGGATACATTGGTTATACACTTTCGTTTTGAGGTACTGAGGATATTATTTATTTGTTAGTATATAGCTTAATTTACTGAATGCTGCCCAGGCCAATCTTACTCGTCTCTTGATTTCAGCTGTTTGGTTTTCTTTTTTTAGTTTAATAATTTGTCCCAGGTATATATATATTCGTCTACTTGTTCTATTTTCTCTTGGTTTATTCTGATCGTGATATGTTCATCTGTGTTGGTTATGATTTTAGTTTTAGTGTAGTTCATACTCAAGCCTATATTTTTAGCTGCTGTATCCAGTTCTTCCAGCATTTTTATCAGTTCTTCTTTCTTATCTGTTATTACGGCGATATCATCAGCATATCTTAGGTGGTTCAAGTATTGTTCGTTTACTTTGATGCCCATTTCTTCCCAATCTAAGTTTTTAAAAACATCTTCTAGGGCCTGGTTAAATTTTAGGGGATATTGTATCACCCTGTCTGACACCTCTTCTTATTTGGATTGGCTTGGTTCCTTCGTGTATTTTGATTAAAAATTAAAGATGCTTTTGCTGCCCAGTAATCAATGCTATCGAACGCTTTTTCAAAATCTATAAACGCAATATATAGTGGTGTTGTATTCGTTGGCTCGTTCTATTAGGATTTTCATGGTTAAAAGGTGGTCAACTGTACTGAAACCTTTTCTGAAGCCTGCTTGTTCTTTTGATTGATATCCGTCAAATTCTGTTGTTAGTCTATCTGTTAATATTTTCGTAAAAAGCTTATAAATTATATTAAGGATTGTTATAGGTCTTTACTTGTGTCATTACAGTGTAATACCCACAATCAAGTGTTAAAGGACTTTCTTATTTATATACCGATTTAAGTAAAACGTGAAACTTTGCTTTGCCTAAGGCCATTTAATAAAACTTTGGACTAAAATTAAAAAATTCAAAATGGCGGATCAAAAATGGCGGTTTTTCCATTTATGAACCGAATATCAAATTTGAAACTTTATGGTTTTTCAGGTCGCTGATTAAGACTTTTAACTCAAACTAAAAACAAAATCAAAATGGCGGACCCAAAATGGCGGACTTTTCCATTTATGAACCGATATGTATCAAATAAGGAAGTTTGGCGTGTTTATATTATAATTTTTTACTCTAAATTAAAAAAAAAAAAGATTAAGTGACGGACTCAAAATGGCGGGCTTTCCCATTTCTGAAGAGATATGTGTCAAGTAGGAAACTTATTAAGAATAGAACCTTTAATGCATTATGACCATGTTTAATAATACCCTGTTAAGTATATATTAGTCTAATTTTTGAACGACCCCTTATCTTTATTTTTCCTCTTGTCTGAATCCGGACCTGTGCACCCTTGGACAGCTATTTTCTAGATGACAAGTGACATAGCCGAAAGTTATCCCAAAAATACTGATATATACTGAATATAATACACTATTTTTCCTAATAATTTCTGTTGTACTTACTCTAAAACATGGTCAAAAAGTTATTAAAAATATATTTTATGGGTTTATCAGACGATAGTTATCCTAGGAACGCCGCTTATTTTGGGAATGATACACACACCCTTCTAAACCATTTAGTATTCTAAGAGTGTAATATACTCGCCATTATACCATGTATGTTAATATTATAGAGTTAAATTAAATTCAAACCGCCGAAACTGCCAGACTTCCGGGATTATGGCACTTTGTCCCACAACGAGATGAATCCTCGACGCTTTAAAATGTTAATTCCGTCGAGACTCAATATTAGCAAATACTTAATAGTTGTTTTCCTACAAGAGTGCGGAAAATGCAGTATTCCGCACATATTTGCATGCGGAAAGTCGTACTTATTTAGGATACATGTTGTACAGCGTGTCTCATTTTCGATGGGATTAAATGGGAAACTCGGTTATTATTAAAAATATTGATTTTCTGATGGCACCTTGCCATGCTCTTTTTTTGAGCCCTGGATTTTTTAATATAATAAAAAGAATAAAAATTTTATTTTATTTTGATATATTAAAAAAATATATATTTTTTAATTTAAAAAAAAATTTACACCGAACCTGAAAATTTCCAACATAAATATAAATTAAAAATTGCTAGTTAAAGGATTTTTAGTTTAACTGTTTTGATACTTAGCAAATTAAAATGGTTTTACGTTATTTTAAAGATTTATTTGAAACAAACTATACGACAAATACAAAAAAATATTAGAAAAAATAGTAACTAATTTTTCTTAAATGATATAAATGTTCAAACTGATTGTCATTATGTGTAAGACATTGTTGGCATTTTCGAGTAATTTTTCTTAACGCATATTTCATAAAAATATTTCTACCGTTTAAATATGGGGATTTTATTGCTTAAATAAAGCAGTCAAACATATTACATTTTTCAAAATCTTGATATGGTCGATTTCTAGCCATTTTAGAATAATCTTGAGTGAGCCATTCACAAAAATGACAATGTCAATTCCACGCTTTGGTTTTTCCATGTTAAAGTAAATTTCATGAGTTGCTGTGCTACCATCAAAAAATGACTATGATATTATTTTTGTAATTCTTTAACGTTGTTTACTTTATTTATAAATCCTTTAATTAACGTTTTAAAACAGATAAACTAAAAATCGTTCCACCAGTGTGTCTTGCAATTTTTAATTTATATTTACGTTGGAAATTTCCAGGTTCGGACTAATTTTTTTTTTTAAATATTATATTTATTTTTTAATCTTAAATAAAATAAATGACGGATCTGACACCTTCCTAGGTCGCCTATTATCACACTTCAAGTGAAGCCATGATAATATATTAGCCTTGAAAACAGTTTTTGTAAATATCTCAGAAACTAAAGATCCTGAAAAGTTTTTGTTATAACACGAATTATTGAGAAAAATATAGTCTACTGTATTCCGAAAACAGTGTATTAATTAAAAAATTTTAATTGTCAAAAAATTGTCATTCGAATTAATGGATTGTGACCTAAATCTAAGCAGCTCGTTTTACTATTACTATAACTATTTTACCTGAAAATTTTTTGAAAATCGGTTCAGCGGTTTAGGAGCTATCGTGTTACGGACAAAAATAATATATACACGCACACACAGACAGACATCACGACGTTATTTCTAAGATAGGTCAAATCACATCCAAATAACACATTTTTGGCGTTAACTCGAATGTTTGTCGAAAATAATATCTTCTCTAGCCATTGCTGCGCAGGCTAGGAAGGTAAAAAATATTAAAGTTTTATCATTTTAAAACAATAATAGCACTCCCTGTATTAGCGAAACCACGGGTTTTAGCAAACCATTTTTAAGAACTCAAAAAAAGAGCACGGTAAAGTGCAATCAAAAAATCGATATTATTATAACCGAGTTTCCGATTTAATTTCATAGAAAATGCGACACGCTGTACCTAACACATGCATAAAAAGAGTTTTCCGCCTTTGACAGCTTCACCGAACTTTGCAATAAATCGTTCGGTACACTGACGTCGCGTGCGTGATATTACAAGTAAGTTATGATGATCATAGATCGCAAAGTAAAAGTTTAGGATGTCAGCCGAAGGTAGTAGTCGGATACTGTCGATAGCACTATCGATATTATCGATAGATTGTGACTATCGAAATCTATCGATAGTGTTCAAGAACCATTGATTGAGTTTTTAAAATCGCTAGTTTTTAGTATTTTTCAAAATAATTTTCAAGAGAATCCTTTCAAAACACTAAAATAAAAATAAAAATAAGTTTATTAGCAAGCAAACAGCATCTCAGCACTAGATCAGTAGATCATAAATCTATAATATATAATGATTGCCTAACTGCCTTCTCCATCAGTTTTATCTTTCTACTCGTGCTACCATCTATTGCTACATGAACAAACTAGAGAAAAATCACCCGATGCAATCACAGGGAATCAGAAGATTCAATTATTTAGTGTGCTTTTGCTTCATTTCCTGTAGTTAGTAGGTCGCTTTTGGTAAGGCCACTAATTTCGAAACAATAGAAACTCTCTTTTTTTTTCGATAGTACTTTCTCTTGAGACTATCGAAAACTATCGGTAGGACTATCGATAG
Source organism: Aspidapion aeneum (assembly GCA_963576565.1). Lineage (NCBI taxonomy): Eukaryota > Metazoa > Arthropoda > Insecta > Coleoptera > Brentidae > Aspidapion > Aspidapion aeneum. The sequence continues at coordinate 27,262,728 of OY755047.1, forward strand.
TATCTGACCACTAGCCGAAGGTGAGTGTCTTCATTTATATGGGCGTATGAACAGCAACTGCATGAACCGCATTGTCTTATGTAAATCTGAATTTATTTTAGTACATGTTTCAGCCAAATTTGCAGATTTTTTCAAAAATTTAATTAAAATAAATGGATCTATGACCGATCTGATACCTTCCTAGCTAGTCTATTAGAACTTTTCAAGTAAAGCTATGATAATCAGCCGTGAAAAGAGTTTTTTTAATATCTCAGAAACTAAAGCTCCAGTTTTTGTTTATAACACAAATTATTGAGCCAAATATAGTCTACTATATTCCGAAAACCACATATTGATGCGATGCTCCGTTAAAAAGTTAGCATTTTTAAAAAATTTTAATTTTGAAAAACCTGTCATTAGCATTAATGGATTCTGACCAAAATTTAAACAGCTCGTTAGAGTGTCAAACACTATTTTTCCTGAAAATTTTATGAAAATCGGTTTAGCGGTATAGTTATCAGAAAAGTTTTAAGTTTGCTAGAATTAATGTATACAAAAAATTATTAAAATCGAAAAGATGATCTGCCAAACATAATTTTTACCTTCCTAGCCCGCGCAGCAATGGTTGGAGAAGGTATTGTTTATGATAAAAAAAACTTATTTGAGATAACGCCGAAAACGTGTTATTTGGGTATATTTTGACCTATTTTAGCAATATCATCGTGACGTCAATCTGTGTGCGTGTGTGTGTGTATGTGTATGCCTGTCCGTAACACAATAGCTCCTAAACCGCTAAAGTGATGTTCATAAAATTTTTAGGTAAAATATTGTTCCATTAGGTTTTGGTCAAAATCTGATTAGATTTTGGTCAAAATCTATTAATGCTCTGAAAGTTTAAAAATTGAAAATATGCCATTTTTCACGGAGCATCGCTTATATATGCAGGTTCGGGGATATAGTGGAACACATTTTTCTCAATAATTTATGGTAAAACCACAAACGTCGTAAAGCTTTCGTTTCTGAGATCTTTCCAAAAACTGTTTTCAAGGCTGATATAACGTGAAGTTCACTTGGACTGTGCTAATGGGCCAGGAAGGTATCAGATCCGTCATGGATCCATTTATTTTTGTTAATTTCATATAAGTTACTGAGACAAATTTCAGGCGTCTAGGGACTTTTTTGACCTAGAATTCAGATTGAGTATCGAAAAATGGCGGATCCAAAATGGCGGATTACTTTATTTTTAAACCGATTTGTCTTAAACTTAATTAAATTAAATTAAATTAATACAGTTTTATCCTAAAACTTCAAAAAATGAAAATGGCGGATCCAAAATGGCGGATTTTCTTATTTATGCACCGATATGTATCAAATATAGAACTTAGCGGTATTTCAAGTTGCTGATTATGATTTTTGACTCAAACTCATAAAAATTCAAAATGACGGATCCAAAATGGTGGATTTCTTTGTTTTTCAACGGATTCGTCTCAAACTTGAAAGTTTGAGATCGATATATATCAAATTTAAAACTTGGCGGTATTTAAAGCCGCTGATTGTGATTTCTGATTCAAATTTATAGCTTAATACAAAATATGACTCGTTTAAAGAAAGAAATGTCATATCTTAAGCTGAAGACAAATCGGTTAGTCAATAAAAAAGTCCGTCATGTTGGATGCGCCATTTTGATTTTTTTATGAGTTTAAGTAAAAAATGATAATCAGCAACTTGAAGCATCGCCCATTTCTATCGCCATAGCATGGATTATCAAGGTTTGTTTTACGGATCTCGACATTTTTTCGTTGAGAGTTGTGTAATAATAATTGTTGGCATCTGAAAGTTTAGTTTTCCATATTGAATATCTATGCTGTCTGTAAATTCGATTCAAATATTCTACGTTAATTGTTTTTGTTAAATTTAACTTGTCCCACTGAATTTATTTCTTAAGGGGGAGGGAGCCCGCTTTATCTCTACTGCCTAGGGCCCATAGGCACTTAAACCGACACTGCCTAAATGTAGTTTTTTTTTGATGAAAAACATAATAGAACAAACAATAAAGGAAACATAATTATAAAGAGACAAAAGACTCCGAATTGATATCTTCTAGAATGTTTATAGTTTTATTTTTTTTGTATAATCAAACTTTTTCACTTTAGAATTTTTATCTTTTGCAAACTTTGATTAATAATTTTTTTTTTCTATTATTCGTTTAATATTTTGCAAACTTTACCTAATATTTTTTTCTATTTTTTGTTTTTTCATTTGGAAAAGTTTTAAAACAAAACAGGATTTATTATTGCATATTTTTGTCAACCAAACGGCGAAACGGCGACGCTAAGTCTACTCGCAGGATCAGTGGTGGCTCCTGGATTTTAATATAGGAGGGAATTTTCGGTGGTCACTCATCATAAAACACAAATTATTAGAGCGTTGTTTAAGCTTAAGTTAAAATTATATTTGCATAACAACCTAAAACTGCGTACATCTTACCTTTAGGTAGGATAATAACTTCCACCTTCTGGACAAAACACATTAAACTACTATAAAAGAGGAATAGTCCTGTTGTCACATGTTTTTAAATAGTTTTAAGTCTTTTTTGCACCACAGACATTACAAAACTATTTACACATGTGCTAATCACGGATATCTTGTTTAAGACATCTAAGATGATACAAGGGTTGTCTTATATACAGCTGGAATAAAATAGTAGATATAGCTTTTAAAGACTTTAGTACTTCTGGAAATATTTTTCAACTTTTATTGTTTTGGTGGATTATTGGTGATTCGGGGTTCGTTTTTCGAAGCTTAGCGATTGTTGCTACATGACCTGCTCTTAAGGCAAATGTCGCGACCATCTTCTCGAATACACTTCTAGAAGAATGACTTTCGTTGGCTTTTCTTCATCTTTGAACACCGAAACAGACCACTGGCGTTAATTTTCGGGTTCATATGGGTAAATCCACCTTCCATCACCAGTGTTAATGCTATATAAACATTTTTGGAGTTTCCGACCTCAAAGCGGTCTAGAGTTTTCTGATACCAATTGACATTAGCTTCTTTATGTTCTTCATTAACAGATGCGGTCTCCAGCGGGAAACTAACTTTCTTATCCCTAATTCTTCAGGCAAACTTTTTTGAATTGAGGTCTTTGAAATCTTCAATGAAGCCTCAATCTCGAGATTTGTCACATGTCGATCTTCCGTGATGAGCATGCGCACAGCGTCGATGTTTTCCTTGGTGACAGCCATTTTTGGTCCACCTGGCCTTTGATCGTCGCTAAGGCCAATCCATCCAGGCTTGAATTGTTCATACCAACGATAAACTGATGTGGCTTCATTACAGAAAACAGAAATCAACTTAGCAAGGCATTCTTGCTGAGATAATTTCCTTTGAAAGTAAAAAATAATAGTCGTCGTTCTCGGTTTATTCAATTTTTCGACAGATTTGTTAAATTCACTGTAGCTACAAAACTATATGTATCACACTGACGTTTTCAATTTGGGGTAGGTAAAGATTTTGACTAAGTTTTTTAGTAACGACATTTGATCAGAGCCGCCCTCTGTTCTTATATGCAAAATATAAAAGTGCTGTCTCAAAAATCTCAAATAAACAAGCCAATAAACCGTTAGTCGTACAGCAGGTGAATAAAAACTAGCTGATTCATATTTCAGGGCTGTTTTATGGGCACCGTAAATACTGGACTTTTGACCAGGAAAAACGAAAATTTCACGAACGTTCCCGATCTCTTGGTTAGTATGGTTTTATAGGTAGTCTGACAGAGTGAGACATACCGAAACTGTAAGGGCTTGGATAGAGACAAAATACGGGCTTGGTTCATCCTACTTGTCCAATACGAGGATCGGTCCAAAACATGCTGCTATGGGAGAATAATAAAATTTAGATTATTAAAATAATTGTAAGAGGGCCCGCCGCTGGTTGAAACAAAAAAGAAAAAAGTAATAGCTACTTGAAGAAGCAAACAGAACTGTCCAATAACTATAATATATCCTGACGTAACGGAGTCCCAGATTAGTATCTCGTATACTAATACGAGTGTCTTGCTAACTCCGGATTCAAAAACCACTCCGGTAAATTCAGGGGTGTCCCAGAAATGTATTTAAAAAAGGACCTTACATAAAACGTTAAACCCAAAATAGAGGTTACTTCTTTGAACTCTCAAATAACCCAGGGAGCTCATTCTTGAATATCGTAGCAAATATCGCACAGAAACGTTTATTTGACCAATAGCAGCGAAAAACGCTGGACACCTGGACATATTCGAAATTAAAGAACGTGGCCGAAAATTTCAGTTTATTCAAAGTTTCTTCGAAGATCGTATACCTGCTCCGAAGCAGAAGAACGAATCGTTGCTGGAAATAATAGTTTAGGCTTAGTTCACCGTAAATGTCCGCCTGTTAAATTGACAGAATTTTGCCCTGCGATTGGTGGAAGGAACATTCCCGTACAATCTTTCCTACGACATTCAAGACTGTTAATTCTGGGCTGTAAACAATGTGATCATTTACATCGTGCGTTCAGGGTAGCTATTCTGGGTCTTGAACGATGTGACCATCTACATCATACGCTTTAACCAATAGCAAACTCTTTGCGGTCGCGTGTTGTACGAAATGACTTGTCTCGACCAATGGCATAGTCGCGCGCTCTTCGGAGTTTGTGAATTTTACGCATTTGAACTGAAATATGTTCTCCTGCCCCGGTACGGACTGAACGGTACTCGGTCGGATCGTAAGAGAACCTTGCGCAATGGAGGTCTTTTCGCATAGCATGTGAGGGACCGAAGCTATTTTAAAGCTTTCTATTGGTCAAAGCGTGTGATGTGGATGGGCACATCGTTCAAGACCCAGAATAGATTCCCGAAAGGGCTTTGGCCAATAGTCGTCAGGTATTATACGGAGAGATCTCTATCGCGCAGGCTTCGGAGTAGGAGATTCCACTGGAAACGCGTAAAAATGGTTTATTGAGTCCGTTCCATCATCACATTCGACAGTCATAAAACGGTACGAGAAATCGAAATGCGCGCGCAATATAAAACGAAAACGATTTGCAAACGAATGCTGTTGGCGTATTTATCGATTTACTTCATTCATGTGATCATATACAAGAGAGTTAAATTGAAAGTCATGTCACCAAAAGAAAGGGTATAGGTTTCGCCGTCTAGATCGAAGGCAAAGCATAAACCCGAGAGCTCTAAATTAAAGTTGCACACCGAAAAAAGAGATTTTTGAATTACTTTGCGAAATTGCTTATTGTATGTTAATTTTATTTAAAAAAATTATGGCCACTCTAGTTTTATTTATTACGCAATGTTTGTAAAATTACATAGGATTATCAGGATACATTTTTAATTTTAGTCTTTAAAATGCAGGTAAAATTACATTAATTTAATTTATATTCAAAAAATAAAAACCACTACAGGCTACTAAACTAAATATACCAAAAACTGAAACCAACTGGCATTAGCACACATTTTTGTATTTTCTAATTTGATTTTTACAAAATATTTGTGAAAATACCTACATATTATACAAAGCCTCAACTTTTTGAGATTTTATTCATTTTTAGGAAATATAGATCGTGATACTTCTAAGACGTTAAGAAAATCCAATGTACATTTGTGCAAACGTAC